>OU452229.1:13239118-14439118 GCA_911728455.2 Marthasterias glacialis
ATGGGACCAGGGCCACTTGCATACTCCCTAGTTCACTAACACATTGTCCGCAACTATGACATCACCCCAAAGGTATGCGACAATGGTATGCAATAACATTCACGACATCGCGAATATATTCGCAGACGAGTGCGCACATATTCGCGAATTGGTTCACGACATTGCATACCGTGTGCGCACACATTCGCGATTTGTTTCACGACATTGCATACGTGTGCGCACACATTCGCGATTTGGTTCACGACATTGCATACGTGTGCGCACACATTCGCGATTTGGTTCACGACATTGCATACGTGTGCGCACATATTCGCGATTTATTCTACGACATTGCATACGTGTGCGCACATATTCGCGATTTGTTTCACGACATCGCATACGTGTGCGCACATATTCGCGATTTGTTTCACGACATCGCATACGTATGCGCACACGTTTGCGATGTGCGATGTCCCTTCAGGGCCACCATAGTTACGATATACATGTGTGCTAGTGTCAAACAACAACATGCACACGTGACGAGCATAGACAATGTCATCTCTAAAAATTGTTACTGCGCCCGCGCAATCGAGGGCCAATCAAAAGGGCTATATATCGGTAGTAATTACTGCCGGTCCCTAAGTCTGGTTCCCTGACTAAAGATTCCCTGATGACTCTTGTTAAAAATCTTAGGTCAGGCATTATCCAAAGCTGAAAATAGATTATGACGCAACATATATAAATATTCTTTGCTTATCACCAACGGTGGACGATGTTATGGGATAAAAAACGGAACGCTGATGACGGGTCTCGTTTACTTTCATAAAGCCTGGGATAATCAGTTTGTAAAAATGTTACAAATAATATTCAAATATAGTGTTGAATTTGTTGGGGGTAAAAACGATAATGGGATGTCTGCAAATTTTTTGAAGTTTTGTTAACAAAAAAAATGTCCGACCATCACGGTCCGAATGTTGACGACAACGAGTTCGGAGCATTTTGCATGTTTTCGGAAAAGGAGGAATTCCTCCCTTTTGTCACGTGACACTTAGGTGATACCTGACCCTAAAATCGACAGAGAATAGTTGGAAATTTTTCGGTCTGGGAACCAGACTACCAGTCTCTATAATATACAGTCAGAAGAGAACGATGTAGGGACTGGGAACCTGTCTATAGTAATGTGAGTCCTCAGAGTTCCCATAATCATAGTTTTATACGCGAAAGCACTATTTTCTATAATCGCTGTGTATTTATCTGTGTGTTTTCCTCCCTTTCAAAATAATAAACCTATTCAAACGGAGTTTGGGAGGACAACTGCCAAACCTAGTTTGGTTTAATGATACTTTTTATGTGCATAGGGACCGTGGAATAGGGACCGTTACAACAATTTGTGGTTGCATATTGAAGGCTGCCTAACATTTGGCATTTCACTGACTTAACTCCCGAAATCATTGGATTGTCCGCAATGAATATGGACACATATATATGGAGCCAGAACCCGACAAGAAACCAATGGGTTATTATGTGAATGGTATGTCTTGCCATACAGAGATAAAGATTTTCAAACGTGCTGTTACGTTCTCACTTTGCAATATGCAAAACACAGAGTCCAATGTTCCAGAACTATTGTCTCCAAGCGGTCCTGTTGACCAGCTGGGTGGATGACCAGCTTCATCAAACCATGTAAACCACCATGTACCCGCAAAGATACTACAAACCCAATATAGGACACTCTGTGGAAACATGAAACGCAAAATGGCTGCTCATGGAGGTGCGCTTGCTGGTGTCGGGTAGGTAAAACCAAATCTCGTTTGCGCGATAAATACCATGAAAACACTGAGGCCAAATGAATTTGGTGTTCGGTCATAATTATTTCAATAGTCCTAAGGAAAAGTTTAACGTTCTACTATTATTGTTCCTTTCCTTTGTCTTTGCTACAAAGATTAGAAAGGTAAAGGCGAAATATATGGGAAACATTTTGATTGATAAACAACTGGAACATCGATTTTCATGGCAACAGAACTCACCTTGAGCTTCTTTTTTTTTCATTTTGGTTATTTTTTAAAAATTATTATTATTTTTTAATAACAAAACGGTGAGCGTGGTATATTAGTTTGAGTAAAATAACATGATCTGATATGATATGATATGATATGATATGATATGATACGATATGATATGATATGATATGATATAAATGGCATAACATGATAAAACGTTAAGTTCGTTTTTCGTTATTTTGTCCATTGCCCCCAAATGGCATGTGAACAATAGGATCAGGGGACAACCCAAGAGTGTTCGAATAGTTAAGGATGTGAGGGTGATAAGTGAAACATTTTATAGGCCTACCTTTCAATAAAAGAAGGGAAAAAACAGTTTTCAGTTGATATTGTTTTGGTCGACTCACTTGGTCTGTAGTGTTATGACGTTTGTTAGCTCTAAAGGATATATAATGACAGTTTAATTAATATGGACTTTTAATTTTTTTTTAAACAAATATTAATTTTATTTATT
The DNA here is from genome assembly GCA_911728455.2 of Marthasterias glacialis. Classification (NCBI taxonomy): domain Eukaryota; kingdom Metazoa; phylum Echinodermata; class Asteroidea; order Forcipulatida; family Asteriidae; genus Marthasterias; species Marthasterias glacialis. Next base: position 13,241,612 of record OU452229.1, read on the forward strand.
TATAACCTTTAAACAGAGGGTTGCTAATAATTGTTATTATACTGTAACTTCTTGCAAGTCACGATTAAAAATGAATGGTATACTGCAGGCCTACATGATCACCATAAATATATTGCTTTGTTTGACTCAATACACTATCCCATTTCACCAAAGGGAAATTATAATATCCTGAAAAAACACTAAAGCCTATTGAGACTGGAACCGTTTCAGGAGCAAGGAAAAGATAAAATACGAATCCAAAGATTAATTACAAAGGCTATGGTGATTTTTGGGTAGCTTCAATTATTGTGGTCTGCATACAGAAAAGATAACTGATATATTATTTTCCATTTGCTACAACCCCTTGTAAATCCTAAAAAGGAACACTTTCTTAAAATTTCCAAATTGTAAGATGGGTATTATGTAATAATTATCATTTCAATAATCGCTTTTGTCTTTTACATCATCATCTTTAATGCAAATGAGCCCCTGTACTTGCCGTCACCTTCCTATGACTTTATACACTTCGTTAACGTCGTCTGCTTCGTTTTTTTTTTTTTTTTTTTTTTTTACCTACCTACCACATGACGGCGCCCTCCCTCATGTGTCGATTTTGCTGAGTCATAGCATTACATCTGCTACAGTGTAAAACGGCACAAGTGTCTTATCTTTGGTTTATAGTATCTTGGTACCCGGGACACCATTGTACAACAAAAATGTTACATATGGAGAGTCCCGAAGCAGCAAGGACATTCCAAACGTGTAGAATGTGTCCAGTTGTATGACTACTCAAGACAAATTCAGGTAAAAAACTGTTGGCATAGCATTCAATAAAGGTAAATGGGAGGAATATTAGTCTATTTTTAGTCACACTATTATTAGTGTCAGTTTGAAAGCTTACTGATTATGAAGTTCATACCAATACCAATCTTCCATAGAATTATTTCTGTCTAAAATACTGTTAAAATCGAAAATAAAATTTGAAGACCCCGATTTTAATTTCGATTGTAACAGTGGAAATGAGGACACTCTTTTTACATGCGGAAAAGTGTGCACGGTTTTTCACTATTTTCTCCTGAATCGGACGACGGATTGAGCCAAAATTTGCAGAGTTTTTCTTTTGCTTTTTTCCACATGTGTTACTAAATCGCACAAAGTAAAAATATTGCACTATCAGCTTTACCAATCCTATATATTACCTTTAAACGTGTTTTAATGACTATTTTTCTTTTTATCTTTTACAAATCAGTATTTATACCACGATTGACTGTAAAGTGCCAGGGTTAAAGTGTTAAATTGGATTTGGCGCTATATAAATTTCCATTATCATTATTATCATTATTGTTTCAAATGTCCTTGTACACATTGTTTGAACCTATTTAAAAAGTATTTCTTAAAAAATTGTAACCAAAGTTTCTTATTAACAAAGAATAACCGAAAAACTAAAGTATTGGTCAAAGGTAAGCAAAACGCATAATACTCTTGCCACCGAAAATTGCAGGCACATTTCAAAGAGATTGTTCCTCTTTTTACGGTCATAAAATCATTACAATAATTATTATTATGGTGATACAGGAGTCAGGCTGCTAGTTTAAAGCGCGACAATTTATCCTGTCTCGATACACACGGATCAACCAGATACGATAATTTACTATTGTATGCCGGCCAAAAAAATAAAGTTAGCTCAAACGAAGGTCATAAATGAGCACAACAATTCTGTCCGAAAGCAGTGGTTTGCTCCCAAACTGAGTCCCTATGAACGTACCGCATGGGTTCTCGCTATGCTCCCTCGGTACGTTGTGCTTTGCAAAACCAAGCTCCTGTTTTTTCGGGAAAGAGCCACAACTTCCGATTATATGGGATATTAAAACCCCAGATTCAAAACAACTTCTTTAAATTATAATATGATTGATCTATATGGTTTAATCCCGCCATTATCAACAAATCATATCGCTTGAGACTGTCGTTTGTAATATTGAGATGATGCATCTTTGTCTTTAACGCACTATAGCCCCATGGGATACACTGTGCGAGCCACGGTCCGTTTCTCGGATTTTCAGATGTTAAAAAGTTTGAGTTGGAGGTTCCATATTGAATTACACCACGGTTTGAATAAAATCCCGCTTTTGTTACCTACTCACTGATAGTTGTAAATAATCAGAGTTTAATTTGGTTTACTAATAAACATGCTACAACTACCTGTCTTGATCTTGTGACTTATAACAAGAATCAACAAAAGATTTGGCAAAATTTTGGGATTTTATACTTCTGGTAGACCTTTTTTGTTATGTTTAAGTCAACATTACCGCTCCTTAAAATTGAGGTCACGTGACATATCTGAGCCAAAATCTTTGCTTAGATTGTCAAACGGACATTGCAGCTAGTTGTACTTCCAGTCGTATAACACGTTTATTAAGCGAAACTTTATTTTTGAAACTTGGAGTATTACGGACCGTAACTTGGTTAGTAAATCCGTGGGGCTATAGCGTCAAAGACCCCATGACAAAAAGCCATAATCTTGTTGTGGTTTTAACGACACACTCAAATGATATGAATTGTTGAGGAAGATGGATCTCGGTTAAATAGATCAATAATATTAAATTGTTTTGAATCTGGGATTTGAATGTCATATTGCTCCCATATTTTCGGGAGTTGTGGCTCTTTCCCCGAAAGACCGGGCGCCCGGTTTGCCACAGGGGCTCTCGAGGCCTGAACTCCACAGGGAGAACCCATACAATACGTTCATTTTGACTCGATGTGGGAGCAGACCACACAAGCTTTAGACCTTTTGAGTTATTGTGCTCATGACCGTATTTTGAATTACGTTTTGGAGAAATGTTCCTCCCTGTTTATGCCGCAGCCCCAAGACCAGCATTTTCGGAAAGCCCATGAGCAGGGCTTTCCAACAGTGTCAGACTTGTCAGTTTCCCGCCAATACTTTGGGAAATAGAGCCGTTGCTAAGTCTTGTTTTCACTCTGTTACAGCTTCGTGTACAAAAGTGCCATTAGACAGGTGTTTTAAGCGCATTCGGAGCAGCCCCGCTCCCTTGTGGTTTCAAGACGGAAGATGGCCCTGGCTGGCCGGGAAAACCATATTTTCGGATGCAGGACTATGGCAGCTACCTGCATGTACAAGAAGTTTTTCTCTAGCCCCATTATTTCTGGATTTATTGGCCGTGGCGCTGCCGACTTCTTTTTTCGGCGTTTTTTTGCTGGCTTCGGTCCAGCACACAAGTCATGTAGTTGCCTTTGCTATTGTTGACGTACACACAGCATGGCCGTACGCACTGGACATCCTCGGGATGTCCTCACTCCGCGGTTCCTGGCATCCTCCCTGTTTATCCCGCAGCCCCAAGACCAGCATTTTCGGAAAGCCCATGAGCAGGGCTATCCAACAGTGTCAGACTTGTCAGTTCCCCGCCAATACTGTGGGAGATAGAGCCGTTGCTAAGTCTTGTTTTCACTCTGTTACAGCTTCGTGTACAAAAGTGCCATTAGACAGGCGTTTGAAGCGCATTCGGAGCAGCCCCGCTCCCTGGTGGTTTCAAGACGGAAGATGGCCCTGGCTGGCCGGGAAAACCATATTTTCGGATGCAGGACTATGGCAGCTACCTGCAGGTACAAGAACTTTCTCTCTAGCCCCATTATTTCTGGATTTATTGGCCGTGGCGCTGCCGACTTCTTTTTTCGGCGTTTTTTTGCTGGCTTCGGTCCAGCACACATGTAGTTGCCTTGGCTATTGTTGACGTACACAAAGCATGGCCGTATGCACTGGACATCTTCGGGGTGTCCTCACTCCGCGGTCCCTGGCATCCTCCCTGTTTATGCGTCAGCCCCAAGACCAGCATTTTCGGAAAGCCCATGAGCAGGGCTTTTCAACAGTGTCAGACTTGTCAGTTTTCCACCAATACTTTGGGAGATAGAGCCGTTGCTAAGTCTTGTTTTCATTCTGTTACAGCTTCGTGTACAAAAGTGCCATTAGACAGGCGTTTGAAGCGCATTCGGAGCAGCCCCGCTCCCCTGTGGTTTCAAGACGGAAGATGGCCCTGGCTGGCCGGGAAAACCATATTTTCGGATGCAGGACTATGGCAGCTACCTGCAGGTACAAGAAATTTCTCTCTAGCCCCATTATTTCTGGATTTATTGGCCGTGGCGCTGCCGACTTCTTTTTTCGGCGTTTTTTTGCTGGCTTCGGTCCAGCACACATGTAGTTGCCTTGGCTATTGTTGACGTACACACAGCATGGCCGTATGCACTGGACATCTTCGGGGTGTCCTCACTCCGCGGTCCCTGGCATCCTCCCTGTTTATGCGTCAGCCCCAAGACCAGCATTTTCGGAAAGCCCATGAGCAGGGCTTTCCAACAGTGTCAGACTTGTCAGTTTCCCGCCAATACTGTGGGAGATAGAGCCGTTGCTCTGTCTTGTTTTCACTCTGTTACAGCTTCGTGTACAAAAGTGCCATTAGACAGGCGTTTGAAGCACATTCGGAGCAGCCCCGCTCCCTGGTGGTTTCAAGGTGGAACACGGCCCTAGCCGGCCGGGAAAACAATATTTTCGGATGCAGGATTATGGCAGCTACCTGCAGGTACAAAAAAATTTGTCTCTAGCCCCAATATTTCTGGATTTATTGGCCGTGGCGCTGCCGACTTCTTTTTTCTGCGCTTTTTGCTGGCTTCGGTCCAGCGCACATGTAGTTGCCTTGGCTATTGTTGACGTACACACAGCATGGCCGTATGCACTGGACATCTTCGGGGTGTCCTCACTCCGCGGTCCCTGGCATCCTTCCTGTTTATGCGTCAGCCCCAAGACCAGCATTTTCGGAAAGCCCATGAGCAGGGCTTTTCAACAGTGTCAGACTTGTCAGTTTTCCACCAATACTTTGGGAGATAGAGCCGTTGCTAAGTCTTGTTTTCATTCTGTTACAGCTTCGTGTACAAAAGTGCCATTAGACAGGCGTTTGAAGCGCATTCGGAGCAGCACCGCTCCCTTGTGGTTTCAAGACGGAAGATGGCCCTGGCTGGCCGGGAAAACCATATTTTCGGATGCAGGACTATGGCAGCTACCTGCAGGTACAAGAACTTTCTCTCTAGCCCCATTATTTTTGGATTTATTGGCCGTGGCGCTGCCGACTTCTTTTTTCGGCGTTTTTTTGCTGGCTTCGGTCCAGCACACATGTAGTTGCCTTGGCTATTGTTGACGTACACAAAGCATGGCCGTATGCACTGGACATCTTCGGGGTGTCCTCACTCCGCGGTCCCTGGCATCCTCCCTGTTTATCCCGCAGCCCCAAGACCAGCATTTTCGGAAAGCCCATGAGCAGGGCTTTCCAATAGTGTCCGACTTGTCAGTTTCCTGCCAATACTTTGGGAGATAGAGCCGTTGCTAAGTCTTGTTTTCATTCTGTTACAGCTTCGTGTACAAAAGTGCCAATAGACAGGCGTTTGAAGTGCATTCGAAGCAGCCCCGCTCCCTGGTGGTTTCAAGGTGGAAGACGGCCCTAGCCAGCCGGAAAAGCCATATTTTCGGATGCAAGACTATGGCAGCCACCTGCAGGTACAAGAAATTTCTCTCTAGCCCTATTATTTCTGGATTTATTGGCCGTGGCGCTGCCGACTTCTTTTTTAGGCGTTTTTTGCTGGCTTCAGTCCAGCACACATGTAGTTGCCGTAGCTATTGTTGACATACATACAGCATGGCCGTATGCACTGGACATCCTCGGGGTGTCCTCACTCCGCGGTCCCTGGCATCCTCCCTGTTTATCCTGCAGCCCCAAGACCAGCATTTTCGGAAAGCCCATGAGCAGGGTTTCCAACAGTGTCAGACTTGTCAGTTTCCCGCCAATACTTTGGGAGATAGAGCCGTTGCTAAGTCTTGTTTTCATTCTGTTACAGCTTCGTGTACAAAAGTGCCAATAGACAGGCGTTTGAAGCGCATTCTGAGCAGCCCCGCTCCCTGGTGGTTTCAAGGTGGAAGACGGCCCTAGCCAGCCGGAAAAGCCATATTTTCGGATGCAAGACTATGGCAGCCACCTGCAGGTACAAGAAATTTCTCTCTAGCCCTATTATTTCTGGATTTATTGGCCGTGGCGCTGCCGACTTCTTTTTTAGGCGTTTTTTGCTGGCTTCAGTCCAGCACACATGTAGTTGCCGTGGCTATTGTTGACATACATACAGCATGGCCGTATGCACTGGACATCCTCGGGGTGTCCTCACTCCGCGGTCCCTGGCATCCTCCCTGTTTATCCTGCAGCCCCAAGACCAGCATTTTCGGAAAGCCCATGAGCAGGGTTTCCAACAGTGTCAGACTTGTCAGTTTCCCGCCAATACTTTGGGAGATAGAGCCGTTGCTAAGTCTTGTTTTCATTCTGTTACAGCTTCGTGTACAAAAGTGCCAATAGACAGGCGTTTGAAGCGCATTCTGAGCAGCCCCGCTCCCTGGTGGTTTCAAGACGGAAGACGGCCCTGGCTGGCCGGGAAAACCATATTTTCGGATTCAGGACTATGGCAGCTACCTGCAGGTACAAGAAATTTCTCTCTAGCTCCATTATTTCTGGATTTATTGGCTGTGGCGCTGCCGACTTCTTTTTTCGGCGCTTTTTGCAGGCTTCGGTCCAGCACACATGTAGTTGCCTTGGCTATTGTTGACGTACACACAGCATGGCCGTATGCACTGGACATCTTCGGGGTGTCCTCACTCCGCGGTCCCTGGCATCCTCCCTGTTTATCCCAAAGCCCCAAGACCAGCATTTTCGGAAAGCCCATGAGCAGGGCTTTCCAACAGTGTCAGACTTGTCAGTTTCCTGCCATTACTTTGGGAGATAGAGCCGTTGCTAAGTCTTGTTTTCACTCTGTTACAGCTTTGTGTACAAAAGTGCCATTAGACAGGCGTTTGAAGCGCATTCGGAGCAGCCCCGCTCCCTGGTGGTTTCAAGACGGAAGATGGCCATGGCTGGCCGGGAAAACCATATTTTCGGATTCAGGACTATGGCAGCTACCTGCAGGTACAAGAAAGTTCTCTCTAGCCCCATTATTTCTGGATTTATTGGCCGTGGCGCTGCCGACTTCATTTTTTCGGCGTTTTTTTGCTGGCTTCGGTCCAGCACACATGTAGTTGCCTTGGCTATTGTTGACGTACACACAGCATGGCCGTATGCACTGGACATCCTCGGGATGTCCTCTCTCCGCGGTCCCTGGCATCCTCCATGTTTTTCTTGCAGCCCCAAGACCAACATTTTCGGAAAGCCCATGAGCAGGCCTTCCCAACAGTGTCAGACTTGTCAGTTTCCTGCCAATATTTTGGGAGATAGAGCCGTTGCTAAGTCTTGTTTTCACTCTGTTACAGCTTCGTGTACAAAAGTGCCATTAGACAGGCGTTTGAAGCGCATTCGGAGCAGCCCCGCTCCCTGGTGGTTTCAAGGTGACAAACTACCCTAGCTGGCCGCGAAAACCATATTTTCGGATTCAGGACTATGGCAGCTACCTGCAGGTACAAGAAATTTCTCTCTAACCCCATTATTTCTGGATTTATTGGCCGTGGCGCTGCCGACTTCTTTTTTGGGCGTTATTTTGCTGGCTTCGGTCCAGCACACATGTAGTTGCCTTGGCTATTGTTGACGTACACACAGCATGGCCGTATGCACTGGACATCCTCGGGGTGTCCTCACTCCGCGGTCCCTGGCATCCTCCATGTTTTTCTTGCAGCCCCAAGACCAACATTTTCGGAAAGCCCACGAGCAGGCCTTCCCAACAGTGTCAGACTTGTCAGTTTCCTGCCAATACTTTGGGAGATAGAGCCGTTGCTAAGTCTTGTTTTCACTCTGTTACAGCTTCGTGTACAAAAGTGCCATTAGACAGGCGTTTGAAGCGCATTCGGAGCAGCCCCTCTCCCTGGTGGTTTCAAGGTGGAAAACTACCCTAGCTGGCCGCGAAAACCATATTTTCGGATGCAGGACTATGGCAGCTACCTGCAGGTACAAGAAGATTCTCTCTAGCCCCATTATTTCTGGATTTATTGGCCGTGGCGCTGCCGACTTCTTTTTTCGGCGTTATTTTGTTGGCTTCGGTCCAGCACACATGTAGTTGCCTTGGCTATTGTTGACGTACACACAGCATGGCCGTATGCACTGGACATCTTCGGGGTGTCCTCACTCCGCGGTCCCTGGCATCCTCCCTGTTTATCCCAAAGCCACAAGACCAGCATTTTCGGAAAGCCCATGAGCAGGGCTTTCCAACAGTGTCAGACCTGTCAGTTTCCCGCCATTACTTCGGGAGATAGAGCCGTTGCTAAGTCTTGTTTTCACTCTGTTACAGCTTTGTGTACAAAAGTGCCATTAGACAGGCGTTTGAAGCGCATTCGGAGCAGCCCCGCTCCCTGGTGGTTTCAAGACGGAAGATGGCCCTGGCTGGCCGGGAAAACCATATTTTCGGATGCAGGACTATGGCAGCTACCTGCAGGTACAATAAATTTCTCTCTAGCCCCATTATTTCTGGATTTATTGGCCGTGGCGCTGCCGACTTCTTTTTTCGGCGTTATTTTGCTGGCTTCGGTCCAGCACACATGTAGTTGCCGTAGCTATTCTTGACATACATACAGCATGGCCGTATGCACTGGACATCCTCGGGGTGTCCTCACTCCGCGGTCCCTGGCATCCTCCCTGTTTATCCTGCAGCCCCAAGACCAGCATTTTCGGAAAGCCCATGAGCAGGGTTTCCAACAGTGTCAGACTTGTCAGTTTCCCGCCAATACTTTGGGAGATAGAGCCGTTGCTAAGTCTTGTTTTCATTCTGTTACAGCTTCGTGTACAAAAGTGCCAATAGACAGGCGTTTGAAGCGCATTCTGAGCAGCCCCGCTCCCTGGTGGTTTCAAGGTGGAAGACGGCCCTAGCCAGCCGGAAAAGCCATATTTTCGGATGCAAGACTATGGCAGCCACCTGCAGGTACAAGAAATTTCTCTCTAGCCCTATTATTTCTGGATTTATTGGCCGTGGCGCTGCCGACTTCTTTTTTAGGCGTTTTTTGCTGGCTTCAGTCCAGCACACATGTAGTTGCCGTGGCTATTGTTGACATACATACAGCATGGCCGTATGCACTGGACATCCTCGGGGTGTCCTCACTCCGCGGTCCCTGGCATCCTCCCTGTTTATCCTGCAGCCCCAAGACCAGCATTTTCGGAAAGCCCATGAGCAGGGTTTCCAACAGTGTCAGACTTGTCAGTTTCCCGCCAATACTTTGGGAGATAGAGCCGTTGCTAAGTCTTGTTTTCATTCTGTTACAGCTTCGTGTACAAAAGTGCCAATAGACAGGCGTTTGAAGCGCATTCTGAGCAGCCCCGCTCCCTGGTGGTTTCAAGACGGAAGACGGCCCTGGCTGGCCGGGAAAACCATATTTTCGGATTCAGGACTATGGCAGCTACCTGCAGGTACAAGAAATTTCTCTCTAGCTCCATTATTTCTGGATTTATTGGCTGTGGCGCTGCCGACTTCTTTTTTCGGCGCTTTTTGCAGGCTTCGGTCCAGCACACATGTAGTTGCCTTGGCTATTGTTGACGTACACACAGCATGGCCGTATGCACTGGACATCTTCGGGGTGTCCTCACTCCGCGGTCCCTGGCATCCTCCCTGTTTATCCCAAAGCCCCAAGACCAGCATTTTCGGAAAGCCCATGAGCAGGGCTTTCCAACAGTGTCAGACTTGTCAGTTTCCTGCCATTACTTTGGGAGATAGAGCCGTTGCTAAGTCTTGTTTTCACTCTGTTACAGCTTTGTGTACAAAAGTGCCATTAGACAGGCGTTTGAAGCGCATTCGGAGCAGCCCCGCTCCCTGGTGGTTTCAAGACGGAAGATGGCCATGGCTGGCCGGGAAAACCATATTTTCGGATTCAGGACTATGGCAGCTACCTGCAGGTACAAGAAAGTTCTCTCTAGCCCCATTATTTCTGGATTTATTGGCCGTGGCGCTGCCGACTTCTTTTTTCGGCGTTTTTTTGCTGGCTTCGGTCCAGCACACATGTAGTTGCCTTGGCTATTGTTGACGTACACACAGCATGGCCGTATGCACTGGACATCCTCGGGATGTCCTCTCTCCGCGGTCCCTGGCATCCTCCATGTTTTTCTTGCAGCCCCAAGACCAACATTTTCGGAAAGCCCATGAGCAGGCCTTCCCAACAGTGTCAGACTTGTCAGTTTCCTGCCAATATTTTGGGAGATAGAGCCGTTGCTAAGTCTTGTTTTCACTCTGTTACAGCTTCGTGTACAAAAGTGCCATTAGACAGGCGTTTGAAGCGCATTCGGAGCAGCCCCGCTCCCTGGTGGTTTCAAGGTGACAAACTACCCTAGCTGGCCGCGAAAACCATATTTTCGGATTCAGGACTATGGCAGCTACCTGCAGGTACAAGAAATTTCTCTCTAACCCCATTATTTCTGGATTTATTGGCCGTGGCGCTGCCGACTTCTTTTTTGGGCGTTATTTTGCTGGCTTCGGTCCAGCACACATGTAGTTGCCTTGGCTATTGTTGACGTACACACAGCATGGCCGTATGCACTGGACATCCTCGGGGTGTCCTCACTCCGCGGTCCCTGGCATCCTCCATGTTTTTCTTGCAGCCCCAAGACCAACATTTTCGGAAAGCCCACGAGCAGGCCTTCCCAACAGTGTCAGACTTGTCAGTTTCCTGCCAATACTTTGGGAGATAGAGCCGTTGCTAAGTCTTGTTTTCACTCTGTTACAGCTTCGTGTACAAAAGTGCCATTAGACAGGCGTTTGAAGCGCATTCGGAGCAGCCCCTCTCCCTGGTGGTTTCAAGGTGGAAAACTACCCTAGCTGGCCGCGAAAACCATATTTTCGGATGCAGGACTATGGCAGCTACCTGCAGGTACAAGAAGATTCTCTCTAGCCCCATTATTTCTGGATTTATTGGCCGTGGCGCTGCCGACTTCTTTTTTCGGCGTTATTTTGTTGGCTTCGGTCCAGCACACATGTAGTTGCCTTGGCTATTGTTGACGTACACACAGCATGGCCGTATGCACTGGACATCTTCGGGGTGTCCTCACTCCGCGGTCCCTGGCATCCTCCCTGTTTATCCCAAAGCCACAAGACCAGCATTTTCGGAAAGCCCATGAGCAGGGCTTTCCAACAGTGTCAGACCTGTCAGTTTCCCGCCATTACTTCGGGAGATAGAGCCGTTGCTAAGTCTTGTTTTCACTCTGTTACAGCTTTGTGTACAAAAGTGCCATTAGACAGGCGTTTGAAGCGCATTCGGAGCAGCCCCGCTCCCTGGTGGTTTCAAGACGGAAGATGGCCCTGGCTGGCCGGGAAAACCATATTTTCGGATGCAGGACTATGGCAGCTACCTGCAGGTACAATAAATTTCTCTCTAGCCCCATTATTTCTGGATTTATTGGCCGTGGCGCTGCCGACTTCTTTTTTCGGCGTTATTTTGCTGGCTTCGGTCCAGCACACATGTAGTTGCCTTGGCTATTGTTGACGTACACACAGCATGGCCGTATGCACTGGACATCCTCGGGATGTCCTCACTCCGCGGTCCCTGGCATCCTCCCTGTTTATTCCGCAGCCACAAGACCGGCATTTTTGGAAAGCCCATGAGCAGGGCTTTTCAACAGTGTCAGACTTGTCAGTTTTCCACCAATACTTTGGGAGATAAAGCCGTTGCTAAGTCTTGTTTTCACTCTGTTACAGCTTCGTGTACAAAAGTGCCATTAGACAGGCGTTTGAAGCGCATTTGGAGCAGCCCCGCTCCCTGGTGGTTTCAAGGTGGAAGACTACCCTAGCTGGCCGGGAAAACCATATTTTCGGATGCAGGACTATGGCAGCTACCTGCAGGTACAATAACTTTCTCTCTAGCCCCATTATTTGTGGATTTATTGGCCGTGGCGCTGCCGACTTCTTTTTTCGGCGTTTTTTTGCTGGCTTCGCTCCAGCACACATGTAGTTGCCTTGGCTATTGTTGACGTACACACAGCATGGCCGTATGCACTGGACATCTTCGGGGTGTCCTCACTCCGCGGTCCCTGGCATCCTCCCTGTTTATTCCGCAGCCACAAGACCGGCATTTTTGGAAAGCCCATGAGCAGGGCTTTTCAACAGTGTCAGACTTGTCAGTTTTCCACCAATACTTTGGGAGATGGAGCCGTTGCTAAGTCTTGTTTTCACTCTGTTACAGCTTCGTGTACAAAAGTGCCATTAGACAGGCGTTTGAAGCGCATTCGGAGCAGCCCCGCTCCCTGGTGGTTTCAAGACGGAAGATGGCCCTGGCTGGCCGGGAAAACCATATTTTCGGATGCAGGACTATGGCAGCTACCTGCAGGTACAAGAAATTTCTCTCTGACTCCATTATTTCTGGATTTATTGGCCGTGGCGCTGCCGACTTCTTTTTTCGGCGTTATTTTGCTGGCTTCGGTCCAGCACACATGTAGTTGCCTTGGCTATTGTTGACGTACACACAGCATGGCCGTATGCACTGGACATCCTCGGGATGTCCTCACTCTGCGGTCCCTGGCATCCTCCATGTTTATCCCAAAGCCACAAGACCAGCATTTTCGGAAAGCCCATGAGCAGGGCTTTCCAACAGTGTCAGACCTGTCAGTTTCCCGCCATTACTTTGGGAGATAGAGCCGTTGCTAAGTCTTGTTTTCACTCTGTTACAGCTTTGTGTACAAAAGTGCCATTAGACAGGCGTTTGAAGCGCATTCGGAGCAGCCCCGCTCCCTGATGGTTTCAAGACGGAAGATGGCCCTGGCTGGCCGGGAAAACCATATTTTCGGATGCAGGACTATGGCAGCTACCTGCAGGTACAATAACTTTCTCTCTAGCCCCATTATTTCTGGATTTATTGGCCGTGGCGCTGCCGACTTCTTTTTTCGGCGTTTTTTTGCTGGCTTCGCTCCAGCACACATGTAGTTGCCTTGGCTATTGTTGACGTACACACAGCATGGCCGTATGCACTGGACATCTTCGGGGTGTCCTCACTCCGCGGTCCCTGGCATCCTCCCTGTTTATTCCGCAGCCACAAGACCGGCATTTTTGGAAAGCCCATGAGCAGGGCTTTTCAACAGTGTCAGACTTGTCAGTTTTCCACCAATACTTTGGGAGATGGAGCCGTTGCCAAGTCTTGTTTTCACTCTGTTACAGCTTCGTGTACAAAAGTGCCATTAGACAGGCGTTTGAAGCGCATTCGGAGCAGCCCCGCTCCCTGGTGGTTTCAAGACGGAAGATGGCCCTGGCTGGCCGGGAAAACCATATTTTCGGATGCAGGACTATGGCAGCTACCTGCAGGTACAAGAACTTTCTCTCTAGCCCCATTATTTCTGGATTTATTGGCCGTGGCGCTGCCGACTTCTTTTTTCGGCGTTATTTTGCTGGCTTCGGTCCAGCACACATGTAGTTGCCTTGGCTATTGTTGACGTACACACAGCATGGCCGTATGCACTGGACATCCTCGGGGTGTCCTCACTCCGCGGTCCCTGGCATCCTCCCTGTTTATCCCAAAGCCACAAGACCAGCATTTTCGGAAAGCCCATGAGCAGGGCTTTCCAACAGTGTTAGACCTGTCAGTTTCCCGCCATTACTTTGGGAGATAGAGCCGTTGCTAAGTCTTGTTTTCACTCTGTTACAGCTTTGTGTACAAAAGTGCCATTAGACAGGCGTTTGAAGCGCATTCGGAGCAGCCCCGCTCCCTGGTGGTTTCAAGACGGAAGATGGCCCTGGTTTGCCGGGAAAACCATATTTTCGGATGCAGGACTATGGCAGCTACCTGCAGGTACAAGAAAGTTCTTTCTAGCCCCATTATTTCTGGATTTATTGGCCGTGGCGCTGCCGACTTCTTTTTTCGGCGTTTTTTTGCTGGCTTCGGTCCAGCACACATGTCGTTGCCTTGGCTATTGTTGACGTACACACAGCATGGCCGTATGCACTGGACATCCTCGGGATGTCCTCACTCCGCGGTCCCTGGCATCCACCATGTTTTTCTTGCAGCCCCAAGACCAACATTTTCGGAAAGCCCATGAGCAGGCCTTCCCAACAGTGTCAGACTTGTCAGTGTCCCACCAATACTTTGGGAGATAAAGCCGTTGCTAAGTCTTGTTTTCACTCTGTTACAGCTTCGTGTAAAAAAGTGCCATTAGACAGGCGTTTGAAGCGCATTCGGAGCAGCCCCGCTCCCTGGTGGTTTCAAGGTGGAAGACTACCCTAGCTGGCCGGGAAAACCATATTTTCGGATGCAGGACTATGGCAGCTACCTGCAGGTACAAGAAGATTCTCTCTAACCCCATTATTTCTGGATTTATTGGCCGTGGCGCTGCCGACTTCTTTTTTCGGCGTTATTTTGCTGGCTTCGGTCCAGCACACATGTAGTTGCCTTGGCTATTGTTGACGTACACACAGCATGGCCGTATGCACTGGACATCCTCGGGGTGTCCTCACTCCGCGGTCCCTGGCATCCTCTCTGTTTATCCTGCAGCCCCAAGACCGGCATTTTCGGAAAGCCCATGAGCAGGGCTTTCCAACAGTGTCAGACTTGTCAGTTTCCCGCCAATACTTTGGGAGATAGAGCCGTTGCTAAGTCTTGTTTTCACTCTGTTACAGCTTTGTGTACAAAAGTGCCATTTAGACAGGCGTTTGAAGCGCCTTCGGAGCAGCCCCGCTCCCTGGTGGTTTCAAGGTGGAAAACTACCCTAGCTGGCCGCGAAAACCATATTTTCGGATGCAGGACTATGGCAGCTACCTGCAGGTACAAGAAATTTCTCTCTAACCCCATTATTTCTGGATTTATTGGCCGTGGCGCTGCCGACTTCTTTTTTGGGCGTTATTTTGCTGGCTTCGGTCCAGCACACATGTAGTTGCCTTGGCTATTGTTGACGTACACACAGCATGGCCGTATGCACTGGACATCCTCGGGGTGTCCTCACTCCGCGGTCCCTGGCATCCTCCCTGTTTATCCCAAAGCCACAAGACCAGCATTTTCGGAAAGCCCATGAGCAGGGCTTTCCAACAGTGTCAGACCTGTCAGTTTCCCGCCAATACTTTTGGAGATAGAGCCGTTGCTAAGTCTTGTTTTCACTCTGTTACAGCTTTGTGTACAAAAGTGCCATTAGACAGGCGTTTGAAGCGCATTCGGAGCAGCCCCGCTCCCTGGTGGTTTCAAGACGGAACATGGCCCTGGCTGGCCGGGAAAACCATATTTTCGGATGCAGGACTATGGCAGCTACCTGCAGGTACAATAAATTTCTCTCTAGCCCCATTATTTCTGGATGTATTGGCCGTGGCGCTGCCGACTTCTTTTTTCGGCGTTTTTTTGCTGGCTTCGGTCCAGCACACATGTAGTTGCCTTGGCTATTGTTGACGTACACACAGCATGGCCGTATGCACTGGACATCCTCGGGATGTCCTCACTCCGCGGTCCCTGGCATCCTCCATGTTTTTCTTGCAGCCCCAAGACCAACATTTTCGGAAAGCCCACGAGCAGGCCTTCCCAACAGTGTCAGACTTGTCAGTTTCCTGCCAATACTTTGGGAGATAGAGCCGTTGCTAAGTCTTGTTTTCACTCTGTTACAGCTTCGTGTACAAAAGTGCCATTAGACAGGCGTTTGAAGCGCATTCGGAGCAGCCCCGCTCCCAGGTGGTTTCAAGGTGGAAAACTACCCTAGCTGGCCGCGAAAACCATATTTTCGGATGCAGGACTATGGCAGCTACCTGCAGGTAGAAGAAATTTCTCTCTAACCCCATTATTTCTGGATTTATTGGCCGTGGCGCTGCCGACTTCTTTTTTCGGCGTTATTTTGCTGGCTTCGGTCCAGCACACATGTAGTTGCCTTGGCTATTGTTGACCGCGGATACTTTGGGAGACAGAGCCGTTGCTAAGTCTTGTTTTCACTCTGTTACAGCTTCGTATACAAAAGTGCCATTTAGACAGGCGTTTGAAGCGCCTTCGGAGCAGCCCCGCTCCCTGGTGGTTTCAAGGTGGAAAACTACCCTAGCTGGCCGCGAAAACCATATTTTCGGATGCAGGACTATGGCAGCTACCTGCAGGTACAAGAAGATTCTCTCTAACCCCATTATTTCTGGATTTATTGGCCGTGGCGCTGCCGACTTCTTTTTTCGGCGTTATTTTGCTGGCTTCGGTCCAACACACATGTAGTTGCCTTGGCTATTGTTGACGTACACACAGCATGGCCGTATGCACTGGACATCCTCGGGGTGTCCTCACTCCGCGGTCCCTGGCATCCTCCCTGTTTATCCCAAAGCCACAAGACCAGCATTTTCGGAAAGCCCATGAGCAGGGCTTTCCAACAGTGTCAGACCTGTCAGTTTCCCGCCATTACTTTGGGAGATAGAGCCGTTGCTAAGTCTTGTTTTCACTCTGTTACAGCTTTGTGTACAAAAATGCCATAAGACAGGCGTTTGAAGCGCATTCGGAGCAGCCCCGCTCCCTGGTGGTTTCAAGGTGGAAAACTACCCTAGCTGGCCGCGAAAACCACATTTTCGGATGCAGGACTATGGCAGCTACCTGCAGGTACAAGAAATTTCTCTCTAACCCCATTATTTCTGGATTTATTGGCCGTGGTGCTGCCGACTTCTTTTTTCGGCGTTATTTTGCTGGCTTCGGTCCAGCACACATGTAGTTGCCTTGGCTATTGTTGACGTACACACAGCATGGCCGTATGCACTGGACATCCTCGGGGTGTCCTCACTCCGCGGTCCCTGGCATCCTCCCTGTTTATCCCAAAGCCCCAAGACCACCATTTTCGGAAAGCCCATGAGCAGGGCTTCCCAACAGTGTCAGATCTGTCAGTTTTCCGCCATTACTTTGGGAGATAGAGCCGTTGCTAAGTCTTGTTTTCACTCTGTTACAGCTTTGTGTACAAAAGTGCAATTAGACAGGCGTTTGAAGCGCATTCGGAGCAGCCCCGCTCCCTGGTAGTTTCAAGACGGAAGATGGCCCTGTCTGGCCGGGAAAACCATATTTTCGGATGCAGGACTATGGCAGCTACCTGCAAGTACAAGAAATTTCTCTCTAGCACCATTATTTCTGGATTTATTGGCCGTGGCGCTGCCGACTTCTTTTTTCGGCGTTATTTTGCTGGCTTCGGTCCAGCACACATGTAGTTGCCTTGGCTATTGTTGACGTACACACAGCATGGCCGTATGCACTGGACATCCTCGGGGTGTCCTCACTCCGCGGTCCCTGGCATCCTCCCTGTTTATCCCAAAGCCACAAGACCAGCATTTTCGGAAAGCCCATGAGCAGGGCTTTCCAACAGTGTCAGACCTGTCAGTTTCCCGCCATTACGTTGGGAGATAGAGCCGTTGCTAAGTCTTGTTTTCACTCTGTTACAGCTTCGTGTACAAAAGTGCCATTTAGACAGGCGTTTGAAGCGCCTTCGGAGCAGCCCCGCTCCCTGGTGGTTTCAAGGTGGAAAACTACCCTAGCTGGCCGCGAAAACCATATTTTCGGATGCAGGACTATGGCAGCTACCTGCAGGTACAAGAAATTTCTCTCTAACCCCATTATTTCTGGATTTATTGGCCGTGGCGCTGCCGACTTCTTTTTTCGGCGTTATTTTGCTGGCTTCGCTCCAGCACACATGTAGTTGCCTTGGCTATTGTTGACGTACACACAGCATGGCCGTATGCACTGGACATCCTCGGGGTGTCCTCACTCCGCGGTCCCTGGCATCCTCCCTGTTTATCCCAAAGCCACAAGACCAGCATTTTCGGAAAGCCCATGAGCAGGGCTTTCCAACAGTGTCAGACCTGTCAGTTTCCCGCCATTACTTTGGGAGATAGAGCCGTTGCTAAGTCTTGTTTTCACTCTGTTACAGCTTTGTGTACAAAAGTGCCATTAGACAGGCGTTTGAAGCGCATTCGGAGCAGCCCCGCTCCGTGGTGGTTTCAAGCCGGAAGAAGGCCCTGGCTGGCCGGGAAAACCATATTTTCGGATGCAGGACTATGGCAGCTACCTGCAGGTACAAGAAATGTCTCTCTAGCCCCATTATTTCTGGATTTATTGGCCGTGGCGCTGCCGACTTCTTTTTTCGGCGTTTTTTTGCTGGCTTCGGTCCAGCACACATGTAGTTGCCTTGGCTATTGTTGACGTACACACAGCATTGCCGTATGCACTGGACATCCTCGGGATGTCCTCACTCCGCGGTCCCTGGCATCCTCCATGTTTTTCTTGCAGCCCCAAGACCAACATTTTCGGAAAGCCCACGAGCAGGCCTTCCCAACAGTGTCAGACTTGTCAGTTTCCTGCCAATACTTTGGGAGATAGAGCCGTTGCTCAGTCTTGTTTTCACTTTGTTACAGCTTCGTGTAAAAAAGTGCCATTAGACAGGCGTTTGAGGCGCATTCGGAGCAGCCCCGCTCCCTGATGGTTTCAAGACGGAAGATGGCCCTGGCTGGCCGGGAAAACCATATTTTCGGATGCAGGACTATGGCAGCTACCTGCAGGTACAAGAAATTTCTCTCTAGCCCCATTATTTCTGGATTTATTAGGCGTGGCGCTACCGACTTCTTTTTTTTGCGTTTTTTTGCTGGCTTCGGTCCAGCACACATGTAGTTGCCTTGGCTATTGTTGACGTACACACAGCATGGCTGTATGCACTGGACATCCTCGGGGTGTCCTCACTCCGCGGTCCCTGGCATCCTCCCTGTTTATCCTGCAGCCCCAAGACCGGCATTTTCGGAAAGCCCATGAGCAGGGCTTCCCAACAGTGTCAGACTTGTTAGTTTTCCGCCAATACTTTGGGAGATAGAATCGTTGCTAAGTCTTGTTTTCACTCTGTTACAGCTTCGTGTACAAAAGTGCCATTAGACAGGCGTTTGAAGCGCATTCGGAGCAGCCCCGCTCCTTGGTGGTTTTAAGGTGGAAGACGGCCCTACCCGGCCGGGAAAACCATATTTTCGGATGCAGGACTATGGCAGCTACCTGCAGGTACAAGAAATTTCTCTCTAGCCCCATTATTTCTGGTTTTATTGGCCGTGGCGCTGCCGACTTCTTTTTTGGGCGTTTTTTTGCTGGCTTCGGTCCAGCACAAATGTAGTTGCCTTGGCTATTGTTGACGTACACACAACATGGCTGTATGCACTGGACATCCTTGGGGTGTCTTCACTCCGCGGTTTTTGCCATCCTCCCTGTTTATCCCGCAGCCCCGAGACCGGCATTTTTGGAAAGCCCATGAGCAGGGCTTCCCAACAGTGTCAGACTTGTCAGTTTCCCGCCAAAACTTTGGGAGATAGAGCCGTTGCTAAGTCTTGTTTTCACTCTGTTACAGCATCGTGTAAAAAAGTGCCATTAGACAGGCGTTTGAAGCGCATTCGGAGCAGCCCCGCTCCCGGGTGGTTTCAAGGTGGAAGACGGCCCTAGCCGGCCGCGAAACCATATTTTGGGATGCAGGACTATGACAGCTACCTGCAAGTACAAGAAATTTCTCTCTAGCCCCATTATTTCTGGATTTATTGGCCGTGGCGCTGCCGACTTCTTTTTTCGGCGTTTTTTTGCTGGCTTCGGTCCAGCACACATGTAGTTGCCTTGGCTATTGTTGACGTACACACAACATGGCTGTATGCACTGGACATCCTCGGGGTGTCCTCACTCCGCGGTTCTTGCCATCCTCCCCGTTTATCCTGCAGCCCCGAGACCGGCATTTTCGGAAAGCCCATGAGCTGGGCTTCCCACCAGTGTCAGACTTGTCAGTTTCTCGCCAATACTTTGGGAGATACAGCCGTTGCTAAGTCTTGTTTTCACTCTGTTACAGCTTCGTGTACAAAAGTGCCATTAGACAGGCGTTTGAAGCGCATTCGGAGCAGCCCCGCTCCCTGGTGGTTTCAAGGTGGAAGACGGCCCTAGCCGGCCGCGAAAACCATATTTTCGGATGCAGGACTATGGCAGCTACCTGCAGGTACAAGAAATTTCTCTCTAGCCCCATTATTTCTGGATTTATTGGCCGTGGCGCTGCCGACTTCTTTTTTCGGCGTTTTTTTGCTGGCTTCGGTCCAGCACACATGTAGTTGCCTTGGCTATTGTTGACGTACACACAGCATGGCCGTATGCACTGAACATCCTCGGTGTGTCCTCACTCCGCGGTTCCTGGCATCCTCCCTGCTTATCCCGCAGCCCCAAGACCGGCATTTTCGGAAAGCCCATGAGCAGGGCTTTCAAAAAGTGTCAGACTTGTCAGTTTCCCGCCAATACTTTGGGAGATAGAGCCGTTGCTAAGTCTTGTTTTCACTCTGTTACAGCTTCGTGTACAAAAGTGCCATTAGACAGGCGTTTGAAGCGCATTCGGAGCAGCCCCGCTCCCTGGTGGTTTCAAGGTGGAAGACTACCCTAGCCAGCCGGGAAAACCATATTTTCGGATGCAGGACTATGGCAGCTACCTGCAGGTACAATAAATTTCTCTCTAGCCCCATTATTTCTGGATTTATTGGCCGTGGCGCTGCCGACTTCTTTTTTCGGCGTTTTTTCGCTGGCTTCGGTCCAGCACACATGTAGTTGCCTTGGCTATTGTTGACGTACACACAGCATGGCTGTATGCACTTGACATCTTCGGAGTGTCCTCACTCCGCGGTCCCTGGCATCCTCCCTGTTTAACCTGCAGCCCCAAGACCAGCATTTTCGGAAAGCCCATGAGCAGGGCTTTCCAACAGTGTCAGACTTGTCAGTTTCCCGCCAATACCTTGGGAGATAGAGCCGTTGCTCAGTCTTGTTTTCATTCTGTTACTGCTTCGTGTACAAAAGTGCCATTAGACAGGCGTTTGAAGCGCCTTCTGAGCAGCCCCGCTCCCTGGTGGTTTCAAGGTGGAAGACGGCCCTAGCCGGCCGCGAAAACCATATTTTCGGATGCAAGACTATGGCAGCTACCTGCAGGTACAAGAAATTTCTTTCTAGCCCCATTATTTCTGGATTTATTGGCCGTGGCGCTGCCGACTTCGTTTTTGGGCGTTTTTTTGCTGGCTTCGGTCCAGCACACATGTAGTTGCCTTGGCTATTGTTGACTTACACACAGCATGGCCGTATGCACTGGACATCTTCGGGTGTCCTCACTCCGCGGTCTCTGGCATCCTCCCTGTTTATCCTGCTGCCCCAAGACCGGCCTTTTCGGAAAGCCCATGAGCAGGGCTTCCCAACAGTGTCAGACTTGTCAGTTTCCCGCAAAGACTTTGGGAGATAGAGCCGTTGCTAAGTCTTGTTTTCACTCTGTTACAGCTTCGTGTACAAAAGTGCCATTAGACAGGCGTTTGAAGCGCATTCGGTGCAGTTCCGCTCCCTGGTGGTTTCAAGGTGGAAGACGGCCCTAGCCGGCCGGGAAAACCATATTTTCGGATGCAGGACTATGGCAACTACCTGCAGGTACAATAAATTTCTCTCTAGCCCCATTATTTCTGGATTTATTGGCCGTGGCGCTGCCGACTTCTTTTTTGGGCGTTTTTTTGCTGGCTTCGGTCCAGCACACATGTAGTTGCCTTGGCTATTGTTGACGTACACACAGCATGGCCGTATGCACTGGACATCCTCGGTGTGTCCTCACTCCGCGGTTCCTGGCATCCTCCCTGTTTATTCCCCAGCCCCAAGACCGGCATTTTCGGAAAGCCCATGAGCAGGGCTTTCAAAAAGTTTCAGACTTGTCAGTTTCCCGCCAATACTTTGGGAGATAGAGCCATTGCTCAGTCTTGTTTTCACTCTGTTACAGCTTCGTGTACAAAAGTGCCATTAGACAGGCGTTTGAAGCGCATTCGGAGCAGCCCCGCTCCCTGGTGGTTTCAAGGTGGAAGACGGCCCTAGCCGGCCGGGAAAACCATATTTTCAGATGCAGGACTATGACAGCTACCTGCAGGTACAAGAACTTTCTCTCTAGCCCCATTATTTCTGGATTTATTGGCCGTGGCGCTGTCGACTTCTTTTTTGGGCGTTTTTTTGCTGGCTTCGGTCCAGCACACATGTAGTTGCCTTGGCTATTGTTGACGTACACACAACATGGCCGTATGCACTGGACATCCTCGGGGCGTCCTCACTCCGCGGTTCTTGCCATCCTCCCTGTTTATCCTGCAGCCCCGAGACCGGCATTTTCGGAAAGCCTTTGAGCAGGGCTTCCCAACAGTGTCAGACTTGTCAGTTTCCCGCCAATACTTTGGGAGACACAGCCGTTGCTAAGTCTTGTTTTCACTCTGTTACAGCTTCGTGTACAAAAGTGCCATTTAGACAGGCGTTTGAAGCGCATTCGGAGCAGCCCGGCTCCCTGGTGGTTTCAAGGTGGAAGACGGCCCTAGCCGGCCGCGAAAACCATATTTTCGGATGCAGGACTATGGCAGCTACCTGCAGGTACAAGAAATTTCTCTCTAGCCCCATTATTTCTGGATTTATTGGCCGTGGCGCTGCCGACTTCTTTTTTGGGCGTTTTTTTGCTGGCTTCGGTCCAGCACACATGTAGTTGCCTTGGCTATTGTTGACGTACACACAGCATGGCCGTATGCACTGGACATCTTCGGTGTGTCCTCACTCCGCGGTTCCTGGCATCCTCCCTGTTTATCCCGCAGCCCCAAGACCGGCATTTTCGGAAAGCCCATGAGCAGGGCTTTCAAAAAGTTTCAGACTTGTCAGTTTCCCGCCAATACTTTGGGAGATAGAGCCGTTGCTAAGTCTTGTTTTCACTCTGTTACAGCTTCGTGTACAAAAGTGCCATTAGACAGGCGTTTGAAGCGCATTCGGAGCAGACCCGCTCCCTGGTGGTTTCAAGGTGGAAGACTACCCTAGCTGGCCGGGAAAACCATATTTTCGGATGCAGGACTATGGCAACTACCTGCAGGTACAAGAAATTTCTCTCTAGCCCCATTATTTCTGGATTTATTGGCCGTGGCGCTGCCGACTTCTTTTTTGGGCGTTTTTTTGCTGGCTTCGGTCCAGCACACATGTAGTTGCCTTGGCTATTGTTGACGTACACACAACATGGCCGTATGCACTGGACATCCTCGGGGTGTCCTCACTCCGCGGTTCTTGCCATCCTCCCTGTTTATCCTGCAGCCCCGAGACCGGCATTTTCGGAAAGCCTTTGAGCAGGGCTTACCAACAGTGTCAGACTTGTCAGTTTCCCGCCAATACTTTGGGAGACACAGCCGTTGCTAAGTCTTGTTTTCACTCTGTTACAGCTTCGTGTACAAAAGTGCCATTTAGACAGGCGTTTGAAGCGCATTCGGAGCAGCCCGGCTCCCTGGTGGTTTCAAGGTGGAAGACGGCCCTAGCCGGCCGCGAAAACCATATTTTCGGATGCAGGACTATGGCAGCTACCTGCAGGTACAAGAAATTTCTCTCTAGCCCCATTATTTCTGGATTTATTGGCCGTGGCGCTGCCGACTTCTTTTTTGGGCGTTTTTTTGCTGGCTTCGGTCCAGCACACATGTAGTTGCCTTGGCTATTGTTGACGTACACACAGCATGGCCGTATGCACTGGACATCTTCGGTGTGTCCTCACTCCGCGGTTCCTGGCATCCTCCCTGTTTATCCCGCAGCCCCAAGACCGGCATTTTCGGAAAGCCCATGAGCAGGGCTTTCAAAAAGTTTCAGACTTGTCAGTTTCCCGCCAATACTTTGGGAGATAGAGCCGTTGCTAAGTCTTGTTTTCACTCTGTTACAGCTTCGTGTACAAAAGTGCCATTAGACAGGCGTTTGAAGCGCATTCGGAGCAGACCCGCTCCCTGGTGGTTTCAAGGTGGAAGACTACCCTAGCTGGCCGGGAAAACCATATTTTCGGATGCAGGACTATGGCAACTACCTGCAGGTACAAGAAATTTCTCTCTAGCCCCATTATTTCTGGATTTATTGGCCGTGGCGCTGCCGACTTCTTTTTTGGGCGTTTTTTTGCTGGCTTCGGTCCAGCACACATGTAGTTGCCTTGGCTATTGTTCACGTACACACAACATGGCCGTATGCACTGGACATCCTCGGGGTGTCCTCACGCCGCGGTTCTTGCCATCCTCCCTGTTTATCCTGCAGCCCAGAAACCGGCATTTTCGGAACGCCCATGAGCTGGGCTTCCCAACAGTGTCAGACTTGTCAGTTTCCCGCCAATACTTTGGGAGATAGAGCCGTTGCTAAGTCTTGTTTTCACTCTGTTACAGCTTACAGCTTCGTGTACAAAAGTGCCATTAGACAGGCGTTTGAAGCGCATTCGGAGCAGCCCCGCTCCCTGGTGGTTTCAAGGTGGAAAACTACCCTAGCTGGCCGGGAAAACCATATTTTCGGATGCAGGACTATGGCAACTACCTGCAGGTACAATAAATTTCTCTCTAGCCCCATTATTTCTGGATTTATTGGCCGTGGCGTTGCCGACTTCTTTTTTGGGCGTTTTTTTGCTGGCTTCGGTCCAGCACACATGTAGTTGCCTTGGCTATTGTTGACGCACACACAGCATGGCCGTATGCACTGGACATCTTCGGGTTGTCCTCACTCCGCGGTCCCTGGCATCCTCCCTGTTTATCTTGCAGCCCCAAGACCAGCATTTTCGGAAAGCCCATGAGCAGGGCTTTCCAACAGTGTCAGACTTGTCAGTTTCCCGCCAATACCTTGGGAGATAGAGCCGTTGCTCAGTCTTGTTTTCATTCTGTTACTGCTTCGTCTACAAAAGTGCCATTAGACAGGCGTTTGAAGCGCCTTCGGAGCAGCCCCGCTCCGTGGTGGTTTCAAGGTGGAAGACTACCCTAGCTGGCCGGGATACCAGATATTCGGATGCAGGACTATGGCAGCTACCTGCAGGTACAAGAAATTTCTCTCTAGCCCCATTATTTCTGTCTGGATTTATTGGCCGTGGCGCTGCCGTCTTTTTTTTGGGCCTTTTTTTGCTGGCTTCGGTCCAGCACACATGTAGTTGCCTTGGCTATTGTTGACGTACACACAGCATGGCCGTATGCACTGGACATCTTCGGGTGTCCTCACTCCGCGGTCTCTGGCATCCTCCCTGCATATCCAAAAACCCCAAGACTGGCATTTTCGGAAAGCCCATGAGCAGGGCTTTCCAACAGTGTCAGACTTGTCAGTTTCCCGCCAATACTTTGGGAGATACAGCCGTTGCTCAGTCTTGTTTTCACTCTGTTACAGCTTCGTGTACAAAAGTGCCATTAGACAGGCGTTTGAAGCGCATTCGGAGCAGCCCCGCTCCCTGGTGGTTTCAAGGTGGAAGACGGCCCTAGCCGGCCGGGAAAACCATATTTTCGGATGCAGGACTATGGCAGCTACCTGCAGGTACAAGAAATTTCTCTCTAGCCACATTATTTCTGGATTTATTGGCCGTGGCGCTGCCGACTTCTTTTTTCGGCGTTTTTTTGCTGGCTTCGGTCCAGCACACACGTAGTTGCCTTGGCTATTGTTGACGTACACACAGCATGGCCGTACGCACTGGACATCATCGGGTTGTCCTCACTCCGCGGTCCCTGGCATCCTCCCTGTTTATCATGCAGCCCCGATACCGGCATTTTCGGAGAGCCCATGAGCAGGGCTTTCCAACAGTGTCAGACTTGTCAGTTTACCGCCAATACTTTGGGAGATAGAGCCGTTGCTAAGTCTTGTTTTCACTCTGTTACAGCTTCGTGTACAAAAGTGCCATTAGACAGGCGTTTGAAGCGCATTCGGAGCAGCCCCGCTCCCTGGTGGTTTCAAGACGGAAGACGGCCCTAGCTGGCCGGGAAAACCATATTTTTGGATGCAGGACTATGACAGCTACCTGCAGGTAGAAGAAATTTCTCTCTAGCCCCATTATTTCTGGATGTATTGGCCGTGGCGCTGCCGACTTCTTTTTTCGGCGTTTTTTTGCTGGCTTCGGTCCAGCACACTTGTGGTTGCCTTGGCTATTGTTGACGTACACATAGCATGGCTGTATGCACTGGACATCCTCAGGGTGTCCTCACTCCGCGGACCCTGGCATCCTCCCTGTTTATCCTGCATCCCCAAGACCGGCATTTTCGGAAAGCTCATGAGCAGGGCTTTCCAACAGTGTCAGACTTGTCAGTTTCCCGCCAATACTTTGGGAGATAGAGCCGTTGCTAAGTCTTGTTTTCACTCTGTTACAGCTTCGTGTACAAAAGTGCCATTAGACAGGCGTTTGAAGCGCCTTCGGAGCAGCCCCGCTCCCTGGTGGTTTCAAGCCGGAAGATGGCCCTGGCTGGCCCGGAAAACCATATTTTCGGATGCAGGACTATGGCAGCTACCTGCAGGTACAAGAAATTTCTCTCTAGCCCCATTATTTCTGGAATTATTGGCCGTGGCGCTGCCGACTTTTTTTGAGGCGTTTTTTTGCTGGCTTCGGTCCAGCACACATGTAGTTGCCTTGGCTATTGTGGACGTACACACAACATGGCCGTATGCACTGGACATCCTCGGGGTGTCCTCACTCTGCGGTCCCTGGCATCCTCCCTGTTTATCCCGCAGCCCAAAGACCGGCATTTTCGGAAAGTCCATGAGCAGGGCTCCCCAACAGTGTCAGACTTGTCAGTTTCCCGCCAATACTTTGGGAGATAGAGCCGTTGCTAAGTCTTGTTTTCACTCTGTTACAGCTTCGTGTACAAAAGTGCCATTAGACAGGCGTTTGAAGCGCATTCGGAGCAGCCCCGCTCCCTGGTGGTTTCAAGGTGGAAGACTACCCTAGCTGGCCGGGATACCAGATATTCGGATGCAGGACTATGGCAGCTACCTGCAGGTACAAGAAAGTTCTCTCTAGCCTCATTATTTCTGGATTTATTGGCCGTGGCGCTGCCGACTTCTTTTAAAGGCGTTTTTTTGCTGGCTTCGGTCCAGCACACATGTAGTTGCCTTGGCTATTGTTGACGTACACACAGCATGGCCGTATGCACTGGACATCTTCGGGGTGTCCTCACTCCGGGGTCCCTGGCATGCTCACTGTTTATCCCAAAGCCACAAGACCAGCATTTTCGGAAAGCCCATGAGCAGGGCTTCCCATCAGTGTCAGACTGGTCAGTTTCCCGCCAATACTTTGGGAGATAGAGCCGTTGCTAAGTCTTATTTTCACTCTGTTACAGCTTCGTGTACAAAAGTGCCCTTAGACAGGCGTTTGAAGCGCATTCGGAGCAGCCCGGCTCCCTGGTGGTTTCAAGGTGGAAGACGGCCCTAGCTGGCCGGGAAACCCATATTTGTGGATGCAGGACTATGGCAGCTACCTGCAGGTACAATAAATTTCTCTCTAGCCCCATTATTTCTGGATTTATTGGCCGTGGCGCTGTCGACTTTTTTTTTCTGCGTTTTTTTGCTGGCTTCGGTCCAGCACACATGTAGTTGCCTTGGCTATTGTTGACATACACACAGCATGGCCGTATGCACTGGACATCCTCGGGATGTCCTCACTCTGCGGTCCCTGGCATCCTCCCTGTTTATCCTGCAGCCCCAAGACTGGCATTTTCGGAAAGCCCATGAGCAGGGCTTCCCAACAGTGTTAGACCTGTCAGTTTCCCGCCAATACTTTGGGAGATAGAGCCGTTGCTAAGTCTTGTTTTCACTCTGTTACAGCTTCGTGTACAAAAGTGCCATTAGACAGGCGTTTGAAGCGCATTCGGAGCAGCCCCGCTCCCTGGTGGTTTCAAGGTGAAAGACGGCCCTAGCCGGCCGGGAAAACCATATTTTCAGATGCAGGACTATGACAGCTACCTGCAGGTACAAGAAATTTCTCTCTAGCCCCATTATTTCTGGATTTATTGGCCGTGGCGCTGCCGACTTCTTTTTTCGGCGTTTTTTTGCTGGCTTCGGTCCAGCACACATGTAGTTGCCTTTGCTATTGTTGACGCACACACAGCATGGCTGTATGCACTTGACATCTTCGGAGTGTCCTCACTCCGCGGTCCCTGGCATCCTCCCTGTTTATCCTGCAGCCCCAAGACCAGCATTTTCGGAAAGCCCATGAGCAGGGCTTTCCAACAGTGTCAGACTTGTCAGTTTCCCCAAAAAAACGCAGAAAAAAAAGTCGACAGCGCCACGGCCAATAAATCCAGAAATAATGGGGCTAGAGAGAAATTTCTTGTACCTGCAGGTAGCTGCCATAGTCCTGCATCCACAAATATGGGTTTCCCGGCCAGCTAGGGCCGTCTTCCACCTTGAAACCACCAGGGAGACGGGCTGCTCCGAATGCGCTTCAAACGCCTGTCTAAGGGCACTTTTGTACACGAAGCTGTAACAGAGTGAAAATAAGACTTAGCAACGGCTTTATCTCCCAAAGTATTGGCGGGAAACTGACAAGTCTGACACTAATGGGAAGCCCTGCTCATGGGCTTTCCGAAAATGCCGGTATTGTGGCAGCAGGATAAACTGGGAGGATGCCAGGGACCGCGGAGTGAGAACACCCCGAAGATGTCCAGTGCATACAGCCATGCTGTGTGTACGTCAACAATAGCCAAGGCAACTACATGTGTGCTGGACCGAAGCCAGCAAAAAAACGCCGAAAAAAGAAGTCGGCAGCGCCACGGCCAATAAATCCAGAAATAATGGGGCTAGAGAGAAATTTCTTGTACCTGCAGGTAGCTGTCATAGTCTTGCATCCAAAAAAAGTTTTCCCGGCCGGCTAGGGCCGTCTTCCACCTTGAAACCACCAGGGAGCGGGGCTGCTCCGAATGCGCTTCAAACGCCTGTCTAATGGCACTTTTGTACACGAAGCTGTAACAGAGTGAAAACAAGACTTAGCAACAGCTTTATCTCCCAAAGTATTGGCGGGAAACCAACAAGTCTGACACTGTTGGGGAGCCCTGCTCATGGGCTTTCCGAAAATGCCGGTCTTGGGAATGCGGGATAAACAGGGAGGATGCCAGGGACCGCAGAGTGAGGACACTCCGAAGATGTCCAGTGCATACGGCCATGCTGTGTGTACGTCCACAATAGCCAAGGCAACTACATGTGTGCTGGACCGAAGCCAGCAAAAAAACGCCTTTAAAAAAAGTCGGCAGCGCCAAGGCCAATAATTCCAGAAATAATGGGGCTAGAGAGAAATTTCTTGTACCTGCAGGTGAGCTGCTATAGTCCTGCATCCGAAAATCTGGTTTTCCCGGCCGGCTAGGGCCGTCTTCCGTCTTGAAACTACCAGGGAGCGGGGCTGCTCCGAATGCGCTTCAAACGCCTGTCTTATGGCACTTTTGTACATGAAGTTGTAACAGAGTGAAAACAAGACTTAGCAACGGCTCTTTCTCCCAAAGTATTGGCAGGAAACTGACAGGTCTAACACTGTTGGGAAGCCCTGCTCATGGGCTTTCCGAAAATGCCGGTATTGTGGCAGCCGTCTTCCGTCTTGAAACTTTCAGGGAGCGGGGCTGCTCCGAATGCGCTTCAAACGCCTGTCTAATGGCACTTTTGTACACGAAGCTGTAACAGAGTGAAAACAAGACTTAGCAACGGCTCTTTCTCCCAAAGTATTGGCGGAAAACTGACAAGTCTGACACTGTTGGAAAGCCCTGCTCATGGGCTTTCCAAAAATGTTGTTCTTGGGGCTGCAGAATAAACAGGGAGCATGCCAGGGACCCCGGAGTGAGGACACCCCGAAGATGTCCAGTGCATACGGCCATGCTGTGTGTACGTCAACAATAGCCAAGGCAACTACATGTGTGCTGGACCGAAGCCAGCAAAAAAACGCCTTTAAAAGAAGTCGGCGGCGCCACGGCCAATAAATCCAGAAATAATGGGGCTAGAGAGAACTTTCTTGTACCTGCAGGTAGCTGCCATAGTCCTGCATCCGAAAATATGGTTTTCCCGGCCAGCCAGGGCCATCTTCCGTCTTGAAACCACCAGGGAGCGGGGCTGCTCCGAAGGCGCTTCAAACGCCTGTCTAATGGCACTTTTGTACACGAAGCTGTAACAGAGTGAAAACAAGACTTAGCAACGGCTCTATCTCCCACAGTATTGGCGGGAAACTGACAAGTCTGACACTGTTTCGGTCCAGCACACATGGCTTCGGTCCAGCACACATGTAGTTGCCTTGGCTATTGTTAACGTACACACAGCATGGCCGTATGCACTGGACATCTTCGGGGTGTCCTCATCCCGCAGCCCCAAGATTAACATTTTCGGAAAGCCCATGAGCAGGGCTTTCCAACAGTGTCAGACTTGTCTGTTTCCCGCCAATACTTTGGGAGATAGAGCCGTTGCTAAGTCTTGTTTTCACTCTGTTACAGCTTCGTGTACAAAAGTGGCATTAGACAGGCGTTTGAAGCGCATTCGGAGCAGCCCCGCTCCCTGGTGGTTTCAAGACGGAAGATGGCCCTGGCTGGCCGGGAAAACCAGATTTTCGGATGCAGGACTATAACAGCTACCTGCAGGTACAAGAAAGTTCTCTCTAGCCCCATTATTTCTGGATTTATTGGCCGTGGCGCTGCCGACTTCTTTTTTACGCGTTTTTTTGCTGGCTTCGGTCCAGCACACATGTAGTTGCCTTGGCTATTGTTGACGTACACACAGCATGGCTGTTTGCACTGGACATCTTCGGGGTGTCCTCATTCCGCGGTCCATGGAATCCTCCCTGTTTATCCTGCAGCCCCAAGACCAGCATTTTCGGAAAACCCATGAGCAGGGCTTTCCAACAGTGTCAGACTTGTCAGTTTTCCGCCAATACTTTGGGAGATAAAGCCGTTGCTAAGTCTTGTTTTCACTCTGTTACAGCTTCATGTACAAAAGTGCATTTAGACAGGCGTTTGAAGCGCATTCGGAGCAGCCCCACTCCCTGGTGGTTTCAAGGTGGAAGACGGCCCTTGCCGGCCGGGAAAACCAGATTTTCGGATGCAGGACTTTGACAGCTACCTGCAGCTACAAGAGATTTCTCTCTAGCCCAATTATTTATGGATTTATTGGCCGTGGCGCTGCCGACTTCTTTTTTCGGCGTTTTTTTGCTGGCTTCGGTCCAGCACACATGTAGTTGCCTTGGCTATTGTTGACGTACACACAGCATGGCCGTATGCACTGGACATCTTCGGGGTGTCCTCACTCCGCGGTCCCTGGCATCCTCCCTGTTTATCCTGCAGCCCCAAGACCGGCATTTTTGGAAAGCCCATGAGCAGGGCTTTCCAACAGTGTCAGACTTGTCAGTTTCCCGCCAATACTTTGGGAGATAGAGCAGTTGCTAAGTCTTGTTTTCACTCTGTTACAGCTTCGTGTACAAAAGTGGCGTTAGACAGGCGTTTGAAGCGCATTCGGAGCAGACCCGCTCCCTGGTGGTTTCAAGACGGAAGATGGCCCTGGCTGGCCGGGAAAACCAGATTTTCGGATGCAGGACTATGGCAGCTACCTGCAGGTAAAGGAAAGTTCTCTCTAGCCCCATTATTTCTGGATTTATTGGCCTTGGCGCTGCCGACTTCTTTTTTAAGCGTTTTTTTGCTGGCTTCGGTCCAGGACACATGAAGTTGCCTAGGCTAGTGTTGACGTACACACAGCATGGCAGTATGCACTGGACATCTTCGGGGTGTCCTCACTCCGCGGTCCCTGGCATCCTCCCTGTTTATCCTGCAGCCCCAAGACCGGCATTTTCGGAAAGCCCATGAGCAGGGCTTTCCAACAGTGTCAAACTTGTCAGTTTCCCGCCAATACTTTGGGAGATAGAGCCGTTGCTAAGTCTTGTTTTCACTCTGTTACAGCTTCGTGTACAAAAGTGCCATTAGACAGGCGTTTGAAGAGCATTCGGAGCAGACCCGCTCCCTGGTGGTTTCAAGACGGAAGATGGCCCTGGCTGGCCGGGAAAACCATATTTTCGGATGCAGGACAATGGCAGCTACCTGCAGGTACAATAAATTTCTCTCTAGCCCCAATATTTCTGGATTTATTGGCCATGGCGCTGCCGACTTCTTTTTTCGGCGTTTTTTTGCTGGCTTCGGTCCAGCACACATGTAGTTGCCTTGGCTATTGTTGACGTACACACAGCATGGCAGTATGCACTGGACATCTTCGGGGTGTCCTCACTCCGCGGTCCCTGGCATCCTCCCTGTTTATCCTGCAGCCCCAAGACCGGCATTTTCGGAAAGCCCATGAGCAGGGCTTTCCAACAGTGTCAAACTTGTCAGTTTCCCGCCAATACTTTGGGAGATAGCGCAGTTGCTAAGTCTTGTTTTCACTCTGTTACAGCTTCGTGTACAAAAGTGGCATTAGACAGGCGTTTGAAGCGCATTCGGAGCAGACCCGCTCCCTGGTGGTTTCAAGACGGAAGATGGCCCTGGCTGGCCGGGAAAACCAGATTTTCGGATGCAGGACTATGGCAGCTACCTGCAGATACAAGAAAGTTCTCTCTAGCCCCATTATTTCTGGATTTATTGGCCTTGGCGATGCCGACTTCTTTTTTAAGGTTTTTTTTGCTGGCTTCGGTCCAGCACACATGTAGTTGCCTTGGCTATTGTTGACGTACACACAGCATGGCAGTATGCACTGGACATCTTCGGGGTGTCTTCACTCCGCGGTCCCTGGCATCCTCCCTGTTTATCCTGCAGCCCCAAGACCGGCATTTTCGGAAAGCCCATGAGCAGGGCTTTCCAACAGTGTCAAACTTGTCACCTTCCCGCCAATACTTTGGGAGATAGAGCCGTTGCTAAGTCTTGTTTTCACTCTGTTACAGCTTCGTGTACAAAAGTGCCATAAGACAGGCGTTTGAAGCGTATTCGGGGCAGCCCCGCTCCCTGGTGGTTTCAAGACAAAAGATGGCCCTGGCTGGCCGGGAAAACCAGATTTTCGGATGCAGGACTATGGCAGCTACCTGCAGGTACAAGAAATTTCTCTCTAGCCCCATTATTTCTGGATTTATTGGCCGTGGCGCTGCCTACTTCTTTTTTCGGCGTTTTTTTGCTGGCTTCGGTCCAGCACACATGTAGTTGCCTTGGCTATTGTTGACGTACACACAGCATGGCCGTATGCACTGGACATCTTCGGGGTGTCCTCACTCCGCGGTCCCTGGCATCCTCCCTGTTTATCCTGCAGCCCCAAGACCGGCATTTTCGGAAAGCCCATGAGCAGGGCTTTCCAACAGTGTCAAACTTGTCAGTTTCCCGCCAATACTTTGGGAGATAGAGCCGTTGCTAAGTCTTGTTTTCACTCTGTTACAGCTTCGTGTACAAAATTGCCTTAAGACAGGCGTTTGAAGCGCATTCGGGGCAGCCCCGCTCCCTGGTGGTTTCAAGACGGAAGATGGCCCTGGCTGGCCGGGAAAACCTGATTTTCGGATGCAGGACTATGGCAGCTACCTGCAGGTACAATAAATTTCTCTCTAGCCCCATTATTTCTGGATTTATTGGTCGTGGCGCTGCCGACTTCTTTTTTCGGCGTTTTTTTGCTGGCTTCGGTCCGGCACACATGTAGTTGCCTTGGCTATTGTTGACGTACACACAGCATGGCAGTATGCACTGGACATCTTCGGGGTGTCCTCACTCCGCGGTCCCTGGCATCCTCCCTGTTTCTGCTGCAGCCCCAAGACCGGCATTTTCGGAAAGCCCATGAGCAGGGCTTTCCAACAGTGTCAAACTTGTCAGTTTCCCGCCAATACTTTGGGAGATAGAGCCGTTGCTAAGTCTTGTTTTCACTCTGTTACAGCTTCGTGTATAAAAGGGCCATTAGACAGGCGTTTGAAGCGCATTCGGAGCAGCCCCGCTCCCTGGTGGTTTCAAGACGGAAGATGGCCCTGGCTGGCCGGGAAAACCATATTTTCGGATGCAGGACTATGGCAGCTACCTGCAGGTACAATAAATTTCTCTCTAGCCCCATTATTTTTGGATTTATTGGCCGTGGCGCTGCCAACTTCTTTTTTGGCGTTTTTTTTGCTGGCTTCGGTCCAGCACACATGTAGTTGCCTTGGCTATTGTTGATGTACTCACAGCATGGCCGTATGCACTGGACATCTTCGGGGTGTCCTCACTCCGCGGTCCCTGGCATCCTCCCTGTTTATCCTGCAGCCCCAAAACCGGCATTTTCGGAAAGCCCATGAGCAGGGCTTTCCAACAGTGTCAGACTTGTCAGTTTCCCGCCAATACTTTGGGAGATAGAGCCGTTGCTAAGTCTTGTTTTCACTCTGTTACAGCTTCGTGTACAAAAGTGCCATAAGACAGGCGTTTGAAGCGCATTCGGAGCAGACCCACTCCCTGATGGTTTCAAGACGGAAGATGGCCCTGGCTGGCCTGGAAAACCAGATTTTCGGATGCAGGACTATGGCAGCTACCTGCAGGTACAATAAATTTCTCTCTAGCCCCATTATTTCTGGATTTATTGGCCGTGGCGCTGCCGACTTCTTTTTTCGGCGTTTTTTTGCTGGCTTCGGTCCAGCACACATGTAGTTGCCTTGGCTATTGTTGACGTACTCACAGCATGGCCTTATGCACTGGACATCTTCGGGGTGTCCTCACTCCGCGGTCGCTGGCATCCTCCCTGTTTATCCTGCAGCCCCAAAACCGGCATTTTCGGAAAGCCCATGAGCAGGGCTTTCCAACAGTGTCAAACTTGTCAGTTTCCCGCAAATACTGTGGGGGATAGAGCCGTTGCTAAGTCTTGTTTTCACTCTGTTACAACTTCGTGTACAAAAGTGCCATTAGACAGGCGTTTGAAGCGCATTCGGAGCAGCCCCGCTCCCTAGTTTTTTCAAGACGGAAGATGGCCCTGGCTGGCCGGGAAAACCAGATTTTCGGATGCAGGACTATGGCAGCTACCTGCAGGTACAATAAATTTCTCTCTAGCCCCATTATTTCTGGATTTATTGGCCGTGGCGCTGCCGACTTCTTTTTTCGGCGTTTTTTTGCTGGCTTCGGTCCAGCACACATGTAGTTGCCTTGGCTATTGTTGACGTACACACAGCATGGCCTTATGCACTGGACATCTTCGGGGTGTCCTCACTCCGCGGTCGCTGGCATCCTCCCTGTTTATCCTGCAGCCCCAAAACCGGCATTTTCGGAAAGCCCATGAGCAGGGCTTTCCAACAGTGTCAAACTTGTCAGTTTCCCGCAAATACTGTGGGAGATAGAGCCGTTGCTAAGTCTTGTTTTCACTCTGTTACAGCTTTGTGTACAAAAGTGCCATTAGACAGGCGTTTGAAGCGCATTCGGAGCAGACCCGCTCCCTGGTGGTTTCAAGACGGAAGATGGCCCTGGCTGGCCGGGAAAACCAGATTTTCGGATGCAGGACTATGGCAGCTACCTGCAGGTACAATACATTTCTCTCTAGCCCCATTATTTCTGGATTTATTGGCCGTGGCGCTGCCGACTTCTTTTTTCGGCGTTTTTTTGCTGGCTTCGGTCCAGCACACACGTAGTTGCCTTGGCTATTGTTGACGTACACACAGCATGGCCGTATGCACTGGACATCTTCAGGGTGTCCTCACTCCGCGGTCCCTGGTATCCTACCTGTTTATCCTGCAGCCCCAAGACCGGCATTTTCGGAAAGCCCATGAGCAGGGCTTTCCAACAGTGTCAGACTTGTCAGTTTCCCGCCAATACTTTGGGAGATAGAGCCATTGCTCAGTCTTGTTTTCACTCTGTTACAGCTTCGTGTACAAAAGTGCCATTAGACAGGCGTTTGAAGTGCATTCGGAGCAGCCCCGCTCCCTAGTTTTTTCAAGACGGAAGATGGCCCTGGCTGGCCGGGAAAACCAGATTTTCGGATGCAGGACTATGGCAGCTACCTGCAGGTACAATACATTTCTCTCTAGCCCCATTATTTCTGGATTTATTGGCCGTGGCGCTGCCGACTTCTTTTTTCGGCGTTTTTTTGCTGGCTTCGGTCCAGCACACATGTAGTTGCCTTGGCTATTGTTGACGTACACACAGCATGGCCGTATGCACTGGACATCTTCGGGGTGTCCTCACTCCGCGGTCCCTGGTATCCTACCTGTTTATCCTGCAGCCCCAAGACCGGCATTTTCGGAAAGCCCATGAGCAGGGCTTTCCAACAGTGTCAGATTTGTCAGTTTCCCGCCAATACTTTGGGAGATAGAGCCATTGCTCAGTCTTGTTTTCACTCTGTTACAGCTTCGTGTACAAAAGTGCCATTAGACAGGCGTTTGAAGTGCATTCGGAGCAGCCCCGCTCCCTAGTTTTTTCAAGACGGAAGATGGCCCTGGCTGGCCGGGAAAACCAGATTTTCGGATGCAGGACTATGGCAGCTACCTGCAGGTACAATAACTTTCTCTCTAGCCCCATTATTTCTGGATTTATTGGCCGTGGCGCTGCCGACTTCTTTTTTCGGCGTTTTTTTGCTGGCTTCGGTCCAGCACACATGTAGTTGCCTTGGCTATTGTTGACGTACACACAGCATGGCAGTATGCACTGGACATCTTCGGGGTGTCCTCACTCCGCGGTCCCTGGCATCCTCCCTGTTTATCCTGCAGCCCCAA
Source organism: Marthasterias glacialis (assembly GCA_911728455.2). Lineage (NCBI taxonomy): Eukaryota > Metazoa > Echinodermata > Asteroidea > Forcipulatida > Asteriidae > Marthasterias > Marthasterias glacialis. The sequence continues at coordinate 13,277,926 of OU452229.1, forward strand.
GACCGGCATTTTCGGAAAGCCCATGAGCAGGGCTTTCCAACAGTGTCAAACTTGTCAGTTTCCCGCCAATACTTTGGGAGATAGAGCCGTTGCTAAGTCTTGTTTTCACTCTGTTACAGCTTCGTGTACAAAAGTGCCATAAGACAGGCGTTTGAAGCGCATTCGGAGCAGCCCCGCTCCCTGATGGTTTCAAGACGGAAGATGGCCCTGGCTGGCCGGGAAAACCAGATTTTCGGATGCAGGACTATGGCAGCTACCTGCAGGTACAATAAATTTCTCTCTAGCCCCATTATTTCTGGATTTATTGGCCGTGGCGCTGCCGACTTCTTTTTTCGGCGTTTTTTTGCTGGCTTCGGTCCAGCACACATGTAGTTGCCTTGGCTATTGTTGACGTACTCACAGCATGGCCTTATGCACTGGACATCTTCGGGGTGTCCTCACTCCGCGGTCGCTGGCATCCTCCCTGTTATTCCTGCAGCCCCAAAACCGGCATTTTCGGAAAGCCCATGAGCAGGGCTTTCCAACAGTGTCAAACTTGTCAGTTTCCCGCAAATACTGTGGGAGATAGAGCCGTTGCTAAGTCTTGTTTTCACTCTGTTACAGCTTCGTGTACAAAAGTGCCATTAGACAGGCGTTTGAAGTGCATTCGGAGCAGCCCCGCTCCCTAGTTTTTTCAAGACGGAAGATGGCCCTGGCTGGCCGGGAAAACCAGATTTTCGGATGCAGGACTATGGCAGCTACCTGCAGGTACAATACATTTCTCTCTAGCCCCATTATTTCTGGATTTATTGGCCGTGGTGCTGCCGACTTCTTTTTTACGCGTTTTTTTGCTGGCTTCGGTCCAGCACACATGTAGTTGCCTTGGCTATTGTTGACGTACACACAGCATGGCCGTATGCACTGGACATCTTTGGGGTGTCCTCACTCCGCGGTCCCTGGCATCCTACCTGTTTATCCTGCAGCCCCAAGACCGGCATTTTCGGAAAGCCCATGAGCAGGGCTTTCCAACAGTGTCTGACTTGTCAGTTTCCCGCCAATACTTTGGGAGATAGAGCCATTGCTCAGTCTTGTTTTCACTCTGTTACAGCTTCGTGTTCAAAAGTGCCATAAGACAGGCGTTTGAAGCGCATTCGGAGCAGCCCCGCTCCCTGGTGGTTTCAAGACGGAAGATGGCCCTGGCTGGCCGGGAAAACCAGTTTTGTGGATGCAGGACTATGGCAGCTACCTGCAGGTACAATACATTTCTCTCTAACCCAATTATTTTTGGATGTATTGGCCGTGGCGCCGCCGACTTCTTTTTTTGGCGTTTTTTGGTGGCTTCGGTCCAGCACACATGTAGTTGCCTTGGCTATTGTTGACGTACACACAGCATGGCCGTATGCACTGGACATCTTCGGGGTGTCCTCACTCCGCGGTCCATGGAATCCTCCCTGTTTATCCTGCAGCCCCAAGACCGGCATTTTCGGAAAGCCCATGAGCAGGGCTTTCCAACAGTGTCAGACTTGTCAGTTTCCCGCCAACACTTGGGGAGATAGAGCCGTTGCTAAGTCTTGTTTTCACTCTGTTACAGCTTCGTGTACAAAAGTGCCATAAGACAGGCGTTTGAAGTGCATTCGGAGCAGCCCCGCTCCCTGGTGGTTTCAAGACGGAAGATGGCCCTGGCTGGCCGGGAAAACCAGATTTTCGGATGCAGGACTATGGCAGCTACCTGCAGGTACAATAAATTTCTCTCTAGCCCCATTATTTCTGGATTTATTGGCCGTGGCGCTGCCGACTTCTTTTTTCGGCGTTTTTTTGCTGGCTTCGGTCCAGCACACATGTAGTTGCCTTGGCTATTGTTGACGTACACACAGCATGGCTGTTTGCACTGGACATCTTCGGGGTGTCCTCACTCCGCAGTCCATGGAATCCTCCCTGTTTGTCCTGCTGCCCCAAGACCGGCATTTTCGGAAAGCCCATGAGCAGGGCTTTCCAACAGTGTCAGACTTGTCAGTTTCCCGCCAATACTTTGGGAGATAGAGCCGTTGCTAAGTCTTGTTTTCACTCTGTTACAGCTTCGTGTACAAAAGTGCCATTAGACAGGCGTTTGAAGCGCATTCGGATCAGACCCGCTCCCTGGTGGTTTCAAGACGGAAGATGGCCCTGGCTGGCCGGGAAAACCAGATTTTCGGATGCATGACTATGGCAGCTACCTGCAGGTACAATAAATTTCTCTCTAGCCCCATTATTTCTGGATTTATTGGCCGTGGCGCTGCCGACTTCTTTTTTCGGCGTTTTTTTGCTGGCTTCGGTCCAGCACACATGTAGTTGCCTTGGCTATTGTTGACGTACACACAGCATGGCAGTATGCACTGGACATCTTCGGGGTGTCCTCACTCCGCGGTCCCTGGCATCCTCCCTGTTTATCCTGCAGCCCCAAGACCGGCATTTTCGGAAAGCCCATGAGCAGGGCTTTCCAACAGTGTCAGACTTGTCAGTTTCCCGCCAATACTTTGGGAGATAGAGCTGTTGCTAAGTCTTGTTTTCACTCTGTTACAGCTTCGTGTACAAAAGTGCCATTAGACAGGCGTTTGAAGCGCATTCGGAGCAGCCCCGCTCCCTCGTGGTTTCAAGACGGAAGATGGCCCTGGCTGGCCGGGAAAACCAGATTTTCGGATGCAGGACTATGGCAGCTACCTGCAGGTACAATAAATTTCTCTCTAGCCCCATTATTTCTGGATTTATTGGCCGTGGCGCTGCCGACTTCTTTTTTCGGCGTTTTTTTGCTGGCTTCGGTCCAGCACACATGTAGTTGCCTTGGCTATTGTTGACGTACACACAGCATGGCAGTATGCACTGGACATCTTCGGGGTGTCCTCACTCCGCGGTCCCTGGCATCGTCCCTGTTTATCCTGCAGCCCCAAGACCGGCATTTTCGGAAAGCCCATGATCAGGGCTTTCCAACAGTGTCAAACTTGTCAGTTTCCCGCCAATACTTTGGGAGATAGAGCCGTTGCTAAGTCTTGTTTTCACTCTGTTACAGCTTCGTGTACAAAAGTGCCATAAGACAGGCGTTTGAAGCGCATTCGGAGCAGCCCCGCTCCCTGATGGTTTCAAGACGGAAGATGGCCCTGGCTGGCCGGGAAAACCAGTTTTGTGGATGCAGGACTATGGCAGCTACCTGCAGGTACAATAACTTTCTCTCTAGCCCCATTATTTCTGGATTTATTGGCCGTGGCGCTGCCGACTTCTTTTTTCGGCGTTTTTTTGCTGGCTTCGGTCCAGCACACATGTAGTTGCCTTGGCTATTGTTGACGTACACACAGCATGGCTGTTTGCACTGGACATCTTCGGGGTGTCCTCACTCCGCGGTCCATGGAATCCTCCCTGTTTGTCCTGCAGCCCCAAGACCGGCATTTTCGGAAAGCCCATGAGCAGGGCTTTCCAACAGTGTCAAACTTGTCAGTTTCCCGCCAATACTTTGGGAGATAGAGCCGTTGCTAAGTCTTGTTTTCACTCTGTTACAGCTTCGTGTACAAAAGTGCCATAAGACAGGCGTTTGAAGCGCATTCGGAGCAGCCCCGCTCCCTGATGGTTTCAAGACGGAAGATGGCCCTGGCTGGCCGGGAAAACCAGTTTTGTGGATGCAGGACTATGGCAGCTACCTGCAGGTACAATACATTTCTCTCTAGCCCAATTATTTTTGGATTTATTGGCCGTGGCGCCGCCGACTTCTTTTTTTGGCGTTTTTTTGCTGGCTTCGGTCCAGCACACATGTAGTTGCCTTGGCTATTGTTGACGTACACACAGCATGGCCGTATGCACTGGACATCTTCGGGGTGTCCTCACTCCGCGGTCCCTGGCATCCTACCTGTTTATCCTGCAGCCCCAAGACCGGCATTTTCAGAAAGCCCATGAGCAGGGCTTTCCAACAGTGTCAAACTTGTCAGTTTCCCGCCAATACTTTGGGAGATAGAGCCATTGCTAAGTCTTGTTTTCACTCTGTTACAGCTTCGTGTACAAAAGTGCCATAAGACAGGCGTTTGAAGTGCATTCGGAGCAGCCCCGCTCCCTGGTGGTTTCAAGACGGAAGATGGCCCTGGCTGGCCGGGAAAACCAGATTTTCGGATGCAGGACTATGGCAGCTACCTGCAGGTACAATAACTTTCTCTCTAGCCCCATTATTTCTGGATTTATTGGCCGTGGCGCTGCCGACTTCTTTTTTCGGCGTTTTTTTGCTGGCTTCGGTCCAGCACACATGTAGTTGCCTTGGCTATTGTTGACGTACACACAGCATGGCTGTTTGCACTGGACATCTTCGGGGTGTCCTCACTCCGCGGTCCATGGAATCCTCCCTGTTTGTCCTGCAGCCCCAAGACCGGCATTTTCGGAAAGCCCATGAGCAGGGCTTTCCAACAGTGTCAAACTTGTCAGTTTCCCGCCAATACTTTGGGAGATAGAGCCGTTGCTAAGTCTTGTTTTCACTCTGTTACAGCTTCGTGTACAAAAGTGCCATAAGACAGGCGTTTGAAGCGCATTCGGAGCAGCCCCGCTCCCTGATGGTTTCAAGACGGAAGATGGCCCTGGCTGGCCGGGAAAACCAGTTTTGTGGATGCAGGACTATGGCAGCTACCTGCAGGTACAATACATTTCTCTCTAGCCCAATTATTTTTGGATTTATTGGCCGTGGCGCCGCCGACTTGTTTTTTTGGCGTTTTTTTGCTGGCTTCGGTCCAGCACACATGTAGTTGCCTTGGCTATTGTTGACGTACACACAGCATGGCCGTATGCACTGGACATCTTCGGGGTGTCCTCACTCCGCGGTCCCTGGCATCCTACCTGTTTATCCTGCAGCCCCAAGACCGGCATTTTCAGAAAGCCCATGAGCAGGGCTTTCCAACAGTGTCAAACTTGTCAGTTTCCCGCCAATACTTTGGGAGATAGAGCCGTTGCTAAGTCTTGTTTTCACTCTGTTACAGCTTCGTGTACAAAAGTGCCATAAGACAGGCGTTTGAAGCGCATTCGGAGCAGCCCCGCTCCCTGGTGGTTTCAAGACGGAAGATGGCCCTGGCTGGCCGGGAAAACCAGATTTTCGGATGCAGGACTATGGCAGCTACCTGCAGGTACAATAACTCTCTCTCTAGCCCCATTATTTCTGGATTTATTGGCCGTGGCGCTGCCGACTTCTTTTTTCGGCGTTTTTTTGCTGGCTTCGGTCCAGCACACATGTAGTTGCCTTGGCTATTGTTGACGTACACACAGCATGGCTGTTTTTACTGGACATCTTCGGGGTGTCCTCACTCCGCGGTCCATGGAATCCTCCCTAGTTGTCCTGCAGCCCCAAGACCGGCATTTTCGGAAAGCCCATGAGCAGGGCTTTCCAACAGTGTCAGACTTGTCAGTTTCCCGCCAATACTTTGGGAGATAGAGCCGTTGCTAAGTCTTGTTTTCACTCTGTTACAGCTTCGTGTACAAAAGTGCCATTAGACAGGCGTTTGAAGCGCATTCGGATCAGACCCGCTCCCTGGTGGTTTCAAGACGGAAGATGGCCCTGGCTGGCCGGGAAAACCAGATTTTCGGATGCAGGACTATGGCAGCTACCTGCAGGTACAATAAATTTCTCGCTAGCCCCATTATTTCTGGATTTATTGGTCGTGGCGCTGCCGACTTCTTTTTGCGGCGTTTTTTTGCTGGCTTCGGTCCAGCACACATGTAGTTGCCTTGGCTATTGTTGACGTACACACAGCATGGCAGTATGCACTGGACATCTTCGGGGTGTCCTCACTCCGCGGTCCCTGGCATCCTCCCTGTTTATCCTGCAGCCCCAAGACCGGCATTTTCGGAAAGCCCATGAGCAGGGCTTTCCAACAGTGTCAAACTTGTCAGTTTCCCGCCAATACTTTGGGAGATAGAGCCGTTGCTAAGTCTTGTTTTCACTCTGTTACAGCTTCGTGTACAAAAGTGCCATAAGACAGGCGTTTGAAGCGCATTCGGAGCAGCCCCGCTCCCTGATGGTTTCAAGACGGAAGATGGCCCTGGCTGGCCGGGAAAACCAGATTTTCGGATGCAGGACTATGGCAGCTACCTGCAGGTACAATAAATTTCTCTCTAGCCCCATTATTTCTGGATTTATTGGCCGTGGCGCTGCCGACTTCTTTTTTCGGCGTTTTTTTGCTGGCTTCGGTCCAGCACACATGTAGTTGCCTTGGCTATTGTTGACGTACTCACAGCATGGCCTTATGCACTGGACATCTTCGGGGTGTCCTCACTCCGCGGTCGCTGGCATCCTCCCTGTTATTCCTGCAGCCCCAAAACCGGCATTTTCGGAAAGCCCATGAGCAGGGCTTTCCAACAGTGTCAAACTTGTCAGTTTCCCGCAAATACTGTGGGAGATAGAGCCGTTGCTAAGTCTTGTTTTCACTCTGTTACAGCTTCGTGTACAAAAGTGCCATTAGACAGGCGTTTGAAGTGCATTCGGAGCAGCCCCGCTCCCTAGTTTTTTCAAGACGGAAGATGGCCCTGGCTGGCCGGGAAAACCAGATTTTCGGATGCAGGACTATGGCAGCTACCTGCAGGTACAATACATTTCTCTCTAGCCCCATTATTTCTGGATTTATTGGCCGTGGTGCTGCCGACTTCTTTTTTACGCGTTTTTTTGCTGGCTTCGGTCCAGCACACATGTAGTTGCCTTGGCTATTGTTGACGTACACACAGCATGGCCGTATGCACTGGACATCTTTGGGGTGTCCTCACTCCGCGGTCCCTGGCATCCTACCTGTTTATCCTGCAGCCCCAAGACCGGCATTTTCGGAAAGCCCATGAGCAGGGCTTTCCAACAGTGTCTGACTTGTCAGTTTCCCGCCAATACTTTGGGAGATAGAGCCATTGCTCAGTCTTGTTTTCACTCTGTTACAGCTTCGTGTTCAAAAGTGCCATAAGACAGGCGTTTGAAGCGCATTCGGAGCAGCCCCGCTCCCTGGTGGTTTCAAGACGGAAGATGGCCCTGGCTGGCCGGGAAAACCAGTTTTGTGGATGCAGGACTATGGCAGCTACCTGCAGGTACAATACATTTCTCTCTAACCCAATTATTTTTGGATGTATTGGCCGTGGCGCCGCCGACTTCTTTTTTTGGCGTTTTTTGGTGGCTTCGGTCCAGCACACATGTAGTTGCCTTGGCTATTGTTGACGTACACACAGCATGGCCGTATGCACTGGACATCTTCGGGGTGTCCTCACTCCGCGGTCCATGGAATCCTCCCTGTTTATCCTGCAGCCCCAAGACCGGCATTTTCGGAAAGCCCATGAGCAGGGCTTTCCAACAGTGTCAGACTTGTCAGTTTCCCGCCAACACTTGGGGAGATAGAGCCGTTGCTAAGTCTTGTTTTCACTCTGTTACAGCTTCGTGTACAAAAGTGCCATAAGACAGGCGTTTGAAGTGCATTCGGAGCAGCCCCGCTCCCTGGTGGTTTCAAGACGGAAGATGGCCCTGGCTGGCCGGGAAAACCAGATTTTCGGATGCAGGACTATGGCAGCTACCTGCAGGTACAATAAATTTCTCTCTAGCCCCATTATTTCTGGATTTATTGGCCGTGGCGCTGCCGACTTCTTTTTTCGGCGTTTTTTTGCTGGCTTCGGTCCAGCACACATGTAGTTGCCTTGGCTATTGTTGACGTACACACAGCATGGCTGTTTGCACTGGACATCTTCGGGGTGTCCTCACTCCGCAGTCCATGGAATCCTCCCTGTTTGTCCTGCTGCCCCAAGACCGGCATTTTCGGAAAGCCCATGAGCAGGGCTTTCCAACAGTGTCAGACTTGTCAGTTTCCCGCCAATACTTTGGGAGATAGAGCCGTTGCTAAGTCTTGTTTTCACTCTGTTACAGCTTCGTGTACAAAAGTGCCATTAGACAGGCGTTTGAAGCGCATTCGGATCAGACCCGCTCCCTGGTGGTTTCAAGACGGAAGATGGCCCTGGCTGGCCGGGAAAACCAGATTTTCGGATGCATGACTATGGCAGCTACCTGCAGGTACAATAAATTTCTCTCTAGCCCCATTATTTCTGGATTTATTGGCCGTGGCGCTGCCGACTTCTTTTTTCGGCGTTTTTTTGCTGGCTTCGGTCCAGCACACATGTAGTTGCCTTGGCTATTGTTGACGTACACACAGCATGGCAGTATGCACTGGACATCTTCGGGGTGTCCTCACTCCGCGGTCCCTGGCATCCTCCCTGTTTATCCTGCAGCCCCAAGACCGGCATTTTCGGAAAGCCCATGAGCAGGGCTTTCCAATAGTGTCAGACTTGTCAGTTTCCCGCCAATACTTTGGGAGATAGAGCTGTTGCTAAGTCTTGTTTTCACTCTGTTACAGCTTCGTGTACAAAAGTGCCATTAGACAGGCGTTTGAAGCGCATTCGGAGCAGCCCCGCTCCCTCGTGGTTTCAAGACGGAAGATGGCCCTGGCTGGCCGGGAAAACCAGATTTTCGGATGCAGGACTATGGCAGCTACCTGCAGGTACAATAAATTTCTCTCTAGCCCCATTATTTCTGGATTTATTGGCCGTGGCGCTGCCGACTTCTTTTTTCGGCGTTTTTTTGCTGGCTTCGGTCCAGCACACATGTAGTTGCCTTGGCTATTGTTGACGTACACACAGCATGGCAGTATGCACTGGACATCTTCGGGGTGTCCTCACTCCGCGGTCCCTGGCATCGTCCCTGTTTATCCTGCAGCCCCAAGACCGGCATTTTCGGAAAGCCCATGATCAGGGCTTTCCAACAGTGTCAAACTTGTCAGTTTCCCGCCAATACTTTGGGAGATAGAGCCGTTGCTAAGTCTTGTTTTCACTCTGTTACAGCTTCGTGTACAAAAGTGCCATAAGACAGGCGTTTGAAGCGCATTCGGAGCAGCCCCGCTCCCTGATGGTTTCAAGACGGAAGATGGCCCTGGCTGGCCGGGAAAACCAGTTTTGTGGATGCAGGACTATGGCAGCTACCTGCAGGTACAATAACTTTCTCTCTAGCCCCATTATTTCTGGATTTATTGGCCGTGGCGCTGCCGACTTCTTTTTTCGGCGTTTTTTTGCTGGCTTCGGTCCAGCACACATGTAGTTGCCTTGGCTATTGTTGACGTACACACAGCATGGCTGTTTGCACTGGACATCTTCGGGGTGTCCTCACTCCGCGGTCCATGGAATCCTCCCTGTTTGTCCTGCAGCCCCAAGACCGGCATTTTCGGAAAGCCCATGAGCAGGGCTTTCCAACAGTGTCAAACTTGTCAGTTTCCCGCCAATACTTTGGGAGATAGAGCCGTTGCTAAGTCTTGTTTTCACTCTGTTACAGCTTCGTGTACAAAAGTGCCATAAGACAGGCGTTTGAAGCGCATTCGGAGCAGCCCCGCTCCCTGATGGTTTCAAGACGGAAGATGGCCCTGGCTGGCCGGGAAAACCAGTTTTGTGGATGCAGGACTATGGCAGCTACCTGCAGGTACAATACATTTCTCTCTAGCCCAATTATTTTTGGATTTATTGGCCGTGGCGCCGCCGACTTCTTTTTTTGGCGTTTTTTTGCTGGCTTCGGTCCAGCACACATGTAGTTGCCTTGGCTATTGTTGACGTACACACAGCATGGCCGTATGCACTGGACATCTTCGGGGTGTCCTCACTCCGCGGTCCCTGGCATCCTACCTGTTTATCCTGCAGCCCCAAGACCGGCATTTTCAGAAAGCCCATGAGCAGGGCTTTCCAACAGTGTCAAACTTGTCAGTTTCCCGCCAATACTTTGGGAGATAGAGCCATTGCTAAGTCTTGTTTTCACTCTGTTACAGCTTCGTGTACAAAAGTGCCATAAGACAGGCGTTTGAAGTGCATTCGGAGCAGCCCCGCTCCCTGGTGGTTTCAAGACGGAAGATGGCCCTGGCTGGCCGGGAAAACCAGATTTTCGGATGCAGGACTATGGCAGCTACCTGCAGGTACAATAACTTTCTCTCTAGCCCCATTATTTCTGGATTTATTGGCCGTGGCGCTGCCGACTTCTTTTTTCGGCGTTTTTTTGCTGGCTTCGGTCCAGCACACATGTAGTTGCCTTGGCTATTGTTGACGTACACACAGCATGGCTTTTTGCACTGGACATCTTCGGGGTGTCCTCACTCCGCGGTCCATGGAATCCTCCCTGTTTGTCCTGCAGCCCCAAGACCGGCATTTTCGGAAAGCCCATGAGCAGGGCTTTCCAACAGTGTCAAACTTGTCAGTTTCCCGCCAATACTTTGGGAGATAGAGCCGTTGCTAAGTCTTGTTTTCACTCTGTTACAGCTTCGTGTACAAAAGTGCCATAAGACAGGCGTTTGAAGCGCATTCGGAGCAGCCCCGCTCCCTGATGGTTTCAAGACGGAAGATGGCCCTGGCTGGCCGGGAAAACCAGTTTTGTGGATGCAGGACTATGGCAGCTACCTGCAGGTACAATACATTTCTCTCTAGCCCAATTATTTTTGGATTTATTGGCCGTGGCGCCGCCGACTTGTTTTTTTGGCGTTTTTTTGCTGGCTTCGGTCCAGCACACATGTAGTTGCCTTGGCTATTGTTGACGTACACACAGCATGGCCGTATGCACTGGACATCTTCGGGGTGTCCTCACTCCGCGGTCCCTGGCATCCTACCTGTTTATCCTGCAGCCCCAAGACCGGCATTTTCAGAAAGCCCATGAGCAGGGCTTTCCAACAGTGTCAAACTTGTCAGTTTCCCGCCAATACTTTGGGAGATAGAGCCGTTGCTAAGTCTTGTTTTCACTCTGTTACAGCTTCGTGTACAAAAGTGCCATAAGACAGGCGTTTGAAGCGCATTCGGAGCAGCCCCGCTCCCTGGTGGTTTCAAGACGGAAGATGGCCCTGGCTGGCCGGGAAAACCAGATTTTCGGATGCAGGACTATGGCAGCTACCTGCAGGTACAATAACTCTCTCTCTAGCCCCATTATTTCTGGATTTATTGGCCGTGGCGCTGCCGACTTCTTTTTTCGGCGTTTTTTTGCTGGCTTCGGTCCAGCACACATGTAGTTGCCTTGGCTATTGTTGACGTACACACAGCATGGCTGTTTTTACTGGACATCTTCGGGGTGTCCTCACTCCGCGGTCCATGGAATCCTCCCTAGTTGTCCTGCAGCCCCAAGACCGGCATTTTCGGAAAGCCCATGAGCAGGGCTTTCCAACAGTGTCAGACTTGTCAGTTTCCCGCCAATACTTTGGGAGATAGAGCCGTTGCTAAGTCTTGTTTTCACTCTGTTACAGCTTCGTGTACAAAAGTGCCATTAGACAGGCGTTTGAAGCGCATTCGGATCAGACCCGCTCCCTGGTGGTTTCAAGACGGAAGATGGCCCTGGCTGGCCGGGAAAACCAGATTTTCGGATGCAGGACTATGGCAGCTACCTGCAGGTACAATAAATTTCTCGCTAGCCCCATTATTTCTGGATTTATTGGTCGTGGCGCTGCCGACTTCTTTTTGCGGCGTTTTTTTGCTGGCTTCGGTCCAGCACACATGTAGTTGCCTTGGCTATTGTTGACGTACACACAGCATGGCAGTATGCACTGGACATCTTCGGGGTGTCCTCACTCCGCGGTCCCTGGCATCCTACCTGTTTATCCTGCAGCCCCAAGACCGGCATTTTCAGAAAGCCCATGAGCAGGGCTTTCCAACAGTGTCAAACTTGTCAGTTTCCCGCCAATACTTTGGGAGATAGAGCCATTGCTAAGTCTTGTTTTCACTCTGTTACAGCTTCGTGTACAAAAGTGCCATAAGACAGGCGTTTGAAGTGCATTCGGAGCAGCCCCGCTCCCTGGTGGTTTCAAGACGGAAGATGGCCCTGGCTGGCCGGGAAAACCAGATTTTCGGATGCAGGACTATGGCAGCTACCTGCAGGTACAATAACTTTCTCTCTAGCCCCATTATTTCTGGATTTATTGGCCGTGGCGCTGCCGACTTCTTTTTTCGGCGTTTTTTTGCTGGCTTCGGTCCAGCACACATGTAGTTGCCTTGGCTATTGTTGACGTACACACAGCATGGCTTTTTGCACTGGACATCTTCGGGGTGTCCTCACTCCGCGGTCCATGGAATCCTCCCTGTTTGTCCTGCAGCCCCAAGACCGGCATTTTCGGAAAGCCCATGAGCAGGGCTTTCCAACAGTGTCAAACTTGTCAGTTTCCCGCCAATACTTTGGGAGATAGAGCCGTTGCTAAGTCTTGTTTTCACTCTGTTACAGCTTCGTGTACAAAAGTGCCATAAGACAGGCGTTTGAAGCGCATTCGGAGCAGCCCCGCTCCCTGATGGTTTCAAGACGGAAGATGGCCCTGGCTGGCCGGGAAAACCAGTTTTGTGGATGCAGGACTATGGCAGCTACCTGCAGGTACAATACATTTCTCTCTAGCCCAATTATTTTTGGATTTATTGGCCGTGGCGCCGCCGACTTGTTTTTTTGGCGTTTTTTTGCTGGCTTCGGTCCAGCACACATGTAGTTGCCTTGGCTATTGTTGACGTACACACAGCATGGCCGTATGCACTGGACATCTTCGGGGTGTCCTCACTCCGCGGTCCCTGGCATCCTACCTGTTTATCCTGCAGCCCCAAGACCGGCATTTTCAGAAAGCCCATGAGCAGGGCTTTCCAACAGTGTCAAACTTGTCAGTTTCCCGCCAATACTTTGGGAGATAGAGCCGTTGCTAAGTCTTGTTTTCACTCTGTTACAGCTTCGTGTACAAAAGTGCCATAAGACAGGCGTTTGAAGCGCATTCGGAGCAGCCCCGCTCCCTGGTGGTTTCAAGACGGAAGATGGCCCTGGCTGGCCGGGAAAACCAGATTTTCGGATGCAGGACTATGGCAGCTACCTGCAGGTACAATAACTCTCTCTCTAGCCCCATTATTTCTGGATTTATTGGCCGTGGCGCTGCCGACTTCTTTTTTCGGCGTTTTTTTGCTGGCTTCGGTCCAGCACACATGTAGTTGCCTTGGCTATTGTTGACGTACACACAGCATGGCTGTTTTTACTGGACATCTTCGGGGTGTCCTCACTCCGCGGTCCATGGAATCCTCCCTAGTTGTCCTGCAGCCCCAAGACCGGCATTTTCGGAAAGCCCATGAGCAGGGCTTTCCAACAGTGTCAGACTTGTCAGTTTCCCGCCAATACTTTGGGAGATAGAGCCGTTGCTAAGTCTTGTTTTCACTCTGTTACAGCTTCGTGTACAAAAGTGCCATTAGACAGGCGTTTGAAGCGCATTCGGATCAGACCCGCTCCCTGGTGGTTTCAAGACGGAAGATGGCCCTGGCTGGCCGGGAAAACCAGATTTTCGGATGCAGGACTATGGCAGCTACCTGCAGGTACAATAAATTTCTCGCTAGCCCCATTATTTCTGGATTTATTGGTCGTGGCGCTGCCGACTTCTTTTTGCGGCGTTTTTTTGCTGGCTTCGGTCCAGCACACATGTAGTTGCCTTGGCTATTGTTGACGTACACACAGCATGGCAGTATGCACTGGACATCTTCGGGGTGTCCTCACTCCGCGGTCCCTGGCATCGTCCCTGTTTATCCTGCAGCCCCAAGACCGGCATTTTCGGAAAGCCCATGAGCAGGGCTTTCCAACAGTGTCAAACTTGTCAGTTTCCCGCCAATACTTTGGGAGATAGAGCCGTTGCTAAGTCTTGTTTTCACTCTGTTACAGCTTCGTGTACAAAAGTGCCATAAGACAGGCGTTTGAAGCGCATTCGGAGCAGCCCCGCTCCCTGGTGGTTTCAAGACGGAAGATGGCCCTGGCTGGCCGGGAAAACCAGATTTTCGGATGCAGGACTATGGCAGCTACCTGCAGGTACAATAACTTTCTCTCTAGCCCCATTATTTCTGGATTTATTGGCCGTGGCGCTGCCGACTTCTTTTTTCGGTGTTTTTTTGCTGGCTTCGGTCCAGCACACATGTAGTTGCCTTGGCTATTGTTGACGTACACACAGCATGGCTGTTTGCACTGGACATCTTCGGGGTGTCCTCACTCCGCGGTTTTTGCCATCCTCCCTGTTTGTCCTGCAGCCCCAAGACCGGCATTTTCGGAAAGCCCATGAGCAGGGCTTTCCAACAGTGTCAGACTTGTCAGTTTCCCGCCAATACTTTGGGAGATAGAGCCGTTGCTAAGTCTTGTTTTCACTCTGTTACAGCTTCGTGTACAAAAGTGCCATTAGACAGGCGTTTGAAGCGCATTCGGAGCAGACCCGCTCCCTGGTGGTTTCAAGACGGAAGATGGCCCTGGCTGGCCGGGAAAACCATATATTCGGATGCAGGACTATGGCAGCTACCTGCAGGTACAATAAATTTCTCTCTAGCCCCATTATTTCTGGATTTATTGGCCGTGGCGCTGCCGACTTCTTTTTTCGGCGTTTTTTTGCTGGCTTCGGTCCAGCACACATGTAGTTGCCTTGGCTATTGTTGACGTACTCACAGCATGGCCTTATGCACTGGACATCTTCGGGGTGTCCTCACTCCGCGGTCCCTGGCATCCTCCCTGTTTATCCTGCAGCCCCAAAACCGGCATTTTCGGAAAGCCCATGAGCAGGGCTTTCCAACAGTGTCAAACTTGTCAGTTTCCCGCCAATACTTTGGGAGACAGAGCCGTTGCTAAGTCTTGTTTTCACTCTGTTACAGCTTCGTGTACAAAAGTGCCATTAGACAGGCGTTTGAAGCGCATTCGGAGCAGCCCCGCTCCCTGGTGGTTTCAAGACGGAAGATGGCCCTGGCTGGCCGGGAAAACCAGATTTTCGGATGCAGGACTATGGCAGCTACCTGCAGGTACAATACATTTCTCTCTAGCCCCATTATTTCTGGATTTATTGGCCGTGGCGCTGCCGACTTCTTTTTTCGGCGTTTTTTTGCTGGCTTCGGTCCAGCACACATGTAGTTGCCTTGGCTATTGTTGACGTACACACAGCATGGCCGTATGCACTGGACATCTTCGGGGTGTCCTCACTCCGCGGTCCCTGGCATCCTACCTGTTTATCCTGCAGCCCCAAGACCGGCATTTTCGGAAAGCCCATGAGCAGGGCTTTCCAACAGTGTCACACTTGTCAGTTTCCCGCCAATACTTTGGGAGATAGAGCCGTTGCTAAGTCTTGTTTTCACTCTGTTACAGCTTCGTGTACAAAAGTGCCATAAGACAGGCGTTTGAAGCGCATTCGGAGCAGCCCCGCTCCCTGATGGTTTCAAGACGGAAGATGGCCCTGGCTGGCCGGGAAAACCAGATTTTCGGATGCAGGACTATGGCAGCTACCTGCAGGTACAATAACTTTCTCTCTAGCCCCATTATTTCTGGATTTATTGGCCGTGGCGCTGCCGACTTCTTTTTTCGGCGTTTTTTTGCTGGCTTCGGTCCAGCACACATGTAGTTGCCTTGGCTATTGTTGACGTACACACAGCATGGCTGTTTGCACTGGACATCTTCGGGGTGTCCTCACTCCGCGGTCCATGGAATCCTCCCTGTTTGTCCTGCAGCCCCAAGACCGGCATTTTCGGAAAGCCCATGAGCAGGGCTTTCCAACAGTGTCAGACTTGTCAGTTTCCCGCCAATACTTTGGGAGATAGAGCCGTTGCTAAGTCTTGTTTTCACTCTGTTACAGCTTCGTGTACAAAAGTGCCATTAGACAGGCGTTTGAAGAGCATTCGGAGCAGACCCGCTCCCTGGTGGTTTCAAGACGGAAGATGGCCCTGGCTGGCCGGGAAAACCATATATTCGTATGCAGGACTATGGCAGCTACCTGCAGGTACAATAAATTTCTCTCTAGCCCCATTATTTCTGGATTTATTGGCCGTGGCGCTGCCGACTTCCTTTTTCGGCGTTTTTTTGCTGGCTTCGGTCCAGCACACATGTAGTTGCCTTGGCTATTGTTGACGTACACACAGCATGGCAGTATGCACTGGACATCATCGGGGTGTCCTCACTTCGCGGTCCCTGGCATCCTCCCTGTTTATCCTGCAGCCCCAAGACCGGCATTTTCGGAAAGCCCATGAGCAGGGCTTTCCAACAGTGTCAGACTTGTCAGTTTCCCGCCAATACTTTGGGAGATAGAGCCGTTGCTAAGTCTTGTTTTCACTCTGTTACAGCTTCGTGTACAAAAGTGCCATTAGACAGGCGTTTGAAGAGCATTCGGAGCAGACCCGCTCCCTGGTGGTTTCAAGACGGAAGATGGCCCTGGCTGGCCGGGAAAACCATATATTCGGATGCAGGACTATGGCAGCTACCTGCAGGTACAATAAATTTCTCTCTAGCCCCATTATTTCTGGATTTATTGGCCGTGGCGCTGCCGACTTCCTTTTTCGGCGTTTTTTTGCTGGCTTCGGTCCAGCACACATGTAGTTGCCTTGGCTATTGTTGACGTACACACAGCATGGCAGTATGCACTGGACATCATCGGGGTGTCCTCACTCCGCGGTCCCTGGCATCCTCCCTGTTTATCCTGCAGCCCCAAGACCGGCATTTTCGGAAAGCCCATGAGCAGGGCTTTCCAACAGTGTCAAACTTGTCAGTTTCCCGCCAATACTTTGGGAGATAGAGCCGTTGCTAAGTCTTGTTTTCACTCTGTTACAGCTTCGTGTACAAAAGTGCCATAAGACAGGCGTTTGAAGCGCATTCGGAGCAGCCCCGCTCCCTGATGGTTTCAAGACGGAAGATGGCCCTGGCTGGCCGGGAAAACCAGATTTTCGGATGCAGGACTATGGCAGCTACCTGCAGGTACAATAAATTTCTCTCTAGCCCCATTATTTCTGGATTTATTGGCCGTGGCGCTGCCGACTTCTTTTTTCGGCGTTTTTTTGCTGGCTTCGGTCCAGCACACATGTAGTTGCCTTGGCTATTGTTGACGTACACACAGCATGGCCGTATGCACTGGACATCTTCGGGGTGTCCTCACTCCGCGGTCCCTGGCATCCTCCCTGTTTATCCTGCAGCCCCAAGACCGGCATTTTCGGAAAGCCCATGAGCAGGGCTTTCCAACAGTGTCAAACTTGTCAGTTTCCCGCCAATACTTTGGGAGATAGAGCCGTTGCTAAGTCTTGTTTTCACTCTGTTACAGCTTCGTGTACAAAAGTGCCATAAGACAGGCGTTTGAAGCGCATTCGGAGCAGCCCCGCTCCCTGATGGTTTCAAGACGGAAGATGGCCCTGGCTGGCGGGGAAAACCAGATTTTCGGATGCAGGACTATGGCAGCTACCTGCAGGTACAATAACTTTCTCTCTAGCCCCATTATTTCTGGATTTATTGGCCGTGGCGCTGCCGACTTCTTTTTTCGGCGTTTTTTTGCTGGCTTCGGTCCAGCACACATGTAGTTGCCTTGGCTATTGTTGACGTACACACAGCATGGCCGTATGCACTGGAAATCTTCGGGGTGTCGTCACTCCGCGGTCCCTGGCATCCTACCTGTTTATCCTGCAGCCCCAAGACCGGCATTTTCGGAAAGCCCATGAGCAGGGCTTTCCAACAGTGTCTGACTTGTCAGTTTCCCGCCAATACTTTGGGAGATAGAGCCGTTGCTAAGTCTTGTTTTCACTCTGTTACAGCTTCGTGTACAAAATTGCCTTAAGACAGGCGTTTGAAGCGCATTCGGGGCAGGCCCGCTCCCTGGTGGTTTCAAGACGGAAGATGGCCCTGGCTGGCCGGGAAAACCAGATTTTCGGATGCAGGACTATGGCAGCTACCTGCAGGTACAATAAATTTCTCTCTAGCCCCATTATTTCTGGATTTATTGGCCGTGGCGCTGCCGACTTCTTTTTTCGGCGTTTTTTTGCTGGCTTCGGTCCAGCACACATGTAGTTGCCTTGGCTATTGTTGACGTACTCACAGCATGGCCTTATGCACTGGACATCTTCGGTTTGTCCTCACTCCGCGGTCCCTGGCATCCTCCCTGTTTATCCTGCAGCCCCAAGACCGGCATTTTCGGAAAGCCCATGAGCAGGGCTTTCCAACAGTGTCAAACTTGTCAGTTTCCCGCCAAAACTTTGGGAGATAGAGCCGTTGCTAAGTCTTGTTTTCACTCTGTTACAGCTTCGTGTACAAAAGTGCCATTAGACAGGCGTTTGAAGCGCATTCGGAGCAGACCCGCTCCCTGGTGGTTTCAAGACGGAAGATGGCCCTGGCTGGCCGGGAAAACCAGATTTTCGGATGCAGGACTATGGCAGCTACCTGCAGGTACAAGAAATTTCTCTCTAGCCCCATTATTTCTGGATTTATTGGCCTTGGCGCTGCCGACTTCTTTTTTCGGCGTTTTTTTGCTGGCTTCGGTCCAGCACACATGTAGTTGCCTTGGCTATTGTTGACGTACACACAGCATGGCCTTATGCACTGGACATCTTCGGGGTGTCCTCACTCCGCAGTCCCTGGCATCCTACCTGTTTATGCTGCAGCCCCAAGACCGGCATTTTCGGAAAGCCCATGAGCAGGGCTCTCCAACAGTGTCTGACTTGTCAGTTTCCCGCAAATACTTTGGGAGATAGAGCCATTGCTAAGTCTTGTTTTCACTCTGTTACAGCTTCGTGTTCAAAAGTGCCATTAGACAGGCGTTTGAAGCGCATTCGGAGCAGCCCCGCTCCGTGGTGGTTTCAAGACGGAAGATGGCCCTGGCTGGCCGGGAAAACCAGATTTTTGGATTCAGGACTATAGCAGCTAACTGCAGGTACAATAACTTTCTCTCTAGCCCCATTATTTCTGGATTTATTGGCCGTGGCGCTGCCGACTTCTTTTTTCGGCGTTTTTTTGCTGGCTTCGGTCCAGCACACATGTAGTTGCCTTGGCTATTGTTGACGTACACACAGCATGGCCGTATGCACTGGACATCTTCGGGGTGTCCTCACTCCGCGGTCCATGGAATCCTCCCTGTTTATCCTGCAGCCCCAAGACCGGCATTTTCGGAAAGCCCATGAGCAGGGCTTTCCAACAGTGTCAAACTTGTCAGTTTCCCGTCAATACTTTGGGAGATAGAGCCGTTGCTAAGTCTTGTTTTCACTCTGTTACAGCTTCGTGTACAAAAGTGCCATAAGACAGGCGTTTGAAGCGCATTCGGAGCAGCCCCGCTCCCTGATGGTTTCAAGACGGAAGATGGCCCTGGCTGGCCGGGAAAACCAGATTTTCGGATGCAGGACTATGGCAGCTACCTGCAGGTACAATAACTTTATCTCTAGCCCCATTATTTCTGGATTTATTGGCCGTGGCGCTGCCGACTTCTTTTTTCGGCGTTTTTTTGCTGGCTTCGGTCCAGCACACATGTAGTTGCCTTGGCTATTGTTGACGTACACACAGCATGGCCGTATGCACTGGACATCTTCGGGGTGTCCTCACTCCGCGGTCCCTGGCATCCTACCTGTTTATCCTGCAGCCCCAAGACCGGCATTTTCGGAAAGCCCATGAGCAGGGCTTTCCAACAGTGTCAAACTTGTCAGTTTCCCGCCAATACTTTGGGAGATAGAGCCGTTGCTCAGTCTTGTTTTCACTCTGTTACAGCTTCGTGTACAAAATTGCCTTAAGACAGGTGTTTGAAGCGCATTCGGGGCAGCCCCGCTCCCTGGTGGTTTCAAGATGGAAGATGGCCCTGGCTGGCCGGGAAAACCAGATTTTCGGATGCAGGACTATGGCAGCTACCTGCAGGTACAATAAATTTCTCTCGAGCCCCATTATTTCTGGATTTATTGGCCGTGGCGCTGCCGACTTCTTTTTTCGGCGTTTTTTTGCTGGCTTCGGTCCAGCACACATGTAGTTGCCTTGGCTATTGTTGACGTACACACAGCATGGCCGTATGCACTGGACATCTTCGGGGTGTCCTCACTCCGCGGTCCCTGGCATCCTCCCTGTTTATCCTGCAGCCCCAAGACCGGCATTTTCGGAAAGCCCATGAGCAGGGCTTTCCAACAGTGTCTGACTTGTCAGTTTCCCGCCAATACTTTGGGAGATAGAGCCGTTGCTAAGTCTTGTTTTCACTCTGTTACAGCTTCGTGTACAAAAGTGCCATAAGACAGGCGTTTGAAGCGCATTCGGAGCAGCCCCGCTCCCTGATGGTTTCAAGACGGAAGATGGCCCTGGCTGGCCGGGAAAACCAGATTTTCGGATGCAGGACTATGGCAGCTACCTGCAGGTACAATAACTTTCTCTCTAGCCCCATTATTTCTGGATTTATTGGCCGTGGCGCTGCCGACTTCTTTTTTCGGCGTTTTTTTGCTGGCTTCGGTCCAGCACACATGTAGTTGCCTTGGCTATTGTTGACGTACACACAGCATGGCCGTATGCACTGGACATCTTCGGGGTGTCCTCACTCCGCGGTCCATGGAATCCTCCCTGTTTATCCTGCAGCCCCAAGACCGGCATTTTCGGAAAGCCCATGAGCAGGGCTTTCCAACAGTGTCAAACTTGTCAGTTTCCCGCCAATACTTTGGGAGATAGAGCCGTTGCTCAGTCTTGTTTTCACTCTGTTACAGCTTCGTGTACAAAATTGCCTTAAGACAGGTGTTTGAAGCGCATTCGGGGCAGCCCCGCTCCCTGGTGGTTTCAAGATGGAAGATGGCCCTGGCTGGCCGGGAAAACCAGATTTTCGGATGCAGGACTATGGCAGCTACCTGCAGGTACAATAAATTTCTCTCGAGCCCCATTATTTCTGGATTTATTGGCCGTGGCGCTGCCGACTTCTTTTTTCGGCGTTTTTTTGCTGGCTTCGGTCCAGCACACATGTAGTTGCCTTGGCTATTGTTGACGTACACACAGCATGGCCGTATGCACCGGACATCTTCGGGGTGTCCTCACTCCGCGGTCCCTGGCATCCTCCCTGTTTATCCAGCAGCCCCAAGACCGGCATTTTCGGAAAGCACATGAGCAGGGCTCTCCAACAGTGTCAGACTTGTCAGTTTCCCGCCAATACTTTGGGAGATAGAGCCGTTGCTAAGTCTTGTTTTCACTCTGTTACAGCTTCGTGTACAAAAGTGCCTCTAGACAGGCGTTTGAAGCGCATTCGGAGCAGCCCCGCTCCCTGGTGGTTTCAAAATGGAAGATGGCCCTGGCTGTCCGGGAAAACCAGATTTTCGGATGCAGGACTATGGCAGCTACCTGCAGGTACAATAAATTTCTCTCGAGCCCCATTATTTCTGGATTTATTGTCCGTGGCGCTGCCGACTTCTTTTTTCGGCGTTTTTTTGCTGGCTTCGGTCCAGCACACATGTAGTTGCCTTGGCTATTGTTGACGTACACACAGCATGGTCGTATGCACTGGACATCTTCGGGGTGTCCTCACTCCGCGGTCCCTGGCATCCTCCCTGTTTATCCTGCAGCCCCAAGACCGGCATTTTCGGAAAGCCCATGAGCAGGGCTTTCCAACAGTGTCAGACTTGTCAGTTTCCCGCAAATACTTTGGGAGATAGAGCCGTTGCTAAGTCTTGTTTTCACTCTGTTACAGCTTCGTGTACAAAAGTGCCTCTAGACAGGCGTTTGAAGCGCATTCGGAGCAGCCCCGCTCCCTGGTGGTTTCAAGACGGAAGATGGCCCTGGCTGGCCGGGAAAACCAGATTTTCGGATGCAGGACTATGGCAGCTACCTGCAGGTACAAGAAATTTCTCTCTAGCCCCGTTATTTCTGGATTTATTGGCCGTAGCGCTGCCGACTTTTTTTTTTCACGCGTTTTTTTGCTGGCTTCGGTCCAGCACACATGTAGTTGCCTTGGCTATTGTTGACGTACACACAGCATGGCCGTATGCACTGGACATCTTCGGTTTGTCCTCACTCCGCGGTCCACGGAATCCTCCCTGTTTATCCTGCAGCCCCAAGACCGGCATTTTCGGAAAGCCCATGAGCAGGGCTTTCCAACAGTGTCAGACTTGTCAGTTTCCCGCAAATACTTTGGGAGATAGAGCCGTTGCTAAGTCTTGTTTTCACTCTGTTACAGCTTCGTGTACAAAAGTGCCTCTAGACAGGCGTTTGAAGCGCATTCGGAGCAGCCCCGCTCCCTGGTGGTTTCAAGACGGAAGATGGCCCTGGCTGGCCGGGAAAACCAGATTTTCGGATGCAGGACTATGGCAGCTACCTGCAGGTACAATAACTTTCTCTCTAGCCCCATTATTTCTGGATTTATTGGCCGTGGCGCTGCCGACTTCTTTTTTCGGCGTTTTTTTGCTGGCTTCGGTCCAGCACACATGTAGTTGCCTTGGCTATTGTTGACGTACACACAGCATGGCCGTATGCACTGGACATCTTCGGGGTGTCCTCACTCCGCGGTCAATGGAATCCTCCCTGTTTATCCTGCAGCCCCAAGACCGGCATTTTCGGAAAGCCCATGAGCAGGGCTTTCCAACAGTGTCAAACTTGTCAGTTTCCCGTCAATACTTTGGGAGATAGAGCCGTTGCTAAGTCTTGTTTTCACTCTGTTACAGCTTCGTGTACAAAAGTGCCACAAGACAGGCGTTTGAAGCGCATTCGGAGCAGCCCCGCTCCCTGATGGTTTCAAGACGGAAGATGGCCCTGGCTGGCCGGGAAAACCAGATTTTCGGATGCAGGACTATGGCAGCTACCTGCAGGTACAATAACTTTCTCTCTAGCCCCATTATTTCTGGATTTATTGGCCGTGGCGCTGCCGACTTCTTTTTTCGGCGTTTTTTTGCTGGCTTCGGTCCAGCACACATGTAGTTGCCTTGGCTATTGTTGACGTACACACAGCATGGCCGTATGCACTGGACATCTTCGGGGTGTCCTCACTCCGCGGTCCATGGAATCCTCCCTGTTTATCCTGCAGCCCCAAGACCGGCATTTTCGGAAAGCCCATGAGCAGGGCTTTCCAACAGTGTCAAACTTGTCAGTTTCCCGCCAATACTTTGGGAGATAGAGCCGTTGCTCAGTCTTGTTTTCACTCTGTTACAGCTTCGTGTACAAAATTGCCTTAAGACAGGTGTTTGAAGCGCATTCGGGGCAGCCCCGCTCCCTGGTGGTTTCAAGATGGAAGATGGCCCTGGCTGGCCGGGAAAACCAGATTTTCGGATGCAGGACTATGGCAGCTACCTGCAGGTACAATAAATTTCTCTCGAGCCCCATTATTTCTGGATTTATTGGCCGTGGCGCTGCCGACTTCTTTTTTCGGCGTTTTTTTGCTGGCTTCGGTCCAGCACACATGTAGTTGCCTTGGCTATTGTTGACGTACACACAGCATGGCCGTATGCACTGGACATCTTCGGGGTGTCCTCACTCCGCGGTCCCTGGCATCCTCCCTGTTTATCCAGCAGCCCCAAGACCGGCATTTTCGGAAAGCACATGAGCAGGGCTCTCCAACAGTGTCAGACTTGTCAGTTTCCCGCCAATACTTTGGGAGATAGAGCCGTTGCTAAGTCTTGTTTTCACTCTGTTACAGCTTCGTGTACAAAAGTGCCTCTAGACAGGCGTTTGAAGCGCATTCGGAGCAGCCCCGCTCCCTGGTGGTTTCAAAATGGAAGATGGCCCTGGCTGTCCGGGAAAACCAGATTTTCGGATGCAGGACTATGGCAGCTACCTGCAGGTACAATAAATTTCTCTCGAGCCCCATTATTTCTGGATTTATTGTCCGTGGCGCTGCCGACTTCTTTTTTCGGCGTTTTTTTGCTGGCTTCGGTCCAGCACACATGTAGTTGCCTTGGCTATTGTTGACGTACACACAGCATGGTCGTATGCACTGGACATCTTCGGGGTGTCCTCACTCCGCGGTCCCTGGCATCCTCCCTGTTTATCCTGCAGCCCCAAGACCGGCATTTTCGGAAAGCCCATGAGCAGGGCTTTCCAACAGTGTCAGACTTGTCAGTTTCCCGCAAATACTTTGGGAGATAGAGCCGTTGCTAAGTCTTGTTTTCACTCTGTTACAGCTTCGTGTACAAAAGTGCCTCTAGACAGGCGTTTGAAGCGCATTCGGAGCAGCCCCGCTCCCTGGTGGTTTCAAGACGGAAGATGGCCCTGGCTGGCCGGGAAAACCAGATTTTCGGATGCAGGACTATGGCAGCTACCTGCAGGTACAAGAAATTTCTCTCTAGCCCCGTTATTTCTGGATTTATTGGCCGTAGCGCTGCCGACTTTTTTTTTTCACGCGTTTTTTTGCTGGCTTCGGTCCAGCACACATGTAGTTGCCTTGGCTATTGTTGACGTACACACAGCATGGCCGTATGCACTGGACATCTTCGGTTTGTCCTCACTCCGCGGTCCACGGAATCCTCCCTGTTTATCCTGCAGCCCCAAGACCGGCATTTTCGGAAAGCCCATGAGCAGGGCTTTCCAAAAGTGTCACACTTGTCAGTTTCCCGCCAATACTTTGAGAGATAGAGCCGTTGCTAAGTCTTGTTTTCACTCTGTTACAGCTTCGTGTACAAAAGTGCCATTAGACAGGCGTTTGAAGCGCAATCGGAGAAGACCCGCTCCCTGGTGGTTTCAAGACGGAAGATGGCCCTGGCTGGCCGGGAAAACCAGATTTTCGGATGCAGGACTATGGCAGCTACCTGCAGGTACAATAAATTTCTCTCTAGCCCCATTATTTCTGGATTTATTGGCCTTGGCGCTGCCGACTTCTTTTTTCGGCGTTTTTTTGCTGGCTTCGGTCCAGCACACATGTAGTTGCCTTGGCTATTGTTGACGTACACACAGCATGGCCGTATGCACTGGACATCTTCGGGGTGTCCTCACTCCGCGGTCCATGGAATCCTCCCTGTTTATCCTGAAGCCCCAAGACCGGCATTTTCGGAAAGCCCATGAGCAGGGCTTTCCAACAGTGTCACACTTGTCATTTTCCCGCCAATACTTTGGGAGATAGAGCCGTTGCTAAGATTTGTTTTCACTCTGTTACAGCTTCGTGTACAAAAGTGCAATTAGACAGGCGTTTGAAGCGCATTCGGAGCAGACCCGCTCCCAATACTTTGGGAGATAGAGCCGTTGCTAAGTCTTGTTTTCACTCTGTTACAGCTTCGTGTACAAAAGTGCCATTAGACAGGCGTTTGATGCGCATTCGGAGCAGCCCCGCTCCCTGGTGGTTTCAAGACGGAAGATGGCCCTGGCTGGCCGGGAAAACCAGATTTTCGGATGCAGGACTATGGCAGCTACCTGCAGGTACAATAAATTTCTCTCTAGCCCCGTTATTTCTGGATTTATTGGCCGTGGCGCTGCCGACTTCTTTTTTACGCGTTTTTTTGCTGGCTTCGGTCCAGCACACATGTAGTTGCCTTGGCTATTGTTGACGTACACACAGCATGGCCGTATGCACTGGACATCTTCGGGGTGTCCTCACTCCGCGGTCCACGGAATCCTCCCTGTTTATCCTGCAGCCCCAAGACCGGCATTTTCGGAAAGCCCATGAGCA
The DNA here is from genome assembly GCA_911728455.2 of Marthasterias glacialis. Taxonomy (NCBI): domain Eukaryota; kingdom Metazoa; phylum Echinodermata; class Asteroidea; order Forcipulatida; family Asteriidae; genus Marthasterias; species Marthasterias glacialis. Next base: position 13,303,239 of record OU452229.1, read on the forward strand.
GGGCTTTCCAACAGTGTCACACTTGTCAGTTTCCCGCCAATACTTTGAGAGATAGAGCCGTTGCTCAGTCTTGTTTTCACACTGTTACAGCTTCGTGTACAAAATTGCCTTAAAACAGGCGTTTGAAGCGCATTCGGAGCAGACCCGCTCCCTGGTGGTTTCAAGACGGAAGATGGCCCTGGCTGGCCGGGAAAACCAGATTTTTGGATGCAGGACTATGGCAGCTACCTGCAGGTACAATAAATTTCTCTCTAGCCCCATTATTTCTGGATTTATTGGCTTTGGCGCTGCCGACTTCTTTTTTACGCGTTTTTTTTCTGGCTTCGGTCCAGCACACATGTAGTTGCCTTGGCTATTGTTGACGTACACACAGCATGGCCGTATGCACTGGACATCTTCGGGGTGTCCTCACTCAGCGGTCCCTGGCATCCTCCCTGTTTATCCTGCAGCCCCAAGACCGGCATTTTCGGAAAGCCCATGAGCAGGGCTTTCCAACAGTGTCAGACTTGTCAGTTTCCCGCCAATACTTTGGGAGATAGAGCCGTTGCTAAGTCTTGTTTTCACTCTGTTACAGCTTCGTGTACAAAAGTGCCATTAGACAGGCGTTTGAAGCGCATTCGGAGCAGACCCGCTCCCAATACTTTGGGAGATAGAGCCGTTGCTAAGTCTTGTTTTCACTCTGTTACAGCTTCGTGTACAAAAGTGCCATTAGACAGGCGTTTGATGCGCATTCGGAGCAGCCCCGCTCCCTGGTGGTTTCAAGACGGAAGATGGCCCTGGCTGGCCGGGAAAACCAGATTTTCGGATGCAGGACTATGGCAGCTACCTGCAGGTACAAGAAATTTCTCTCTAGCCCCGTTATTTCTGGATTTATTGGCCGTAGCGCTGCCGACTTTTTTTTTTCACGCGTTTTTTTGCTGGCTTCGGTCCAGCACACATGTAGTTGCCTTGGCTATTGTTGACGTACACACAGCATGGCCGTATGCACTGGACATCTTCGGGGTGTCCTCACTCCGCGGTCCACGGAATCCTCCCTGTTTATCCTGCAGCCCCAAGACCGGCATTTTCGGAAAGCCCATGAGCAGGGCTTTCCAACAGTGTCACACTTGTCAGTTTCCCGCCAATACTATGAGAGATAGAGCCGTTGCTAAGTCTTGTTTTCACTCTGTTACAGCTTCGTGTACAAAAGTGCCATTAGACAGGCGTTTGAAGCGCATTCGGAGCAGACCCGCTCCCTGGTGGTTTCAAGACGGAAGATGGCCCTGGCTGGCCGGGAAAACCAGATTTTCGGATGCAGGACTATGGCAGCTACCTGCAGGTACAATAAATTTCTCTCTAGCCCCATTATTTCTGGATTTATTGGCCTTGGCGCTGCCGACTTCTTTTTTCGGCGTTTTTTTGCTGGCTTCGGTCCAGCACACATGTAGTTGCCTTGGCTATTGTTGACGTACACACAGCATGGCCGTATGCACTGGACATCTTCGGGGTGTCCTCACTCCGCGGTCCATGGAATCCTCCCTGTTTATCCTGCAGCCCCAAGACCGGCATTTTCGGAAAGCCCATGAGCAGGGCTTTCCAACAGTGTCACACTTGTCAGTTTCCCGCCAATACTTTGGGAGATAGAGCCGTTGCTAAGTCTTGTTTTCACTCTGTTACAGCTTCGTGTACAAAAGTGCCATTAGACAGGCGTTTGAAGCGCATTCGGAGCAGACCCGCTCCCTGGTGGTTTCAAGACGGAAGATGGCCCTGGCTGGCCGGGAAAACCAGATTTTCGGATGCAGGACTATGGCAGCTACCTGCAGGTACAATAAATTTCTCTCTAGCCCCATTATTTCTGGATTTATTGGCCTTGGCGCTGCCGACTTCTTTTTTCGGCGTTTTTTTGCTGGCTTCGGTCCAGCACACATGTAGTTGCCTTGGCTATTGTTGACGTACACACAGCATGGCCGTATGCACTGGACATCTTCGGGGTGTCCTCACTCCGCGGTCCATGGAATCCTCCCTGTTTATCCTGCAGCCCCAAGACCGGCATTTTCGGAAAGCCCATGAGCAGGGCTTTCCAACAGTGTCACACTTGTCAGTTTCCCGCCAATACTTTGGGAGATAGAGCCGTTGCTAAGTCTTGTTTTCACTCTGTTACAGCTTCGTGTACAAAAGTGCCATTAGACAGGCGTTTGAAGCGCATTCGGAGCAGACCCGCTCCCAATACTTTGGGAGATAGAGCCGTTGCTAAGTCTTGTTTTCACTCTGTTACAGCTTCGTGTACAAAAGTGCCATTAGACAGGCGTTTGAAGCGCATTCGGAGCAGACCCGCTCCCTGGTGGTTTCAAGACGGAAGATGGCCCTGGCTGGCCGGGAAAACCAGATTTTCGGATGCAGGACTATGGCAGCTACCTGCAGGTACAATAAATTTCTCTCTAGCCCCATTATTTCTGGATTTATTGGCCTTGGCGCTGCCGACTTCTTTTTTCGGCGTTTTTTTGCTGGCTTCGGTCCAGCACACATGTAGTTGCCTTGGCTATTGTTGACGTACACACAGCATGGTCGTATGCACTGGACATCTTCGGGGTGTCCTCACTCCGCGGTCCCTGGCATCCTCCCTGTTTATCCTGCAGCCCCAAGACCGGCATTTTCGGAAAGCCCATGAGCAGGGCTTTCCAACAGTGTCAAACTTGTCAGTTTCCCGACAATACTTTGAGAGATAGAGCCGTTGCTAAGTCTTGTTTTCACTCTGTTACAGCTTCGTGTACAAAAGTGCCATTAGACAGGCGTTTGAAGCGCATTCGGAGCAGACCCGCTCCCTGGTGGTTTCAAGACGAAAGATGGCCCTGGCTGGCCGGGAAAACCAGATTTTCGGATGCAGGACTATGGCAGCTACCTGCAGGTACAATAAATTTCTCTCTAGCCCCATTATTTCTGGATTTATTGGCCTTGGCGCTGCCGACTTCTTTTTTACGCGTTTTTTTGCTGGCTTCGGTCCAGCACACATGTAGTTGCCTTGGCTATTGTTGACGTACACACAGCATGGCCGTATGCACTGGACATCTTCGGGGTGTCCTCACTCCGCGGTCCATGGAATCCTCCCTGTTTATCCTGCAGCCCCAAGACCGGCATTTTCGGAAAGCCCATGAGCAGGGCTTTCCAAGAGTGTCAAACTTGTCAGTTTCCCGCCAATACTTTGGGAGATAGAGCCGTTGCTAAGTCTTGTTTTCACTCTGTTACAGCTTCGTGTACAAAAGTGCCATTAGACAGGCGTTTGAAGCGCATTCGGAGCAGACCCGCTCCCTGGTGGTTTCAAGACGGAAGATGGCCCTGGCTGGCCGGGAAAACCAGATTTTCGGATGCAGGACTATGGCAGCTACCTGCAGGTACAATAAATTTCTCTCTAGCCCCATTATTTCTGGATTTATTGGCTTTGGCGCTGCCGACTTCTTTTTTACGCGTTTTTTTGCTGGCTTCGGTCCAGCACACATGTAGTTGCCTTGGCTATTGTTGACGTACACACAGCATGGCCGTATGCACTGGACATCTTCGGGGTGTCCTCACTCCGCGGTCCCTGGCATCCTAACTGTTTATCCTGCAGCCCCAAGACCGGCATTTTCGGAAAGCCCATGAGCAGGGCTTTCCAACAGTGTCAGACTTGCCAGTTTCCCGCCAATACTTTGGGAGATAGAGCCATTGCTCAGTCTTGTTTTCACTCTGTTACAGCTTCGTGTACAAAAGTGCCATTAGACAGGCGTTTGAAGCGCATTCGGAGCAGCCCCGCTCCCTAGTTTTTTCAAGACGGAAGATGGCCCTGGCTGGCCGGGAAAACCAGATTTTCGGATGCAGGACTATGGCAGCTACCTGCAGGTACAATACATTTCTCTCTAGCCCCATTATTTCTGGATTAATTGGCCGTGGCGCTGCCGACTTCTTTTTTCGGCGTTTTTTTGCTGGCTTCGGTCCAGCACACATGTAGTTGCCTTGGCTATTGTTGACGTACACACAGCATGGCCGTATGCACTGGACATCTTCGGGGTGTCCTCACTCCGCGGTCCATGGAATCCTCCCTGTTTATCCTGCAGCCCCAAGACCGGCATTTTCGGAAAGCCCATGAGCAGGGCTTTCCAACAGTGTCAAACTTGTCAGTTTCCCGACAATACTTTGAGAGATAGAGCCGTTGCTAAGTCTTGTTTTCACTCTGTTACAGCTTCGTGTACAAAAGTGCCATTAGACAGGCGTTTGAAGCGCATTCGGAGCAGACCCGCTCCCTGGTGGTTTCAAGACGGAAGATGGCCCTGGCTGGCCGGGAAAACCAGATTTTCGGATGCAGGACTATGGCAGCTACCTGCAGGTACAATAAATTTCTCTCTAGCCCCATTATTTCTGGATTTATTGGCTTTGGCGCTGCCGACTTCTTTTTTACACGTTTTTTTGCTGGCTTCGGTCCAGCACACATGTAGTTGCCTTGGCTATTGTTGACGTACACACAGCATGGCCGTATGCACTGGACATCTTCGGGGTGTCCTCACTCCGCGGTCCCTGGCATCCTAACTGTTTATCCTGCAGCCCCAAGACCGGCATTTTCGGAAAGCCCATGAGCAGGGCTTTCCAACAGTGTCAGACTTGCCAGTTTCCCGCCAATACTTTGGGAGATAGAGCCATTGCTCAGTCTTGTTTTCACTCTGTTACAGCTTCGTGTACAAAAGTACCATTAGACAGGCGTTTGAAGCGCATTCGGAGCAGCCCCGCTCCCTAGTTTTTTCAAGACGGAAGATGGCCCTGGCTGGCCGGGAAAACCAGATTTTCGGATGCAGGACTATGGCAGCTACCTGCAGGTACAATACATTTCTCTCTAGCCCCATTATTTCTGGATTAATTGGCCGTGGCGCTGCCGACTTCTTTTTTCGGCGTTTTTTTGCTGGCTTCGGTCCAGCACACATGTAGTTGCCTTGGCTATTGTTGACGTACACACAGCATGGCCGTATGCACTGGACATCTTCGGGGTGTCCTCACTCCGCGGTCCATGGAATCCTCCCTGTTTATCCTGCAGCCCCAAGACCGGCATTTTCGGAAAGCCCATGAGCAGGGCTTTCCAACAGTGTCAAACTTGTCAGTTTCCCGCCAATACTTGGGGAGATAGAGCCGTTGCTAAGTCTTGTTTTCACTCTGTTACAGCTTCGTGTACAAAAGTGCCATTAGACAGGCGTTTGAAGCGCATTCGGAGCAGCCCCGCTCCCTGGTGGTTTCAAGACGGAAGATGGCCCTGGCTGGCCGGGAAAACCAGATTTTCGGATGCAGGACTATGGCAGTTACCTGCAGGTACAATAAATTTCTCTCTAGCCCCATTATTTCTGGATTTATTGGCCGTGGCGCTGCCGACTTCTTTTTTCGGCGTTTTTTGCTGGCTTCGGTCCAGCACACATGTAGTTGCCTTGGCTATTGATGACGTACACACAGCATGGCCGTATGCACTGGACATCTTTGGGGTGTCCTCACTCCGCGGTCCCTGGCATCCTACCTGTTTATCCTGCAGCCCCAAGACCGGCATTTAAAGCCCATGAGCAGGGCTTTCCAACAGTGTCACACTTGTCAGTTTCCCGCCAATACTTTGGGAGATAGAGCCGTTGCTAAGTCTTGTTTTCACTCTGTTACAGCTTCGTGTACAAAAGTGCCATTAGACAGGCGTTTGAAGCGCATTCGGAGCAGACCCGCTCCCTGGTGGTTTCAAGACGGAAGATGGCCCTGGCTGGCCGGGAAAACCAGATTTTCGGATGCAGGACTATGGCAGCTACCTGCAGGTACAATAAATTTCTCTCTAGCCCCATTATTTCTTGGCACTGCCGACTTCTTTTTTCGGCGTTTTTTTGCTGGCTTCGGTCCAGGACACATGTAGTTGCCTTGGCTATTGTTGACGTACACACAGCATGGCCGTATGCACTGGACATCTTCGGGGTGTCCTCACTCCGCGGTCCCTGGCATCCTACCTGTTTATCCTGCAGCCCCAAGACCGGCATTTTCGGAAAGCCCATGAGCAGGGCTTTCCAACAGTGTCAGACTTGTCAGTTTCCCGCCAATACTTCGGGAGATAGAGCCATTGCTCAGTCTTGTTTTCACTCTGTTACAGCTTCGTGTACAAAAGTGCCATTAGACAGGCGTTTGAAGCGCATTCGGAGCAGCCCCGCTCCCTGGTGGTTTCAAGACGGAAGATGGCCCTTGCTGGCCGGGAAAACCAGATTTTCGGATGCAGGACTATGACAGCTACCTGCAGGTACAATAAATTTCTCTCTAGCCCCATTATTTCTGGATTTATTGGCCGTGGCGCTGCCGACTTCTTTTTTCGGCGTTTTTTTGCTGGCTTCGGTCCAGCACACATGTAGTTGCCTTGGCTATTGTTGACGTACACACAGCATGGCCGTATGCACTGGACATCTTCGGGGTGTCCTCACTCCGCGGTCCATGGAATCCTCCCTGTTTATCCTGCAGCCCCAAGACCGGCATTTTCGGAAAGCCCATGAGCAGGGCTTTCCAACAGTGTCAGACTTGTCAGTTTCCCGCCAATACTTTGGGAGATAGAGCCGTTGCTAAGTCTTGTTTTCACTCTGTTACAGCTTCGTGTACAAAAGTGCCATTAGACAGGCGTTTGAAGCGCATTCGGAGCAGACCCGCTCCCTGGTGGTTTCAAGACGGAAGATGGCCCTGGCTGGCCGGGAAAACCAGATTTTCGGATGCAGGACTATGACAGCTACCTGCAAGTACAATACATTTCTCTCTAGCCCCATTATTTCTGGATTTATTGGCTTTGGCGCTGCCGACTTCTTTTTTTCGCGTTTTTTTGCTGGCTTCGGTCCAGCACACATGTAGTTGCCTTGGCTATTGTTGACGTACACACAGCATGGCCGTATGCACTGGACATCTTCGGGGTGTCCTCACTCCGCGGTCCCTGGCATCCTAACTGTTTATCCTGCAGCCCCAAGACCGGCATTTTCGGAAAGCCCATGAGCAGGGCTTTCCAACAGTGTCACACTTGTCAGTTTCCCGCCAATACTTTGGGAGATAGAGCCGTTGCTAAGTCTTGTTTTCACTCTGTTACAGCTTCGTGTACAAAAGTGCCATTAGACAGGCGTTTGAAGCGCATTCGGAGCCGACCCGCTCCCTGGTGGTTTCAAGACGGAAGATGGCCCTGGCTGGCCGGGAAAACCAGATTTTCGGATGCAGGACTATGGCAGCTACCTGCAGGTACAATAAATTTCTCTCTAGCCCCATTATTTCTGGATTTATTGGCTTTGGCGCTGCCGACTTCTTTTTTCGGCGTTTTTTTGCTGGCTTCGGTCCAGCACACATGTAGTTGCCTTGGCTATTGTTGACGTACACACAGCATGGCCGTATGCACTGGACATTTTCGGGGTGTCCTCACTCCGCGGTCCCTGGCATCCTACCTGTTTATCCTGCAGCCCCAAGACCGGCATTTAAAGCCCATGAGCAGGGCTTTCCAACAGTGTCACACTTGTCAGTTTCCCGCCAATACTTTGGGAGATAGAGCCGTTGCTAAGTCTTGTTTTCACTCTGTTACAGCTTCGTGTACAAAAGTGCCATTAGACAGGCGTTTGAAGCGCATTCGGGGCAGCCCCGCTCCATAGTTTTTTCAAGACGGAAGATGGCCCTGGCTGACCGGGAAAACCAGATTTTCGGATGCAGGAGTATGGCAGCTACCTGCAGGTACAATAAATTTCTCTCTAGCCCCATTATTTCTGGATTTATTGGCCGTGGCGCTGCCGACTTCTTTTTTCGGCGTTTTTTTGCTGGCTTCGGTCCAGCACACACGTAGTTGCCTTGGCTATTGTTGACGTACACACAGCATGGCCGTATGCACTGGACATCTTCGGGGTGTCCTCACTCCGCGGTCCCTGGCATCCTACCTGTTTATCCTGCAGCCCCAAGACCGGCATTTTCGGAAAGCCCATGAGCAGGGCTTTCCAACAGTGTCACACTTGTCAGTTTCCCGCCAATACTTTGGGAGATAGAGCCATTGCTCAGTCTTGTTTTCACTCTGTTACAGCTTCGTGTACAAAAGTGCCATTAGACAGGCGTTTGAAGCGCATTCGGAGCAGCCCCGCTCCCTGGTGGTTTCAAGACGGAAGATGGCCCTGGCTGGCCGGGAAAACCAGATTTTCGGATGCAGGACTATGGCAGCTACCTGCAGGTACAATAAATTTCTCTCTAGCCCCATTATTTCTTGGCACTGCCGACTTCTTTTTTCGGCGTTTTTTTGCTGGCTTCGGTCCAGGACACATGTAGTTGCCTTGGCTATTGTTGACGTACACACAGCATGGCCGTATGCACTGGGCATCTTCGGGGTGTCCTCACTCCGCGGTCCCTGGCATCCTACCTGTTTATCCTGCAGCCCCAAGACCGGCATTTTCGGAAAGCCCATGAGCAGGGCTTTCCAACAGTGTCAGACTTGTCAGTTTCCCGCCAATACTTCGGGAGATAGAGCCATTGCTCAGTCTTGTTTTCACTCTGTTACAGCTTCGTGTACAAAAGTGCCATTAGACAGGCGTTTGAAGCGCATTCGGAGCAGCCCCGCTCCCTGGTGGTTTCAAGACGGAAGATGGCCCTTGCTGGCCGGGAAAACCAGATTTTCGGATGCAGGACTATGACAGCTACCTGCAGGTACAATAAATTTCTCTCTAGCCCCATTATTTCTGGATTTATTGGCCGTGGCGCTGCCGACTTCTTTTTTACGCGTTTTTTTGCTGGCTTCGGTCCAGCACACATGTAGTTGCCTTGGCTATTGTTGACGTACACACAGCATGGCCGTATGCACTGGACATCTTCGGGGTGTCCTCACTCCGCGGTCCATGGAATCCTCCCTGTTTATCCTGCAGCCCCAAGACCGGCATTTTCGGAAAGCCCATGAGCAGGGCTTTCCAACAGTGTCAGACTTGTCAGTTTCCCGCCAATACTTTGGGAGATAGAGCCGTTGCTAAGTCTTGTTTTCGCTCTGTTACAGCTTCGTGTACAAAAGTGCCATTAGACAGGCGTTTGAAGCGCATTCGGAGCAGACCCGCTCCCTGGTGGTTTCAAGACGGAAGATGGCCCTGGCTGGCCGGGAAAACCAGATTTTCGGATGCAGGACTATGGCAGCTACCTGCAGGTACAATAAATTTCTCTCTAGCCCCATTATTTCTGGATTTATTGGCTTTGGCGCTGCCGACTTCTTTTTTCGGCGTTTTTTTGCTGGCTTCGGTCCAGCACACATGTAGTTGCCTTGGCTATTGTTGACGTACACACAGCATGGCCGTATGCACTGGACATTTTCGGGGTGTCCTCACTCCGCGGTCCCTGGCATCCTACCTGTTTATCCTGCAGCCCCAAGACCGGCATTTAAAGCCCATGAGCAGGGCTTTCCAACAGTGTCACACTTGTCAGTTTCCCGCCAATACTTTGGGAGATAGAGCCGTTGCTAAGTCTTGTTTTCACTCTGTTACAGCTTCGTGTACAAAAGTGCCATTAGACAGGCGTTTGAAGCGCATTCGGGGCAGCCCCGCTCCATAGTTTTTTCAAGACGGAAGATGGCCCTGGCTGACCGGGAAAACCAGATTTTCGGATGCAGGAGTATGGCAGCTACCTGCAGGTACAATAAATTTCTCTCTAGCCCCATTATTTCTGGATTTATTGGCCGTGGCGCTGCCGACTTCTTTTTTCGGCGTTTTTTTGCTGGCTTCGGTCCAGCACACACGTAGTTGCCTTGGCTATTGTTGACGTACACACAGCATGGCCGTATGCACTGGACATCTTCGGGGTGTCCTCACTCCGCGGTCCCTGGCATCCTACCTGTTTATCCTGCAGCCCCAAGACCGGCATTTTCGGAAAGCCCATGAGCAGGGCTTTCCAACAGTGTCACACTTGTCAGTTTCCCGCCAATACTTTGGGAGATAGAGCCATTGCTAAGTCTTGTTTTCACTCTGTTACAGCTTCGTGTACAAAAGTGCCATTAGACAGGCGTTTGAAGCGCATTCGGAGCAGACCCGCTCCCTGGTGGTTTCAAGACGGAAGATGGCCCTGGCTGGCCGGGAAAACCAGATTTTCGGATGCAGGACTATGACAGCTACCTGCAAGTACAATACATTTCTCTCTAGCCCCATTATTTCTGGATTTATTGGCTTTGGCGCTGCCGACTTCTTTTTTGGCGTTTTTTTGCTGGCTTCGGTCCAGCACACATGTAGTTGCCTTGGCTATTGTTGACGTACACACAGCATGGCCGTATGCACTGGACATCTTCGGGGTGTCCTCACTCCGCGGTCCCTGGCATCCTCCCTGTTTATCCTGCAGCCCCAAGACCGGCTTTTTCGGAAAGCCCATGAGCAGGGCTTTCCAAGAGTGTCAAACTTGTCAGTTTCTCGCCAATACTTTGGGAGATAGAGCCGTTGCTCAGTCTAGTTTTCACTCTGTTACAGCTTCGTGTACAAAAGTGCCATAAGACAGGCGTTTGAAGCGCATTCGGGGCAACCCCGCTCCCTGATAGTTTCAAGACGGAAGATGGCCCTGGCCGGCCGGGAAAACCAGTTTTTTTGGATGCAGGACTATGGCAGCTACCTGCAGATACAAGAAATTTCTCTGTAGCCCAATTATTTCTGGATTTATTGGCCGCGGCGCTGCCGACTTCTTTTTTCGGCGTTTTTTTGCAGGCTTCGGTCCAGCACACATGTAGTTGCCTTGGCTATTGTTGACGTACACACAGCATGGCCGTATGCACTGGACATCTTCGGGGTGTCCTCACTCCGCGGTCCCTGGCATCCTACCTGTTTATCCTGCAGCCCCAAGACCGGCATTTTCGGAAAGCCCATGAGCAGGGCTTTCCAACAGTGTCACACTTGTCAGTTTCCCGCCAATACTTTGGGAGATAGAGCCATTGCTCAGTCTTGTTTTCACTCTGTTACAGCTTCGTGTACAAAAGTGCCATTAGACAGGCGTTTGAAGCGCATTCGGAGCAGACCCGCTCCCTGGTGGTTTCAAGACGGAAGATGGCCTTGGCTGGCCGGGAAAACCAGATTTTCGGATGCAGGACTATGGCAGCTACCTGCAGATACAATAAATTTCTCTCTAGCCCCATTATTTCTGGATTTATTGGCCGTGGCGCTGCCGACTTCTTTTTTCAGCGTTTTTTTGCTGGCTTCGGTCCAGCACACATGTAGTTGCCTTGGCTATTGTTGACGTACACACAGCATGGCCGTATGCACTGGACATCTTCGGGGTGTCCTCACTCCGCGGTCCATGGAATCCTCCCTGTTTATCCTGCAGCCCCAAGACCGGCATTTTCGGAAAGCCCATGAGCAGGGCTTTCCAACAGTGTCACACTTGTCAGTTTCGCGCCAATACTTCGGGAGATAGAGCCGTTGCTAAGTCTTGTTTTCACTCTGTTACAGCTTCGTGTACAAAAGTGCCATTAGACAGGCGTTTGAAGCGCATTCGGGGCAGCCCCGCTCCATAGTTTTTTCAAGACGGAAGATGGCCCTGGCTGACCGGGAAAACCAGATTTTCGGATGCAGGAGTATGGCAGCTACCTGCAGGTACAATAAATTTCTCTCTAGCCCCATTATTTCTGGATTTATTGGCCGTGGCGCTGCCGACTTCTTTTTTCGGCGTTTTTTTGCTGGCTTCGGTCCAGCACACACGTAGTTGCCTTGGCTATTGTTGACGTACACACAGCATGGCCGTATGCACTGGACATCTTCGGGGTGTCCTCACTCCGCGGTCCCTGGCATCCTACCTGTTTATCCTGCAGCCCCAAGACCGGCATTTTCGGAAAGCCCATGAGCAGGGCTTTCCAACAGTGTCACACTTGTCAGTTTCCCGCCAATACTTTGGGAGATAGAGCCATTGCTCAGTCTTGTTTTCACTCTGTTACAGCTTCGTGTACAAAAGTGCCATTAGACAGGCGTTTGAAGCGCATTCGGAGCAGCCCCGCTCCCTGGTGGTTTCAAGACGGAAGATGGCCCTGGCTGGCCGGGAAAACCAGATTTTCGGATGCAGGACTATGGCAGCTACCTGCAGGTACAATAAATTTCTCTCTAGCCCCATTATTTCTGGATTTATTGGCCGTGGCGCTGCCGACTTCTTTTTTCGGCGTTTTTTGCTGGCTTCGGTCCAGCACACATGTAGTTGCCTTGGCTTTTGATGACGTACACACAGCATGGCCGTATGCACTGGACATCTTTGGGGTGTCCTCACTCCGCGGTCCCTGGCATCCTACCTGTTTATCCTGCAGCCCCAAGACCGGCATTTAAAGCCCATGAGCAGGGCTTTCCAACAGTGTCACACTTGTCAGTTTCCCGCCAATACTTTGGGAGATAGAGCCGTTGCTAAGTCTTGTTTTCACTCTGTTACAGCTTCGTGTACAAAAGTGCCATTAGACAGGCGTTTGAAGCGCATTCGGAGCAGACCCGCTCCCTGGTGGTTTCAAGACGGAAGATGGCCCTGGCTGGCCGGGAAAACCAGATTTTCGGATGCAGGACTATGGCAGCTACCTGCAGGTACAATAAATTTCTCTCTAGCCCCATTATTTCTTGGCACTGCCGACTTCTTTTTTCGGCGTTTTTTTGCTGGCTTCGGTCCAGGACACATGTAGTTGCCTTGGCTATTGTTGACGTACACACAGCATGGCCGTATGCACTGGACATCTTCGGGTGTCCTCACTCCGTGGTCCCTGGCATCCTACCTGTTTATCCTGCAGCCCCAAGACCGGCATTTTCGGAAAGCCCATGAGCAGGGCTTTCCAACAGTGTCAGACTTGTCAGTTTCCCGCCAATACTTCGGGAGATAGAGCCATTGCTCAGTCTTGTTTTCACTCTGTTACAGCTTCGTGTACAAAAGTGCCATTAGACAGGCGTTTGAAGCGCATTCGGAGCAGCCCCGCTCCCTGGTGGTTTCAAGACGGAAGATGGCCCTTGCTGGCCGGGAAAACCAGATTTTCGGATGCAGGACTATGACAGCTACCTGCAGGTACAATAAATTTCTCTCTAGCCCCATTATTTCTGGATTTATTGGCCGTGGCGCTGCCGACTTCTTTTTTACGCGTTTTTTTTGCTGGCTTCGGTCCAGCACACATGTAGTTGCCTTGGCTATTGTTGACGTACACACAGCATGGCCGTATGCACTGGACATCTTCGGGGTGTCCTCACTCCGCGGTCCATGGAATCCTCCCTGTTTATCCTGCAGCCCCAAGACCGGCATTTTCGGAAAGCCCATGAGCAGGGCTTTCCAACAGTGTCAGACTTGTCAGTTTCCCGCCAATACTTTGGGAGATAGAGCCGTTGCTAAGTCTTGTTTTCACTCTGTTACAGCTTCGTGTACAAAAGTGCCATTAGACAGGCGTTTGAAGCGCATTCGGAGCAGACCCGCTCCCTGGTGGTTTCAAGACGGAAGATGGCCCTGGCTGGCCGGGAAAACCAGATTTTCGGATGCAGGACTATGGCAGCTACCTGCAGGTACAATAAATTTCTGTGTAACCCCATTATTTCTGCATTTATTTGCCTTGGCGATGCCGACTTCTTTTTTCGGCGTTTTTTTGCTGGCTTCGGTCCAGCACACATGTAGTTGCCTTGGCTATTGTTGACGTACACACAGCATGGCCGTATGCACTGGACATCTTCGGGGTGTCCTCACTCCGCGGTCCCTGGCATCCTAACTGTTTATCCTGCAGCCCCAAGACCGGCATTTTCGGAAAGCCCATTAGCAGGGCTTTCCAACAGTGTCACACTTGTCAGTTTCCCGCCAATACTTTGGGAGATAGAGCCGTTGCTAAGTCTTGTTTTCACTCTGTTACAGCTTCGTGTACAAAAGTGCCATTAGACAGGCGTTTGAAGCGCATTCGGAGCCGACCCGCTCCCTGGTGGTTTCAAGACGGAAGATGGCCCTGGCTGGCCGGGAAAACCAGATTTTCGGATGCAGGACTATGGCAGCTACCTGCAGGTACAATAAATTTCTCTCTAGCCCCATTATTTCTGGATTTATTGGCCGTGGCGCTGCCGACTTCTTTTTTCGGCGTTTTTTTGCTGGCTTCGGTCCAGCACACACGTAGTTGCCTTGGCTATTGTTGACGTACACACAGCATGGCCGTATGCACTGGACATCTTCGGGGTGTCCTCACTCCGCGGTCCCTGGCATCCTACCTGTTTATCCTGCAGCCCCAAGACCGGCATTTTCGGAAAGCCCATGAGCAGGGCTTTCCAACAGTGTCACACTTGTCAGTTTCCCGCCAATACTTTGGGAGATAGAGCCATTGCTCAGTCTTGTTTTCACTCTGTTACAGCTTCGTGTACAAAAGTGCCATTAGACAGGCGTTTGAAGCGCATTCGGAGCAGCCCCGCTCCCTGGTGGTTTCAAGACGGAAGATGGCCCTGGCTGGCCGGGAAAACCAGATTTTCGGATGCAGGACTATGGCAGCTACCTGCAGGTACAATAAATTTCTCTCTAGCCCCATTATTTCTGGATTTATTGGCCGTGGCGCTGCCGACTTCTTTTTTCGGCGTTTTTTGCTGGCTTCGGTCCAGCACACATGTAGTTGCCTTGGCTTTTGATGACGTACACACAGCATGGCCGTATGCACTGGACATCTTTGGGGTGTCCTCACTCCGCGGTCCCTGGCATCCTACCTGTTTATCCTGCAGCCCCAAGACCGGCATTTAAAGCCCATGAGCAGGGCTTTCCAACAGTGTCACACTTGTCAGTTTCCCGCCAATACTTTGGGAGATAGAGCCGTTGCTAAGTCTTGTTTTCACTCTGTTACAGCTTCGTGTACAAAAGTGCCATTAGACAGGCGTTTGAAGCGCATTCGGAGCAGACCCGCTCCCTGGTGGTTTCAAGACGGAAGATGGCCCTGGCTGGCCGGGAAAACCAGATTTTCGGATGCAGGACTATGGCAGCTACCTGCAGGTACAATAAATTTCTCTCTAGCCCCATTATTTCTTGGCACTGCCGACTTCTTTTTTCGGCGTTTTTTTGCTGGCTTCGGTCCAGGACACATGTAGTTGCCTTGGCTATTGTTGACGTACACACAGCATGGCCGTATGCACTGGACATCTTCGGGGTGTCCTCACTCCGTGGTCCCTGGCATCCTACCTGTTTATCCTGCAGCCCCAAGACCGGCATTTTCGGAAAGCCCATGAGCAGGGCTTTCCAACAGTGTCAGACTTGTCAGTTTCCCGCCAATACTTCGGGAGATAGAGCCATTGCTCAGTCTTGTTTTCACTCTGTTACAGCTTCGTGTACAAAAGTGCCATTAGACAGGCGTTTGAAGCGCATTCGGAGCAGCCCCGCTCCCTGGTGGTTTCAAGACGGAAGATGGCCCTTGCTGGCCGGGAAAACCAGATTTTCGGATGCAGGACTATGACAGCTACCTGCAGGTACAATAAATTTCTCTCTAGCCCCATTATTTCTGGATTTATTGGCCGTGGCGCTGCCGACTTCTTTTTTACGCGTTTTTTTGCTGGCTTCGGTCCAGCACACATGTAGTTGCCTTGGCTATTGTTGACGTACACACAGCATGGCCGTATGCACTGGACATCTTCGGGGTGTCCTCACTCCGCGGTCCATGGAATCCTCCCTGTTTATCCTGCAGCCCCAAGACCGGCATTTTCGGAAAGCCCATGAGCAGGGCTTTCCAACAGTGTCAGACTTGTCAGTTTCCCGCCAATACTTTGGGAGATAGAGCCGTTGCTAAGTCTTGTTTTCACTCTGTTACAGCTTCGTGTACAAAAGTGCCATTAGACAGGCGTTTGAAGCGCATTCGGAGCAGACCCGCTCCCTGGTGGTTTCAAGACGGAAGATGGCCCTGGCTGGCCGGGAAAACCAGATTTTCGGATGCAGGACTATGGCAGCTACCTGCAGGTACAATAAATTTCTGTGTAACCCCATTATTTCTGCATTTATTTGCCTTGGCGATGCCGACTTCTTTTTTCGGCGTTTTTTTGCTGGCTTCGGTCCAGCACACATGTAGTTGCCTTGGCTATTGTTGACGTACACACAGCATGGCCGTATGCACTGGACATCTTCGGGGTGTCCTCACTCCGCGGTCCCTGGCATCCTAACTGTTTATCCTGCAGCCCCAAGACCGGCATTTTCGGAAAGCCCATTAGCAGGGCTTTCCAACAGTGTCACACTTGTCAGTTTCCCGCCAATACTTTGGGAGATAGAGCCGTTGCTAAGTCTTGTTTTCACTCTGTTACAGCTTCGTGTACAAAAGTGCCATTAGACAGGCGTTTGAAGCGCATTCGGAGCCGACCCGCTCCCTGGTGGTTTCAAGACGGAAGATGGCCCTGGCTGGCCGGGAAAACCAGATTTTCGGATGCAGGACTATGGCAGCTACCTGCAGGTACAATAAATTTCTCTCTAGCCCCATTATTTCTGGATTTATTGGCTTTGGCGCTGCCGACTTCTTTTTTCGGCGTTTTTTTGCTGGCTTCGGTCCAGCACACATGTAGTTGCCTTGGCTATTGTTGACGTACACACAGCATGGCCGTATGCACTGGACATCTTCGGGGTGTCCTCACTCCGCGGTCCCTGGCATCCTACCTGTTTATCCTGCAGCCCCAAGACCGGCATTTTCGGAAAGCCCATGAGCAGGGCTTTCCAACAGTGTCACACTTGTCAGTTTCCCGCCAATACTTTGGGAGATAGAGCCATTGCTCAGTCTTGTTTTCACTCTGTTACAGCTTCGTGTACAAAAGTGCCATTAGACAGGCGTTTGAAGCGCATTCGGGGCAGCCCCGCTCCCTAGTTTTTTCAAGACGGAAGATGGCCCTGGCTGGCCGGGAAAACCAGATTTTCGGATGCAGGACTATGGCAGCTACCTGCAGGTACAATAAATTTCTCTCTAGCCCCATTATTTCTTGGCACTGCCGACTTCTTTTTTCGGCGTTTTTTTGCTGGCTTCGGTCCAGGACACATGTAGTTGCCTTGGCTATTGTTGACGTACACACAGCATGGCCGTATGCACTGGACATCTTCGGGGTGTCCTCACTCCGTGGTCCCTGGCATCCTACCTGTTTATCCTGCAGCCCCAAGACCGGCATTTTCGGAAAGCCCATGAGCAGGGCTTTCCAACAGTGTCAGACTTGTCAGTTTCCCGCCAATACTTCGGGAGATAGAGCCATTGCTCAGTCTTGTTTTCACTCTGTTACAGCTTCGTGTACAAAAGTGCCATTAGACAGGCGTTTGAAGCGCATTCGGAGCAGCCCCGCTCCCTGGTGGTTTCAAGACGGAAGATGGCCCTTGCTGGCCGGGAAAACCAGATTTTCGGATGCAGGACTATGACAGCTACCTGCAGGTACAATAAATTTCTCTCTAGCCCCATTATTTCTGGATTTATTGGCCGTGGCGCTGCCGACTTCTTTTTTACGCGTTTTTTTGCTGGCTTCGGTCCAGCACACATGTAGTTGCCTTGGCTATTGTTGACGTACACACAGCATGGCCGTATGCACTGGACATCTTCGGGGTGTCCTCACTCCGCGGTCCATGGAATCCTCCCTGTTTATCCTGCAGCCCCAAGACCGGCATTTTCGGAAAGCCCATGAGCAGGGCTTTCCAACAGTGTCAGACTTGTCAGTTTCCCGCCAATACTTTGGGAGATAGAGCCGTTGCTAAGTCTTGTTTTCACTCTGTTACAGCTTCGTGTACAAAAGTGCCATTAGACAGGCGTTTGAAGCGCATTCGGAGCAGACCCGCTCCCTGGTGGTTTCAAGACGGAAGATGGCCCTGGCTGGCCGGGAAAACCAGATTTTCGGATGCAGGACTATGGCAGCTACCTGCAGGTACAATAAATTTCTGTGTAACCCCATTATTTCTGCATTTATTTGCCTTGGCGATGCCGACTTCTTTTTTCGGCGTTTTTTTGCTGGCTTCGGTCCAGCACACATGTAGTTGCCTTGGCTATTGTTGACGTACACACAGCATGGCCGTATGCACTGGACATCTTCGGGGTGTCCTCACTCCGCGGTCCCTGGCATCCTAACTGTTTATCCTGCAGCCCCAAGACCGGCATTTTCGGAAAGCCCATTAGCAGGGCTTTCCAACAGTGTCACACTTGTCAGTTTCCCGCCAATACTTTGGGAGATAGAGCCGTTGCTAAGTCTTGTTTTCACTCTGTTACAGCTTCGTGTACAAAAGTGCCATTAGACAGGCGTTTGAAGCGCATTCGGAGCCGACCCGCTCCCTGGTGGTTTCAAGACGGAAGATGGCCCTGGCTGGCCGGGAAAACCAGATTTTCGGATGCAGGACTATGGCAGCTACCTGCAGGTACAATAAATTTCTCTCTAGCCCCATTATTTCTGGATTTATTGGCTTTGGCGCTGCCGACTTCTTTTTTCGGCGTTTTTTTGCTGGCTTCGGTCCAGCACACATGTAGTTGCCTTGGCTATTGTTGACGTACACACAGCATGGCCGTATGCACTGGACATCTTCGGGGTGTCCTCACTCCGCGGTCCCTGGCATCCTACCTGTTTATCCTGCAGCCCCAAGACCGGCATTTTCGGAAAGCCCATGAGCAGGGCTTTCCAACAGTGTCACACTTGTCAGTTTCCCGCCAATACTTTGGGAGATAGAGCCATTGCTCAGTCTTGTTTTCACTCTGTTACAGCTTCGTGTACAAAAGTGCCATTAGACAGGCGTTTGAAGCGCATTCGGGGCAGCCCCGCTCCCTAGTTTTTTCAAGACGGAAGATGGCCCTGGCTGGCCGGGAAAACCAGATTTTCGGATGCAGGACTATGGCAGCTACCTGCAGGTACAATAAATTTCTCTCTAGCCCCATTATTTCTGGATTTATTGGCTTTGGCGCTGCCGACTTCTTTTTTGGCGTTTTTTTGCTGGCTTCGGTCCAGCACACATGTAGTTGCCTTGGCTATTGTTGACGTACACACAGCATGGCCGTATGCACTGGACATCTTCGGGTGTCCTCACTCCGCGGTCCCTGGCATCCTCCCTGTTTATCCTGCAGCCCCAAGACCGGCTTTTTCGGAAAGCCCATGAGCAGGGCTTTCCAAGAGTGTCAAACTTGTCAGTTTCTCGCCAATACTTTGGGAGATAGAGCCGTTGCTCAGTCTTGTTTTCACTCTGTTACAGCTTCGTGTACAAAAGTGCCATAAGACAGGCGTTTGAAGCGCATTCGGGGCAACCCCGCTCCCTGATAGTTTCAAGACGGAAGATGGCCCTGGCCGGCCGGGAAAACCAGTTTTTTTGGATGCAGGACTATGGCAGCTACCTGCAGATACAAGAAATTTCTCTGTAGCCCAATTATTTCTGGATTTATTGGCCGCGGCGCTGCCGACTTCTTTTTTCGGCGTTTTTTTGCAGGCTTCGGTCCAGCACACATGTAGTTGCCTTGGCTATTGTTGACGTACACACAGCATGGCCGTATGCACTGGACATCTTCGGGTTGTCCTCACTCCGCGGTCCCTGGCATCCTACCTGTTTATCCTGCAGTCCCAAGACCGGCATTTTCGGAAAGCCCATGAGAAGGGCTTTCCAACAGTGTCAAACTTGTCAATTTCCCGCCAATACTTAGGGAGAAAGAGCCATTGCTCAGTCTTGTTTTCACTCTGTTACAGCTTCGTGTACAAAAGTGCCATTAGACAGGCGTTTGAAGCGCATTCGGAGCAGACCCGCTCCCTGGTGGTTTCAAGACGGAAGATGGCCTTGGCTGGCCGGGAAAACCAGATTTTCGGATGCAGGACTATGGCAGCTACCTGCAGATACAATAAATTTCTCTCTAGCCCCATTATTTCTGGATTTATTGGCCGTGGCGCTGCCGACTTCTTTTTTCGGCGTTTTTTTGCTGGCTTCGGTCCAGCACACATGTAGTTGCCTTGGCTATTGTTGACGTACACACAGCATGGCCGTATGCACTGGACATCTTCGGGGTGTCCTCACTCCGCGGTCCATCGAATCCTCCCTGTTTATCCTGCAGCCCCAAGACCGGCATTTTCGGAAAGCCCATGAGCAGGGCTTTCCAACAGTTTCACACTTGTCAGTTTCGCGCCAATACTTTGGGAGATAGAGCCGTTGCTAAGTCTTGTTTTCACTCTGTTACAGCTTCGTGTACAAAAGTGCCATTAGACAGGCGTTTGAAGCGCATTCTGAGCAGACCCGCTCCCTGGTGGTTTCAAGACGGAAGATGGCCCTGGCTTGCCGGGAAAACCAGATTTTCGGATGCAGGACTATGGCAGCTACCTGAAGGTACAATAAATTTCTGTGTAACCCCATTATTTCTGGATTTATTTGCCTTGGCGCTGCCGACTTCTTTTTTCGGCGTTTTTTTGCTGGCTTCGGTCCAGCACACATGTAGTTGCCTTGGCTATTGTTGACGTACACACAGCATGGCCGTATGCACTGGACATCTTCGGGGTGTCCTCACTCCGCGGTCCCTGGCATCCTACCTGTTTATCCTGCAGCCCCAAGACCGGCATTTTCGGAAAGCCCATGAGCAGGGCTTTCCAACAGTGTCACACTTGTCAGTTTCCCGCCAATACTTTGGGAGATAGAGCCGTTGCTAAGTCTTGTTTTCACTCTGTTACAGCTTCGTGTACAAAAGTGCCATTAGACAGGCGTTTGAAGCGCATTCGGAGCAGACCCGCTCCCTGGTGGTTTCAAGACGGAAGATGGCCCTGGCTGGCCGGGAAAACCAGATTTTCGGATGCAGGACTATGACAGCTACCTGCAAGTACAATAAATTTCTCTCTAGCCCCATTATTTCTGGATTTATTGGCCGCGGCGCTGCCGACTTCTTTTTTGGCGTTTTTTTGCTGGCTTCGGTCCAGCACACATGTAGTTGCCTTGGCTATTGTTGACGTACACACAGCATGGCCGTATGCACTGGACATCTTCGGGGTGTCCTCACTCCGCGGTCCCTGGCATCCTCCCTGTTTATCCTGCAGCCCCAAGACCGGCTTTTTCGGAAAGCCCATGAGCAGGGCTTTCCAAGAGTGTCAAACTTGTCAGTTTCTCGCCAATACTTTGGGAGATAGAGCCGTTGCTCAGTCTTGTTTTCACTCTGTTACAGCTTCGTGTACAAAAGTGCCATAAGACAGGCGTTTGAAGCGCATTCGGGGCAACCCCGCTCCCTGATAGTTTCAAGACGGAAGATGGCCCTGGCCGGCCGGGAAAACCAGTTTTTTGGATGCAGGACTATGGCAGCTACCTGCAGATACAAGAAATTTCTCTGTAGCCCAATTATTTCTGGATTTATTGGCCTTGGCGCTGCCGACTTCTTTTTTCGGCGTTTTTTTGCAGGCTTCGGTCCAGCACACATGTAGTTGCCTTGGCTATTGTTGACGTACACGCAGCATGGCCGTATGCACTGGACATCTTCGGGGTGTCCTCACTCCGCGGTCCCTGGCATCCTACCTGTTTATCCTGCAGTCCCAAGACCGGCATTTTCGGAAAGCCCATGAGCAGGGCTTTCCAACAGTGTCAAACTTGTCAATTTCCCGCCAATACTTAGGGAGAAAGAGCCATTGCTCAGTCTTGTTTTCACTCTGTTACAGCTTCGTGTACAAAAGTGCCATTAGACAGGCGTTTGAAGCGCATTCGGAGCAGACCCGCTCCCTGGTGGTTTCAAGACGGAAGATGGCCTTGGCTGGCCGGGAAAACCAGATTTTCGGATGCAGGACTATGGCAGCTACCTGCAGATACAATCAATTTCTCTCTAGCCCCATTATTTCTGGATTTATTGGCCGTGGCGCTGCCGACTTCTTTTTTCGGCGTTTTTTTGCTGGCTTCGGTCCAGCACACATGTAGTTGCCTTGGCTATTGTTGACGTACACACAGCATGGCCGTATGCACTGGACATCTTCGGGGTGTCCTCACTCCGCGGTCCATGGAATCCTCCCTGTTTATCCTGCAGCCCCAAGACCGGCATTTTCGGAAAGCCCATGAGCAGGGCTTTCCAACAGTGTCACACTTGTCAGTTTCGCGCCAATACTTTGGGAGATAGAGCCGTTGCTAAGTCTTGTTTTCACTCTGTTACAGCTTCGTGTACAAAAGTGCCATTAGACAGGCGTTTGAAGCGCATTCTGAGCAGACCCGCTCCCTGGTGGTTTCAAGACGGAAGATGGCCCTGGCTGGCCGGGAAAACCAGATTTTCGGATGCAGGACTATGGCAGCTACCTGAAGGTACAATAAATTTCTGTGTAACCCCATTATTTCTGGATTTATTTGCCTTGGCGCTGCCGACTTCTTTTTTCGGCGTTTTTTTGCTGGCTTCGGTCCAGCACATATGTAGTTGCCTTGGCTATTGTTGACGTACACACAGCATGGCCGTATGCACTGGACATCTTCGGGGTGTCCTCACTCCGCGGTCCCTGGCATCCTACCTGTTTATCCTGCAGCCCCAAGACCGGCATTTTCGGAAAGCCCATGAGCAGGGCTTTCCAACAGTGTCACACTTGTCAGTTTCCCGCCAATACTTAGGGAGATAGAGCCATTGCTCAGTCTTGTTTTCACTCTGTTACAGCTTCGTGTACAAAAGTGCCATTAGACAGGCGTTTGAAGCGCATTCGGAGCAGACCCGCTCCCTGGTGGTTTCAAGACGGAAGATGGCCCTGGCTGGCCGGGAAAACCAGATTTTCGGATGCAGGACTATGACAGCTACCTGCAAGTACAAGAAATTTCTCTCTAGCCCCATTATTTCTGGATTTATTGGCCGCGGCGCTGCCGACTTCTTTTTTGGCGTTTTTTTGCTGGCTTCGGTCCAGCACACATGTAGTTGCCTTGGCTATTGTTGACGTACACACAGCATGGCCGTATGCACTGGACATCTTCGGGGTGTCCTCACTCCGCGGTCCCTGGCATCCTACCTGTTTATCCTGCAGCCCAAAGACCGGCATTTTCGGAAAGCCCATGAGCAGGGCTTTCCAACAGTGTCAAACTTGTCAGTTTCCCGCCAATACTTTGGGAGATAGAGCCGTTGCTAAGTCTTGTTTTCACTCTGTTACAGCTTCGTGTACAAAAGTGCCATTAGACAGGCGTTTGAAGCGCATTCGGAGCAGCCCCGCTCCCTGGTGGTTTCAAGACGGAAGATGGCCTTGGCTGGCCGGGAAAACCAGATTTTCGGATGCAGGACTATGGCAGCTACCTGCAGATACAATAAATTTCTCTCTAGCCCCATTATTTCTGGATTTATTGGCCGTGGCGCTGCCGACTTCTTTTTTCGGCGTTTTTTTGCTGGCTTCGGTCCAGCACACATGTAGTTGCCTTGGCTATTGTTGACGTACACACAGCATGGCCGTATGCACTGGACATCTTCGGGGTGTCCTCACTCCGCGGTCCATGGAATCCTCCCTGTTTATCCTGCAGCCCCAAGACCGGCATTTTCGGAAAGCCCATGAGCAGGGCTTTCCAACAGTGTCACACTTGTCAGTTTCGCGCCAATACTTTGGGAGATAGAGCCGTTGCTAAGTCTTGTTTTCACTCTGTTACAGCTTCGTGTACAAAAGTGCCATTAGACAGGCGTTTGAAGCGCATTCTGAGCAGACCCGCTCCCTGGTGGTTTCAAGACGGAAGATGGCCCTGGCTGGCCGGGAAAACCAGATTTTCGGATGCAGGACTATGGCAGCTACCTGAAGGTACAATAAATTTCTGTGTAACCCCATTATTTCTGGATTTATTTGCCTTGGCGCTGCCGACTTCTTTTTTACGCGTTTTTTTGCTGGCTTCGGTCCAGCACACATGTAGTTGCCTTGGCTATTGTTGACGTACACACAGCATGGCCGTATGCACTGGACATCTTCGGGGTGTCCTCACTCCGCAGTCCCTGGCATCCTACCTGTTTATCCTGCAGCCCCAAGACCGGCATTTTCGGAAAGCCCATGAGCAGGGCTTTCCAACAGTGTCCAACTTGTCAGTTTCCCGCCAATACTTAGGGAGATAGAGCCATTGCTCAGCCTTGTTTTCACTCTGTTACAGCTTCGTGTACAAAAGTGCCATTAGACAGGCGTTTGAAGCGCATTCGGAGCAGACCCGCTCCTTGGTGGTTTCAAGACGGAAGATGGCCCTGGCTGGCCGGGAAAACCAGATTTTCGGATGCAGGACTATGACAGCTACCTGCAAGTACAAGAAATTTCTCTCTAGCCCAATTACTTTTGGATTTATTGGCCGTGGCGCTGCCGACTTCTTTTTTCGGCGTTTTTTTGCTGGCTTCGGTCCAGCACATTTGTAGTTGCCTTGGCTATTTTTGACGTACACACAGCATGGCCGTATGCACTGGACATCTTCGGGGTGTCCTCACTCCGCGGTCCATGGAATCCTCCCTGTTTATCCTGCAGCCCCAAGACCGGCATTTTCGGAAAGCCCATGAGCAGGGCTTTCCAAGAGTGTCAAACTGGTCAGTTTCCCGCCAATACTTGGGGAGATAGAGCCGTTGCTAAGTCTTGTTTTCACTCTGTTACAGCTTCGTGTACAAAAGTGCCATTAGACAGGCGTTTGAAGCGCATTCGGAGCAGACCCGCTCCCTGGTGGTTTCAAGACGGAAGATGGCCCTAGCTGGCCGGGAAAACCAGATTTTCGGATGCAGGACTATGGCAGCTACCTGCAGGTACAATAAGTTTCTCTCTAGCCCCATTATTTCTGGATTTATTGGCCGTGGCGCTGCCGACTTCTTTTTTCGGCGTTTTTTTGCTGGCTTCGGTCCAGCACACATGTAGTTGCCTTGGCTATTGTTGACGTACACACAGCATGGCCGTATGCACTGGACATCTTCGGGGTGTCCTCACTCCGCGGTCCCTGGCATCCTACCTGTTTATCCTGCAGCCCCAAGACCGGCATTTTCGGAAAGCCCATGAGCAGGGCTTTCCAACAGTGTCAAACTTGTCAGTTTCCCGCCAATACTTTGGGAGATAGAGCCGTTGCTAAGTCTTGTTTTCACTCTGTTACAGCTTCGTGTACAAAAGTGCCATTAGACAGGCGTTTGAAGCGCATTCGGAGCAGACCCGCTCCCTGGTGGTTTCAAGACGGAAGATGGCCCTGGCTGGCCGGGAAAACCAGATTTTCGGATGCAGGACTATGACAGCTACCTGCAAGTACAAGAAATTTCTCTCTAGCCCAATTACTTTTGGATTTATTGGCCGTGGCGCTGCCGACTTCTTTTTTCGGCGTTTTTTTGCTGGCTTCGGTCCAGCACACATGTAGTTGCCTTGGCTATTGTTGACGTACACACAGCATGGCCGTATGCACTGGACATCTTCGGGGTGTCCTCACTCCGCGGTCCATGGAATCCTCCCTGTTTATCCTGCAGCCCCAAGACCGGCATTTTCGGAAAGCCCATGAGCAGGGCTTTCTAACAGTGTCAAACTGGTCAGTTTCCCGCCAATACTTGGGGAGATAGAGCCGTTGCTAAGTCTTGTTTTCACTCTGTTACAGCTTCGTGTACAAAAGTGCCATTAGACAGGCGTTTGAAGCGCATTCGGAGCAGACCCGCTCCCTGGTGGTTTCAAGACGGAAGATGGCCCTAGCTGGCCGGGAAAACCAGATTTTCGGATGCAGGACTATGGCAGCTACCTGCAGGTACAATAAATTTCTCTCTAGCCCCATTATTTCTGGATTTATTGGCCGTGGCGCTGCCGACTTCTTTTTTCGGCGTTTTTTTGCTGGCTTCGGTCCAGCACACATGTAGTTGCCTTGGCTATTGTTGACGTACACACAGCATGGCCGTATGCACTGGACATCTTCGGGGTGTCCTCACTCCGCGGTCCCTGGCATCCTACCTGTTTATCCTGCAGCCCCAAGACCGGCATTTTCGGAAAGCCCATGAGCAGGGCTTTCCAACAGTGTTAGACTTGCCAGTTTCCCGCCAATACTTTGGGAGATAGAGCCATTGCTCAGTCTTGTTTTCACTCTGTTACAGCTTCGTGTACAAAAGTGCCATTAGACAGGCGTTTGAAGCGCATTCGGAGCAGACCCGCTCCTTGGTGGTTTCAAGACGGAAGATGGCCCTGGCTGGCCGGGAAAACCAGATTTTCGGATGCAGGACTATGACAGCTACCTGCAAGTACAAGAAATTTCTCTCTAGCCCAATTACTTTTGGATTTATTGGCCGTGGCGCTGCCGACTTCTTTTTTCGGCGTTTTTTTGCTGGCTTCGGTCCAGCACACATGTAGTTGCCTTGGCTATTGTTGACGTACACACAGCATGGCCGTATGCACTGGACATCTTCGGGGTGTCCTCACTCCGCGGTCCATGGAATCCTCCCTGTTTATCCTGCAGCCCCAAGACCGGCATTTTCGGAAAGCCCATGAGCAGGGCTTTCTAACAGTGTCAAACTGGTCAGTTTCCCGCCAATACTTGGGGAGATAGAGCCGTTGCTAAGTCTTGTTTTCACTCTGTTACAGCTTCGTGTACAAAAGTGCCATTAGACAGGCGTTTGAAGCGCATTCGGAGCAGACCCGCTCCCTGGTGGTTTCAAGACGGAAGATGGCCCTAGCTGGCCGGGAAAACCAGATTTTCGGATGCAGGACTATGGCAGCTACCTGCAGGTACAATAAATTTCTCTCTAGCCCCATTATTTCTGGATTTATTGGCCGTGGCGCTGCCGACTTCTTTTTTCGGCGTTTTTTTGCTGGCTTCGGTCCAGCACACATGTAGTTGCCTTGGCTATTGTTGACGTACACACAGCATGGCCGTATGCACTGGACATCTTCGGGGTGTCCTCACTCCGCGGTCCATGGAATCCTCCCTGTTTATCCTGCAGCCCCAAGACCGGCATTTTCGGAAAGCCCATGAGCAGGGCTTTCCAACAGTGTCACACTTGTCAGTTTCGCGCCAATACTTTGGGAGATAGAGCCGTTGCTAAGTCTTGTTTTCACTCTGTTACAGCTTCGTGTATAAAAGTGCCATTAGACAGGCGTTTGAAGCGCATTCTGAGCAGACCCGCTCCCTGGTGGTTTCAAGACGGAAGATGGCCCTGGCTGGCCGGGAAAACCAGATTTTCGGATGCAGGACTATGGCAGCTACCTGAAGGTACAATAAATTTCTGTGTAACCCCATTATTTCTGGATTTATTTGCCTTGGCGCTGCCGACTTCTTTTTTACGCGTTTTTTTGCTGGCTTCGGTCCAGCACACATGTAGTTGCCTTGGCTATTGTTGACGTACACACAGCATGGCCGTATGCACTGGACATCTTCGGGGTGTCCTCACTCCGCGGTCCCTGGCATCCTACCTGTTTATCCTGCAGCCCCAAGACCGGCATTTTCGGAAAGCCCATGAGCAGGGCTTTCCAACAGTGTCAAACTTGTCAGTTTCCCGCCAATACTTAGGGAGATAGAGCCATTGCTCAGTCTTGTTTTCACTCTGTTACAGCTTCGTGTACAAAAGTGCCATTAGACAGGCGTTTGAAGCGCATTCGGAGCAGACCCGCTCCTTGGTGGTTTCAAGACGGAAGATGGCCCTGGCTGGCCGGGAAAACCAGATTTTCGGATGCAGGACTATGACAGCTACCTGCAAGTACAAGAAATTTCTCTCTAGCCCAATTACTTTTGGATTTATTGGCCGTGGCGCTGCCGACTTCTTTTTTCGGCGTTTTTTTGCTGGCTTCGGTCCAGCACATTTGTAGTTGCCTTGGCTATTGTTGACGTACACACAGCATGGCCGTATGCACTGGACATCTTCGGGGTGTCCTCACTCCGCGGTCCATGGAATCCTCCCTGTTTATCCTGCAGCCCCAAGACCGGCATTTTCGGAAAGCCCATGAGCAGGGCTTTCCAACAGTGTCAAACTGGTCAGTTTCCCGCCAATACTTGGGGAGATAGAGCCGTTGCTAAGTCTTGTTTTCACTCTGTTACAGCTTCGTGTACAAAAGTGCCATTAGACAGGCGTTTGAAGCGCATTCGGAGCAGACCCGCTCCCTGGTGGTTTCAAGACGGAAGATGGCCCTAGCTGGCCGGGAAAACCAGATTTTCGGATGCAGGACTATGGCAGCTACCTGCAGGTACAATAAGTTTCTCTCTAGCCCCATTATTTCTGGATTTATTGGCCGTGGCGCTGCCGACTTCTTTTTTACGCGTTTTTTTGCTGGCTTCGGTCCAGCACACATGTAGTTGCCTTGGCTATTGTTGACGTACACACAGCATGGCCGTATGCACTGGACATCTTCGGGGTGTCCTCACTCCGCGGTCCCTGGCATCCTACCTGTTTATCCTGCAGCCCCAAGACCGGCATTTTCGGAAAGCCCATGAGCAGGGCTTTCCAACAGTGTCAAACTTGTCAGTTTCCCGCCAATACTTTGGGAGATAGAGCCGTTGCTAAGTCTTGTTTTCACTCTGTTACAGCTTCGTGTACAAAAGTGCCATTAGACAGGCGTTTGAAGCGCATTCGGAGCAGACCCGCTCCTTGGTGGTTTCAAGACGGAAGATGGCCCTGGCTGGCCGGGAAAACCAGATTTTCGGATGCAGGACTATGACAGCTACCTGCAAGTACAAGAAATTTCTCTCTAGCCCAATTACTTTTGGATTTATTGGCCGTGGCGCTGCCGACTTCTTTTTTCGGCGTTTTTTTGCTGGCTTCGGTCCAGCACACATGTAGTTGCCTTGGCTATTGTTGACGTACACACAGCATGGCCGTATGCACTGGACATCTTCGGGGTGTCCTCACTCCGCGGTCCATGGAATCCTCCCTGTTTATCCTGCAGCCCCAAGACCGGCATTTTCGGAAAGCCCATGAGCAGGGCTTTCTAACAGTGTCAAACTGGTCAGTTTCCCGCCAATACTTGGGGAGATAGAGCCGTTGCTAAGTCTTGTTTTCACTCTGTTACAGCTTCGTGTACAAAAGTGCCATTAGACAGGCGTTTGAAGCGCATTCGGAGCAGACCCGCTCCCTGGTGGTTTCAAGACGGAAGATGGCCCTAGCTGGCCGGGAAAACCAGATTTTCGGATGCAGGACTATGGCAGCTACCTGCAGGTACAATAAATTTCTCTCTAGCCCCATTATTTCTGGATTTATTGGCCGTGGCGCTGCCGACTTCTTTTTTCGGCGTTTTTTTGCTGGCTTCGGTCCAGCACACATGTAGTTGCCTTGGCTATTGTTGACGTACACACAGCATGGCCGTATGCACTGGACATCTTCGGGGTGTCCTCACTCCGCGGTCCCTGGCATCCTACCTGTTTATCCTGCAGCCCCAAGACCGGCATTTTCGGAAAGCCCATGAGCAGGGCTTTCCAACAGTGTCAGACTTGCCAGTTTCCCGCCAATACTGTGGGAGATAGAGCCATTGCTCAGTCTTGTTTTCACTCTGTTACAGCTTCGTGTACAAAAGTGCCATTAGACAGGCGTTTGAAGCGCATTCGGAGCAGACCCGCTCCTTGGTGGTTTCAAGACGGAAGATGGCCCTGGCTGGCCGGGAAAACCAGATTTTCGGATGCAGGACTATGACAGCTACCTGCAAGTACAAGAAATTTCTCTCTAGCCCAATTACTTTTGGATTTATTGGCCGTGGCGCTGCCGACTTCTTTTTTCGGCGTTTTTTTGCTGGCTTCGGTCCAGCACACATGTAGTTGCCTTGGCTATTGTTGACGTACACACAGCATGGCCGTATGCACTGGACATCTTCGGGGTGTCCTCACTCCGCGGTCCATGGAATCCTCCCTGTTTATCCTGCAGCCCCAAGACCGGCATTTTCGGAAAGCCCATGAGCAGGGCTTTCCAACAGTGTCAAACTGGTCAGTTTCCCGCCAATACTTGGGGAGATAGAGCCGTTGCTAAGTCTTGTTTTCACTCTGTTACAGCTTCGTGTACAAAAGTGCCATTAGACAGGCGTTTGAAGCGCATTCGGAGCAGACCCGCTCCCTGGTGGTTTCAAGACGGAAGATGGCCCTAGCTGGCCGGGAAAACCAGATTTTCGGATGCAGGACTATGGCAGCTACCTGCAGGTACAATAAGTTTCTCTCTAGCCCCATTATTTCTGGATTTATTGGCCGTGGCGCTGCCGACTTCTTTTTTACGCGTTTTTTTGCTGGCTTCGGTCCAGCACACATGTAGTTGCCTTGGCTATTGTTGACGTACACACAGCATGGCCGTATGCACTGGACATCTTCGGGGTGTCCTCACTCCGCGGTCCCTGGCATCCTACCTGTTTATCCTGCAGCCCCAAGACCGGCATTTTCGGAAAGCCCATGAGCAGGGCTTTCCAACAGTGTCAAACTTGTCAGTTTCCCGCCAATACTTTGGGAGATAGAGCCGTTGCTAAGTCTTGTTTTCACTCTGTTACAGCTTCGTGTACAAAAGTGCCATTAGACAGGCGTTTGAAGCGCATTCGGAGCAGACCCGCTCCTTGGTGGTTTCAAGACGGAAGATGGCCCTGGCTGGCCGGGAAAACCAGATTTTCGGATGCAGGACTATGACAGCTACCTGCAAGTACAAGAAATTTCTCTCTAGCCCAATTACTTTTGGATTTATTGGCCGTGGCGCTGCCGACTTCTTTTTTCGGCGTTTTTTTGCTGGCTTCGGTCCAGCACACATGTAGTTGCCTTGGCTATTGTTGACGTACACACAGCATGGCCGTATGCACTGGACATCTTCGGGGTGTCCTCACTCCGCGGTCCATGGAATCCTCCCTGTTTATCCTGCAGCCCCAAGACCGGCATTTTCGGAAAGCCCATGAGCAGGGCTTTCTAACAGTGTCAAACTGGTCAGTTTCCCGCCAATACTTGGGGAGATAGAGCCGTTGCTAAGTCTTGTTTTCACTCTGTTACAGCTTCGTGTACAAAAGTGCCATTAGACAGGCGTTTGAAGCGCATTCGGAGCAGACCCGCTCCCTGGTGGTTTCAAGACGGAAGATGGCCCTAGCTGGCCGGGAAAACCAGATTTTCGGATGCAGGACTATGGCAGCTACCTGCAGGTACAATAAATTTCTCTCTAGCCCCATTATTTCTGGATTTATTGGCCGTGGCGCTGCCGACTTCTTTTTTCGGCGTTTTTTTGCTGGCTTCGGTCCAGCACACATGTAGTTGCCTTGGCTATTGTTGACGTACACACAGCATGGCCGTATGCACTGGACATCTTCGGGGTGTCCTCACTCCGCGGTCCCTGGCATCCTACCTGTTTATCCTGCAGCCCCAAGACCGGCATTTTCGGAAAGCCCATGAGCAGGGCTTTCCAACAGTGTCAGACTTGCCAGTTTCCCGCCAATACTTTGGGAGATAGAGCCATTGCTCAGTCTTGTTTTCACTCTGTTACAGCTTCGTGTACAAAAGTGCCATTAGACAGGCGTTTGAAGCGCATTCGGAGCAGACCCGCTCCTTGGTGGTTTCAAGACGGAAGATGGCCCTGGCTGGCCGGGAAAACCAGATTTTCGGATGCAGGACTATGACAGCTACCTGCAAGTACAAGAAATTTCTCTCTAGCCCAATTACTTTTGGATTTATTGGCCGTGGCGCTGCCGACTTCTTTTTTCGGCGTTTTTTTGCTGGCTTCGGTCCAGCACACATGTAGTTGCCTTGGCTATTGTTGACGTACACACAGCATGGCCGTATGCACTGGACATCTTCGGGGTGTCCTCACTCCGCGGTCCATGGAATCCTCCCTGTTTATCCTGCAGCCCCAAGACCGGCATTTTCGGAAAGCCCATGAGCAGGGCTTTCTAACAGTGTCAAACTGGTCAGTTTCCCGCCAATACTTGGGGAGATAGAGCCGTTGCTAAGTCTTGTTTTCACTCTGTTACAGCTTCGTGTACAAAAGTGCCATTAGACAGGCGTTTGAAGCGCATTCGGAGCAGACCCGCTCCCTGGTGGTTTCAAGACGGAAGATGGCCCTAGCTGGCCGGGAAAACCAGATTTTCGGATGCAGGACTATGGCAGCTACCTGCAGGTACAATAAATTTCTCTCTAGCCCCATTATTTCTGGATTTATTGGCCGTGGCGCTGCCGACTTCTTTTTTCGGCGTTTTTTTGCTGGCTTCGGTCCAGCACACATGTAGTTGCCTTGGCTATTGTTGACGTACACACAGCATGGCCGTATGCACTGGACATCTTCGGGGTGTCCTCACTCCGCGGTCCCTGGCATCCTCCCTGTTTATCCTGCAGCCCCCAGACCGGCATTTTCGGAAAGCCCATGAGCAGGGCTTTCCAACAGTGTCCAACTTGTCAGTTTCCCGCCAATACTTTGG
This sequence comes from Marthasterias glacialis, assembly GCA_911728455.2. Taxonomy (NCBI): domain Eukaryota; kingdom Metazoa; phylum Echinodermata; class Asteroidea; order Forcipulatida; family Asteriidae; genus Marthasterias; species Marthasterias glacialis. Next base: position 13,335,365 of record OU452229.1, read on the forward strand.
GAGATAGAGCCGTTGCTAAGTCTTGTTTTCACTCTGTTACAGCTTCGTGTACAAAAGTGCCATTAGACAGGCGTTTGAAGCGCATTCGGAGCAGCCCCGCTCCCTAGTTTTTTCAAGACGGAAGATGGCCCTGGCTGGCCCGGAAAACCAGATTTGTGGATGGAGGACTATGGCAGCTACCTGCAGGTACAATACATTTCTCTCTAGCCCAATTACTTTTGGATTTATTGGCCGTGGCGCTGCCGACTTCTTTTTTCGGCGTTTTTTTGCTGGCTTCGGTCCAGCACACATGTAGTTGCCTTGGCTATTGTTGACGTACACACAGCATGGCCGTATGCACTGGACATCTTCGGGGTGTCCTCACTCCGCGGTCCATGGAATCCTCCCTGTTTATCCTGCAGCCCCAAGACCGGCATTTTCGGAAAGCCCATGAGCAGGGCTTTCTAACAGTGTCAAACTTGTCAGTTTCCCGCCAATACTTGGGGAGATAGAGCCGTTGCTAAGTCTTGTTTTCACTCTTTTACAGCTTCGTGTACAAAAGTGCCTTTAGACAGGCGTTTGAAGCGCATTCGGAGCAGACCCGCTCCCTGGTGGTTTCAAGACGGAAGATGGCCCTGGCTGGCCGGGAAAACCAGATTTTCGGATGCAGGACTATGGCAGCTACCTGCAGGTACAATACATTTCTCTCTAGCCCCATTATTTCTGGATTTATTGGCCGTGGCGCTGCCGACTTCTTTTTTACGCGTTTTTTTGCTGGCTTCGGTCCAGCACACATGTAGTTGCCTTGGCTATTGTTGACGTACACACAGCATGGCCGTATGCACTGGACATCTTCGGGGTGTCCTCACTCCGCGGTCCATGGAATCCTCCCTATTTATCCTGCAGCCCCAAGACCGGGATTTTCGGAAAGCCCATGAGCAGGGCTTTCCAACAGTGTCAGACTTGTCAGTTTCCCGCCAATACTTTGGGAGATAGAGCCGTTGCTAAGTCTTGTTTTCACTCTGTTACAGCTTCGTGTACAAAAGTGCCATTAGACAGGCGTTTGAAGCGCATTCGGAGCAGACCCGCTCCCAGGTGGTTTCAAGACGGAAGATGGCCCTGGCTGGCCGGGAAAACCAGATTTTCGGATGCAGGACTATGGCAGCTACCTGCAGGTACAATAAATTTCTCTGTAACCCCATTATTTCTGGATTTATTTGCCTTGGCGCTGCCGACTTCATTTTTACGCGTTTTTTTGCTGGCTTTGGTCCAGCACACATGTAGTTGCCTTGGCTATTGTTGACGTACACACAGCATGGCCGTATGCACTGGACATCTTCGGGGTGTCCTCACTCCGCGGTCCCTGGCATCCTACCTGTTTATTCAGCAGCCCCAAGACCGGCATTTTTGGAAACCCCATGAGCAGGGCTTTCCAACAGTGTCAAACTTGTCAGTTTCCCGCCAATACTTAGGGAGAAAGAGCCATTGCTCAGTCTTGTTTTCACTCTGTTACAGCTTCGTGTACAAAAGTGCCATTAGACAGGCGTTTGAAGCGCATTCGGAGCAGACCCGCTCCCTGGTGGTTTCAAGACGGAAGATGGCCCTGGCTGGCCGGGAAAACCAGATTTTCGGATGCAGGACTATGGCAGCTACCTGCAGATACAATAAATTTCTCTCTAGCCCAATTATTTCTGGATTTATTGGCCGCGGCGCTGCCGACTTCTTTTTTCGGCGTTTTTTTGCTGGCTTCGGTCCAGCACACATGTAGTTGCCTTGGCTATTGTTGACGTACACACAGCATGGCCGTATGCACTGGACATCCTTGGGGTGTCCTCACTCCGCGGTCCGTGGCATCGTACCTGTTTATCCTGCAGCCCCAAGACCGGCATTTTCGGAAAGCCCATGAGCAGGGCTTTCCAACAGTGTCAAACTTGTCAGTTTCCCGCCAATACTTTGGGAGATAGAGCCGTTGCTAAGTCTTGTTTTCACTCTGTTACAGCTTCGTGTACAAAAGTGCCATTAGACAGGCGTTTGAAGCGCATTCGGAGCAGCCCCGCTCCCTGGTGGTTTCAAGACGGAAGATGGCCCTGGCTGGCCGGGAAAACCAGATTTTCGGATGCAGGACTATGGCAGCTACCTGCAGGTACAATAAATTTGTCTCTGGCCCCATTATTTCTGGATTTATTGGCCGTGGCGCTGCCGACTTCTTTTTTCGGCGTTTTTTTGCTGGCTTCGGTCCAGCACACATGTAGTTGCCTTGGCTATTGTTGACGTACACACAGCATGGCCGTATGCACTGGACATCTTCGGGGTGTCCTCACTCCGCGGTCCATGGAATCCTCCCTGTTTATCCTGCAGCCCCAAGACCGGCATTTTCGGAAAGCCCATGAGCAGGGCTTTCCAACAGTGTCAGACTTGTCAGTTTCCCGCCAATACTTTGGGAGATAGAGCCGTTGCTAAGTCTTGTTTTCACTCTGTTACAGCTTCGTGTACAAAAGTGCCATTAGACAGGCGTTTGAAGCGCATTCGGAGCAGACCCGCTCCCTGGTGGTTTCAAGACGGAAGATGGCCCTGGCTGGCCGGGAAAACCAGATTTTCGGATGCAGGACTATGGCAGCTACCTGCAGGTACAATAAATTTCTGTGTAACCCCATTATTTCTGGATTTATTTGCCTTGGCGATGCCGACTTCTTTTTTCGGCGTTTTTTTGCTGGCTTCGGTCCAGCACACATGTAGTTGCCTTGGCTATTGTTGACGTACACACAGCATGGCCGTATGCACTGGACATCTTCGGGGTGTCCTCACTCCGCGGTCCCTGGCATCCTACCCGTTTATCCTGCAGCCCCAAGACCGGCATTTTCGGAAAGCCCATGAGCAGGGCTTTCCAAGAGTGTCAAACTTGTCAGTTTCCCGCCAATACTTAGGGAGATAGAGCCATTGCTCAGTCTTGTTTTCACTCTGTTACAGCTTCGTGTACAAAAGTGCCATTAGACAGGCGTTTGAAGCGCATTCGGAGCAGCCCCGCTCCCTAGTGGTTTCAAGACGGAAGATGGCCCTGGCTGGCCGGGAAAACCAGATTTTCGGATGCAGGACTATGGCAGCTACCTGCAGGTACAATACATTTCTCTCTAGCCCCATTATTTCTGGATTTATTTGCCTTGGCGATGCCGACTTCTTTTTTACGCGTTTTTTTGCTGGCTTCGGTCCAGCACACATGTAGTTGCCTTGGCTATTGTTGACGTACACACAGCATGGCCGTATGCACTGGACATCTTCGGGGTGTCCTCACTCCGCGGTCCCTGGCATCCTACCCGTTTATCCTGCAGCCCCAAGACCGGCATTTTCGGAAAGCCCATGAGCAGGGCTTTCCAAGAGTGTCAAACTTGTCAGTTTCCCGCCAATACTTAGGGAGATAGAGCCATTGCTCAGTCTTGTTTTCACTCTGTTACAGCTTCGTGTACAAAAGTGCCATTAGACAGGCGTTTGAAGCGCATTCGGAGCAGCCCCGCTCCCTAGTGGTTTCAAGACGGAAGATGGCCCTGGCTGGCCGGGAAAACCAGATTTTCGGATGCAGGACTATGGCAGCTACCTGCAGGTACAATACATTTCTCTCTAGCCCCATTATTTCTGGATTTATTGGCCGTGGCGCTGCCGACTTCTTTTTTACGCGTTTTTTTGCTGGCTTCGGTCCAGCACACATGTCGTTGCCTTGGCTATTGTTGACGTACACACAGCATGGCCGTATGCACTGGACATCTTCGGGGTGTCCTCACTCCGCGGTCCATGGAATCCTCCCTGTTTATCCTGCAGCCCCAAGACCGGCATTTTCGGAAAGCCCATGAGCAGGGCTTTCCAACAGTGTCAGACTTGTCAGTTTCCCGCCAATACTTTGGGAGATAGAGCCGTTGCTAAGTCTTGTTTTCACTCTGTTACAGCTTCGTGTACAAAAGTGCCATTAGACAGGCGTTTGAAGCGCATTCGGAGCAGACCCGCTCCCTGGTGGTTTCAAGACGGAAGATGGCCCTGGCTGGCCGGGAAAACCAGATTTTCGGATGCAGGACTATGGCAGCTACCTGCAGGTACAATAAATTTCTGTGTAACCCCATTATTTCTGGATTTATTTGCCTTGGCGCTGCCGACTTCTTTTTTACGCGTTTTTTTGCTGGCTTCGGTCCAGCACACATGTAGTTGCCTTGGCTATTGTTGACGTACACACAGCATGGCCGTATGCACTGGACATCTTCGGGGTGTCCTCACTCCGCGGTCCCTGGCATCCTACCCGTTTATCCTGCAGCCCCAAGACCGGCATTTTCGGAAAGCCCATGAGCAGGGCTTTCCAACAGTGTCCAACTTGTCAGTTTCCCGTCAATACTTAGGGAGATAGAGCCATTGCTCAGTCTTGTTTTCACTCTGTTACAGCTTCGTGTACAAAAGTGCCATTAGACAGGCGTTTGAAGCGCATTCGGAGCAGCCCCGCTCCCTAGTTTTTTCAAGACGGAAGATGGCCCTGGCTGGCCGGGAAAACCAGATTTGTGGATGCAGGACTATGGCAGCTACCTGCAGGTACAATACATTTCTCTCTAGCCCAATTAATTTTGGATTTATTGGCCGTGGCGCTGCCGACTTCTTTTTTCGGCGTTTTTTTGCTGGCTTCGGTCCAGCACACATGTAGTTGCCTTGGCTATTGTTGACATACACACAGGATGGCCGTATGCACTGGACATCTTCGGGGTGTCCTCACTCCGCGGTCCATGGAATCCTCCCTGTTTATCCTGCATCCCCAAGACCGGCATTTTCGGAAAGCCCATGAGCAGGGCTTTCTAACAGTGTTAAACTTGTCAGTTTCCCGCCAATACTTTGGGAGATAGAGCCGTTGCTAAGTCTTGTTTTCACTCTGTTACAGCTTCGTGTACAAAAGTGCCATTAGACAGGCGTTTGAAGCGCATTCGGAGCAGCCCCGCTCCCTAGTGGTTTCAAGACGGAAGATGGCCCTGGCTGGCCGGGAAATCCAGATTTTCGGATGCAGGACTATGGCAGCTACCTGCAGGTACAATACATTTCTCTCTAGCCCCATTATTTCTGGATTTATTGGCCGTGGCGCTGCCGACTTCTTTTTTCGGCGTTTTTTTGCTGGCTTCGGTCCAGCACACATGTAGTTGCCTTGGCTATTGTTGACGTACACACAGCATGGCCGTATGCACTGGACATCTTCGGGGTGTCCTCACTCCGCGGTCCATGGAATCCTCCCTGTTTATCCTGCAGCCCCAAGACCGGCATTTTCGGAAAGCCCATGAGCAGGGCTTTCCAAGAGTGTCAGACTTGTCAGTTTCCCGCCAATACTTTGGGAGATAGAGCCGTTGCTAAGTCTTGTTTTCACTCTGTTACAGCTTCGTGTACAAAAGTGCCATTAGACAGGCGTTTGAAGCGCATTCGGAGCAGCCCCGCTCCCTAGTGGTTTCAAGACGGAAGATGGCCCTGGCTGGCCGGGAAATCCAGATTTTCGGATGCAGGACTATGGCAGCTACCTGCAGGTACAATACATTTCTCTCTAGCCCCATTATTTCTGGATTTATTGGCCGTGGCGCTGCCGACTTCTTTTTTCGGCGTTTTTTTGCTGGCTTCGGTCCAGCACACATGTAGTTGCCTTGGCTATTGTTGACGTACACACAGCATGGCCGTATGCACTGGACATCTTCGGGGTGTCCTCACTCCGCGGTCCATGGAATCCTCCCTGTTTATCCTGCAGCCCAAAGACCGGCATTTTCGGAAAGCCCATGAGCAGGGCTTTCCAAGAGTGTCAGACTTGTCAGTTTCCCGCCAATACTTTGGGAGATAGAGCCGTTGCTAAGTCTTGTTTTCACTCTGTTACAGCTTCGTGTACAAAAGTGCCATTAGACAGGCGTTTGAAGCGCATTCGGAGCAGCCCCGCTCCCTGGTGGTTTCAAGACGGAAGATGGCCCTGGCTGGCCGGGAAAACCAGATTTTCGGATGCAGGACTATGGCAGCTACCTGCAGGTACAATAAATTTCTGTGTAACCCCATTATTTCTGGATTTATTTGCCTTGGCGCTGCCGACTTCTTTTTTACGCGTTTTTTTGCTGGCTTCGGTCCAGCACACATGTAGTTGCCTTGGCTATTGTTGACGTACACACAGCATGGCCGTATGCACTGGACATCTTCGGGGTGTCCTCACTCCGCAGTCCCTGGCATCCTACCCGTTTATCCTGCAGCCCCAAGACCGGCATTTTCGGAAAGCCCATGAGCAGGGCTTTCCAACAGTGTCCAACTTGTCAGTTTCCCGCCAATACTTAGGGAGATAGAGCCATTGCTCAGTCTTGTTTTCACTCTGTTACAGCTTCGTGTACAAAAGTGCCATTAGACAGGCGTTTGAAGCGCATTCGGAGCAGCCCCGCTCCCTAGTTTTTTCAAGACGGAAGATGGCCCTGGCTGGCCGGGAAAACCAGATTTGTGGATGCAGGACTATGGCAGCTACCTGCAGGTACAATACATTTCTCTCTAGCCCAATTAATTTTGGATTTATTGGCCGTGGCGCTGCCAACTTCTTTTTTCGGCGTTTTTTTGCTGGCTTCGGTCCAGCACACATGTAGTTGCCTTGGCTATTGTTGACATACACACAGGATGGCCGTATGCACTGGACATCTTCGGGGTGTCCTCACTCCGCGGTCCATGGAATCCTCCCTGTCTATCCTGCATCCCCAAGACCGGCATTTTCGGAAAGCCCATGAGCAGGGCTTTCTAACAGTGTCAAACTTGTCAGTTTCCCGCCAATACTTGGGGAGATAGAGCCGTTGCTAAGTCTTGTTTTCACTCTGTTACAGCTTCGTGTACAAAAGTGCCATTTACAGGCGTTTGAAGCGCATTCGGAGCAGCCCCGCTCCCTAGTGGTTTCAAGACGGAAGATGGCCCTGGCTGGCCGGGAAAACCAGATTTTCGGATGCAGGACTATGGCAGCTACCTGCAGGTACAATACATTTCTCTCTAGCCCCATTATTTCTGGATTTATTGGCCGTGGCGCTGCCGACTTCTTTTTTCGGCGTTTTTTGCTGGCTTCGGTCCAGCACACATGTAGTTGCCTTGGCTATTGTTGACGTACACACAGCATGGCCGTATGCACTGGACATCTTCGGGGTGTCCTCACTCCGCGGTCCATGGAATCCTCCCTGTTTATCCTGCAGCCCCAAGACCGGCATTTTCGGAAAGCCCATGAGCAGGGCTTTCCAACAGTGTCAGACTTGTCAGTTTCCCGCCAATACTTTGGGAGATAGAGCCGTTGCTAAGTCTTGTTTTCACTCTGTTACAGCTTCGTGTACAAAAGTGCCATTAGACAGGCGTTTGAAGCGCATTCGGAGCAGACCCGCTCCCTGGTGGTTTCAAGACGGAAGATGGCCCTGGCTGGCCGGGAAAACCAGATTTTCGGATGCAGGACTATGGCAGCTACCTGCAGGTACAATAAATTTCTGTGTAACCCCATTATTTCTGGATTTATTTGCCTTGGCGCTGCCGACTTCTTTTTTACGCGTTTTTTTGCTGGCTTCGGTCCAGCACACATGTAGTTGCCTTGGCTATTGTTGACGTACACACAGCATGGCCGTATGCACTGGACATCTTCGGGGTGTCCTCACTCCGCGGTCCCTGGCATCCTACCTGTTTATCCTGCAGCCCCAAGACCGGCATTTTCGGAAAGCCCATGAGCAGGGCTTTCCAACAGTGTCAAACTTGTCAGTTTCCCGCCAATACTTAGGGAGAAAGAGCCATTGCTCAGTCTTGTTTTCACTCTGTTACAGCTTCGTGTACAAAAGTGCCATTAGACAGGCGTTTGAAGCGCATTCGGAGCAGACCAGCTCCCTGGTGGTTTCAAGACGGAAGATGGCCCTGGCTGGCCGGGAAAACCAGATTTTCGGATGCAGGACTATGGCAGCTACCTGCAGATACAAGAATTTTTTCTCTAGCCCAATTATTTCTGGATTTATTGGCCGCGGAGCTGCCGACTTCTTTTTTCGGCGTTTTTTTGCTGGCTTCGGTCCAGCACACATGTAGTTGCCTTGGCTATTGTTGACGTACACACAGCATGGCCGTATGCACTGGACATCTTTGGGGTGTCCTCACTCTGCGGTCCCTGGCATCCTACCTGTTTATCCTGCAGCCCCAAGACCGGCATTTTCGGAAAAGCCCATGAGCAGGGCTTTCCAACAGTGTCAAACTTGTCAGTTTCCCGCCAATACTTTGGGAGATAGAGCCGTTGCTAAGTCTTGTTTTCACTCTGTTACAGCTTCGTGTACAAAAGTGCCATTAGACAGGCGTTTGAAGCACATTCGGAGCAGCCCCGCTCCCTGGTGGTTTCAAGACGGAAGATGGCCCTGGCTGGCCGGGAAAACCAGATTTTCGGATGCAGGACTATGGCAGCTACCTGCAGGTACAATAAGTTTCTCTCTAGCCCCATTATTTCTGGATTTATTGGCCGTGGCGCTGCCGACTTCTTTTTTCGGCGTTTTTTTGCTGGCTTCGGTCCAGCACACATGTAGTTGCCTTGGCTGTTGTTGACGTACACACAGCATGGCCGTATGCACTGGACATCTTCGGGGTGTCCTCACTCCGCGGTCCATGGAATCCTCCCTGTTTATCCTGCAGCCCCAAGACCGGCATTTTCGGAAAGCCCATGAGCAGGGCTTTCCAACAGTGTCAAACTTGTCAGTTTCCCGCCAATACTTAGGGAGAAAGAGCCATTGCTCAGTCTTGTTTTCACTCTGTTACAGCTTCGTGTACAAAAGTGCCATTAGACAGGCGTTTGAAGCGCATTCGGAGCAGACCAGCTCCCTGGTGGTTTCAAGACGGAAGATGGCCCTGGCTGGCCGGGAAAACCAGATTTTCGGATGCAGGACTATGGCAGCTACCTGCAGATACAAGAATTTTTTCTCTAGCCCAATTATTTCTGGATTTATTGGCCGCGGCGCTGGCGACTCCTTTTTTCGGCGTTTTTTTGCTGGCTTCGGTCCAGCACACATGTAGTTGCCTTGGCTATTGTTGACGTACACACAGCATGGCCGTATGCACTGGACATCTTTGGGGTGTCCTCACTCTGCGGTCCCTGGCATCCTACCTGTTTATCCTGCAGCCCCAAGACCGGCATTTTCGGAAAAGCCCATGAGCAGGGCTTTCCAACAGTGTCAAACTTGTCAGTTTCCCGCCAATACTTTGGGAGATAGAGCCGTTGCTAAGTCTTGTTTTCACTCTGTTACAGCTTCGTGTACAAAAGTGCCATTAGACAGGCGTTTGAAGCACATTCGGAGCAGCCCCGCTCCCTGGTGGTTTCAAGACGGAAGATGGCCCTGGCTGGCCGGGAAAACCAGATTTTCGGATGCAGGACTATGGCAGCTACCTGCAGGTACAATAAATTTCTCTCTAGCCCCATTATTTCTGGATTTATTGGCCGTGGCGCTGCCGACTTCTTTTTTCGGCGTTTTTTTGCTGGCTTCGGTCCAGCACACATGTAGTTGCCTTGGCTGTTGTTGACGTACACACAGCATGGCCGTATGCACTGGACATCTTCGGGGTGTCCTCACTCCGCGGTCCATGGAATCCTCCCTGTTTATCCTGCAGCCCCAAGACCGGCATTTTCGGAAAGCCCATGAGCAGGGCTTTCTAACAGTGTCAGACTTGTCAGTTTCCCGCCAATACTTTGGGAGATAGAGCCGTTGCTAAGTCTTGTTTTCACTCTGTTACAGCTTCGTGTACAAAAGTGCCATTAGACAGGCGTTTGAAGCGCATTCGGAGCAGACCCGCTCCCTGGTGGTTTCAAGACGGAAGATGGCCCTGGCTGGCCGGGAAAACCAGATTTTCGGATGCAGGACTATGGCAGCTACCTGAAGGTACAATAAACTTCTGTGTAACCCCATTATTTCTGGATTTATTTGTCTTTGCGCTGCCGACTTCTTTTTTCGGCGTTTTTTTGCTGGCTTCGGTCCAGCACACATGTAGTTGCCTTGGCTATTGTTGACGTACACACAGCATGGCCGTATGCACTGGACATCTTCGGGGTGTCCTCACTCCGCGGTCCCTGGCATCCTACCTGTTTATCCTGCAGCCCCAAGACCGGCATTTTCGGAAAGCCCATGAGCAGGGCTTTCCAACAGTGTCCAACTTGTCAGTTTCCCGCCAATACTTAGGGAGATAGAGCCATTGCTCAGTCTTGTTTTCACTCTGTTACAGCTTCGTGTACAAAAGTGCCATTAGACAGGCGTTTGAAGCGCATTCGGAGCAGCCCCGCTCCCTGGTGGTTTCAAGACGGAAGATGGCCCTGGCTGTCCGGGAAAACCAGATTTTCGGATGCAGGACTATGACAGCTACCTGCAAGTACAAGAAATTTCTCTCTAGCCCCATTATTTCTGGATTTATTGGCCGTGGCGCTGCCGACTTATTTTTTGGCGTTTTTTTGCTGGCTTCGGTCCAGCACACATGTAGTTGCCTTGGCTATTGTTGACGTACACACAGCAAGGCCGTATGCACTGAACATCTTCGGGGTGTCCTCACTCCGCGGTCCCTGGCATCCTACCTGTTTATCCTGCAGCCCCAAGACCGGTATTTTCGGAAAGCCCATGAGCAGGGCTTTCCAACAGTGTCAAACTTGTCAGTTTCCCGCCAATACTTTGGGAGATAGAGCCGTTGCTAAGTCTTGTTTTCACTCTGTTACAGCTTCGTGTACAAAAGTGCCATTAGACAGGCGTTTGAAGCGCATTCGGAGCAGCCCCTCTCCCTAGTTTTTTCAAGACGGAAGATGGCCCTGGCTGGCCGGGAAAACCAGATTTGTGGATGCAGGACTATGGCAGCTACCTGCAGGTACAATACATTTCTCTCTAGCCCAATTACTTTTGGATTTATTGGCCGTGGCGCTGCCGACTTCTTTTTTCGGCGTTTTTTTGCTGGCTTCGGTCCAGCACACATGTAGTTGCCTTGGCTATTGTTGACGTACACACAGCATGGCCGTATGCACTGGACATCTTCGGGGTGTCCTCACTCCGCAGTCCATGGAATCCTCCCTGTTTATCCTGCAGCCCCAAGACCGGCATTTTCGGAAAGCCCATGAGCAGGGCTTTCTAACAGTGTCAAACTTGTCAGTTTCCCGCCAATACTTGGGGAGATAGAGCCGTTGCTAAGTCTTGTTTTCACTCTGTTACAGCTTCGTGTACAAAAGTGCCATTAGACAGGCGTTTGAAGCGCATTCGGAGCAGACCCGCTCCCTGGTGGTTTCAAGACGGAAGATGGCCCTAGCTGGCCGGGAAAACCAGATTTTCGGATGCAGAACTATGGCAGCTACCTGCAGGTACAATAAATTTCTCTCTAGCCCCATTATTTCTGGATTTATTGGCCTTGGCGCTGCCGACTTCTTTTTTCGGCGTTTTTTTTGCTGGCTTCGGTCCAGCACACATGTAGTTGCCTTGGCTATTGTTGACGTACACACAGCATGGCCGTATGCACTGGACATCTTCGGGGTGTCCTCACTCCGCGGTCCCTGGCATCCTACCTGTTTAAACTGCAGCCCCAAGACCGGCATTTTCGGAAAGCCCATGAGCCGGGCTTTCCAACAGTGTCAAACTTGTCAGTTTCCCGCCAATACTTTGGGAGATAGAGCCGTTGCTAAGTCTTGTTTTCACTCTGTTTCAGCTTCGTGTACAAAAGTGCCATTAGACAGGCGTTTGAAGCCCATTCGGAGCAGCCCCGCTCCCTAGTTTTTTCAAGACGGAAGATGGCCCTGGCTGGCCGGGAAAACCAGATTTGTGGATGCAGGACTATGGCAGCTACCTGCAGGTACAATACATTTCTCTCTAGCCCAATTACTTTTGGATTTATTGGCCGTGGCGCTGCCGACTTCTTTTTTCGGCGTTTTTTTGCTGGCTTCGGTCCAGCACACATGTAGTAGCCTTGGCTATTGTTGACGTACACACAGCATGGCCGTATGCACTGGACATCTTCGGGGTGTCCTCACTCCGCGGTCCATGGAATCCTCCCTGTTTATCCTGCAGCCCCAAGACCGGCATTTTCGGAAAGCCCATGAGCAGGGCTTTCTAACAGTGTCAAACTTGTCAGTTTCCCGCCAATACTTGGGGAGATAGAGCCGTTGCTAAGTCTTGTTTTCACTCTGTTACAGCTTCGTGTACAAAAGTGCCTTTAGACAGGCGTTTGAAGCGCATTCGGAGCAGACCCGCTCCCTGGTGGTTTCAAGACGGAAGATGGCCCTAGCTGGCCGGGAAAACCAGATTTTCGGATGCAGGACTATGGCAGCTACCTGCAGGTACAATAAATTTCTCTCTAGCCCCATTATTTCTGGATTTATTGGCCTTGGCGCTGCCGACTTCTTTTTTACGCGTTTTTTTGCTGGCTTCGGTCCAGCACACATGTAGTTGCCTTGGCTATTGTTGACGTACACACAGCATGGCCGTATGCACTGGACATCTTCGGGGTGTCCTCACTCCGCGGTCCCTGGCATCCTACCTGTTTATCCTGCAGCCCCAAGACCGGCATTTTCGGAAAGCCCATGAGCAGGGCTTTCCAACAGTGTCCAACTTGTCAGTTTCCCGCCAATACTTAGGGAGATAGAGCCATTGCTCAGTCTTGTTTTCACTCTGTTACAGCTTCGTGTACAAAAGTGCCATTAGACAGGCGTTTGAAGCGCATTGGGAGCAGACCCGCTCCCTGGTGGTTTCAAGACGGAAGATGGCCCTGGCTGGCCGGGAAAACCAGATTTTCGGATGCAGGACTATGACAGCTACCTGCAAGTACAAGAAATTTCTCTCTAGCCCCATTATTTCTGGATTTATTGGCCGTGGCGCTGCCGACCTCTTGTTTGGCGTTTTTTTGCTGGCTTCGGTCCAGCACACATGTAGTTGCCTTGGCTAATGTTGACGTACACACAGCATTGCCGTATGCACTGGACATCTTCGGGGTGTCCTCACTCTGCGGTCCCTGGCATCCTCCCTGTTTATTCTGCAGCCCCAAGACCGGCATTTTCGGAAAGCCCATGAGCAGGGCTTTCCAAGAGTGTCAGACTTGTCAGTTTCCCGCCAATACTTTGGGAGATAGAGCCGTTGATGAGTCTTGTTTTCACTCTGTTACAGCTTCGTGTACAAAAGTGCCATTAGACAGGCGTTTGAAGCGCATTCGGAGCAGACCCGCTCCCTGGTGGTTTCAAGACGGAAGATGGCCCTGGCTGGCCGGGAAAACCAGATTGTCGGATGCAGGACTATGACAGCTACCTGCAAGTACAAGAAATTTCTCTCTAGCCCCATTATTTCTGGATTTATTGGCCGTGGCGCTGCCGACTTCTTTTTTGGCGTTTTTTTGCTGGCTTCGGTCCAGCACACATGTAGTTGCCTTGGCTATTGTTGACATACACACAGCATGGCCGTATGCACTGGACATCTTCGGGGTGTCCTCACTCCGCGGTCCCTGGCATCCTCCCTGTTTATCGTGCAGCCCCAAGACCGGCATTTTCGGAAAGCCCATGAGCAGGGCTTTCTAACAGTGTCAAACTTGTCAGTTTCCCGCCAATACTTGGGGAGATAGAGCCGTTGCTAAGTCTTGTTTTCACTCTGTTACAGCTTCGTGTACAAAAGTGCCTTTAGACAGGCGTTTGAAGCGCATGCGGAGCAGACCCGCTCCCTGGTGGTTTCAAGACGGAAGATGGCCCTAGCTGGCCGGGAAAACCAGATTTTCGGATGCAGGACTATGGCAGCTACCTGCAGGTACAATAAATTTCTCTCTAGCCCCATTATTTCTGGATTTATTGGCCTTGGCGCTGCCGACTTCTTTTTTGGGCGTTTTTTTGCTGGCTTCGGTCCAGCACACATGTAGTTGCCTTGGCTATTGTTGACGTACACACAGCATGGCCGTATGCACTGGACATCTTCGGGGTGTCCTCACTCCGCGGTCCCTGGCATCCTCCCTGTTTATCCTGCAGCCCCAAGACCGGCATTTTCGGAAAGCCCATAAGCAGGGCTTTCCAAGAGTGTCAGACTTGTCAGTTTCCCGCCAATACTTTGGGAGATAGAGCCGTTGCTCAGTCTTGTTTTCACTCTGTTACAGCTTCGTGTACAAAAGTGCCATTAGACAGGCGTTTGAAGCGCATTCGGAGCAGCCCCGCTCCCTGGTGGTTTCAAGACGGAAGATGGCCCTGGCTGGCCGGGAAAACCAGATTTTCGGATGCAGGACTATGGCAGCTACCTGCAGGTGCAATAAATTTCTCTCTAGCCCCATTATTTCTGGATTTTATTGGCCGTGGCGCTGCCGACTTCTTTTTTCGGCGTTTTTTTGCTGGCTTCGGTCCAGCACACATGTAGTTGCCTTGGCTATTGTTGACGTACACACAGCATGGCCGTATGCACTGGACATCTTCGGGGTGTCCTCACTCCGCGGTCCCTGGCATCCTCCCTGTTTATCCTGCAGCCCCAAGACCGGCATTTTCGGAAAGCCCATGAGCAGGGCTTTCCAACAGTGTCAGACTTGTCAGTTTCCCGCCAATACTTGCGGAGATAGAGCCATTGCTCAATCTTGTTTTCACTCTGTTACAGCTTCGTGTACAAAAGTGCCATTAGACAGGCGTTTGAAGCGCATTCGGAGCAGCCCCGCTCCCTGGTGGTTTCAAGACGGAAGATGGCCCTGGCTGTCCGGGAAAACCAGATTTTCGGATGCAGGACTATGGCAGCTACCTGCAGGTAGAAGAAATTTCCCTCTAGCCCCATTATTTCTGGATTTATTGGCCGTGGCGCTGCCGACTTCTTTTTTCGGCGTTTTTTTGCTGGCTTCGGTCCAGCACACATGTAGTTGCCTTGGCTATTGTTGACGTACACACAGCATGGCCGTATGCACTGGACATCTTCGGGGTGTCCTCACTCCGCGGTCCCTGGCATCCTCCCTGTTTATCCTGCAGCCCCAAGACCGGCATTTTCGGAAAGCCCATGAGCAGGGCTTTCCAAGAGTGTCAGACTTGTCAGTTTCCCGCCAATACTTTGGGAGATAGAGCCGTTGATGAGTCTTGTTTTCACTCTGTTACAGCTTCGTGTACAAAAGTGCCATTAGACAGGCGTTTGAAGCGCATTCGGAGCAGACCCGCTCCCTGGTGGTTTCAAGACGGAAGATGGCCCTGGCTGGCCGGGAAAACCAGATTTTTGGATGCAGGACTATGGCAGCTACCTGCAGGTACAATAAATTTCTCTCTAGCCCCATTATTTCTGGATTTATTGGCTTTGGCGCTGCCGACTTCTTTTTTCGGCGTTTTTTTGCTGGCTTCGGTCCAGCACACATGTAGTTGCCTTGGCTATTGTTGACGTACACACAGCATGGCCGTATGCACTGGACATCTTCGGGGTGTCCTCACTCCGCGGTCCCTGGCATCCTCCCTGTTTATCCTGCAGCCCCAAGACCGGCATTTTCGGAAAGCCCATGAGCAGGGCTTTCTAACAGTGTCAAACTTGTCAGTTTCCCGCCAATACTTGGGGAGATAGAGCCGTTGCTAAGTCTTGTTTTCACTCTGTTACAGCTTCGTGTACAAAAGTGCCTTTAGACAGGCGTTTGAAGCGCATGCGGAGCAGACCCGCTCCCTGGTGGTTTCAAGACGGAAGATGGCCCTAGCTGGCCGGGAAAACCAGATTTTCGGATGCAGGACTATGGCAGCTACCTGCAGGTACAATAAATTTCTCTCTAGCCCCATTATTTCTGGATTTATTGGCCTTGGCGCTGCCGACTTCTTTTTTACGCGTTTTTTTGCTGGCTTCGGTCCAGCACACATGTAGTTGCCTTGGCTATTGTTGACGTACACACAGCATGGCCGTATGCACTGGACATCTTCGGGGTGTCCTCACTCCGCAGTCCCTGGCATCCTACCTGTTTATCCTGCAGCCCCAAGACCGGCATTTTCGGAAAGCCCATGAGCAGGGCTTTCCAACAGTGTCCAACTTGTCAGTTTCCCGCCAATACTTAGGGAGATAGAGCCATTGCTCTGTCTTGTTTTCACTCTGTTACAGCTTCGTGTACAAAAGTGCCATTAGACAGGCGTTTGAAGCGCATTCGGAGCAGCCCCGCTCCCTAGTTTTTTCAAGACGGAAGATGGCCCTGGCTGGCCGGGAAAACCAGATTTGTGGATGCAGGACTATGGCAGCTACCTGCAGGTACAATACATTTCTCTCTAGCCCAATTACTTTTGGATTTATTGGCCGTGGCGCTGCCGACTTCTTTTTTCGGCGTTTTTTTGCTGGCTTCGGTCCAGCACACATGTAGTTGCCTTGGCTATTGTTGACGTACACACAGCATGGCCGTATGCACTGGACATCTTCGGGGTGTCCTCACTCCGCGGTCCCTGGCATCCTACCTGTTTATCCTGCAGCCCCAAGACCGGCATTTTCGGAAAGCCCATGAGCAGGGCTTTCCAACAGTGTCAAACTTGTCAGTTTCCCGCCAATACTTAGGGAGAAAGAGCCATTGCTCAGTCTTGTTTTCACTCTGTTACGGCTTCGTGTACAAAAGTGCCATTAGACAGGCGTTTGAAGCGCATTCGGAGCAGACCCGCTCCCTGGTGGTTTCAAGACGGAAGATGGCCCTGGCTGGCCGGGAAAACCAGATTTTCGGATGCAGGACTATGGCAGCTACCTGCAGATACAAGAAATTTTTCTCTAGCCGAATTATTTCTGGATTTATTGGCCGCGGCGCTGCCGACTTCTTTTTTACGCGTTTTTTTGCTGGCTTCGGTCCAGCACACATGTAGTTGCCTTGGCTATTGTTGACGTACACACAGCATGGCCGTATGCACTGGACATCTTTGGGGTATCCTCACTCTGCGGTCCCTGGCATCCTACCTGTTTATCCTGCAGCCCCAAGACCGGCATTTTCGGAAAAGCCCATGAGCAGGGCTTTCCAACAGTGTCAAACTTGTCAGTTTCCCGCCAATACTTTGGGAGATAGAGCCGTTGCTAAGTCTTGTTTTCACTCTGTTACAGCTTCGTGTACAAAAGTGCCTTTAGACAGGCGTTTGAAGCGCATGCGGAGCAGACCCGCTCCCTGGTGGTTTCAAGACGGAAGATGGCCCTAGCTGGCCGGGAAAACCAGATTTTCGGATGCAGGACTATGGCAGCTACCTGCAGGTACAATAAATTTCTCTCTAGCCCCATTATTTCTGGATTTATTGGCCTTGGCGCTGCCGACTTCTTTTTTACGCGTTTTTTTGCTGGCTTCGGTCCAGCACACATGTAGTTGCCTTGGCTATTGTTGACGTACACACAGCATGGCCGTATGCACTGGACATCTTCGGGGTGTCCTCACTCCGCAGTCCCTGGCATCCTACCTGTTTATCCTGCAGCCCCAAGACCGGCATTTTCGGAAAGCCCATGAGCAGGGCTTTCCAACAGTGTCCAACTTGTCAGTTTCCCGCCAATACTTAGGGAGATAGAGCCATTGCTCAGTCTTGTTTTCACTCTGTTACAGCTTCGTGTACAAAAGTGCCATTAGACAGGCGTTTGAAGCGCATTCGGAGCAGCCCCGCTCCCTAGTTTTTTCAAGACGGAAGATGGCCCTGGCTGGCCGGGAAAACCAGATTTGTGGATGCAGGACTATGGCAGCTACCTGCAGGTACAATACATTTCTCTCTAGCCCAATTACTTTTGGATTTATTGGCCGTGGCGCTGCCGACTTCTTTTTTCGGCGTTTTTTTGCTGGCTTCGGTCCAGCACACATGTAGTTGCCTTGGCTATTGTTGACGTACACACAGCATGGCCGTATGCACTGGACATCTTCGGGGTGTCCTCACTCCGCGGTCCCTGGCATCCTACCTGTTTATCCTGCAGCCCCAAGACCGGCATTTTCGGAAAGCCCATGAGCAGGGCTTTCCAACAGTGTCAAACTTGTCAGTTTCCCGCCAATACTTAGGGAGAAAGAGCCATTGCTCAGTCTTGTTTTCACTCTGTTACGGCTTCGTGTACAAAAGTGCCATTAGACAGGCGTTTGAAGCGCATTCGGAGCAGACCCGCTCCCTGGTGGTTTCAAGACGGAAGATGGCCCTGGCTGGCCGGGAAAACCAGATTTTCGGATGCAGGACTATGGCAGCTACCTGCAGATACAAGAAATTTTTCTCTAGCCGAATTATTTCTGGATTTATTGGCCGCGGCGCTGCCGACTTCTTTTTTACGCGTTTTTTTGCTGGCTTCGGTCCAGCACACATGTAGTTGCCTTGGCTATTGTTGACGTACACACAGCATGGCCGTATGCACTGGACATCTTTGGGGTATCCTCACTCTGCGGTCCCTGGCATCCTACCTGTTTATCCTGCAGCCCCAAGACCGGCATTTTCGGAAAAGCCCATGAGCAGGGCTTTCCAACAGTGTCAAACTTGTCAGTTTCCCGCCAATACTTTGGGAGATAGAGCCGTTGCTAAGTCTTGTTTTCACTCTGTTACAGCTTCGTGTACAAAAGTGCCATTAGACAGGCGTTTGAAGCGCATTCGGAGCAGCCCCGCTCCCTGGTGGTTTCAAGACGGAAGATGGCCCTGGCTGGCCGGGAAAACCAGATTTGTGGATGCAGGACTATGGCAGCTACCTGCAGGTACAATACATTTCTCTCTAGCCCAATTACTTTTGGATTTATTGGCCGTGGCGCTGCCGACTTCTTTTTTCGGCGTTTTTTTGCTGGCTTCGGTCCAGCACACATGTAGTTGCCTTGGCTATTGTTGACGTACACACAGCATGGCCGTATGCACTGGAAATCTTCGGGGTGTCCTCACTCCGCGGTCCCTGGCATCCTACCTGTTTATCCTGCCTGTTTATCCTGCAGCCCCAAGACCGGCATTTTCGGAAAGCCCATGAGCAGGGCTTTCCAACAGTGTCAAACTTGTCAGTTTCCCGCCAATACTTTGGGAGATAGAGCCGTTGCTAAGTCTTGTTTTCACTCTGTTACAGCTTCGTGTACAAAAGTGCCATTAGACAGGCGTTTGAAGCCCATTCGGAGCAGCCCCGCTCCCTAGTTTTTTCAAGACGGAAGATGGCCCTGGCTGGCCGGGAAAACCAGATTTGTGGATGCAGGACTATGGCATTTACCTGCAGGTACAATACATTTCTCTCTAGCCCAATTACTTTTGGATTTATTGGCCGTGGCGCTGCCGACTTCTTTTTTCGGCGTTTTTTTGCTGGCTTCGGTCCAGCACACATGTAGTTGCCTTGGCTATTGTTGACGTACACACAGCATGGCCGTATGCACTGGACATCTTCGGGGTGTCCTCACTCCGCGGTCCATGGAATCCTCCCTGTCTATCCTGCAGCCCCAAGACCGGCATTTTCGGAAAGCCCATGAGCAGGGCTTTCTAACAGTGTCAAACTTGTCAGTTTCCCGCCAATACTTGGGGAGATAGAGCCGTTGCTAAGTCTTGTTTTCACTCTGTTACAGCTTCGTGTACAAAAGTGCCATTAGACAGGCGTTTGAAGCGCATTCGGAGCAGACCCGCTCCCTGGTGGTTTCAAGACGGAAGTTGGCCCTAGCTGGCCGGGAAAACCAGATTTTCGGATGCAGGACTATGGCAGCTACCTGCAGGTACAATAAATTTTTCTCTAGCCCCATTATTTCTGGATTTATTGGCCTTGGCGCTGCCGACTTCTTTTTTACGCGTTTTTTTGCTGGCTTCGGTCCAGCACACATGTAGTTGCCTTGGCTATTGTTGACGTACACACAGCATGGCCGTATGCACTGGACATCTTCGGGGTGTCCTCACTCCGCGGTCCCTGGCATCCTACCTGTTTATCCTGCAGCCCCAAGACCGGCATTTTCAGAAAGCCCATGAGCAGGGCTTTCCAACAGTGTCAAACTTGTCAGTTTCCCGCCAATACTGTGGGAGATAGAGCCATTGCTCAGTCTTGTTTTCACTCTGTTACAGCTTCGTGTACAAAAGTGCCATTAGACAGGCGTTTGAAGCGCATTCGGAGCAGCCCCGCTCCCTGGTGGTTTCAAGACGGAAGATGGCCCTGGCTGGCCGGGAAAACCAGATTTTCGGATGCAGGACTATGGCAGCTACCTGCAGGTAGAAGAAATTTCTCTCTAGCCCCATTATTTCTGGATTTATTGGCCGTGGCGCTGCCGACTTATTTTTTCGGCGTTTTTTGCTGGCTTCGGTCCAGCACACATGTAGTTGCCTTGGCTATTGTTGACGTACACACAGCATGGCCGTATGCACTGGACATCTTCGGGGTGTCCTCACTCCGCGGTCCCTGGCATCCTACCTGTTTATCCTGCAGCCCCAAGACCGGCATTTTCAGAAAGCCCATGAGCAGGGCTTTCCAACAGTGTCAAACTTGTCAGTTTCCCGCCAATACTGTGGGAGATAGAGCCATTGCTCAGTCTTGTTTTCACTCTGTTACAGCTTCGTGTACAAAAGTGCCATTAGACAGCCGTTTGAAGCGCATTCGGAGCAGCCCCGCTCCCTGGTGGTTTCAAGACGGAAGATGGCCCTGGCTGGCCGGGAAAACCAGATTTTCGGATGCAGGACTATGGCAGCTACCTGCAGGTAGAAGAAATTTCTCTCTAGCCCCATTATTTCTGGATTTATTGGCCGTGGCGCTGCCGACTTATTTTTTCGGCGTTTTTTGCTGGCTTCGGTCCAGCACACATGTAGTTGCCTTGGCTATTGTTGACGTACACACAGCATGGCCGTATGCACTGGACATCTTCGGGGTGTCCTCACTCCGCGGTCCCTGGCATCCTCCCTGTTTATCCTGCAGCCCCAAGACCGGCATTTTCGGAAAGCCCATAAGCAGGGCTTTCCAAGAGTGTCAGACTTGTCAGTTTCCCGCCAATACTTTGGGAGATAGAGCCGTTGCTAAGTCTTGTTTTCACTCTGTTACAGCTTCGTGTACAAAAGTGCCATTAGACAGGCGTTTGAAGTGCATTCGGAGCAGCCCCGCTCCCTGGTGGTTTCAAGACGGAAGATGGCCCTGGCTGGCCGGGAAAACCAGATTTTCGGATGCAGGACTATGGCAGCTACCTGCAGGTGCAATAAATTTCTCTCTAGCCCCATTATTTCTGGATTTTATTGGCCGTGGCGCTGCCGACTTCTTTTTTCGGCGTTTTTTTGCTGGCTTCGGTCCAGCACACATGTAGTTGCCTTGGCTATTGTTGACGTACACACAGCATGGCCGTATGCACTGGACATCTTCGGGGTGTCCTCACTCCGCGGTCCCTGGCATCCTCCCTGTTTATCCTGCAGCCCCAATACCGGCATTTTCGGAAAGCCCATGAGCAGGGCTTTCCAACAGTGTCAGACTTGTCAGTTTCCCGCCAATACTTGGGGAGATAGAGCCATTGCTCAGTCTTGTTTTCACTCTGTTACAGCTTCGTGTACAAAAGTGCCATTAGACAGGCGTTTGAAGCGCATTCGGAGCAGCCCCGCTCCCTGGTGGTTTCAAGACGGAAGATGGCCCTGGCTGTCCGGGAAAACCAGATTTTCGGATGCAGGACTATGGCAGCTACCTGCAGGTTGAAGAAATTTCTCTCTAGCCCCATTATTTCTGGATTTATTGGCCGTGGCGCTGCCGACTTCTTTTTTGGGCGTTTTTTTGCTGGCTTCGGTCCAGCACACATGTAGTTGCCTTGGCTATTGTTGACGTACACACAGCATGGCCGTATGCACTGGACATCTTCGGGGTGTCCTCACTCCGCGGTCCCTGGCATCCTCCCTGTTTATCCTGCAGCCCCAAGACCGGCATTTTCGGAAAGCCCATAAGCAGGGCTTTCCAAGAGTGTTAGACTTGTCAGTTTCCCGCCAATACTTTGGGAGATAGAGCCGTTGCTAAGTCTTGTTTTCACTCTGTTACAGCTTCGTGTACAAAAGTGCCATTAGACAGGCGTTTGAAGCGCATTCGGAGCAGCCCCGCTCCCTGGTGGTTTCAAGACGGAAGATGGCCCTGGCTGGCCGGGAAAACCAGATTTTCGGATGCAGGACTATGGCAGCTACCTGCAGGTGCAATAAATTTCTCTCTAGCCCCATTATTTCTGGATTTTATTGGCCGTGGCGCTGCCGACTTCTTTTTTCGGCGTTTTTTTGCTGGCTTCGGTCCAGCACACATGTAGTTGCCTTGGCTATTGTTGACGTACACACAGCATGGCCGTATGCACTGGACAACTTCGGGGTGTCCTCACTCCGCGGTCCCTGGCATCCTCCCTGTTTATCCTGCAGCCCCAAGACCGGCATTTTCGGAAAGCCCATGAGCAGGGCTTTCCAACAGTGTCAGACTTGTCAGTTTCCCGCCAATACTTGCGGAGATAGAGCCATTGCTCAGTCTTGTTTTCACTCTGTTACAGCTTCGTGTACAAAAGTGCCATTAGACAGGCGTTTGAAGCGCATTCGGAGCAGCCCCGCTCCCTGGTGGTTTCAAGACGGAAGATGGCCCTGGCTGTCCGGGAAAACCAGATTTTCGGATGCAGGACTATGGCAGCTACCTGCAGGTAGAAGAAATTTTCCTCTAGCCCCATTATTTCTGGATTTATTGGCCGTGGCGCTGCCGACTTCTTTTTTCGGCGTTTTTTTGCTGGCTTCGGTCCAGCACACATGTAGTTGCCTTGGCTATTGTTGACGTACACACAGCATGGCCGTATGCACTGGACATCTTCGGGGTGTCCTCACTCCGCGGTCCCTGGCATCCTCCCTGTTTATCCTGCAGCCCCAAGACCGGCATTTTCGGAAAGCCCATGAGCAGGGCTTTCCAAGAGTGTCAGACTTGTCAGTTTCCCGCCAATACTTTGGGAGATAGAGCCGTTGATGAGTCTTGTTTTCACTCTGTTACAGCTTCGTGTACAAAAGTGCCATTAGACAGGCGTTTGAAGCGCATTCGGAGCAGACCCGCTCCCTGGTGGTTTCAAGACGGAAGATGGCCCTGGCTGGCCGGGAAAACCAGATTTTTGGATGCAGGACTATGGCAGCTACCTGCAGGTACAATAAATTTCTCTCTAGCCCCATTATTTCTGGATTTATTGGCTTTGGCGCTGCCGACTTCTTTTTTCGGCGTTTTTTTGCTGGCTTCGGTCCAGCACACATGTAGTTGCCTTGGCTATTGTTGACGTACACACAGCATGGCCGTATGCACTGGACATCTTCGGGGTGTCCTCACTCCGCGGTCCCTGGCATCCTCCCTGTTTATCCTGCAGCCCCAAGACCGGCATTTTCGGAAAGCCCATGAGCAGGGCTTTCCAACAGTGTCAAACTTGTCAGTTTCCCGCCAATACTTTGGGAGATAGAGCCGTTGCTAAGTCTTGTTTTCACTCTGTTACAGCTTCGTGTACAAAAGTGCCATTAGACAGGCGTTTGAAGCGCATTCGGAGCAGCCCCGCTCCCTGGTGGTTTCAAGACGGAAGATGGCCCTGGCTGGCCGGGAAAACCAGATTTGTGGATGCAGGACTATGGCAGCTACCTGCAGGTACAATACATTTCTCTCTAGCCCAATTACTTTTGGATTTATTGGCCGTGGCGCTGCCGACTTCTTTTTTCGGCGTTTTTTTGCTGGCTTCGGTCCAGCACACATGTAGTTGCCTTGGCTATTGTTGACGTACACACAGCATGGCCGTATGCACTGGACATCTTCGGGGTGTCCTCACTCCGCGGTCCATGGAATCCTCCCTGTTTATCTTGCAGCCCCAAGACCGGCATTTTCGGAAAGCCCATGAGCAGGGCTTTCTAACAGTGTCAAACTTGTCAGTTTCCCGCCAATACTTGGGGAGATAGAGCCGTTGCTAAGTCTTGTTTTCACTCTGTTACAGCTTCGTGTACAAAAGTGCCATTAGACAGGCGTTTGAAGCGCATTCGGAGCAGCCCCGCTCCCTGGTGGTTTCAAGACGGAAGATGGCCCTAGCTGGCCGGGAAAACCAGATTTTCGGATGCAGGACTATGGCAGCTACCTGCAGGTACAATAAATTTCTCTCTAGCCCCATTATTTCTGGATTTATTGGCCTTGGCGCTGCCGACTTCTTTTTTCGGCTTTTTTTTGCTGGCTTCGGTCCAGCACACATGTAGTTGCCTTGGCTATTGTTGACGTACACACAGCATGGCCGTATGCACTGGACATCTTCGGGGTGTCCTCACTCTGCGGTCCCTGGCATCCTCCCTGTTTATCCTGCAGCCCCAAGACCGGCATTTTCGGAAAGCCCATGAGCAGGGCTTTCCAACAGTGTCAAACTTGTCAGTTTCCCGCCAATACTGTGGGAGATAGAGCCGTTGCTAAGTCTTGTTTTCACTCTGTTACAGCTTCGTGTACAAAAGTGCCATTAGACAGGCGTTTGAAGCGCATTCGGAGCAGCCCCGCTCCCTGGTGGTTTCAAGACGGAAGATGGCCCTGGCTGGCCGGGAAAACCAGATTTGTGGATGCAGGACTATGGCAGCTACCTGCAGGTACAATACATTTCTCTCTAGCCCAATTACTTTTGGATTTATTGGCCGTGGCGCTGCCGACTTCTTTTTTCGGCGTTTTTTTGCTGGCTTCGGTCCAGCACACATGTAGTTGCCTTGGCTATTGTTGACGTACACACAGCATGGCCGTATGCACTGGACATCTTCGGGGTGTCCTCACTCCGCGGTCCCTGGCATCCTCCCTGTTTATCCTGCAGCCCCAAGACCGGCATTTTCGGAAAGCCCATGAGCAGGGCTTTCCAACAGTGTCAAACTTGTCAGTTTCCCGCCAATACTTTGGGAGATAGAGCCATTGCTCAGTCTTGTTTTCACTCTGTTACAGCTTCGTGTACAAAAGTGCCATTAGACAGGCGTTTGAAGCGCATTCGGAGCAGCCCCGCTCCCTGGTGGTTTCAAGACGGAAGATGGCCCTGGCTGGCCGGGAAAACCAGATTTTCGGATGCAGGACTATGACAGCTACCTGCAAGTACAAGAAATTTCTCTCTAGCCCCATTATTTCTGGATTTATTGGCCGTGGCGCTGCCGACTTCTTTTTTGGCGTTTTTTTGCTGGCTTCGGTCCAGCACACATGAAGTTGCCTTGGCTATTGTTGACGTACACACAGCATGGCCGTATGCACTGGACATCTTCGGGGTGTCCTCACTCCGCGGTCCCTGGCATCCTCCCTGTTTATCCTGCAGCCCCAAGACCGGCATTTTCGGAAAGCCCATGAGCAGGGCTTTCCAACAGTGTCAAACTTGTCAGTTTCCCGCCAATACTTTGTGAGATAGAGCCGTTGCTAAGTCTTGTTTTCACTCTGTTACAGCTTCGTGTACAAAAGTGCCATTAGACAGGCGTTTGAAGCGCATTCGGAGCAGCCCCGCTCCCTAGTTTTTTCAAGACGGAAGATGGCCCTGGCTGGCCGGGAAAACCAGATTTGTGGATGCAGGACTATGGCAGCTACTTGCAGGTACAATACATTTCTCTCTAGCCCAATTACTTTTGGATTTATTGGCCGTGGCGCTGCCGACTTCTTTTTTCGGCGTTTTTTTGCGGCTTCGGTCCAGCACACATGTAGTTGCCTTGGCTATTGTTGACGTACACACAGCATGGCCGTATGCACTGGACATCTTCGGGGTGTCCTCACTCCGCGGTCCATGGAATCCTCCCTGTTTATCCTGCAGCCCCAAGACCGGCATTTTCGGAAAGCCCATGAGCAGGGCTTTCCAACAGTGTCAGACTTGTCAGTTTCCCGCCAATACTTTGGGAGATAGAGCCGTTGCTCAGTCTTGTTTTCACTCTGTTACAGCTTCGTGTACAAAAGTGCCATTAGACAGGCGTTTGAAGCGCATTCGGAGCAGCCCCGCTCCCTGGTGGTTTCAAGACGGAAGATGGCCCTGGCTGGCCGGGAAAACCAGATTTTCGGATGCAGGACTATGGCAGCTACCTGCAGGTACAATAAATTTCTCTCTAGCCCCATTATTTCTGGATTTATTGGCCGTGGCGCTGCCGACTTCTTTTTTACGCGTTTTTTTGCTGGCTTCGGTCCAGCACACATGTAGTTGCCTTGGCTATTGTTGACGTACACACAGCATGGCCGTATGCACTGGACATCTTCGGGGTGTCCTCACTCCGCGGTCCCTGGCATCCTCCCTGTTTATCCTGCAGCCCCAAGACCGGCATTTTCGGAAAGCCCATGAGCAGGGCTTTCTAATAGTGTCAGACTTGTCAGTTTCCCGCCAATACTTTGGGAGATAGAGCCATTGCTCAGTCTTGTTTTCACTCTGTTACAGCTTCGTGTACAAAATTGCCTTAAAACAGGCGTTTGAAGCGCATTCGGAGCAGCCCCGCTCCCTGGTGGTTTCAAGACGGAAGATGGCCCTGGCTGGCCGGGAAAACCAGTTTTTTGGATGCAGGACTATGGCAGCTACCTGCAGTTCCAAACAATTTCTCTCTAGCCCAATTATTTCTGGATTTATTGGCTTCGGCGCTGCCGACTTCTTTTTTCGGCGTTTTTTTGCTGGCTTCGGTCCAGCACACATGTAGTTGCCTTGGCTATTGTTGACGTACACACAGCATGGCCGTATGCACTGGACATCTTCGGGGTGTCCTCACTCCGCGGTCCATGGAATCCTCCCTGTTTATCCTGCAGCCCCAAGACCGGCATTTTCGGAAAGCCCATGAGCAGGGCTTTCCAAGAGTGTCAAACTTGTCAGTTTCCCGCCAATACTTTGGGAGATAGAGCCGTTGCTAAGTCTTGTTTTCACTCTGTTACAGCTTCGTGTACAAAAGTGCCATTAGACAGGTGTTTGAAGCGCATTCGGAGCAGACCCGCTCCCTGGTGGTTTCAAGACGGAAGATGGCCCTGGCTGGCCGGGAAAACCAGATTTTCGGATGCAGGACTATGGCAGCTACATGCAGGTACAATAAATTTCTCTCTAGCCCCATTATTTCTGGATTTATTGGCCGTGGCGCTGCCGACTTCTTTTTTCGGCGTTTTTTTGCTGGCTTCGGTCCAGCACACATGTAGTTGCCTTGGCTATTGTTGACGTACACACAGCATGGCCGTATGCACTGGACATCTTCGGGGTGTCCTCACTCTGCGGTCCCTGGCATCCTCCCTGTTTATCCTGCAGCCCCAAGACCGGCATTTTCGGAAAGCCCATGAGCAGGGCTTTCTAACAGTGTCAAACTTGTCAGTTTCCCGCCAATACTTGGGGAGATAGAGCCGTTACTAAGTCTTGTTTTCACTCTGTTACAGCTTCGTGTACAAAACTGCCATTAGACAGGCGTTTGAAGCGCATTCGGAGCAGACCCGCTCCCTGGTGGTTTCAAGACGGAAGATGGCCCTGGCTGGCCGGGAAAACCAGATTTGTGGATGCAGGACTATGGCAGCTACCTGCAGGTACAATAAATTTCTCTCTAGCCCAATTACTTTTGGATTTATTGGCCGTGGCGCTGCCGACTTCTTTTTTCGGCGTTTTTTTGCTGGCTTCGGTCCAGCACACATGTAGTTGCCTTGGCTATTGTTGACGTACACACAGCATGGCCGTATGCACTGGACATCTTCGGGGTGTCCTCACTCCGCGGTCCATGGAATCCTCCCTGTTTATCCTGCAGCCCCAAGACCGGCATTTTCGGAAAGCCCATGAGCAGGGCTTTCTAACAGTGTCAAACTTGTCAGTTTCCCGCCAATACTTGGGGAGATAGAGCCGTTGCTAAGTCTTGTTTTCACTCTGTTACAGCTTCGTGTACAAAAGTGCCATTAGACAGGCGTTTGAAGCGCATTCGGAGCAGACCCGCTCCCTGGTGGTTTCAAGACGGAAGATGGCCCTGGCTGGCCGGGAAAACCAGATTTGTGGATGCAGGACTATGGCAGCTACCTGCAGGTACAATACATTTCTCTCTAGCTTAAATACTTTTGGATTTATTGGCCGTGGCGCTGCCGACTTCTTTTTTCGGCGTTTTTTTGCTGGCTTCGGTCCAGCACACATGTAGTTGCCTTGGCTATTGTTGACGTACACACAGCGTGGCCGTATGCACTGGACATCTTCGGGGTGTCCTCACTCCGCGGTCCATGGAATCCTCCCTGTTTATCCTGCAGCCCCAAGACCGGCATTTTCGGAAAGCCCATGAGCAGGGCTTTCCAAGAGTGTCAAACTTGTCAGTTTCCCGCCAATACTTTGGGAGATAGAGCCGTTGCTAAGTCTTGTTTTCACTCTGTTACAGCTTCGTGTACAAAAGTGCCATTAGACAGGCGTTTGAAGCGCATTCGGAGCAGACCCGCTCCCTGGTGGTTTCAAGACGGAAGATGGCCCTGGCTGTCCGGGAAAACCAGATTTTCGGATGCAGGACTATGGCAGCTACCTGCAGGTACAATAAATTTCTCTCTAGCCCCATTATTTCTGGATTTATTGGCCGTGGCGCTGCCGACTTCTTTTTTCGGCGTTTTTTTGCTGGCTTCGGTCCAGCACACATGTAGTTGCCTTGGCTATTGTTGACGTACACACATAATGGCCGTATGCACTGGACATCTTCGGGGTGTCCTCACTCCGCGGTCCCTGGCATCCTCCCTGTTTATCCTGCAGCCCCAAGACCGGCATTTTCGGAAAGCCCATGAGCAGGGCTTTCCAAGAGTGTCAGACTTGTCAGTTTCCCGCCAATACTTTGGGAGATAGAGCCGTTGCTCAGTCTTGTTTTCACTCTGTTACAGCTTCGTGTACAAAAGTGCCATTAGACAGGCGTTTGAAGCGCATTCGGAGCAGCCCCGCTCCCTGGTGGTTTCAAGACGGAAGATGGCCCTGGCTTGCCGGGAAAACCAGATTTTCGGATGCAGGACTATGACAGCTACCTGCAAGTATAATAAATTTCTCTCTAGCCCCATTA
Source organism: Marthasterias glacialis (assembly GCA_911728455.2). Classification (NCBI taxonomy): domain Eukaryota; kingdom Metazoa; phylum Echinodermata; class Asteroidea; order Forcipulatida; family Asteriidae; genus Marthasterias; species Marthasterias glacialis. The sequence continues at coordinate 13,364,148 of OU452229.1, forward strand.
TTTCTTGATTTATTGGCCGTGGCGCTGCCGACTTCTTTTTTCGGCGTTTTTTTGCTGGCTTCGGTCCAGCACACATGTAGTTGCCTTGGCTATTGTTGACGTACACACAGCATGGCCGTATGCACTGGACATCTTCGGGGTGTCCTCACTCTGCGGTCCCTGGCATCCTCCCTGTTTTTCCCTGCAGCCCCAAGACCGGCATTTTCGGAAAGCCCATGAGCAGGGCTTTCCAACAGTGTCAAACTTGTCAGTTTCCCGCCAATACTTGGGGAGATAGAGCCGTTGCTAAGTCTTGTTTTCACTCTGTTACAGCTTCGTGTACAAAAGTGCCATTAGACAGGCGTTTGAAGCGCATTCGGAGCAGACCTGCTCCCTGGTGGTTTCAAGACGGAAGATGGCCCTGGCTGGCCGGGAAAACCAGATTTGTGGATGCAGGACTATAGCAGCTACCTGCAGGTACAATAAATTTCTCTCTAGCCCAATTACTTTTGGATTTATTGGCCGTGGCGCTGCCGACTTCTTTTTTCGGCGTTTTTTTGCTGGCTTCGGTCCAGCACACATGTAGTTGCCTTGGCTATTGTTGACGTACACACAGCATGGCCGTATGCACTGGACATCTTCGGGGTGTCCTCACTCCGCGGTCCATGGAATCCTCCCTGTTTATCCTGCAGCCCCAAGACCGGCCCATGAGCAGGGCTTTCCAAGAGTGTCAAACTTGTCAGTTTCCCGCCAATACTTTGGGAGATAGAGCCGTTGCTAAGTCTTGTTTTCACTCTGTTACAGCTTCGTGTACAAAAGTGCCATTAGACAGGCGTTTGAAGCGCATTCGGAGCAGACCCGCTCCCTGGTGGTTTCAAGACGGAAGATGGCCCTGGCTGTCCGGGAAAACCAGATTTTCGGATGCAGGACTATGGCAGCTACCTGCAGGTACAATAAATTTCTCTCTAGCCCCATTATTTCTGGATTTATTGGCCGTGGCGCTGCCGACTTCTTTTTTCGGCGTTTTTTTGCTGGCTTCGGTCCAGCACACATGTAGTTGCCTTGGCTATTGTTGACGTACACACATAATGGCCGTATGCACTGGACATCTTCGGGGTGTCCTCACTCTGCGGTCCCTGGCATCCTCCCTGTTTATCCTGCAGCCCCAAGACCGGCATTTTCGGAAAGCCCGTGAGCAGGGCTTTCCAAGAGTGTCAGACTTGTCAGTTTCCCGCCAATACTTTGGGAGATAGAGCCGTTGCTCAGTCTTGTTTTCACTCTGTTACAGCTTCGTGTACAAAAGTGCCATTAGACAGGCGTTTGAAGCGCATTCGGAGCAGCCCCGCTCCCTGGTGGTTTCAAGACGGAAGATGGCCCTGGCTTGCCGGGAAAACCAGATTTTCGGATGCAGGACTATGACAGCTACCTGCAAGTATAATAAATTTCTCTCTAGCCCCATTATTTCTTGATTTATTGGCCGTGGCGCTGCCGACTTCTTTTTTCGGCGTTTTTTTGCTGGCTTCGGTCCAGCACACATGTAGTTGCCTTGGCTATTGTTGACGTACACACAGCATGGCCGTATGCACTGGACATCTTCGGGGTGTCCTCACTCTGTGGTCCCTGGCATCCTCCCTGTTTTTCCCTGCAGCCCCAAGACCGGCATTTTCGGAAAGCCCATGAGCAGGGCTTTCCAACAGTGTCAAACTTGTCAGTTTCCCGCCAATACTTGGGGAGATAGAGCCGTTGCTAAGTCTTGTTTTCACTCTGTTACAGCTTCGTGTACAAAAGTGCCATTAGACAGGCGTTTGAAGCGCATTCGGAGCAGACCCGCTCCCTGGTGGTTTCAAGACGGAAGATGGCCCTGGCTGGCCGGGAAAACCAGATTTGTGGATGCAGGACTATGGCAGCTACCTGCAGGTACAATACATTTCTCTCTAGCCCAATTACTTTTGGATTTATTGGCCGTGGCGCTGCCGACTTCTTTTTTCGGCGTTTTTTTGCTGGCTTCGGTCCAGCACACATGTAGTTGCCTTGGCTATTGTTGACGTACACACAGCATGGCCGTATGCACTGGACATCTTCGGGGTGTCCTCACTCCGCGGTGCATGGAATCCTCCCTGTTTATCCTGCAGCCCCAAGACCGGCATTTTCGGAAAGCCCATGAGCAGGGCTTTCCAAGAGTGTCAAACTTGTCAGTTTCCCGCCAATACTTTGGGAGATAGAGCCGTTGCTAAGTCTTGTTTTCACTCTGTTACAGCTTCGTGTACAAAAGTGCCATAAGACAGGCGTTTGAAGCGCATTCGGAGCAGACCCGCTCCCTGGTGGTTTCAAGACGGAAGATGGCCCTGGCTGTCCGGGAAAACCAGATTTTCGGATGCAGGACTATGGCAGCTACCTGCAGGTACAATAAATTTCTCTCTAGCCCCATTATTTCTGGATTTATTGGCCGTGGCGCTGCCGACTTCTTTTTTCGGCGTTTTTTTGCTGGCTTCGGTCCAGCACACATGTAGTTGCCTTGGCTATTGTTGACGTACACACAGCATGGCCGTATGCACTGGACATCTTCGGGGTGTCCTCACTCTGCGGTCCCTGGCATCCTCCCTGTTTATCCCGCAGCCCCAAGACCGGCATTTTCGGAAAGCCCATGAGCAGGGCTTTCTAACAGTGTCAAACTTGTCAGTTTCCCGCCAATACTTGGGGAGATAGAGCCGTTGCTAAGTCTTGTTTTCACTCTGTTACAGCTTCGTGTACAAAAGTGCCATTAGACAGGCGTTTGAAGCGCATTCGGAGCAGACCCGCTCCCTGGTGGTTTCAAGACGGAAGATGGCCCTGGCTGGCCGGGAAAACCAGATTTGTGGATGCAGGACTATGGCAGCTACCTGCAGGTACAATACATTTCTCTCTAGCCCAATTACTTTTGGATTTATTGGCCGTGGCGCTGCCGACTTCTTTTTTCGGCGTTTTTTTGCTGGCTTCGGTCCAGCACACATGTAGTTGCCTTGGCTATTGTTGACGTACACACAGCATGGCCGTATGCACTGGACATCTTCGGGGTGTCCTCACTCCGCGGTCCATGGAATCCTCCCTGTTTATCCTGCAGCCCCAAGACCGGCATTTTCGGAAAGCCCATGCGCAGGGCTTTCTAACAGTGTCAAACTTGTCAGTTTCCCGCCAATACTTGGGGAGATAGAGCCGTTGCTAAGTCTTGTTTTCACTCTGTTACAGCTTCGTGTACAAAAGTGCCATTAGACAGGCGTTTGAAGCGCATTCGGAGCAGACCCGCTCCCTGGTGGTTTCAAGACGGAAGATGGCCCTGGCTGGCCGGGAAAACCAGATTTGTGGATGCAGGACTATGGCAGCTACCTGCAGGTACAATACATTTTTCTCTAGCTTAAATACTTTTGGATTTATTGGCCGTGGCGCTGCCGACTTCTTTTTTCGGCGTTTTTTTGCTGGCTTCGGTCCAGCACACATGTAGTTGCCTTGGCTATTGTTGACGTACACACAGCGTGGCCGTATGCACTGGACATCTTCGGGGTGTCCTCACTCCGCGGTCCATGGAATCCTCCCTGTTTATCCTGCAGCCCCAAGACCGGCATTTTCGGAAAGCCCATGAGCAGGGCTTTCCAAGAGTGTCAAACTTGTCAGTTTCTCGCCAATACTTTGGGAGATAGAGCCGTTGCTAAGTCTTGTTTTCACTCTGTTACAGCTTCGTGTACAAAAGTGCCATTAGACAGGCGTTTGAAGCGCATTCGGAGCAGACCCGCTCCCTGGTGGTTTCAAGACGGAAGATGGCCCTGGCTGTCCGGGAAAACCAGATTTTCGGATGCAGGACTATGGCAGCTACCTGCAGGTACAATAAATTTCTCAAGAGCCCCATTATTTCTGGATTTATTGGCCGTGGCGCTGCCGACTTCTTTTTTCGGCGTTTTTTTGCTGGCTTCGGTCCAGCACACATGTAGTTGCCTTGGCTATTGTTGACGTACACACAGCATGGCCGTATGCACTGGACATCTTCGGGGTGTCCTCACTCTGCGGTCCCTGGCATCCTCCCTGTTTTTCCCTGCAGCCCCAAGATCGGCATTTTCGGAAAGCCCATGAGCAGGGCTTTCCAACAGTGTCAAACTTGTCAGTTTCCCGCCAATACTTGGGGAGATAGAGCCGTTGCTAAGTCTTGTTTTCACTCTGTTACAGCTTCGTGTACAAAAGTGCCATTAGACAGGCGTTTGAAGCGCATTCGGAGCAGACCCGCTCCCTGGTGGTTTCAAGACGGAAGATGACCCTGGCTGGCCGGGAAAACCAGATTTGTGGATGCAGGACTATAGCAGCTACCTGCAGGTACAATAAATTTCTTTCTAGCCCAATTACTTTTGGATTTATTGGCCGTGGCGCTGCCGACTTCTTTTTTCGGCGTTTTTTTGCTGGCTTCGGTCCAGCACACATGTAGTTGCCTTGGCTATTGTTGACGTACACACAGCATGGCCGTATGCACTGGACATCTTCGGGGTGTCCTCACTCCGCGGTCCATGGAATCCTCCCTGTTTATCCAGAGCCCCAAGACCGGCATTTTCGGAAAGCCCATGAGCAGGGCTTTCCAAGAGTGTCAAACTTGTCAGTTTCCCGCCAATACTTTGGGAGATAGAGCCGTTGCTAAGTCTTGTTTTCACTCTGTTACAGCTTCGTGTACAAAAGTGCCATTAGACAGGCGTTTGAAGCGCATTCGGAGCAGCCCCGCTCCCTGGTGGTTTCAAGACGGAAGATGGCCCTGGCTGTCCGGGAAAACCAGATTTTCGGATGCAGGACTATGGCAGCTACCTGCAGGTACAATAAATTTCTCTCTAGCCCCATTATTTCTGGATTTATTGGCCGTGGCGCTGCCGACTTCTTTTTTCGGCGTTTTTTTGCTGGCTTCGGTCCAGCACACATGTAGTTGTCTTGGCTATTGTTGACGTACACACAGCATGGCCGTATGCACTGGACATCTTCGGGGTGTCCTCACTCTGCGGTCCCTGGCATCCTCCCTGTTTATCCTGCAGCCCCAAGACCTGCATTTTCGGAAAGCCCATGAGCAGGGCTTTCTAACAGTGTCAAACTTGTCAGTTTCCCGCCAATACTTGGGGAGATAGAGCCGTTGCTAAGTCTTGTTTTCACTCTGTTACAGCTTCGTGTACAAAAGTGCCATTAGACAGGCGTTTGAAGCGCATTCGGAGCAGACCCGCTCCCTGGTGGTTTCAAGACGGAAGATGGCCCTGGCTGGCCGGGAAAACCAGATTTTCGGGTGCAGGACTATGGCAGCTACCTGCAGGTACAATACATTTCTCTCTAGCCCCATTATTTCTGGATTTATTGGCCGTGGCGCTGCCGACTTCTTTTTTCGGCGTTTTTTTGCTGGCTTCGGTCCAGCACACATGTAGTTGCCTTGGCTATTGTTGACGTACACACAGCATGGCCGTATGCACTGGACATCTTCGGGGTGTCCTCACTCCGCGGTCCATGGAATCCTACCTGTTTATCCTGCAGCCCCAAGACCGGCATTTTCGGAAAGCCCATGAGCAGGGCTTTCCAAGAGTGTCAAACTTGTCAGTTTCCCGCCAATACTTTGGGAGATAGAGCCGTTGCTAAGTCTTGTTTTCACTCTGTTACAGCTTCGTGTACAAAAGTGCCATTAGACAGGCGTTTGAAGCGCATTCGGAGCAGCCCCGCTCCCTGGTGGTTTCAAGACGGAAGATGGCCCTGGCTGTCCGGGAAAACCAGATTTTCGGATGCAGGACTATGGCAGCTACCTGCAGGTACAAGAAATTTCTCTGTAGCCCCATTATTTCTGGATTTATTGGCCGTGGCGCTGCCGACTTCTTTTTTCGGCGTTTTTTTGCTGGCTTCGGTCCAGCACACATGTAGTTGCCTTGGCTATTGTTGACGTACACACAGCATGGCCGTATGTACTGGACATCTTCGGGGTGTCCTCACTCCGCGGTCCATGGAATCCTCCCTGTTTATCCTGCAGCCCCAAGACCGGCATTTTCGGAAAGCCCATGAGCAGGGCTTTCTAACAGTGTCAAACTTGTCAGTTTCCCGCCAATACTTGGGGAGATAGAGCCGTTGCTAAGTCTTGTTTTCACTCTGTTACAGCTTCGTGTACAAAAGTGCCATTAGACAGGCGTTTGAAGCGCATTCGGAGCAGACCCGCTCCCTGGTGGTTTCAAGACGGAAGATGGCCCTGGCTGGCCGGGAAAACCAGATTTGTGGATGCAGGACTATGGCAGCTACCTGCAGGTACAATACATTTCTCTCTAGCTTAAATACTTTTGGATTTATTGGCCGTGGCGCTGCCGACTTCTTTTTTCGGCGTTTTTTTGCTGGCTTCGGTCCAGCACACATGTAGTTGCCTTGGCTATTGTTGACGTACACACAGCGTGGCCGTATGCACTGGACATCTTCGGGGTGTCCTCACTCCGCGGTCCATGGAATCCTCCCTGTTTATCCTGCAGCCCCAAGACCGGCATTTTCGGAAAGCCCATGAGCAGGGCTTTCCAAGAGTGTCAAACTTGTCAGTTTCCCGCCAATACTTTGGGAGATAGAGCCGTTGCTAATCCTTGTTTTCACTCTGTTACAGCTTCGTGTACAAAAGTGCCATTAGACAGGCGTTTGAAGCGCATTCGGAGCAGACCCGCTCCCTGGTGGTTTCAAGACGGAAGATGGCCCTGGCTGTCCGGGAAAACCAAATTTTCGGATGCAGGACTATGGCAGCTACCTGCAGGTACAAGAAATTTCTCTGTAGCCCCATTATTTCTGGATTTATTGGCCGTGGCGCTGAAGACTTCTTTTTTCGGCGTTTTTTTGCTGGCTTCGGTCCAGCACACATGTAGTTGCCTTGGCTATTGTTGACGTACACACATAATGGCCGTATGCACTGGACATCTTCGGGGTGTCCTCACTCCGCGGTCCCTGGCATCCTCCCTGTTTATCCTGCAGCCCCAAGACCGGCATTTTCGGAAAGCCCATGAGCAGGGCTTTCCAAGAGTGTCAGACTTGTCAGTTTCCCGCCAATACTTTGGGAGATAGAGCCGTTGCTCAGTCTTGTTTTCACTCTGTTACAGCTTCGTGTACAAAAGTGCCATTAGACAGGCGTTTGAAGCGCATTCGGAGCAGCCCCGCTCCCTGGTGGTTTTAAGACGGAAGATGGCCCTGGCTGTCCGGGAAAACCAGATTTTCGGATGCAGGACTATGGCAGCTACCTGCAGGTTCAATAAATTTCTCTCCAGCCCCATTATTTCTGAATTTATTGGCCGTGGCGCTGCCGACTTCTTTTTTCGGCGTTTTTTTGCTGGCTTCGGTCCAGCACACATGTAGTTGCCTTGGCTATTGTTGACGTACACACAGCATGGCCGTATGCACTGGACATCTTCGGGGTGTCCTCACTCCGCGGTCCCTGGCATCCTACCTGTTTATCCTGCAGCCCCAAGACCGGCATTTTCGGAAAGCCCATGAGCAGGGCTTTCCAACAGTGTCAGACTTGTCAGTTTCCCGCCAATACTTTGGGAGATAGAGCCATTGCTCAGTCTTGTTTTCACTCTGTTACAGCTTCGTGTACAAAAGTGCCATTAGACAGGCGTTTGAAGCGCATTCGGAGCAGCCCCGCTCCCTGGTGGTTTCAAGACGGAAGATGGCCCTGGCTGTCCGGGAAAACCAGATTTTCGGATGCAGGACTATGGCAGCTACCTGCAGGTACAATAAATTTCTCTCTAGCCCCATTATTTCTGGATTTATTGGCCTTGGCGCTGCCGACTTCTTTTTTTCGGCGTTTTTTTGCTGGCTTCGGTCCAGCACACATGTAGTTGCCTTGGCTATTGTTGACGTACACACAGCATGGCCGTATGCACTGGACATCTTCGGGGTGTCCTCACTCCGCGGTCCCTGGCATCCTACCTGTTTATCCTGCAGCCCCAAGACCGGCATTTTCGGAAAGCCCATGAGCAGGGCTTTCCAACAGTGTCAGACTTGTCAGTTTCCCGCCAATACTTTGGGAGATAGAGCCATTGCTCAGTCTTGTTTTCACTCTGTTACAGCTTCGTGTACAAAAGTGCCATTAGACAGGCGTTTGAAGCGCATTCGGAGCAGCCCCGCTCCCTGGTGGTTTCAAGACGGAAGATGGCCCTGGCTGTCCGGGAAAACCAGATTTTCGGATGTAGGACTATGGCAGCTACCTGCAGGTACAAGAAATTTCTCTGTAGCCCCATTATTTCTGGATTTATTGGCCTTGGCGCTGCCGACTTCTTTTTTTCGGCGTTTTTTTGCTGGCTTCGGTCCAGCACACATGTAGTTGCCTTGGCTATTGTTACGTACACACAGCATGGCCGTATGCACTGGACATCTTCGGGGTGTCCTCACTCCGCGATCCCTGGCATCCTACCTGTTTATCCTGCAGCCCCAAGACCGGCATTTTCGGAAAGCCCATGAGCAGGGCTTTCCAACAGTGTTACACTTGTCAGTTTCCCGCCAATACTTTGGGAGATAGAGCCGTTGCTAAGTCTTGTTTTCACTCTGTTACAGCTTCGTGTAATAAAGTGCCATTAGACAGGCGTTTGAAGCGCATTCGGAGCAGACCCGCTCCCTGGTAATTTCAAGACGGAAGAAGGCCCTGGCTGTCCGGGAAAACCAGATTTTCGGATGCAGGACTATGGCAGCTACCTGCAGGTACAATAAATTTCTCTCTAGCCCCATTATTTCTGGATTTTTTGGCCGTGGCGCTGCCGACTTCTTTTTTCGGCGTTTTTTTGCTGGCTTCGGTCCAGCACACATGTAGTTGCCTTGGCTATTGTTGACGTACACACAGCATGGCCGTATGCACTGGACATCTTCGGGGTGTCCTCACTCCGCGGTCCATGGCATCCTATCTGTTTATTCTGCAGCCCCAAGACCGGCATTTTCGGAAAGCCCGTGAGCAGGGCTTTCCAAGAGTGTCAAACTTGTCAGTTTCCCGCCAATACTTTGGGAGATAGAGCCATTGCTCAGTCTTGTTTTCACTCTGTTACAGCTTCGTGTACAAAAGTGCCATTAGACAGGCGTTTGAAGCGCATTCGGAGCAGCCCCGCTTCCTGGTGGTTTCAAGACGGAAGATGGCCCTGGCTGTCCGGGAAAACCAGATTTTCGGATGCAGGACTATGGCAGCTACCTGCAGGTACAATACATTTCTCTTTAGCCCCATTATTTCTGAATTTATTGGCCGTGGCGCTGCCGACTTCTTTTTTCGGCGTTTTTTTGCTGGCTTCGGTCCAGCACACATGTAGTTGCCTTGGCTATTGTTGACGTACACACAGCATGGCCGTATGCACTGGACATCTTCGGGGTGTCCTCACTCCGCGGTCCCTGGCATCCTACCTGTTTATCCTGCAGCCCCAAGACCGGCATTTTCGGAAAGCCCATGAGCAGGGCTTTCTAACAGTGTCAGACTTGTCAGTTTTCCGCCAATACTTTGGGAGATAGAGCCGTTGCTAAGTCTTGTTTTCACTCTGTTACAGCTTCGTGTTCAAAAGTGCCATAAGACAGGCGTTTGAAGCGCATTCGGAGCAGCCCCGCTCCCTGGTGGTTTCAAGACGGAAGATGGCCCTGGCTGGCCGGGAAAACCAAATTTTTGGATGCAGGACTATGGCAGCTACCTGCAGGTACAAGAGATTTCTCTCTAGCCCCATTATTTCTGGATTTATTGGCCGTGGCGCTGCCGACTTCTTTTTTCGGCGTTTTTTTGCTGGCTTCAGTCCAGCACACATGTAGTTGCCTTGGCTATTGTTGACGTACACACAGCATGGCCGTATGCACTGGACATCTTCGGGGTGTCCTAACTCCGCGGTCCCTGGCATCCTACCTGTTTATCCTGCAGCCCCAAGACCGGCATTTTCGGAAAGCCCATGAGCAGGGCTTTCCAACAGTGTCAGACTTGTCAGTTTCCCGCCAATACTTTGGAGATAGAGCCATTGCTCAGTCTTGTTTTCACTCTGTTACAGCTTCGTGTACAAAAGTGCCATTAGACAGGCGTTTGAAGCGCATTCGGAGCAGCCCCGCTCCCTGGTGGTTTCAAGAAGGAAGATGGCCCTGGCTTGCCGGGAAAACCAGATTTTTGGATGCAGGACTATGGCAGCTACCTGCAGGTACAATAAATTTCTCTCTAGCCCCATTATTTCTGAATTTATTGGCCGTGGCGCTGCCGACTTCTTTTTTCGGCTTTTTTTTGCTGGCTTCGGTCCAGCACACATGTAGTTGCCTTGGCTATTGTTGACGTACACACAGCATGGCCGTATGCACTGGACATCTTCGGGGTGTCCTCACTCCGCGGTCCCTGGCATCCTACCTGTTTATTCTGCAGCCCCAAGACCGGCATTTTCGGAAAGCCCATGAGCAGGGCTTTCCAACAGTGTCACACTTGTCAGTTTCCCGCCAATACTTTGGGAGATAGAGCCGTTGCTAAGTCTTGTTTTCACTCTGTTACAGCTTCGTGTACAAAAGTGCCATTAGACAGGCGTTTGAAGCGCATTCGGAGCAGACCCGCTCCCTGGTGGTTTCAAGACGGAAGATGGCCCTGGCTGGCCGGAAAAACCAGATTTTCGGATGCAGGACTATGGCAGCTACCTGCAGGTACAATACATTTCTCTGTAGCCCCATTATTTCTGGATTTATTGGCCTTGGCGCTGCCGACTTCTTTTTTTCGGCGTTTTTTTGCTGGCTTCGGTTCAGCACACATGTAGTTGCCTTGGCTATTGTTGACGTACACACAGCATGGCCGTATGCACTGGACATCTTCGGGGTGTCCTAACTCCGCGGTCCCTGGCATCCTACCTGTTTATCCTGCAGCCCCAAGACCGGCATTTTCGGAAAGCCCATGAGCAGGGCTTTCCAACAGTGTCAGACTTGTCAGTTTCCCGCCAATACTTTGGGAGATAGAGCCATTGCTCAGTCTTGTTTTCACTCTGTTACAGCTTCGTGTACAAAAGTGCCATTAGACAGGCGTTTGAAGCGCATTCGGAGCAGCCCCGCTCCCTGGTGGTTTCAAGACGGAAGATGGCCCTGGCTGGCCGGGAAAACCAGATTTTCGGATGCAGGACTATGGCAGCTACCTGCAGGTACAATAAATTTCTCTCTAGCCCCATTATTTCTGAATTTATTGGCCGTGGCGCTGCCGACTTCTTTTTTCGGCGTTTTTTTGCTGGCTTCGGTCCAGCACACATGTAGTTGCCTTGGCTATTGTTGACGTACACACAGCATGGCCGTATGCACTGGACATCTTCGGGGTGTCCTCACTCCGCGGTCCCTGGCATCCTACCTGTTTATCCTGCAGCCCCAAGACCGGCATTTTCGGAAAGCCCATGAGCAGGGCTTTCCAACAGTGTCAGACTTGTCAGTTTCCCGCCAATACTTTGGGAGATAGAGCCATTGCTCAGTCTTGTTTTCACTCTGTTACAGCTTCGTGTACAAAAGTGCCATTAGACAGGCGTTTGAAGCGCATTCGGAGCAGCCCCGCTCCCTATTTTTTTTAAGACGGAAGATGGCCCTGGCTGGCCGGGAAAACCAGATTTTCGGGTGCAGGACTATGGCAGCTACCTGCAGGTACAATACATTTCTCTCTAGCCCCATTATTTCTGGATTTATTGGCCGTGGCGCTGCCGACTTCTTTTTTCGGCGTTTTTTTGCTGGCTTCGGTCCAGCACACATGTAGTTGCCTTGGCTATTGTTGACGTACACACAGCATGGCCGTATGCACTGGACATCTTCGGGGTGTCCTCACTCCGCGGTCCATGGAATCCTACCTGTTTATCCTGCAGCCCCAAGACCGGCATTTTCGGAAAGCCCATGAGCAGGGCTTTCCAAGAGTGTCAAACTTGTCAGTTTCCCGCCAATACTTTGGGAGATAGAGCCGTTGCTAAGTCTTGTTTTCACTCTGTTACAGCTTCGTGTACAAAAGTGCCATTAGACAGGCGTTTGAAGCGCATTCGGAGCAGCCCCGCTCCCTGGTGGTTTCAAGACGGAAGATGGCCCTGGCTGTCCGGGAAAACCAGATTTTCGGATGCAGGACTATGGCAGCTACCTGCAGGTACAAGAAATTTCTCTGTAGCCCCATTATTTCTGGATTTATTGGCCGTGGCGCTGCCGACTTCTTTTTTCGGCGTTTTTTTGCTGGCTTCGGTCCAGCACACATGTAGTTGCCTTGGCTATTGTTGACGTACACACAGCATGGCCGTATGCACTGGACATCTTCGGGGTGTCCTCACTACGCGGTCCCTGGCATCCTACCTGTTTATCCTGCAGCCCCAAGACCGGCATTGTCGGAAAGCCCATGAGCAGGGCTTTCTAACAGTGTCACACTTGTCAGTTTTCCGCCAATACTTTGGGAGATAGAGCCGTTGCTAAGTCTTGTTTTCACTCTGTTACAGCTTCGTGTTCAAAAGTGCCATAAGACAGGCGTTTGAAGCGCATTCGGAGCAGCCCCGCTCCCTGGTGGTTTCAAGACGGAAGATGGCCCTGGCTGGCCGGGAAAACCAAATTTTCGGATGCAGGACTATGGCAGCTACCTGCAGGTACAAGAAAGTTCTCTCTAGCCCCATTATTTCTGGATTTATTGGCCGTGGCGCTGCCGATTTTTTTTTTCGGCGTTTTTTTGCTGGCTTCAGTCCAGCACACATGTAGTTGCCTTGGCTATTGTTGACGTACACACAGCATGGCCGTATGCACTGGACATCTTCGGGGTGTCCTAACTCCGCGGTCCCTGGCATCCTACCTGTTTATCCTGCAGCCCCAAGACCGGCATTTTCGGAAAGCCCATGAGCAGGGCTTTCCAACAGTGTCAGACTTGTCAGTTTCCCGCCAATACTTTGGGAGATAGAGCCATTGCTCAGTCTTGTTTTCACTCTGTTACAGCTTCGTGTACAAAAGTGCCATTAGACAGGCGTTTGAAGCGCATTCGGAGCAGCCCCGCTCCCTGGTGGTTTCAAGACGGAAGATGGCCCTGGCTGGCCGGGAAAACCAGATTTTTGGATGCAGGACTATGGCAGCTACCTGCAGGTACAATAAATTTCTCTCTAGCCCCATTATTTCTGAATTTATTGGCCGTGGCGCTGCCGACTTCTTTTTTCGGCGTTTTTTTGCTGGCTTCGGTCCAGCACACATGTAGTTGCCTTGGCTATTGTTGACGTACACACAGCATGGCCGTATGCACTGGACATCTTCGGGGTGTCCTCACTCCGCGGTCCCTGGCATCCTACCTGTTTATTCTGCAGCCCCAAGACCGGCATTTTCGGAAAGCCCATGAGCAGGGCTTTCCAACAGTGTCAGACTTGTCAGTTTCCCGCCAATACTTTGGGAGATAGAGCCATTGCTCAGTCTTGTTTTCACTCTGTTACAGCTTCGTGTACAAAAGTGCCATTAGACAGGCGTTTGAAGCGCATTCGGAGCAGCCCCGCTCCCTGGTGGTTTGAAGACGGAAGATGGCCCTGGCTGGCCGGGAAAACCAAATTTGTGGATGCAGGACTATGGCAGCTACCTGCAGGTACAATAGATTTCTCTCTAGCCCCATTATTTCTGGATTTATTGGCCGTGGCGCTGCCGACTTCTTTTTTCGGCGTTTTTTTGCTGGCTTCAGTCCAGCACACATGTAGTTGCCTTGGCTATTGTTGACGTACACACAGCATGGCCGTATGCACTGGACATCTTCGGGGTGTCCTAACTCCGCGGTCCCTGGCATCCTACCTGTTTATCCTGCAGCCCCAAGACCGGCATTTTCGGAAAGCCCATGAGCAGGGCTTTCCAACAGTGTCAGACTTGTCAGTTTCCCGCCAATACTTTGGGAGATAGAGCCATTGCTCAGTCTTGTTTTCACTCTGTTACAGCTTCGTGTACAAAAGTGCCATTAGACAGGCGTTTGAAGCGCATTCGGAGCAGCCCCGCTCCCTGGTGGTTTCAAGACGGAAGATGGCCCTGGCTGGCCGGGAAAACCAGATTTTCGGATGCAGGCCTATGGCAGCTACCGCAGGTTCAATACATTTCTCTCTAGCCCCATTATTTCTGGATTTATTGGCCGTGGCGCTGCCGACTTCTTTTTTCGGCGTTTTTTTGCTGGCTTCGGTCCAGCACACATGTAGTTGCCTTGGCTATTGTTGACGTACACACAGCATGGCCGTATGCACTGGACATCTTCGGGGTGTCCTCGCTCCGCGGTCCCTGGCATCCTCCCTGTTTATCCTGCAGCCCCAAGACCGGCATTGTCGGAAAGCCCATGAGCAGGGCTTTCCAACGGTGTCAGACTTGTCAGTTTCCCGCCAATACTGTGGGAGATAGAGCCATTGCTCAGTCTTGTTTTCACTCTGTTACAGCTTCGTGTACAAAAGTGCCATAAGACAGGCGTTTGAAGCGCATTCGGAGCAGCCCCGCTCCCTGGTGGTTTCAAGACGGAAGATGGCCCTGGCTGTCCGGGAAAACCAGATTTTCGGATGCAGGACTATGGCAGCTACCTGCAGGTACAAGAAATTTCTCTGTAGCCCCATTATTTCTGGATTTATTGGCCTTGGCGCTGCCGACTTCTTTTTTTCGGCGTTTTTTTGCTGGCTTCGGTCCAGCACACATGTAGTTGCCTTGGCTATTGTTGACGTACACACAGCATGGCCGTATGCACTGGACATCTTCGGGGTGTCCTCACTCCGCGGTCCCTGGCATCCTACCTGTTTATCCTGCAGCCCCAAGACCGGCATTGTCGGAAAGCCCATGAGCAGGGCTTTCTAACAGTGTCAGACTTGTCAGTTTTCCGCCAATACTTTGGGAGATAGAGCCGTTGTTAAGTCTTGTTTTCACTCTGTTACAGCTTCGTGTTCAAAAGTGCCATAAGACAGGCGTTTGAAGCGCATTCGGAGCAGCCCCGCTCCCTGGTGGTTTCAAGACGGAAGATGGCCCTGGCTGGCCGGGAAAACCAAATTTTTGGATGCAGGACTATGGCAGCTACCTGCAGGTACAAGAGATTTCTCTCTAGCCCCATTATTTCTGGATTTATTGGCCGTGGCGCTGCCGACTTCTTTTTTCGGCGTTTTTTTGCTGGCTTCAGTCCAGCACACATGTAGTTGCCTTGGCTATTGTTGACGTACACACAGCATGGCCGTATGCACTGGACATCTTCGGGGTGTCCTCACTCCGCGGTCCCTGGCATCCTACCTGTTTATTCTGCAGCCCCAAGACCGGCATTTTCGGAAAGCCCATGAGCAGGGCTTTCCAACAGTGTCACACTTGTCAGTTTCCCGCCAGTACTTTGGGAGATAGAGCCATTGCTCAGTCTTGTTTTCACTCTGTTACAGCTTCGTGTACAAAAGTGCCATTAGACAGGCGTTTGAAGCGCATTCGGAGCAGCCCCGCTCCCTGGTGGTTTCAAGACGGAAGATGGCCCTGGCTGGCCGGGAAAACCAGATTTTCGGATGCAGGACTATGGCAGCTACCTGCAGGTACAATACATTTCTCTCTAGCCCAATTATTTCTGGATTTATTGGCCGTGGCGCTGCCGACTTCTTTTTTCGGCGTTTTTTTGCTGGCTTCGGTCCAGCACACATGTAGTTGCCTTGGCTATTGTTGACGTACACACAGCATGGCCGTATGCACTGGACATCTTCGGGGTGTCCTCACTCCGCGGTCCATGGAATCCTCCCTGTTTATCCTGCAGTCCCAAGACCGGCAATTTCGGAAAGCCCATGAGCAGGGCTTTCCAAGAGTGTCAAACTTGTCAGTTTCCCGCCAATTCTTTGGGAGATAGAGCCGTTGCTAAGTCTTGTTTTCACTCTGTTACAGCTTCGTGTACAAAAGTGCCATAAGACAGGCGTTTGAAGCGCATTCGGAGCAGACCCGCTCCCTGGTGGTTTCAAGACGGAAGATGGCCCTGGCTGGCCGGGAAAACCAGATTTTCGGTTGCAGGACTATGGCAGCTACCTGCAGGTACAATACATTTCTCTCTAGCCCCATTATTTCTGGATTTATTGGCCGTGGCGGTTTCAAGACGGAAGATGGCCCTGGCTGGCCTTGAAAACCAAATTTGTGGATGCAGGACTATGGCAGCTACCTGCAGGTACAAGAGATTTCTCTCTAGCCCCATAATTTCTGGATTTATTGGCCGTGGCGCTGCCGACTTCTTTTTTCGGCGTTTTTATGCTGGCTTCAGTCCAGCACACATGTAGTTGCCTTGGCTATTGTTGACGTACACACAGCATGGCCGTATGCACTGGACATCTTCGGGGTGTCCTAACTCCGCGGTCCCTGGCATCCTACCTGTTTATCCTGCAGCCCCAAGACCGGCATTTTCGGAAAGCCCATGAGCAGGGCTTTCCAAGAATGTCAAACTTGTCAGTTTCCCGCCAATACTTTGGGAGATAGAGCCATTGCTCAGTCTTGTTTTCACTCTGTTACAGCTTCGTGTACAAAAGTGCCATTAGACAGGCGTTTGAAGCGCATTCGGAGCAGCCCCGCTCCCTGGTGGTTTCAAGACGGAAGATGGCCCTGGCTGGCCGGGAAAACCAGATTTTCGGATGCAGGACTATGGCAGCTACCTGCAGGTACAATACATTTCTCTCTAGCCCCATTATTTCTGGATTTATTGGCCGTGGCGCTGCCGACTTCTTTTTTCGGCGTTTTTTTGCTGGCTTCGGTCCAGCACACATGTAGTTGCCTTGGCTATTGTTGACGTACACACAGCATGGCCGTATGCACTGGACATCTTCGGGGTGTCCTCGCTCCGCGGTCCCTGGCATCCTCCCTGTTTATCCTGCAGCCCCAAGACCGGCATTTTCGGAAAGCCCATGAGCAGGGCTTTCCAACAGTGTCAGACTTGTCAGTTTCCCGCCAATACTGTGGGAGATAGAGCCATTGCTCAGTCTTGTTTTCACTCTGTTACAGCTTCGTGTACAAAAGTGCCATTAGACAGGCGTTTGAAGCGCATTCGGAGCAGCCCCGCTCCCTGGTGGTTTCAAGACGGAAGATGGCCCTGGCTGTCCGGGAAAACCAGATTTTCGGATGCAGGACTATGGCAGCTACCTGCAGGTACAAGAAATTTCTCTGTAGCCCCATTATTTCTGGATTTATTGGCCTTGGCGCTGCCGACTTCTTTTTTTCGGCGTTTTTTTGCTGGCTTCGGTCCAGCACACATGTAGTTGCCTTGGCTATTGTTGACGTACACACAGCATGGCCGTATGCACTGGACATCTTCGGGGTGTCCTCACTCCGCGGTCCATGGAATCCTCCCTGTTTATCCTGCAGCCCCAAGACCGGCATTTTCGGAAAGCCCATGAGCAGGGCTTTCCAACAGTGTCAAACTTGTCAGTTTCCCGCCACTTCTTTGGGAGATAGAGCCGTTGCTAAGTCTTGTTTTCACTCTGTTACAGCTTCGTGTACAAAAGTGCCATAAGACAGGCGTTTGAAGTGCATTCGGAGCAGACCCGCTCCCTAGTTTTTTTAAGACGGAAGATGGCCCTGGCTGGCCGGGAAAACCAGGTTTTCGGATGCAGGACTATGGCAGCTACCTGCAGGTACAATACATTTCTCTCTAGCTCCATTATTTCTGGATTTATTGGCCGTGGCGCTGCCGACTTCTTTTTTCGGCGTTTTTTTGCTGGCTTCGGTCCAGCACACATGTAGTTGCCTTGGCTATTGTTGACGTACACACAGCATGGCCGTATGCACTGGACATCTTCGGGGTGTCCTCACTCCGCGGTGCCTGGCATCCTACCTGTTTATCCTGCAGCCCCAAGACCGGCATTTTCGGAAAGCCCATGAGCAGGGCTTTCCAACAGTGTCAGACTTGTCAGTTTCCCGCCAATACTTTGGGAGATAGAGCCATTGCTCAGTCTTGTTTTCACTCTGTTACAGCTTCGTGTACAAAAGTGCCATTAGACAGGCGTTTGAAGCGCATTCGGAGCAGCCCCGCTCCCTGGTTTTTTTAAGACGGAAGATGGCCCTGGCTGTCCGGGAAAACCAGATTTTCGGATGCAGGACTATGGCAGCTACCTGCAGGTACAATAAATTTCTCTCTAGCCCCATTATTTCTGGATTTATTGGCCGTGGCGCTGCCGACTTCTTTTTTCGGCGTTTTTATGCTGGCTTCAGTCCAGCACACATGTAGTTCCCTTGGCTATTGTTGACGCACACACAGCATGGCCGTATGCACTGGACATCTTCGGGGTGTCCTCACTCCGCGGTCCCTGGCATCCTACCTGTTTATCCTGCAGCCCCAAGACCGGCATTTTCGGAAAGCCCATGAGCAGGGCTTTCCAACAGTGTCAGACTTGTCAGTTTCCCGCCAATACTTTGGGAGATAGAGCCATTGCTCAGTCTTGTTTTCACTCTGTTACAGCTTCGTGTACAAAAGTGCCATTAGACAGGCGTTTGAAGCGCATTCGGAGCAGCCCCGCTCCCGAGTTTTTTTAAGACGGAAGATGGCCCTGGCTGGCCGGGAAAACCAGGTTTTCGGATGCAGGACTATGGCAGCTACCTGCAGGTACAATACATTTCTCTCTAGCTCCATTATTTCTGGATTTATTGGCCGTGGCGCTGCCGACTTCTTTTTTCGGCGTTTTTTTGCTGGCTTCGGTCCAGCACACATGTAGTTGCCTTGGCTATTGTTGACGTACACACAGCATGGCCGTATGCACTGGACATCTTCGGGGTGTCCTCACTCCGCGGTGCCTGGCATCCTACCTGTTTATCCTGCAGCCCCAAGACCGGCATTTTCGGAAAGCCCATGAGCAGGGCTTTCCAACAGTGTCAGACTTGTCAGTTTCCCGCCAATACTTTGGGAGATAGAGCCATTGCTCAGTCTTGTTTTCACTCTGTTACAGCTTCGTGTACAAAAGTGCCATTAGACAGGCGTTTGAAGCGCATTCGGAGCAGCCCCGCTCCCTGGTTTTTTTAAGACGGAAGATGGCCCTGGCTGTCCGGGAAAACCAGATTTTCGGATGCAGGACTATGGCAGCTACCTGCAGGTACAATAAATTTCTCTCTAGCCCCATTATTTCTGGATTTATTGGCCGTGGCGCTGCCGACTTCTTTTTTCGGCGTTTTTATGCTGGCTTCAGTCCAGCACACATGTAGTTCCCTTGGCTATTGTTGACGCACACACAGCATGGCCGTATGCACTGGACATCTTCGGGGTGTCCTCACTCCGCGGTCCCTGGCATCCTACCTGTTTATCCTGCAGCCCCAAGACCGGCATTTTCGGAAAGCCCATGAGCAGGGCTTTCCAACAGTGTCAGACTTGTCAGTTTCCCGCCAATACTTTGGGAGATAGAGCCATTGCTCAGTCTTGTTTTCACTCTGTTACAGCTTCGTGTACAAAAGTGCCATTAGACAGGCGTTTGAAGCGCATTCGGAGCAGCCCCGCTCCCGAGTTTTTTTAAGACGGAAAATGGCCCTGGCTGTCCGGGAAAACCAGATTTTCGGATGCAGGACTATGGCAGCTACCTGCAGGTACAATACATTTCTCTCTAGCCCCATTATTTCTGAATTTATTGGCCGTGGCGCTGCCGACTTCTTTTTTCGGCGTTTTTTTGCTGGCTTCGGTCCAGCACACATGTAGTTGCCTTGGCTATTGTTGACGTACACACAGCATGGTCGTATGCACTGGACATCTTCGGGGTGTCCTCACTCCGCGGTCCCTGGCATCCTACCTGTCAGTTTCCCGCCAATACTTTGGGAGATAGAGCCATTGCTCAGTCTTGTTTTCACTCTGTTACAGCTTCGTGTACAAAAGTGCCATTAGACAGGCGTTTGAAGCGCATTCGGAGCAGCCCCGCTCCCTGGTGGTTTCAAGACGGAAGATGGCCCTGGCTGTCCGGGAAAACCAGATTTTCGGATGCAGGACTATGGCAGCTACCTGCAGGTACAATAAATTTCTCTCTAGCCCCATTATTTCTGAATTTATTGGCCGTGGCGCTGCCGACTTCTTTTTTCGGCGTTTTTTTGCTGGCTTCGGTCCAGCACACATGTAGTTGCCTTGGCTATTGTTGACGTACACACAGCATGGCCGTATGCACTGGACATCTTCGGGGTGTCCTCACTCCGCGGTCCCTGGCATCCTACCTGTTTATCCTGCAGCCCCAAGACCGGCATTTTCGGAAAGCCCATGAGCAGGGCTTTCCAACAGTGTCACACTTGTCAGTTTCCCGCCAATACTTTGGGAGATAGAGCCGTTGCTAAGTCTTGTTTTCACTCTGTTACAGCTTCGTGTACAAAAGTGCCATTAGACAGGCGTTTGAAGCGCATTCGGAGCAGACCCGCTCCCTGGTGGTTTCAAGACGGAAGATGGCCCTGGCTGGCCGGGAAAACCAGATTTTTGGATGCAGGACTATGGCAGCTACCTGCAGGTACAAGAAATTTCTCTGTAGCCCCATTATTTCTGGATTTATTGGCCGTGGCGCTGCCGACTTCTTTTTTCGGCGTTTTTTTGCTGGCTTCGGTCCAGCACACATGTAGTTGCCTTGGCTATTGTTGACGTACACACAGCATGGCCGTATGCACTGGACATCTTCGGGGTGTCCTCGCTCCGCGGTCCATGGCATCCTGCCTGTTTATCCTGCAGCCCCAAGACCGGCATTTTCGGAAAGCCCATGAGCAGGGCTTTCCAACAGTGTCAGACTTGTCAGTTTCCCGCCAATACTTTGGGAGATAGAGCCATTGCTCAGTCTTGTTTTCACTCTGTTACAGCTTCGTGTACAAAAGTGCCATTAGACAGGCGTTTGAAGCGCATTCGGAGTAGCCCCGCTCCCTAGTTTTTTTAAGACGGAAGATGGCCCTGGCTGGCCGGGAAAACCAGATTTTCGGATGCAGGACTATGGCAGCTACCTGCAGGTACAAGAAATTTCTCTCTAGCCCCATTATTTCTGGATTTATTGGCCTTGGCGCTGCCGACTTCTTTTTTTCGGCGTTTTTTTGCTGGCTTCGGTCCAGCACACATGTAGTTGCCTTGGCTATTGTTGACGTACACACAGCATGGCCGTATGCACTGGACATCTTCGGGGTGTCCTCACTCCGCGGTCCCTGGCATCCTACCTGTTTATCCTGCAGCCCCAAGACCGGCATTGTCGGAAAGCCCATGAGCAGGGCTTTCCAACAGTGTCAGACTTGTCAGTTTCCCGCCAATACTTTGGGAGATAGAGCCATTGCTCAGTCTTGTTTTCACTCTGTTACAGCTTCGTGTACAAAAGTGCCATTAGACAGGCGTTTGAAGCGCATTCGGAGTAGCCCCGCTCCCTAGTTTTTTTAAGACGGAAGATGGCCCTGGCTGGCCGGGAAAACGAGATTTTCGGATGCAGGACTATGGCAGCTACCTGCAGGTACAAGAAATTTCTTTGTAGCCCCATTATTTCTGGATTTATTGGCCTTGGCGCTGCCGACTTCTTTTTTTCGGCGTTTTTTTGCTGGCTTCGGTCCAGCACACATGTAGTTGCCTTGGCTATTGTTGACGTACACACAGCATGGCCGTATGCACTGGACATCTTTGGGGTGTCCTCACTCCGCGGTCCCTGGCATCCTACCTGTTTATCCTGCAGCCCCAAGACCGGCATTTTCGGAAAGCCCATGAGCAGGGCTTTCCAACAGTGTCAGACTTGTCAGTTTCCCGCCAATACTTTGGGAGATAGAGCCATTGCTCAGTCTTGTTTTCACTCTGTTACAGCTTCGTGTACAAAAGTGCCATTAGACAGGCGTTTGAAGCGCATTCGGAGTAGCCCCGCTCCCTAGTTTTTTTATGACGGAAGATGGCCCTGGCTGGCCGGGAAAACCAGATTTTCGGATGCAGGACTATGGCAGCTACCTGCAGGTACAAGAAATTTCTCTGTAGCCCCATTATTTCTGGATTTATTGGCCGTGGCGCTGCCGACTTCTTTTTTCGGCGTTTTTTTGCTGGCTTCGGTCCAGCACACATGTAGTTGCCTTGGCTATTGTTGACGTACACACAGCATGGCCGTATGCACTGGACATCTTCGGGGTGTGCTCACTCCGCGGTCCCTGGCATCCTACCTGTTTATCCTGCAGCCCCAAGACCGGCATTTTCGGAAAGCCCATGAGCAGGGCTTTCCAACAGTGTCAGACTTGTCAGTTTCCCGCCAATACTTTGGAAGATAGAGCCATTGCTCAGTCTTGTTTTCACTCTGTTACAGCTTCGTGTACAAAAGTGCCATTAGACAGGCGTTTGAAGCGCATTCGGAGCAGCCCCGCTCCCTAGTTTTTTTAAGACGGAAGATGGCCCTGGCTGGCCGGGAAAACCAGATTTTCGGATGCAGGACTATGGCAGCTACCTGCAGGTACAATACATTTCTCTGTAGCCCCATTATTTCTGGATTTATTGGCCTTGGCGCTGCCGACTTCTTTTTTTCGGCGTTTTTTTGCTGGCTTCGGTCCAGCACACATGTAGTTGCCTTGGCTATTGTTGACGTACACACAGCAAGGCCGTATGCACTAGACATCTTCGGGGTGTCCTCACTCCGCGGTCCCTGGCATCCTACCTGTTTATCCTGCAGCCCCAAGACCGGCATTTTCGGAAAGCCCATGAGCAGGGCTTTCCAACAGTGTCAGACTTGTCAGTTTCCCGCCAATACTTTGGGAGATAGAGCCATTGCTCAGTCTTGTTTTCACTCTGTTACAGCTTCGTGTACAAAAGTGCCATTAGACAGGCGTTTGAAGCGCATTCGGAGCAGACCCGCTCCCTGGTGGTTTCAAGACGGAAGATGGCCCTGGCTGGCCGGGAAAACCAGATTTTCGGATGCAGGACTATGGCAGCTACCTGCAGGTGCAAGAAATTTCTCTGTAGCCCCATTATTTCTGGATTTATTGGCCGTGGCGCTGCCGACTTCTTTTTTCGGCGTTTTTTTGCTGGCTTCGGTCCAGCACACATGTAGTTGCCTTGGCTATTGTTGACGTACACACAGCATGGCCGTATGCACTGGACATCTTCGGGGTGTCCTCGCTCCGCGGTCCCTGGCATCCTCCCTGTTTATCCTGCAGCCCCAAGACCGGCATTTTCGGAAAGCCCATGAGCAGGGCTTTCCAACAGTGTCAGACTTGTCAGTTTCCCGCCAATACTTTGGGAGATAGAGCCATTGCTCAGTCTTGTTTTCACTCTGTTACAGCTTCGTGTACAAAAGTGCCATTAGACAGGCGTTTGAAGCGCATTCGGAGCAGCCCCGCTCCCTAGTTTTTTTAAGACGGAAGATGGCCCTGGCTGGCCGGGAAAACCAGATTTTCGGATGCAGGACTATGGCAGCTACCTGCAGGTACAATACATTTCTCTATATCCCCATTATTTCTGGATTTATTGGCCGTGGCGCTGCCGACTTCTTTTTTCGGCGTTTTTTTGCTGGCTTCGGTCCAGCACACATGTAGTTGCCTTAATGGCTATTGTTGACGTACACACAGCATGGCCGTATGCACTGGACATCATCGGGGTGTCCTCACTCCGCGGTCCCTGGCATCCTCCCTGTTTATCCCAAACCCCCAAGACCGGCATTTTCGGAAAGCCAATGAGCAGGGCTTTACAACAGTGTTAGACTTGTCAGTTTCCTGCCAATACTTTGGGAGATAGAGCCGTTGCTAAGTCTTGTTTTCATTCTGTTACAGCTTCGTGTACAAAAGTGCCCTTAGACAGGCGTTTGAAGCGTTTGAAGTGCATTCGGAGCAGCCCCGCTCCCTGGTAGTATCAAGACGGAAGATGGCCCTGGTTGGCCAGGAAAACCAGATTTGCGGATGCAGGACTATGGCAGCTACCTGCAGGTACAAGAAATTTCTCTCTAGCCCTAATATTTCTGGATTTATTGGCTGTGGCGCAGCCGACTACTTTTTTCGGCGTTTTTTTGCTGGCTTCGGTCCAGCACACATGTAGTTGCCTTGGCTATTGTTGACGTACACACAGCATGGCCGTATTCACTGGACATCTTCGGGGTGTCCTCACTCCGCGGTCCCTGGCATCCTCCCTGTTTATTCCAAACCCCCAAGACCGGCATTTTCGGAAAGCACATGAGCAGGGCTTTCCAACAGTGTCAGACTTGTCAGTTTCCCGTCAATACTTTGGGAGATAGAGCCGTTGCTAAGTCTTGTTTTCATTCTGTTACAGCTTCGTGTACAAAAGTGCCATTAGACAGGCGTTTGAAGCGCATTCGGAGCACCCCCGCTCCCTGGTGGTTTCAAGACGGAAGATGGCCCTGGTTGGCCAGGAAAACCAGATTTTCGGATGCAGGACTATGGCAGCTACCTGCAGGTACAAGAAATTTCTCTCTAGCCCTAGTATTTGTGGATTTATTGGCTGTGGTGCAGCCGACTACTTTTTTCGGCGTTTTTTTGCTGGCTTCGGTCCAGCACACATGAAGTTGCCTTGGCTATTGTTGACGTACACACAGCATGGCCGTATTCACTGGACATCATCGGGGTGTCCTCACTCCGCGGTCCCTGGCATCCTCCCTGTTTATCCCTAACCCCCAAGACCGGCATTTTCTGAAAGCCAATGAGCAGGGCTTTCCAACAGTGTCACACTTGTTAGTTTCCCGCCAATACTTTGGGAGATAGAGCCGTTGCTAAGTCTTGTTTTCACTCTGTTACAGCTTCGTGTACAAAAGTACCAGGGCCATCTTCCGTCTTGAAACCACCAGGGAGCGGGTCTGCTCCGAATGCGCTTCAAACGCCTGTCTAATGGCACTTTTGTACACGAAGCTGTAACAGAGTGAAAACAAGACTTATCAACGGCTCTATCTCCCAAAGTATTGGCGGGAAACTGACAAGTGTGACACTGTTGGAAAGCCCTGCTCATGGGCTTTCCGAAAATGCCGGTCTTGTGGCTTTGGGATAAACAGGTAGGATGCCAGGGACCGCGGAGTGAGGACACCCCGAAGATGTCCAGTGCATACGGCCATGCTGTGTGTACGTCAACAATAGCCAAGGCAACTATATGTGTGCTGGACCGAAGCCAGCAAAAAAACGCCGAAAAAAGAAGTCGGCAGCGCCACGGCCAATAAATCCAGAAATAATGGGGCTAGAGAGAAATGTATTGTACCTGCAGGTAGCTGCCATAGTCCTGCATCCGAAAATCTGGTTTTCCCGGCCAGCCAGGGCCATCTCTCGTCTTAAAAAAACTAGGGAGCGGGGCTGCTCCGAATGCGCTTCAAAAGCAAGACTGAGCAATGGCTCTATCTCCCAAAGTATTGGCGGGAAACTGACAAGTTTGACACTGTTGGAAAGCCCTGCTCATGGGCTTTCCGAAAATGCCGGTCTTGGGGCTGCAGGATAAACAGGTAGGATGCCAGGCACCGCGGAGTGAGGACACCCCGAAGATGTCCAGTGCATACGGCCATGCTGTGTGTACGTCAACAATAGCCAAGGCAACTACATGTGTGCTGGACCGAAGCCAGCAAAAAAACGCGTAAAAAAGAAGTCGGCAGCGCCAAGGCCAATAAATCCAGAAATAATGGGGCTAGAGAGAAATGTATTGTACCTGCAGGTAGCTGCCATAGTCCTGCATCCGAAAATCTGGTTTTCCCGGCCAGCCAGGGCCATCTCTCGTCTTAAAAAAACTAGGGAGCGGGGCTGCTCCGAATGCGCTTCAAAAGCAAGACTGAGCAATGGCTCTATCTCCCAAAGTATTGGCGGGAAACTGACAAGTCTGACACTGTTGGAAAGCCCTGCTCATGGGCTTTCCGAAAATGCCGGTCTTGGGGCTGCAGGATAAACAGGTAGGATGCCAGGCACCGCGGAGTGAGGACACCCCGAAGATGTCCAGTGCATACGGCCATGCTGTGTGTACGTCAACAATAGCCAAGGCAACTACATGTGTGCTGGACCGAAGCCAGCAAAAAAACGCGTAAAAAAGAAGTCGGCAGCGCCAAGGCCAATAAATCCAGAAATAATGGGGCTAGAGAGAAATGTATTGTACCTGCAGGTAGCTGCCATAGTCCTGCATCCGAAAATATGGTTTTCCCGGCCAGCCAGGGCCATCTTCTGTCTTGAAACCACCAGGGAGCGGGGCTGCTCCGAATGCGCTTCAAACGCCTGTCTAATGGCACTTTTGTACACGAAGCTGTAACAGAGTGAAAACAAGACTTAGCAACGGCTCTATCTCCCAAAGTATTGGCGGGAAACTGACAAGTCTGACACTCTTGGAAAGCCCTGCTCATGGGCTTTCCGAAAATGCCGGTCTTGGGGCTGCAGGATAAACAGGTAGGATGCCAGGGACCGCGGAGTGAGGACACCCCGAAGATGTCCAGTGCATACGGCCATGCTGTGTGTACGTCAACAATAGCCAACGCAACTACATGTGTGCTGGACCGAAGCCAGCAAAAAAACGCCGAAAAAAGAAGTCGGCAGCGCCAAGGCCAATAAATCCAGAAATAATGGGGCTAGAGAGAAATTTCTTGTACCTGCAGGTAGCTGCCATAGTCCTGCATCCGAAAATCTGGTTTTCCCGGCCAGCCAGGGCCATCTTCCGTCTTGAAACCACCAGGGAGCGGGACTGCTCCGAATGCGCTTCAAACGCCTGTCTAATGGCACTTTTGTACACGAAGCTGTAACAGAGTGAAAACAAGACTTATCAACGGCTCTATCTCCCAAAGTATTGGCGGGAAACTGACAAGTGTGACACTGTTGGAAAGCCCTGCTCATGGGCTTTCCGAAAATGCCGGTCTTGTGGCTTTGGGATAAACAGGTAGGATGCCAGGGACCGCGGAGTGAGGACACCCCGAAGATGTCCAGTGCATACGGCCATGCTGTGTGTACGTCAACAATAGCCAAGGCAACTACATGTGTGCTGGACCAAAGCCAGCAAAAAAACGCCGAAAAAAGAAGTCGGCAGCGCCACGGCCAATAAATCCAGAAATAATGGGGCTAGAGAGAAATGTATTGTACCTGCAGGTAGCTGCCATAGTCCTGCATCCGAAAATATGGTTTTCCCGGCCAGCCAGGGCCATCTCTCGTCTTAAAAAAACTAGGGAGCGGGGCTGCTCCGAATGCGCTTCAAAAGCAAGACTGAGCAATGGCTCTATCTCCCAAAGTATTGGCGGGAAACTGACAAGTCTGACACTGTTGGAAAGCCCTGCTCATGGGCTTTCCGAAAATGCCGGTCTTGGGGCTGCAGGATAAACAGGTAGGATGCCAGGCACCGCGGAGTGAGGACACCCCGAAGATGTCCAGTGCATACGGCCATGCTGTGTGTACGTCAACAATAGCCAAGGCAACTACATGTGTGCTGGACCGAAGCCAGCAAAAAAACGCGTAAAAAAGAAGTCGGCAGCGCCAAGGCCAATAAATCCAGAAATAATGGGGCTAGAGAGAAATGTATTGTACCTGCAGGTAGCTGCCATAGTCCTGCATCCGAAAATATGGTTTTCCCGGCCAGCCAGGGCCATCTTCTGTCTTGAAACCACCAGGGAGCGGGGCTGCTCCGAATGCGCTTCAAACGCCTGTCTAATGGCACTTTTGTACACGAAGCTGTAACAGAGTGAAAACAAGACTTAGCAACGGCTCTATCTCCCAAAGTATTGGCGGGAAACTGACAAGTCTGACACTCTTGGAAAGCCCTGCTCATGGGCTTTCCGAAAATGCCGGTCTTGGGGCTGCAGGATAAACAGGTAGGATGCCAGGGACCGCGGAGTGAGGACACCCCGAAGATGTCCAGTGCATACGGCCATGCTGTGTGTACGTCAACAATAGCCAAGGCAACTACATGTGTGCTGGACCGAAGCCAGCAAAAAAACGCCGAAAAAAGAAGTCGGCAGCGCCAAGGCCAATAAATCCAGAAATAATGGGGCTAGAGAGAAATTTATTGTACCTGCAGGTAGCTGCCATAGTCCTGCATCCGAAAACCTGGTTTTCCCGGCCAGCCAGAATGCGCTTCAAACAAAAGTGCCATTAGACAGGCGTTTGAAGCGCATTCGGAGCAGACCCGCTCCCTGGTGGTTTCAAGGCGGAAGATGGCCCTGGCTGGCCGGGAAAACCAGATTTTCGGATGCAGGACTATGGCAGCTACCTGCAGGTACAATAAATTTCTCTCTAGCCCCATTATTTCTGGATTTATTGGCCTTGGCGCTTCCGACTTCTTTTTTTAACGCATTTTTTTGCTGGCTTCGGTCCAGCACACATGTAGTTGCCTTGGCTATTGTTGACGTACACACAGCATGGCCGTATGCACTGGACATCTTCGGGGTGTCCTCACTCCGCGGTCCCTGGCATCCTACCTGTTTATCCTGCAGCCCCAAGACCGGCATTTTCGGAAAGCCCATGAGCAGGGCTTTCCAACAGTGTCAAACTTGTTAGTTTCCCGCCAATACTTTGGGAGATAGAGCCATTGCTCAGTCTTGTTTTCACTCTGTTACAGCTTCGTATACAAAAGTGCCATTAGACAGGCGTTTGAAGCGCATTCGGAGCAGCCCCGCTCCCTAGTTTTTTTAAGACGGAAGATGGCCCTGGCTGGCCGGGAAAACCAGATTTTCGGATGCAGGACTATGGCAGCTACCTGCAGGTACAATACATTTCTCTCTAGCCCCATTATTTCTGGATTTATTGGCCGTGGCGCTGCCGACTTCTTTTTTCGGCGTTTTTTTGCTGGCTTCGGTCCAGCACACATGTAGTTGCCTTGGCTATTGTTGACGTACACACAGCATGGCCGTATGCACTGGACATCTTCGGGGTGTCCTCACTCCGCGGTCCATGGAATCCTCCCTGTTTATCCTGCAGCCCCAAGACCGGCATTTTCGGAAAGCCCATGAGCAGGGCTTTCCAACAGTGTCAAACTTGTCAGTTTCCCGCCAATACTTTGGGAGATAGAGCGGTTGCTAAGTCTTGTTTTCACTCTGTTACAGCTTCGTGTACAAAAGTGCCATTAGACAGGCGTTTGAAGCGCATTCGGAGCAGACCCGCTCCCTGGTGGTTTCATGACAGAAGATGGCCCTGGCTGGCCGGGAAAACCAGATTTTCGGATGCAGGACTATGGCAGCTACCTGCAGGTACAATAAATTTCTCTCTAGCTCCATTATTTCTGGATTTATTGGCCTTGGCGCTGCCGACTTCTTTTTTTAACGCATTTTTTTGCTGGCTTCGGTCCAGCACACATGTAGTTGCCTTGGCTATTGTTGACGTACACACAGCATGGCAGTATGCACTGGACTCTTCGGGGTGTCCTCACTCCGCGGTCCCTGGCATCCTCCCTGTTTATCTTGCAGCCCCAAGACCGGCATTGTCGGAAAGCCCATGAGCAGGGCTTTCCAACAGTGTCAAACTTGTCAGTTTCCCGCCAATACTTTGGGAGATAGAGCCGTTGCTAAGTCTTGTTTTCACTCTGTTACAGCTTCGTATACAAAAGTGCCATTAGACAGTCGTTTGAAGCGCATTCGGAGCAGCCCCGCTCCCTGGTGGTTTCAAGACGGAAGATGGCCCTGGCTGGCCGGGAAAACCAGATTTTCGGATGCAGGACTATAACAGCTACCTGCAGGTACAAGAAATTTCTCTCTAGCCCCTTTATTTCTGGATTGATTGGCCGTGGCGCTGCCGACTTCTTTTTTCGGCGTTTTTTTTGCTGGCTTCGGTCCAGCACACATGTAGTTGCCTTGGCTATTGTTGACGTACACACAGCATAGCCGTATGCACTGGACATCTTCGGGGTGTCCTCACTCCGCGGTCCCTGGCATCCTCCCTGTTTATCCTGCAGCCCCAAGACCGGCATTGTCGGAAAGCCCATGAGCAGGGCTTTCCAACAGTGTCAAACTTGTCAGTTTCCCGCCAATACTTTGGGAGATAGAGCCGTTGCTAAGTCTTGTTTTCACTCTGTTACAGCTTCGTGTACAAAAGTGCCATAAGACAGGCGTTTGAAGCGCATTCGGGGCAGCCCCGCTCCCTGATGGTTTCAAGACGGAAGATGGCCCTGGCCGGCCGGGAAAACCAGATTTTCGGTTGCAGGACTATGGAAGCTACCTGCAGGTACAAGAGATTTCTCTCTAGCCCAATTATTTCTGGATTTATTGGCCGTGGCGCTGCCGACTTCTTTTTTCGGCGTTTTTTTTGCTGGCTTCGGTCCAGCACACATGTAGTTGCCTTGGCTATTGTTGACGTACACACAGCATGGCCGTATGCACTGGACATCTTCGGGTTGTCCTCACTCCGCGGTCCCTGGCATCCTCCCTGTTTATCCTGCAGCCCCAAGACCGGCATTGTCGGAAAGCCCATGAGCAGGGCTTTCCAACAGTGTCAAACTTGTCAGTTTCCCGCCAATACTTTGGGAGATAGAGCCGTTGCTAAGTCTTATTTTCACTCTGTTACAGCTTCGTGTACAAAAGTGCCATTAGACAGGCGTTTGAAGCGCATTCGGAGCAGCCCCGCTCCCTGGTGGTTTCAAGACGGAAGATGGCCCTGGCTGGCCGGGAAAACCAGATTTTTGGATGCAGGACTATGGCAGCTACCTGCAGGTACAATAAATTTCTCTCTAGCCCCATAATTTCTGGATTTATTGGCCGTGGCGCTGCCGACTTCTTTTTTCGGCGTTTTTTTGCTGGCTTCGGTCCAGCACACATGTAGTTGCCTAAGCTATTGTTGACGTACACACAGCATAGCCGTATGCACTGGACATCTTCGGGGTGTCCTCACTCCGCGGTCCCTGGCATCCTCCCTGTTTATCCTGCAGCCCCAAGACCGGCATTGTCGGAAAGTCCATGAGCAGGGCTTTCCAACAGTGTCAAACTTGTCAGTTTCCCGCCAATACTTTGGGAGATAGAGCCGTTGCTAAGTCTTGTTTTCACTCTGTTACAGCTTCGTGTACAAAAGTGCCATTGGACAGTCGTTTGAAGCGCATTCGGAGCAGCCCCGCTCCCTGGTGGTTTCAAGACGGAAGATGGCCCTGGCTGGCCGGGAAAACCAGATTTTCGGATGCAGGACTATAACAGCTACCTACAGGTACAATAAATTTCTCTCTAGCCCCATTATTTCTGGATTTATTGGCCGTGGCGCTGCCGACTTCTTTTTTCGGCGTTTTTTTTTTGCTGGCTTCGGTCCAGCACACATGTAGTTGCCTTGGCTATTGTTGACGTACACACAGCATGGCAGTATGCACTGGACATCTTCGGGGTGTCCTCACTCCGCGGTCCCTGGCATCCTCCCTGTTTGTCCTGCAGCCCCAAGACCGGCATTTTCGAGAAAGCCCATGAGCAGGGCTTTCTAACAGTGTCAAACTTGTCAGTTTCCCGCCAATACTTGGGGAAATAGAGCCGTTGCTAAGTCTTGTTTTCACTCTGTTACAGCTTCGTGTACAAAAGTGCCATAAGACAGGCGTTTGAAGCGCATTCGGGGCAGCCCCGCTCCCTGATGGTTTCAAGACGGAAGATGGCCCTGGCCGGCCAGGAAAACCAGATTTTCGGATGCAAGACTATGGCAGCTACCTGCAGGTACAATAAATTTCTCTCTAGCCCCATTATTTCTGGATTTATTGGCCGTGGCGCTGCCGAATTCTTTTTTCGGCGTTTTTTTTTGCTGGCTTCAGTCCAGCACACATGTAGTTGCCTTGGCTATTGTTGACGTACACACAGCATAGCCGTATGCACTGGACATCTTCGGGGTGTCCTCACTCCGCGGTCCCTGGCATCCTCCCTGTTTATCCTGCAGCCCCAAGACCGGCATTGTCGGAAAGTCCATGAGCAGGGCTTTCCAACAGTGTCAAACTTGTCAGTTTCCCGCCAATACTTTGGGAGATAGAGCCGTTGCTAAGTCTTGTTTTCACTCTGTTACAGCTTCGTGTACAAAAGTGCCATTGGACAGTCGTTTGAAGCGCATTCGGAGCAGCCCCGCTCCCTGGTGGTTTCAAGACGGAAGATGGCCCTGGCTGGCCGGGAAAACCAGATTTTCGGATGCAGGACTATAACAGCTACCTACAGGTACAATAAATTTCTCTCTAGCCCCATTATTTCTGGATTTATTGGCCGTGGCGCTGCCGACTTCTTTTTTCGGCGTTTTTTTTTTGCTGGCTTCGGTCCAGCACACATGTAGTTGCCTTGGCTATTGTTGACGTACACACAGCATGGCAGTATGCACTGGACATCTTCGGGGTGTCCTCACTCCGCGGTCCCTGGCATCCTCCCTGTTTGTCCTGCAGCCCCAAGACCGGCATTTTCGAGAAAGCCCATGAGCAGGGCTTTCTAACAGTGTCAAACTTGTCAGTTTCCCGCCAATACTTGGGGAAATAGAGCCGTTGCTAAGTCTTGTTTTCACTCTGTTACAGCTTCGTGTACAAAAGTGCCATAAGACAGGCGTTTGAAGCGCATTCGGGGCAGCCCCGCTCCCTGATGGTTTCAAGACGGAAGATGGCCCTGGCCGGCCAGGAAAACCAGATTTTCGGATGCAAGACTATGGCAGCTACCTGCAGGTACAATAAATTTCTCTCTAGCCCCATTATTTCTGGATTTATTGGCCGTGGCGCTGCCGAATTCTTTTTTCGGCGTTTTTTTTTGCTGGCTTCAGTCCAGCACACATGTAGTTGCCTTGGCTATTGTTGACGTACACACAGCATAGCCGTATGCACTGGACATCTTCGGGGTGTCCTCACTCCGCGGTCCCTGGCATCCTCCCTGTTTATCCTGCAGCCCCAAGACCGGCATTGTCGGAAAGTCCATGAGCAGGGCTTTCCAACAGTGTCAAACTTGTCAGTTTCCCGCCAATACTTTGGGAGATAGAGCCGTTGCTAAGTCTTGTTTTCACTCTGTTACAGCTTCGTGTACAAAAGTGCCATTGGACAGTCGTTTGAAGCGCATTCGGAGCAGCCCCGCTCCCTGGTGGTTTCAAGACGGAAGATGGCCCTGGCTGGCCGGGAAAACCAGATTTTCGGATGCAGGACTATAACAGCTACCTACAGGTACAATAAATTTCTCTCTAGCCCCATTATTTCTGGATTTATTGGCCGTGGCGCTGCCGACTTCTTTTTTCGGCGTTTTTTTTTTGCTGGCTTCGGTCCAGCACACATGTAGTTGCCTTGGCTATTGTTGACATACACACAGCATGGCAGTATGCACTGGACATCTTCGGGGTGTCCTCACTCCGCGGTCCCTGGCATCCTCCCTGTTTGTCCTGCAGCCCCAAGACCGGCATTTTCGAGAAAGCCCATGAGCAGGGCTTTCTAACAGTGTCAAACTTGTCAGTTTCCCGCCAATACTTGGGGAAATAGAGCCGTTGCTAAGTCTTGTTTTCACTCTGTTACAGCTTCGTGTACAAAAGTGCCATAAGACAGGCGTTTGAAGCGCATTCGGGGCAGCCCCGCTCCCTGATGGTTTCAAGACGGAAGATGGCCCTGGCCGTCCGGGAAAACCAGATTTTCGGATGCAAGACTATGGCAGCTACCTGCAGGTACAATTAATTTCTCTCTAGCCCCATTATTTCTGGATTTATTGGCCGTGGCGCTGCCGAATTCTTTTGTTGGCGTTTTTTTTTTGCTGGCTTCAGTCCAGCACACATGTAGTTGCCTTGGCTATTGTTGACGTACACACAGCATAGCCGTATGCACTGGACATCTTCGGGGTGTCCTCACTCCGCGGTCCCTGGCATCCTCCCTGTTTATCCTGCAGCCCCAAGACCGGCATTGTCGGAAAGTCCATGAGCAGGGCTTTCCAACAGTGTCAAACTTGTCAGTTTCCCGCCAATACTTTGGGAGATAGAGCCGTTGCTAAGTCTTGTTTTCACTCTGTTACAGCTTCGTGTACAAAAGTGCCATTGGACAGTCGTTTGAAGCGCATTCGGAGCAGCCCCGCTCCCTGGTGGTTTCAAGACGGAAGATGGCCCTGGCTGGCCGGGAAAACCAGATTTTCGGATGCAGGACTATAACAGCTACCTACAGGTACAATAAATTTCTCTCTAGCCCCATTATTTCTGGATTTATTGGCCGTGGCGCTGCCGACTTCTTTTTTCGGCGTTTTTTTGCTGGCTTCGGTCCAGCACACATGTAGTTGCCTTGGCTATTGTTGACGTACACACAGCATGGCCGTATGCACTGGACATCTTCGGGTTGTCCTCACTCCGCGGTCCCTGGCATCCTCCCTGTTTATCCTGCAGCCCCAAGACTGGCATTGTCGGAAAGCCCATGAGCAGGGCTTTCCAACAGTGTCAAACTTGTCAGTTTCCCGCCAATACTTTGGGAGATAGAGCCGTTGCTAAGTCTTGTTTTCACTCTGTTACAGCTTCGTGTACAAAAGTGCCATAAGACAGGCGTTTGAAGCGCATTCGGGCAGCCCCGCTCCCTGATGGTTTCAAGACGGAAGATAGCTCTGGCCGGCCGGGAAAACCAGATTTTCGGATGCAGGACTATGGCAGCTACCTGCAGGTACAAGAGATTTTTCTCTAGCCCAATTATTTCTGGATTTATTGGCCGTGGCGCTGCCGACTTCTTTTTTCGGCGTTTTTTTGCTGGCTTCGGTCCAGCACACATGTAGTTGCCTTGGCTATTGTTAAGGTACACACAGCATGGCCGTCTGCACTGGACATCTTCGGGATGTCCTCACTCCGCGGTCCCTGGCATCC
Source organism: Marthasterias glacialis (assembly GCA_911728455.2). Classification (NCBI taxonomy): domain Eukaryota; kingdom Metazoa; phylum Echinodermata; class Asteroidea; order Forcipulatida; family Asteriidae; genus Marthasterias; species Marthasterias glacialis. The sequence goes on from OU452229.1 coordinate 13,398,654, forward strand.
TCCCTGTTTATCCCGCAGCCCCAAGACCGGCATTTTCGGAAAGCCCATGAGCAGGGCTTTCCAACAGTGTCAGACTTGTCAGTGTCCCGCCAATACTTTGGGAGATAGAGCCGTTGCTCAGTCTTATTTTCATTCCGTTACAGCTTCGTCTACAAAAGTGCCATAAGACAGGCGTTTGAAGCGCATTCGGAGCAGCCCCGCTCCCTGGTGGTTTCAAGACGGAAGATGGCCCTGGCTGGCCGGTAAAACCAGATTTTCGGATGCAGGACTGTGGCAGCTACCTGCAAGTACAATAAATTTCTCTCTAGCCCCATTATTTCTGGATTTATTGGCCGTGGCGCTGCCGACTTCTTTTTTCGGCGTTTTTTTGCTGGCTTCGGTCCAGCACACATGTAGTTGCCTTGGCTATTGTTGACGTACACACAGCATGGCCGTACGCACTGGACATCATCGGGGTGTCCTCACTCCGCGGTCCCTGGCATCCTCCCTGTTTATCCTGCAGCCCAAAGACTGGCATTTTCGGAAAGCCCATAAGCAGGGCTTTCCAACAGTGTCAGACTTGTCAGTTTCCCGCCAATACTTTGGGAGATAGAGCCGTTGCTAAGTCTTGTTTTCACTCTGTTACAGCTTCGTGTACAAAAGTGCCATTAGACAGGCGTTTGAAGCGCATTCGGAGCAGCCCCGCATCGTGGTGGTTTCAAGACGGAAGATGGCCCTGGCTGGCCGGGAAAACCATATTTTCGGATGCAGGACTATGACAGCTACCTGCAGGTACAAGAAATTTCTCTCTAGCCTCATTATTTATGGATTTATTTGCCGTGGCGCTGCCGACTTCTTTTTTCGGCGTTTTTTTGCTGGCTTCGGTCCAGCACACATGTAGTGGCCTTTGCTATTGTTGACGTACAGCATGGCCGTATGCACTGGACATCCTCGGGGTGTCCTCACTCCGCGGTCCCTGGCATCCTTCCTGTTTATCCCGCAGCCCCAAGACCGGCATTTTCGGGAAGCCCATGAGCAGGGCTTTCTAACAGTGTCAGACTTGTCAGTTTCCCGCCAATACTTTGGGAGGTAGAGCCGTTGCTAAGTCTTATTTTCACTCCGTTACAGCTTCGTCTACAAAAGTGCCATAAGACAGGCGTTTGAAGCGCATTCGGAGCATTCCTGCTCCCTAGTGGTTTCAAGACGGAAGATGGCCCTGGCTGGCCGGGAAAACCAGATTTTCGGATGCAGGACTGTGGCAGCTACCTGCAAGTACAATAAATTTCTCTTTAGCCCAATTATTTCTGGATTTATTGGCCGTGGCGCTGCCGACTTCTTTTTTCGGCGTTTTTTTGCTGGCTTCGGTCCAGCACACATGTAGTTGCCTTGGCTATTGTTGACGTACACACAGCATGGCCGTACGCACTGGACATCATCGGGATGTCCTCACTCCGCGGTCCCTGGCATCCTCCCTGTTTATCCTGCAGCCCCAAGACCGACATTTTCGGAAAGCCCATGAGCAGGGCTTTCCAACAGTGTCATACTTGTCAGTTTCCCGCCAATACTTTGGGAGATAGAGCCGTTGCTAAGTCTTGTTTTCACTCCGTTACAGCTTCGTGTACAAAAGTGCCATAAGACAGGCGTTTGAAGCGCATTAGGAGCAGCCCCGCACCCTGGTGGTTTGAAGACGGAAGATGGCCCTGGCTGGCCGGGAAAACCATATTTTCGGATGCAGGACTATGGCAGCTACCTGCAGATACAAGAATTTTCTCTCTAGCCCCATTATTTCTGGATTTATTGGCCGTGGCGCTGCCGACTTCTTTTTTCGGCGTTTTTTTTTGCTGGCTTCGATCCAGCACACATGAAGTTGCCTTGGCTATTGTTGACGTACACACAGCATGGCCGTATGCACTGGACATCCTCGGGGTGTCCTCAATCAGCAGTCCCTGGCATCCTCCCTGTTTATCCCGCAGCCCCAAGACCGGCATTTTCGGAAAGCCCATGAGCAGGGCTTTCCAACAGTGTCAGACTTGTCAGTTTCCCGCCAATACTTTGGGAGATAGAGCCGTTGCTAAGTCTTGTTTTCACTCTGTTACAGCTTCGTGTACAAAAGTGCCATTAGACAGGCGTTTGAAGCGCATTCGGAGCAGCCCCGCTCCCTGGTGGTTTCAAGACGGAAGATGGCCCTGGCTGGCCGGGAAAACCATATTTACGGATGCAGGACTATGGCAGCTACCTGCAGGTACAAGACATTTCTCTCTAGCACCATTATTTCTGGATTTATTGGCCGTGGCGCTGCCGACTTCTTTTTTCGGCGTTTTTTTTTTGCTGGCTTCGGTCCAGCACACATGTAGTTGCCTTGGCTATTGTTGACGTACACACAGCATGGCCGTATGCACTGGACATCCTCGGGATGTCCTCACTCCGCGGTCCCTGGCATCCTCCATGTTTATCCTGCAGCCCCGGGACTGGCATTTTCGGAAAGCCCATGAGCAGGGCTTTTCAACAGTGTCAGACTTGTCAGTTTCCCGCCAATACTTTGGGAGATAGAGCCGTTGCTAAGTCTTATTTTCACTCCGTTACAGCTTCGTCTACAAAAGTGCCATAAGACAGGCGTTTGAAGCGCATTCGGAGCAGCCCCGCTCCCTGGTGGTTTGAAGACGGAAGATGGCCCTTGCTGGCCGGGAAAACAAGATTTTCGGATGCAGGACTATGGCAGCTACCTGCAGGTACAAGAAATTTCTCTCTAGCCCCATTATTTCTGGATTTATTGGCCGTGGCGCTGCCGACTTCTTTTTTCGGCGTTTTTTTGCTGGCTTCGGTCCAGCACACATGTAGTTGCCTTGGCTATTGTTAACGTACACACAGCATGGCCGTCTGCACTGGACATCTTCGGGGTGTCCTCACTCCGCGGTTCCTGGAATCCTCCCTGTTTATCCCGCAGCCCCAAGACCGGCATTTTCGGGAAGCCCATGAGCAGGGCTTTCTAACAGTGTCAGACTTGTCAGTTTCCCGCCAATACTTTGGGAGATAGAGCCGTTGCTAAGTCGTATTTTCACTCCGTTACAGCTTCGTCTACAAAAGTGCCATAAGACAGGCGTTTGAAGCGCATTCGGAGCAGCCCCCCTCCCTGGTGGTTTGAAGACGGAAGATGGCCCTGGCTGGCCGGGAAAACCATATTTTGGATGCAGGACTATGACAGCTACCTGCAGGTACAAGAAATTTCTCTCTAGCCCCATTATTTCTGGATTTATTGGCCGTGGCGCTGCCGACTTCTTTTTTCGGCGTTTTTTTTGCTGGCTTCGGTCCAGCACACATGTAGTTGCCTTGGCTATTGTTGACGTACACACAGCATGGCCGTATGCACTGGACATCTTCGGGATGTCCTAACTCCGCGGTTCCTGGCATCCTCCATGTTTATCCTGCAGCCCCAGGACTGGCATTTTCGGAAAGCCCACGAGCAGGGCTTTCCAAAAATGTCAGACTTGTCAGTTTCCCGCCAATACTTTGGGAGATAGAGCCGTTGCTAAGTCTTGTTTTTACTCTGTTACAGCTTCGTGTACAAAAGTGCCATTAGACAGGCGTTTGAAGCGCATTCGGATCAGCCCCGCATCCTGGTGGTTTCAAGACGGAAGATGGCCCTGGCTGGCCGGGAAAACCAATTTTTCGGATGCAGGACTATGACAGCTACCTGCAGATACAAGAAATCTTTCTCTATCCCCATTATTTCTGGATTTATTGGCCGTGGCGCTGCCGACTTCTTTTTTCGGCGTTTTTTTGCTGGCTTCGGTCCAGCACACATGAAGTTGCCTTGGCTATTGTTGACGTACACACAGCATGGCCGTAAGCACTTGACATCATCGGGGTGTCCTCACTCCGCGGTACCTGGCATCCTCCCTGTTTATCCCGCAGCCCCAAGACCGGCATTTTCGGAAAACCCACGAGCAGGGCTTTCCAACAGTGTCAGACTTGTCAGTTTCCCGCCAATACTTTGGGAGATAGAGCCGTTGCTAAGTCTTGTTTTCACTCTGTTACAGCTTGGTGTACAAAAGTGCCATTAGACAGGCGTTTGAAGCGCATTCGGATCAGCCCCGCATCCTGGTGGTTTGAAGACGGAAGATGGCCCTGACTAGCCGGGAAAACCATTTTTCGGATGCAGGACTATGACAGCTACCTGCAGATACAAGAAATTTTTCTCTATCCCCATTATTTCTGGATTTATTGGCCGTGGCGCTGCCGAATTCTTTTTTTGGCGTTTTTTTGCTGGCTTCGGTCCAGCACACATGTAGTTGCCTTGGCTATTGTTGACGTACACACAGCATGGCCGTATGCACTGGACATCTTCGGGGTGTCCCCACTCCGCGGTCCCTAGCATCCTTCATGTTTATCCTGCAGCCCCAAGACCGGCCTTTTCGGAAAGCCCATGAGCAGGGCTTTCCAACAGTGTCAGACTTGTCAGTTTCCCGCCAATACTTTGGGAGATAGAGCCGTTGCTAAGTCTTGTTTTCACTCTGTTACAGCCTTGTGTACAAAAGTGCCATTAGACAGGCGTTTGAAGCGCATTCGGAGCAGCCCCGCATCCTGGTGGTTTCAAGACGGAAGATGGCCCTGGCTGGCCGGGAAAACCAGATTTTGTGGATGCAGGACTATGACAGCTACCTGCAGATACAAGAAATTTTTCTCTATCCCCATTATTTCTGGATTTATTGGCCGTGGCGCTGCCGACTTCTTTTTTCGGCGTTTTTTTGCTGGCTTCAGTCCAGCACACATGTAGTTGCCTTGGCTATTGTTGACGTACACACAGCATGGCCGTATGCACTGGACATCTTCGGGGTGTTCTCACTCCGAGGTTCTTGGTATCCTACTTGTTTATTCCGCAGCCCCAAGACCGGCATTTTCGGAAAGCCCATGAGCAGGGCTTTCCAACAGTGTCAGACTTGTCAGTTTCCCGCCAATACTTTGGGAGATAGAGCCGTTGCTAAGTCTTGTTTTCACTCTGTTACAGCTTCGTGTACAAAAGTGCCATTAGACAGGCGTTTGAAGCGCATTCGGAGCAGCCCCGCTCCCTGGTGGTTTGAAGACGGAAGACTACCCTAGCTGGCCGGGAAAACCATATTTTCGGATGCAGGACTATGGCAGCTACCTGCAGGTACAAGAAATTTCTCTGTAGCCCCATTATTTCTGGATTTATTGGCCGTGGCGCTGCCGACTTCTTTTTTCGGCTTTTTTTTGCTGGCTTCGGTCCAGCACACATGTTATTGCCTTGGCTATTGTTGACGTACACACAGCATGGCTGTATGCACGGGGTGTCCTCACTCCGCGGTCCCTGGCATCCTCCCTGTTTATCCTGCAGCCCCAAGACCAGCATTTTCAGAAAGCCCATGAGCAGGGCTTTCCTACAGTGTCAGACTTGTCAGTTTCCAACCAATACTTTGGGAGATAGAGCCGTTGCTAAGTCTTGTTTTCACTCTGTTACAGCTTGGTGTACAAAAGTGCCATTAGACAGGCGTTTGAAGCGCATTCGGATCAGCCCCGCATCCTGGTGGTTTGAAGACGGAAGATGGCCCTGACTAGCCGGGAAAACCATTTTTCGGATGCAGGACTATGACAGCTACCTGCAGATACAATAAATTTTTCTCTATCCCCATTATTTCTGGATTTATTGGCCGTGGCGCTGCCGACTTCTTTTTTTGGCGTTTTTTTGCTGGCTTCGGTCCAGCACACATGTAGTTGCCTTGGCTATTATTGACATACACACAGCATGGCCGTATGCACTGGACATCCTCGGTGTTTCCTCACTCCGCGGTTCCTGGCATCCTCCCTGTTTATCCCGCAGCCCCAAGTGCGGCATTTTCGGAAAGCCCATGAGCAGGGCTTTCCAACAGTATCAAACTTGTCAGTTTCCCGCCAATACTTTGGGAGATAGAGCCGTTGCTCAGTCTTGTTTTCACTCTGTTACTGCTTGGTGTACAAAAGTGCCATAAGACAGGCGTTTGAATCGCATTCGGGGCAGCCCTGCTCCCTGGTGGTTTGAAGACGGAAGATGGCCCTGGCTTGGCGGGAAAACCAGATTTTCGGATGCAGGACTATGGCAGCTACCTGCAGGTACAAGAAATTTCTCTCTAGCCCCATTATTTCTGGATTTATTGGCCGTGGCGCTGCCGACTTCTTTTTTCGGCATTTTTTTGCTGGCTTCGGTCCAGCACACATGTAGTTGCCTTGGCTATTGTTGACGTACACACAGCATGGCCGTATGCACTGGACATCATCGGGGTGTCCTCACTCCGCGGTACCTGGCATGCTCCCTGTTTATTCCGTAGCCCCAAGAACAGCATTTTCGGAAAGCCCACGAGCAGGGCTTTCCAAAAGTGTCAGACTTGTCAGTTTCCCGCCAATACTTTGGGAGATAGAGCCGTTGCTAAGTCTTGTTTTCACTCTGTTACAGCTTCGTGTACAAAAGTGCCATTAGACAGGCGTTTGAAGCGCATTCGGATCAGCCCCGCATCCTGGTGGTTTCAAGACGGAAGATGGCCCTGGCTGGCCGGGAAAACCAGATTTTGTGGATGCAGGACTATGACAGCTACCTGCAGATACAAGAAATTTTTCTCTATCCCCATTATTTCTGGATTTATTGGCCGTGGCGCTGCCGACTTCTTTTTTCGGCGTTTTTTTGCTGGCTTCAGTCCAGCACACATGTAGTTGCCTTGGCTATTGTTGACGTACACACAGCATGGCCGTATGCACTGGACATCTTCGGGGTGTTCTCACTCCGAGGTTCCTGGCATCCTACTTGTTTATTCCGCAGCCCCAAGACCAGCATTTTCGGAAAGCCCATGAGCAGGGCTTTCCAACAGTGTCAGACTTGTCAGTTTCCAACCAATACTTTGGGAGATAGAGCCGTTGCTAAGTCTTGTTTTCACTCTGTTACAGCTTCGTGTACAAAAGTGTCATTAGACAGGCGTTTGAAGTACATTCGGGGCAGCCCCGCTCCCTGGTGGTTTCAAGGCGGAAGACGGCCGTAGCCGGCCGGGAAAACCATATTTTCGGATGCAAGACTATGGCAGCTACCTGCAGGTACAAGAAATTTTTCTCTAGCCCAATTATTTCTGGAGTTATTGGCCGTGGCGCTGCCGACTTCTTTTTTCGGCGTTTTTTTTTTTTCTTTGTTTTTTGTTGCTAGCTTTGGTCCAGCACACATGTAGTTGCCTTGGCTGATGTTGACGTACACATAGCATGGCCGTATGCACTGGACATCCTCGGGATGTCCTTTCTCCACGGTCCCTGGCATATTCCGCAGCCCCAAGACCGGCATTTTCGGAAAGCCCATGAGCAGGGCTTTCCAACAGTGTCAGACTTGTCAGTATCCCGCCAATGCTTCGGGAGATAGAGCCGTTGCTAAGTCTTGTTTTCACTCTGTTACAGCTTTGTGTACAAAAGTGCCATTAGACAGGCGCTGTACTCCTTTTGTGAGATTTTGGCATTTTATCGGTCGTACATAGCACGACCGATAAAATGTCAAAAGCTCAAAAAATGAGTACAGCGCCCCAGTTACTGGGTCTAGCACCAATACTAGTCACAACACAACTTACAAGCAAGAGGTAGAGCCCCCAGGCCAGCCCAGCTCGTGGACAACTCACGTGGACAACTCAATTTCCCTGTGGGAAGATTTACAAAAACATCTTTGCGCTCCAATACATGTCTGATAGCACGACACTGCTGAGAGGTTTAAAACGTCCTGGTAATTTAATTTGTTTTACGGCAAAATTGAGGCTTTCCTGAAACAATGTTTCGTCGATGCTTACAAAACTTGAACTTGAAGTCGCTGTTTTGTTAGAAATTTGCATTGTACTTTTCTCGTGACGTCATAAAATAATCCTGTCTTTTCATTGGCCAACCTCAAATGAGGCTTTTGCATTATGCATAATACCAAAATAGGTAGGAGAAAGTTGTCAAGGTTGATGTCGAATTGTTTGTATTATATATTGTTCAGCATTTAATCAGCAGACCCCCACAAGTCTGTCGTGGGCAGCAATGAATATGCAAAGTCATTTGAATTTAATTCTTCTGTGTTTTATTTTGTGTTAGTGGAAACCAGTGAGCCATGGTGTGTATATATGAATAGTCATAAGAGAACATTGAGAGTGAGAAACCGTGACGCCTGAGATGTGTGGATGGTTAGCAATAGGTATGCCGCTATGAATTGTTGGTAAATTTCAGACATCCCAAGGCAAGGCGCGGTCGTCAGATCAACCAGCCGAATTGCCGGAGCGAATTTCAAGGCCAAATTGCATGAGCAGCATACCGTGACTATTGCCATATGTATTATTACTACAAGGTGTTAATTCTTTAAATGAATGTTGTTCCTGCTGACTAAAGTGCATTTATTTGTTTATTTTAAGAAAATATGTATTCAGCAGTAATCTCATAGTTATAGCAACGTGTAACGCAGGCTCAAGCGAAGCTTTCTTGATATATATGTAGAATGTAGAATATGTAGAATGTAGAATGTAGAATATGCAAGGTCAACTAAGGGTTGAAGTTAATTATGTTCCAATAACAATACTAGCAATAAGTCTTCCTTTGTGGAACTGTTGTGGAAGCATACCGTTCGTTATGTATTTTGTTTTACACCTCAATTAATTTTTGAATTAGGAAATGTAATAAGTAAACTAACGAATTTCAGATGGCTCTGAGGCCAGGCTTTATAGCCTTTCAAAATGCAGCTAGAAAGGTGATGTTTACGGACATCCCCCAAGAACAACTTGGACCCTACAAGCCTACCTGGAACCATCTGACATAGGTCTTCCACGGATACGTGAGCTGGCGGAAACATCCAACTTCGGAATGATGGGCCGTAACCACCCATCAAGAGGTGACCACCGATTACAGTGGTGCTAAAGACCTAAGAGGACTTGTGCCAGACAACCAAGAACTAACATCGCACGACGTGATCAAACATGGTGGGCCCATCATTTAAAGACTAAACTATCTTGTGATAATGAATATTTTGTGAATCAGTGCACCGAGCGTTAAGACTGGATTGTTTTGGCCAAACATCCAGTAGATGAGATTTCTTCTCATTTGAGGTGAGAAGGTCGCCAAAGTAAAAGGCGACGCACCCAGTGGAACAGGTTTTGTTCTGGGTAGGAATATTCAAAGATAGTTTCAAGGCTAGTATTTTTCAAGGAGAGATTATTAAAAGTGATTGTGTAAGAAAGGGGGCATATTAATAATATCCGTTTGCATTTGGATGGAGAGTTTTATAAGAAGAAAGAAGTCAATTGGAGGATATGTGACTCTCCGAACATACCAAGAGTTAGGGTTTTGTGAATGTTAATTAATTTTCTTGTTTGGTTTAATTAAATTATATTTCAGAATAATAAGAGTTTCGTTTGTTTCTTGATTGTTTTATAACTCGTCTCGATAGTGACACACGGTCCAGAACTTTTGCAAATCGTTTTGCAAATCAGGCTGGCGTGACAAAAGTAACAAAAAACATAACGACCTAAAACGAACTGGTAAAGGCGCTTCGCGGCTCCGCCGATCGCACTAGTCTTTTTTCGTGTTGGTCAGTGGTGGCGCTGTTCGTGTACTCCGGGCAGCCGCGACTGCGTTGACTAAAGGCTAGGTGGAAGATGACCCTGGATGGCCGGTGTCAGATGCAATTGTGTCCGCCATGCAATACTGTCCGCTCCGGACACTTTTGCATATGCAATCGTGTCCGGGGCTATGCAAAACCGTCCGACATACATGTACATTGTGCGTCAGCGAGCGTGCATGCACTGAACGTACGTATGCACATGTGCGGCATGAATATTCATGTATTATGATTGCAGCTTACTGCAACGGTTTCAGCGCTTTAGTTTTTCTTCTGTTTTAAATCTTTTGACATATTTATAAACATAACCCGGGGGTGTCATGGACAAGCAAAATTTCCACGGGCCCGCCGTGCCTGGGGCTTGTTTTCGCCGAATATTTGAACATAGGCTTCGAGGACCGTTTTGCACGGTGGCGCCGATTGCATATGCAAATGTGTCTGGGCGGACACAATTGCATTATGCAGCAGCGTCCGGGCGGACACAATTGCATATGCAAAATCGTCCGGCGGACGGTATTGCATATGCAATAATGTCCGCCGGATAGTATCGCATAGAGGACATAATTGCATGCGACACCGGCACCGGGAACCAGACTAGTCCTTGTGTACAGACAGAAGAGAACGACGTAGGGACTGGGAACCAGTCTATACATGACCCTAAAATCCTCAGAGAATAGTCGGAGATTTTGTGGTCTGGGAACCAGACTATCTACAGATAGAGCAAATTCATAATAATGAGCTACACGTTCATGTTTCACACAGCACATACACGGCGGAAGGTCGTATCGCACTGTAACAACACATTGTCACAAATAGCACAATGCAAGGGAAGGTAGTTAGGTGAGTGCAACAGGTGGACGGATACCGTGGTAAAAACTTGTGGTAGGCCCAGGGAAATTTCCTTTTAACACTTGTTCCAATTTGTTTTTAAGGATAGAAACTAATCACTTGGATATCATTATTCATAGGATAGGTATAATGATGTAATTAATGGGGATTATTTGTTTCAAAGTTCAATGTCTCGCTGTGGAGTGTGTAGTGCACAGTGTGTGACTGTAGTGTGAGTATCATATCAATCATTGGACATTATGTTAAACAATTTAAAGAACCGTTACATGTTCGTTTGTCAACCTATTTTATTGTTAACTTTATTTTGTTGTTGAGAGTTTGATCTTGTGAGAGAGACTTGACATGGTTTATAAATTCTTTTCGCAAATCATTATCTAAAACTAGACCTAGTAACTGGGGCGCTGTACTCCTTTTTTGAGATTTTGACATTATCGGTCGTACTGTAACTAGCTGACCGATAATGTCAAAATCTCAAAAAAGGAGTACAGCGCCCCAGTTACTGGTTCTACACATAACCCATAGAGATTTACTTCGTGCAAAGAAGCACTTTTCATGTCCAGCCAGGCCCCATGGGCTGGGCACCACTACCTACAGAATTGAAGAGGAGGATCCATTGAACACACCCATGGTCATCTTGACCCGGCCCGTTGGGTTTTAACATTTTGTATTCAATTTTGAAAAATTATTATTTTACATACGCATTCCGTACACAGCAATTATTTCAACTTTTGAACGGTCATTTTCACATGTCCAGACGCCATGGGCCGGGAACCACTATCTACAGAATTGAAAAGGAGGATCTAAGATTAAGAAACACATTCATGGTCATCTGGATCCTGCCCAGCCCAGGGGGTTTTAATACTTTGTATTTAATTTTGAAAAACTATTATCTGAACGTACAAATTCCGTACCGTGCATGAAAACGTGGTTTGACATTCAACTTTTTGTACACCACCATTTGGCCGTATTTTTGACAGCAAGAGGGTGCAAGACTAATTATGACCATGAATGTGTTTCTTAGATCCTCCTCTTCAATTCTGTAGGTAGTGGTGCCTGGCCCATGGCGTCTGGACATGTGGAAAGTAAGTTTTATATACCAAGTACAGTTCTATTAGCTAGTGCAAAAAGTTATGTCAAACCACCATGTAATGCACGGTACGGAATTTGCACCTTAAAAACATTAATATGTTTTAAAAATAAATAAAAAATATCAAAACCCCATGGGCCGGCTCAAGATGACCATGGGTGTGGTCCTCCTCTTCAATTCTGTAGGTAGCGGTGCCCTGCCCATGGGGTCTGGACATGTGAAAACGACCGCTCGGAATTTGTAATAATTTTGGTAATAAAGTGCATTCACGTCGGTTCGTTGGGGCTCGGAGCTCCGACGAGCCCCGTGAGGGTCCCCCGGCAACAATACACGTTACAGAGTTGTTTACGTAAAACTTATAGTTTTTCAAAATTAATTAAAAATTATTAAAGCCCATGGAAACAAGTTTGATTCGTAGCAGCTCACTGATCAAACCTGACTATGCATTGTTGCACTTTCGTGTCTGTAGCAATACAATAATGCCATAAACACATTAAAAAAATGCTGGTAGGCAAATAAAATGTGGTATTGTTACATTGTCGAGATTGTCTGCATTGTTACAAGGCCAACAACAGACAAGACAATAGTCAATGAATCTGCCACAGATATTTTCAGTGCCATTAGAAAATTAATCTTTGCTGAAATGTGGTCAGTTTTTTGTTTAATTGGCTCATCCTGACAGCAACTTTACTGTTGATATTGAAAAACTCATAAGTTAGTAGCAAGGTGTCAAACTTTGCTGTAAATAGAAAAACGAGGCATTCATTAGTTGTTTATTAACAGTAATTTTACATTTAAATGAATGATTATCATACAAGGTGTTAGGGTCTGGTAATAGTTCCATCGTTTAGAACTCAATCCCAGCCAGGGTACATACTGCTGCCAGTCTTGATGCATTTAGGACTGGATTGCTCACCGTGGGGTTCTAAAATAAAGTCCAGACTCCACTTTAATTATTTTTACTGTAATTTTGTCTGCATCTACAAATTTATGCATTGGCCCACATATTTGCACGCCAAGCAAGTTGACGAGGTATCCCATTGAACATACTGTCAGTTGTCAACGTCAAAGTAGAAGTATGTAAATAACTTCCTAAAGCTACCAGCATTTGCATGCACAGATTGTTTATAATGCCCTGAAATTAAATTCCTGTACAAATCACAGTATGTCTGAAGGAAAAAAAATTACAAATTACGGATCAGTGAAAATGCTAGCAGAAAAAAAACCTGACGGATGCCTGGTCACTGATTAGTGACAGAAATAATGAAGGAGAAATCCTAGCAGTAATTATCGTTATTAACTGGTAAAATAATTTAGTTTTGTTAGTATAGTGAAGATGTAGAGGGAATTGACAAATTGGCAGAATCGGACACGAAAAAGTCGATGGGAGACTTTGGAGCGCCAGTTGGCAATAGACTTACTACAGTAAGTAACTTTCCAAGGTTTCCGTAATTCTGAGCATGATGCGCACATATCTTAGAACAATGGATTTACCTGCTAAGTCTGCTGCCACCAAGTGTGCTCAAAAGTCTTCCATTAGATTTTGAAACTCAAATGTATCAGTGATGTTAAATAACATCTTTGGACCTTTCATTTTAAGACTGATTGTTTAATGAAATGTTAAATAATGTTTTTCTCTTACAGATTCAGCCGTAAGTGAGTGTCAAATCCAACTTTTTGCTGACAACTTATAAGTTGCCTGGTCTACTCAACAGCGAGGTAGTTTTTATCAAGTCTGCATATAACTGTCTAGGTAAGTACAATCATACAACCTTTTCTGAGACTGTATTACAGTTCAGGGGCGTGACAAGGGCATTTTCTTTTGGAGGGTGTATGGAACCCACTTTGCCAACTGGGACTACCAGTGTTATCCACTGTATTCAGTACAATGATGTCAAGGCAACAAGCTTAGTGGGCATAAAGTAAAAATATTGTTATTTGTTGCTTTGTTGGCAAAATTATTCGTCTGGATGCCCTTGTTCAACTTGATTTGGTGCTTAACTTGCCAACTTGTCGGTACATGTATTCCCATTTTTGCATCCCTGTGAAGATTTCTTTTCTTCTTTCCATTTTCCCTGTACTTGACATCCTCCCATGTTCTTTGTACACACAATTCCTTGTGGAACATTCCTCTCTGTAGAATTCCCCTGTGGAGACCTTTTGTTCCTATTGTGTCCATTAGGTAGCGAATGTTAAAACACTTGTGTAATGTGACCAGTGCTATAAAAATTACTCAAATGTCACAAATCAGCAAACTAGATTATACATAACAAGGAAGTACATCACTAGCTTTCAGTTCGTTTTGGTCTTGATATTTTTAGGTGATATATGGGTGAAAGTGAATTCCCCTACTCTTTCCTGTAACCTTTACCAACAAGTTGAACACTGCCCATTTGAAACCAGTCAGCTGCACATGGTTGGCACAGCTGTGCACAGATATAAACCTATCTGTAAAGTGTGCACTGTGTAGATATCCAGCCATTTTGTAAATTTGACTGTGTGCCAAATTACATGCTTGGATCATCAAATGCACAATTCCCCCAAATATTTCCCCTATCTTTACAGTCTCCTTTTATTCATGACATTGCAATGCCTGCTTTTCATACTTGCATTACAGTTGGCTTACACATTGGATGCACTTTCAATCACACAGTTGTTTTGGGTTTTCTTTAACAAGGGTTTCTCCCACAGACTTGAGTTTTGTCTTGTAAATTAATTATCTAAGTAAATGTTTTTATTGGAATGAGCAGGGGTGCATATTTCACTCATACAGCCCCCAACCTACTAAACCTTTTTTCATTGTAATCATTGTGAAATTGTTTCTTGGAGAGAACCCCTTTCAATTGTTTTCTCCCTAGATGACAAAAACAGTTGTATTTTATTGCTCTTAGTAAATATTGTGAAATCATTTTGTATCACATGTATTTGTTATTGTGTAGGTTGTTATAGTTGAACAGTAATTGGTATGGATTGCTTTCTATATGTGTTTCATTATAACTGTGAGAATCTAATATTTTTAAAAGTGTGTTGTCTTATAATCATGATTCATTTCTTTTAAATTGAATTTGTTTGTTGTCACACTATTCTATTGTTAAATGTTTCTCTTGCAGGGAGCTCTAGCCATGTTTTGTGTTAAAATTTTTTATTTTAAAATTTTAGAATTTATCAAATGGAGTGTCTTTTCATATCATGCAAAAAATGTTTCTTTTCTTGGAAATTCAATAGGCCTACTTTTGTATTATTCTTCTTCTGTTCTGTTTTTTATTCTTTTTATTTTCCATGATTTAACATTAATATAAGCTGCAAAAATAGAAGGCTTATTTAAGAGTTCTATTTAATTGATTATTATTCATTACTATATGAAGCACTTTGAAATTAGTCCGATGGATAGAATATGCAGGCTCTCTATTATGAATCATATGTGAGGCCACCGTAAAAAAAAAATAGCAATTTGGATTCATTATTTTCAGGTTGTAGCTAACGCCTTGTTTCATTTTCCCATCTTGCCCAGATCTCACTGCTCCGATCATGGATCTAGTTGGCAAGTCTCTAGTGAAGAACCAAGTTTCCAGCATCACCAAGACCATCGGTCTGTCTGGTGAAGATAAGGAAGATGCTCCTTACGACTACAAGAAGGAACAAGAAGATGAGGAGAAGATGGCCAGAGAAAAGTAATCATCTCTTTTTAATTTGTCGGGGAGGGGGGAGGGGGAGTCCCTCACAACTTCAGTCAAGGAAAGTATTACTCTAAGGGAGTGGTTTACAAGTAGTTTATTTCATTGTTCATGTACAAGGGGATATTTTTTATCATTGAATTACCTCAATCAATTTCTACATGTACAGTATATCTGTTGTGACAAATACATCCAGTAAGGTAGTGATGTTCCGTCCCAACTGTAGAATCATCCCACCTTATAGCTGGGACTGGTCCCAACTTAAGTGTTACTGTTGGGATGGCCCAACTATACCTGGGATCCAGAGATCTTTCACTGTGCAGGAGGATCGGACCACCGGTATATAGGCTGGTCTATGGGTGCAACACTAGGTGGCAGGTGGTGCGAGTGTTTGATGGAGCATGAGCATGCAGTAATGGATTCTTATCGAAATTTCTAGAGTTTTTTAAAAATATCAAAATAAACTTAAGATGATCGAAAATTACTTTAGAGGCCCACTGATCATAAAGCTTGCTCTATGCACTGACTGATTACACATGTCCCAACTGTAACACTTAAGTTGGGACAGTGGCGTAAATTTGTTGTGAAAAAATGGGTGGATGGTAATGGAAAAAATTGAATAATGCCGAGATCACGAGCATTTACGTGACATTCAATGCACTCATTTACAACTAGTATAATTTTAACTGGAGTAGCACCAGTATTTTAAAGGCTTATCCATCCCTCCAAAAACGATATTTATTTTTTGAGCGAAGTGGTGGGTATAGTTAAGTTCCGTAACATTCATGTAAATGACCGTCTACTCATTGTTTGCAAGTACAGGTGGGTAGGCACACACACCGTTGTGGGGACATTTATACAATGGAACAAAAGTCCCCACAACGTTTTTCTTTGTCAAACCCTGTCCCCACAAGGTAATTCAGTAGAAAAGGGAATAACAGAACAACAATAGGGAGTCCCCACAACTCGTTAAAAAGAATGTGTGGGTATGTGCAGATGTGGGTGTTGTCTTGATACGGATTTGTAGAAATGTTTTATTCATTTACTAAGCTGTCAGGTGCTTTTTCAGTGAAAACCAACATTTTTTTAAGGACCAACAATCTGGAGGGGGGATGATCCTATGGACCATCCCCCCTGGACAAAAAAGGGGGGGGGATATATCGCCCATGGGACTGGTCTCATCTGTAGTTGGGACAATTCTACAGTCAGGACAGAACAATGAAACTTATTAGGAAAGTAACTTTGGAGGAGGTTTTGCCTTCGCCTCACCCGATTTACAAAATTTGTATGCTTTGACAGGCTGTGTGAATTTTCATTTTCATTAATCAATAAATTCAGTCAAATAAAAAAGTGAATCAATTTCCTCAGAGCGAAGCGGGACGAAGCCCAGCTCAAAAAGAAAGCAGAACGAGCAAAGGAACGCAACAAGGTGAGGGAGAAATATGGCCTGAAGGAGTCCAAGACAGATCAGGAGATCTTGGAGAGCCGGAGTCAGATTGAGGACACCGCACCCAAGATGTCCAGCAAAGCCAAGGGGAAGGATGACTCCAGTTGCCTGGTCATGTGATGAAGGGAGGCCCAGGCACATCGTTACAAGACACAGCACTCGATGCTCTTGGCAAGAAGATGATATTCTGCAGGTACAGTGAGTGTGAAGTAATTTGAACATCGATCATACAGGCGTGTGAACTATTACCTTTAAAACCCTCCTACTGTCTGACCATTCAGTATCGCCCATATGTTTTTGAATGATAGATATACTACTCCAGCCTGCAGTATGATATGTGGTGAATGCGTGCTACACAAACAGGATCTGTGCACAATTGTTCCTCCATACAAAAGTCATGCAGTTGAATGGTTGGTCAACTTGATGGCAAACAAGATAGAGAGTAGGAGGGTTTGTCTGAATTCAACTTTTTTTTTCCTTAAAATGGGGATAGGTTTTTCTATATCAGTGTATTTGTCAATATCCAAGTATAACATCGTTTGAGGGTGAACAGTCAATACTAGCTCCCTGAGGTACTGAAGTTGACAAACCAGTTCCAGAAGCGAAGCCGAGGGAATTAGTTTTTAAACTTGCAATATCGTGGGAAGCTAATATTGACTGTACATCCGAAATAAACCATTATAACTTCTCTAGTTAGACATCAATGAGCTTGAGAAAATGCGGATTGACTGACATTTACGTGTAATCAAGCCACCATCTTTTCATGTGTATCAGCTAGCGCGATGTTTACGCATGAGCTCTGCATACCCGTGCGACAGTTCCATGAGTGCTTTGTAAAGCTTGTGCGTAGTAGACTGTTACACATTTGATAGTCTACTACAGAAAGCGTATTTACCCTGTGCATGAGAGGCGCACAGATGACCCATGTGACAGTCTACAATGCATGCATATTTACCCTGTGCGTGAATACTGGCTCGCGCACTACGTAAAAAGGAAAAGTAGTACCTGGCACATGATGGCGAATGTACCAGTGAGAATTCGGCTCTCGTTCAAGAATATGTATGAGGTATACATACAATGTATACAATAGTTTGCAGAGAGAAGGGTCAGGTGAATATTGGAAAAAGTCATAAAATGATGTGTGATTGCTGGGAGTGCAAACAATGTGTTGGTACACCTTGAGAAGTTTACTTGTGTTTTTTCGTAAAGCACCTCTAAACAATATTTTGGGGGACGTTTACTCATTAGTCCGATCACAATGTACATTTATGCACACGTACTAGCTGTAATGAGTAGCAAATGTCCAGAGGAATGCCTTGATGTTTCTGCTAACATTTGATTTATTCAAGAATTCAGATCACAATGATTTGTATGGTTTCTTTTCTTCTTCGAGTCAAAACCCCATTAAATATTGGAGTCTGTAATTGCTGTAAGGGTGACTTTAGGAGTAGTGAAGCGCTGAAAGTTTGGTTGGGGTGTACAGTTATTGAACACACGCATACTGTGTAACACTCCTACAGACGTTGACAAGTTGGGCCACTAGATGTAGCAATAACAATATTTTACCGATATTTTATATTGATTAAGTATTGATATTTCGGACAAATCAGATTCCACTTCTACGATAGTCAGTGGTTCTTATGATTTGAGATTTTAGTCTTCCAGTGTCGAGATGAATTTGTAATTAGTTAGATAAACTGGACTGAATGGCAGTGACAACTACCATTTTTTTTTTTTAAACATGCTGAAATTTTGCATGCTGATGTGCATTTTTGCTGGAGTTTGCTGATGGTCAGTGAAACCTATTTGATTTTACAGTTAAAATGGTGCACTATTTTCATCTGAGAGGCAAAGGGCTAGTGTAAGTTTTGTGTAACTCATTTATTCAACTCGGCGAAGAAGTTTTAAAACACAGACATTTTGATGTGTGTTATTCCAGTTTTGTGGATATAGGGTTTGCGTAGTGTTTTTCCCTTGACTTCTCCCTCAGTGGGCTGAGGTTCAGGTGTCTCTCGAGACCAAATAAGTGTGTGGATTTGGTCCTCAGTTGGTAACCATGTACATGCAAGTGTGTCTGATTTTTGTCTTAGTCCAGAAACTTACTTTTTTATTTTAACTAGGTTTAGGTAGTGGTTCTTCTTCGGCGATCCACCTCAGTGGACCAATGTTCACTTCCCACTTAGGACATGTGGGACCAAAGAAACTGTATGGGCTTTGTCTGTATTTGCTACTCTCTTAAGTAGAATTGCTTGATTAGTCGGTTAATCCCGAGTCTGGTTGGTCACCATTGCATGTTGGCTTTCTTTACCTAATGGTTCTTGCTGTGCCTCACACCTCAGTGGACTTGGGTTCACACCCAACTTAGGACAATGAATTGTGTGGATTTGGTCCTCAGTTCCTTATTGCTGGTGCAGTTTTGCGTGATTAATTTGTCGGTCCCTCTTCTAATTTTTAGTGACTACAATTTACATTTACTTTGCACTTTCAAAGTTTGACTTCCAATGAAGTGTAATGATCCATTAGCCGTTGAGGTCTGCAGGTGGCGTAAGTTTGATGTACCTTCCTTAAAGTAGACCAGCCTGCAGGATCACAGTCCATGGGCCCACTTTTGTACTATTGCAGTAAACGAAGAGGTGTGTTTTGATATGATACTGGCATCATCAGTATAGTGCTAACCTTTGTTACTATTCAAGTATGTCATAAGAGTTAAATAGTGTTTTTGTATACTTGGGCAAAAATTGTAGTTTGGTTTTCTCACAAGTCCATGATCAACCAAAAACATGCTTCCGTTGTTAACAATGTGCCTTATTTTACAATTATGCTTACATTACAAACAAAAGCATTTTGTATGTTTTATTATTTACAAATCTAGATATGAATGAAAAGTGTTTATATTTATATATTATCAGTTTTATCAAATTGAGAACAGATATTTAATATGAAGTAGTTTAAACTTTGTGTAAATATGCAATTTTGAAATATCGGCATTGTATAATAAGTTCAATTTGTTTGGTTATTTATATTAATTTTTGCACGTCTTCATGTTTTGACCAATGACTATTTTAAGAATAAGTATTGTTGCTTTGGTCAGGCATTGCACAGAAAGGGATTGTGTTGGAGTTCACGGCCAATTTCACTTCAGACTTCTTATTCATAAATTGAAATAATAATTACTGATATAATTACAAGTTTGTAATTTTTTTTGTAGTTAATAAATTTGTTGAAACTGCCCCCCCCCCCTAAATACCTAATTTTGAGTAATGTGATATTTTGCCCCGATCCATAAGAATAAAGTCCCCAATTTATTTGTTGATCTGTGGAATAATGGAATTACATTTACCAGTTTGTTACACAAACTTATTACTATTGAGTTGAAAATGATTGACATGTATGTAAAACCTGCAGTTCATGACATTTGCTTACAGTCATGAACATCAGCTGTCTAACATTACACGCACTTTAAAGTTGTACTTTGTACCATAAAGTGGTCTTATTGAGGCAGCTCAGCGATTTGCAGGCATGGAATTTTATCTTTTAGAGGGCAAGGCTATTTTCATTTTGCACATAAAGGGCATGTCCATTGGAAAATCTTAAGTAGAGGCACCAAGGCCAAGACCAGGGCAACAGAAGCAATGGCCTCCGCGTAATTACAGGCCTGATGGCAATGTTAACTCTTATGCTTCCAGTAAAATCAGGTTGTGGTTTTAAACCTAATAACACCGTATTTAAAAATATATATTTTTTATATTAGGCCTAATGTTTCAGGTGTTCCAAATTTAAATTTGAATCTTTAAAATATAAGTAATAAAACTATTTCCTATCATTTTGGAAATAATTTACGTGCCTTCTTTATCAAAAGCCAATTTAAATAATAAATCAACAATTTGCTCATATTTTGGTTGTTGTACAGATTGTGTCTTCTGGGATACTTGATCATTCTTTATTCTTTAAATAACTATTTTAAAATATGTTGATGAATGTGCTTAAAGGCAGGGGATACTTTTGGTAATTAAAAATAACTCAAGTCTTACCTGCAAGAAGCAGAAAACATTTGAATTATGGAGCTCTGAAAATTTTCTCCCCAGAAACAGACCCTCACATCTAAGACTCTGTATGTGTGTATAGCACAGAGGAAGAGTC
Organism: Marthasterias glacialis; assembly: GCA_911728455.2. Classification (NCBI taxonomy): domain Eukaryota; kingdom Metazoa; phylum Echinodermata; class Asteroidea; order Forcipulatida; family Asteriidae; genus Marthasterias; species Marthasterias glacialis. The sequence goes on from OU452229.1 coordinate 13,419,428, forward strand.
TGGACAAAGTTTGTCATTGGCAGTGCCTTATTTCATTCTTGGTCAAGTTTTTGACTCTTTGTTTATTAATGATGCAAAAAAAAAAGTGCCTTGTCAAACAACAAATATTTATTTGTGAAGCTTTTCTTAGAACGGGTCATACGTGAGAATTTGATCAGGAAAATGTGACGAGGCCGGGGGAGACGAGGCCGACTGTTAGAGACCCTTTCTGAGACTCACAGTGTTGAGTGTTAAAAGGTTTTGGGCCGTCTTGTTTGAAACTGTTATGTATGACGCCAAATTAAAGAATTTTTTTTATGTATCCAAGCTATGTGCCTGAATCCCAGTTAAAAAAATGGGAATTGTATGGATTTTTTTTCTTCAGAAGTTAAACATTTTGGAGTTTCCCTTTTAGTAGTTCTTATGAAAAGATGGTTAAATTGAGGCTGAATTGTGTAATTTGTGCTAGTTGTCATGAACTGATCAATATGTAGTCTTGATTTGTTAAACCATGGAATGGTAATGTTTTGTATTGGTTTTTGATAATTCTTGATAATTTAATTGCAAAGATTGTTTTATTATTGTTATTTATTTATTTTTGTTGGGGGGGGGGGTAACCTCTTATGTTTGATTGGATATCGAATCTGTAAAACGGAATCAACAAAATCAATTTTGTAAATGCAACTGAACCTTTTCCATATAATTATTCAGCATTACTTTGAATAAAACTTGGTTTACGTAATATAAAGTTAATTGTCTTTATTGTTGTGTTGATTGACTGTATTTAGTGTTGACTCACCGTCATTCAGGCAATGTTCGAATTAGCGACTGTGGCTTGGTCGCCATATGAACCACCAGCATTAAAGCATAAGATACCCATAGCAACTCTCTTAGTAACAGCCATAGCCATAGCCGCAGCTGCCAATTTGGACATGATTTAACATATTCAACATCAAAGTGCAAACTCCCATCTTTGTCCTGTTACCCGTGTGCTATAGCAATAATTAAGGCCGACTCTTGTTATACCAGAATGAGACTATTTTTTACCCTTTCAGCCTTGGTTTGGTTGGGTGTGGCTGGTTGAGCAGTGGAAAACCAAGATGGCTGTTGTTCTTGCGGATTGATCTGGTCAGGGTGCTAGTGAAACACGGTTATGCGGTTCTTTACACTTGACTAGTCACCTGACACTAACATACAATTTTTGATCATAATCCCCACTCCTAGTTAGAATAATAACAAAACAAACAGATTTGCTGTTTGAAAAGCTGAAGTATTATTTTATCCAGTAAGGTACAATATCAAAGAAAATCTTAAATCATTATTTTATTGGTAATTTTATTTGTAGCCAATAAACCATTTTATGAGTTAGATTTGAATGATGTCTGGTACAATGCCTTGTTCGGTTACAAGTGAATGCTCAATTTGAATTTCTCAGACTATAAATCCAGCTGTTGCTACGTCAAATGGTTCGGGGCATGCTTGGTGAATACCCATTCACAGTTTCCGGTGAAATGTGTGGCACAAGGAAATGCATTGTTTAGACAATCATCCAAATCTTACTTGAAAATGGCTTACTGACTTGAGTTTACGTTTCACCTCATAAAATGATTTTAAAGTAAACTGGCGACACAGATTTAGATACTGAGGACGATGTGTTTAACACATTGCCCGAAATAACAAAACTATATTTGCAAACTCAAACATACATCACTTCTCATACAATTTCTGATCTTTGTGACAAGCCAGAACCTTGAGATTTACTTTGCAATCTGATGAATATGTTTTACTGTATATTTGGTTTGCGGTAACACCATGTGATTATATCACTTTGCTATATACAGTAGATTGTTCTTGTGAGAACTTGTCCTGTTAATATTCTACTACCGCAGAGTTGATTTCAGAATTTTTTTTTGGGGGGGGTCAACTTAGTTCTGAAAAGAACTGTCCTGCTTATTAAGTACTACCTGGGGAGGTAGGAAATCGGCTGGGACTACTACTACTTTCGCTTAGTGAATAAAGGGGACTTTTCGGATAACTTCACTGCCTCAGGGTGAGTTTGTCAATTGCTCTCAACGTTTCGACTAGCTTGTTCTAGTCATCGTTAGAAGACTGAAGAGTATTTGAGATGCTGGTCTCTGATTACATGTAGGTTTGGTTAAACTTTACCTTTAGTTTTGCAGTGGAAAATGACAATTATTAATAATAATTACTAATAATCATTTTATTATTATACCAAACATAAAACTATAAATTAGGCACCAGACCCGATACAGGTGCCACTGTTTTGACTAAAGCTTGCACCTCTTTGAACTTGGGATGTTTGGAGTCTCCGAGCAATTGAAATATGACTGCCTCACTTGTTGTAATTATTGCTCCGGCCTTGCGTAATCTCTGTAAAAATAGAATAAAAATGAAGGAGTCACATTGATTCAATTGTCCTCTTCTTGAAATTTTGCATTCAGGTTAGCTCAGTGGTTTCTTTTCTTTCTGACTTTCACCTCTCTGGACTCCAGTTTAAATCCGGGACCAGAGCATTATGGTTTGGGTTTTCCGTCTCTACCTGGGTCCAATTTCATGGATCTGCTTACCATGGAAGTATGCGCTTATACGGCATGCTGTAAAGCACATCGTTCTATTGGCTGCAAGCGCAGTGGTAAGCAGTGGTAATTCCGTGGTAAGCAGAGCCATGAAACTGGGCCCTAATTGCATGTTTTTTTTCCTATTTGGGGTTTTCCTCCTCCATCTAAAAGTGACATTTCTTCATCAGTTCATCATGCATCATCTTCTCTACACAGGCCTACAGGTCACAGTGCTAGTCCATTTTGAGGGTCCCTTGGTTTCATTTCCCGAAAAGATATAATAAACAAAATAATGAGGCTGTAATGAGAACCAGGCCCAAAACTCCATTCTTTGTAAAGGACACCTCTCCAAGGGAGATAACAATTTGTAGTGAGAGTATTTCAAAGGGCACCAAGTCAATATCTGGGGGTATGGAGGCAATTGCCTCAAAGAAGTTTGAGGCCTGAAAAAAATCAAACACACAAGCCTACTACTCAGGTGACCCCCTGCATTCTAAAGCAGATATCTTTATCACTAGACCATCGAGCATGCCCGACAATGAGAGGCCAGTTTGAATGCTGTAATTGACAGTGAGTCCAGCAACATTTCAACAGATGTAATAATTGCATCGGGATAAAAGACATTGATGTAGGTCTGGAGACCAGTTTTTGTCTCAACCTTCTAGTCTTGGTCTAGGTCTTAGTCTCTGTCTCTGTCTATGTCTCGGTCTTGGTCTCGGACCTTCCTGGCCTCCCCCTTGGTCTCAACTTTGTGATCTCGGTCTCGATCTCAGTCCTGGTCTCGGACCTTCTTGGTCTTTGTCTTAACCTCTCGGTCTCGGTCTCGGTTTCGAACCTTCAGGTCTGGGTCTGGGTCATGGACTATCGGGTCTCGACTATAACACTGATAAAAGAGCATGTTCTTCATACCTGTAATATAATTGGACCTACCTTGTAAGCAAATTGTCGATCCATCATGCTTCGTGAGGAGCAAGCATCAGCGACCACATGGACATCCAAACCCTTAGCAAGAAGATCAAGAGCAGTCTGCTGAATGCATACATGAGCCTTAAATAACAAAAACACAAATCCAAGTACTGTAACTCCAAGACTTAATGTTATTCTAATTATGTAATCATTGAAAACTGGACAATCAAAGAATTTTTTAGTCACTTTTCGATCTTGATGACATTGGTACACAGTTTATTGTTAACAAGTAGAATGGGGGCGGGGATAAGGCTGTGGGGGTGCAATGTTTCATTTACCTCTATACCAAAGAGAACGACAGCTTTCACATTTGGTCTCCTTTGCAGTTCTTCTTCCACGGGGGGCAAGAGCATAGAGAACTTTGTCTTGGGGAAAACTCCCACTGCATGTTTAATGTCCAGTTCTGGCACAGTGCTTCCGAGGCCTTTTGGATACTGTATTGGAACAATGGAGGAATAGAGTTCATTACTGTTCTTGATTATAAGAATAATAACAACCAGCTTTTATATAGCGCCTCACACAACGTCTCAAAGCGCTTTACAAGGAAATTAATAAAATAAAGAATACAGAAACTACAAGTTACAAAATAAAGTATAAACACAAAAAAGCAGCAGAAACAGCTGTGTACTATTCAAATAAATGGGTTTTCAACAGAGATTTGAACTGATTTTCAGTCTTGGCAGTTTTTATGTAATGTGGCAGAGAGTTCCAGAGTACAGGTGATGAGCGTGAGAAAGAGCGATGACCGTATGTCTAGGTACATGCAACTGGCATTTTGAGCTGTGATGAAGAGGCAGAGCGGAGAATGCGAGATAGTTTATGTGTGTGAATGAGCTCTTTAATGTACTCCAGCTCCACTGACGAGCCGTTGATACATTTATATGTAAGAAGGAGAAGCTTATATTGGATTCTTTTGTTGACTGGTAACCAGCGAAGTGATCTGAGTATTGGATTGACGTGATGTCGGGATGATGTACGGGTGACGAGTCTGGTAGCAGAGTTCTGAATTCGTTAAAGTTTTGAGATGAGTGAATCTGGTAGGCAGTGCAGACGGCTGTTGCAAAAATCTAGGCAACAAGAAACAAAAGCATCAGTTGTTTCTTGATCAATAGACTTGCGAGGATGTGTGTCAGATGTTGTTGATGTGATTATGCATCTCAAGGTTTGACATGAGAGTGTGTCCAATATTGCGTGCACTACTGACAGGTTTGATGACAGATTTACCAATATGAATACTTGGAATTGGTGAATGCTGTCTACACTGGGAGGTTATATGGATTACTCCAGTCTTTGAGTCATTTAGTATTAGTCCGTTTGCTGTGGACCATGATTTGACATGTGAGAGGCAGGACTCCATCCTTTCGATTGCAGTAGGTCGCTGAGCTTCTGTTGTGGTTGTATACAACTTATTGTCATTAGCGTACACCGTACATTTAATGCCATAGGATGAGATGATGTCTTCATGGGGTGATAAGTATACAAGGTGAAGCACAAAGGACGGAGAACACAACCCTGTGGCACTCCAGTACTGACAAGATGAGAAGGCGAGAAAGCATAGTTTATATTGACAGATTGATGACACTCAGAAAAATAGGATGAGAACCACTTCAATGCAAGAACAGTGATGCCATAGTGATTTTGTAGATGTTTAAGCATGATATCATGATCAATAGTGTAAAACGCTGCTGAATAATCAAGGAGTATAAGAATCGCCTCCTCCCTGTTGTCAACAGCAAAGAAGTCCTTGTATATTTGTAGAAGTACTGTCTCGACACTTCGTCCTTTGCGATAAGTCAATTCAAAGTTTTCCAGTGAGAGTATGTGTGGCCACGCGACTTTGAACCTGTGCAGCCACAGCGCGTTTAATGATTTTTCCTAGGAATTTCAAGTTCGAAATTGACCTGTAGTTGTTAAAGATTTTGGGGTCAGCAGTCTGTTTTTTTATCAACGAATTAATGTGAGCAGATTTAAATGCTTCAGAGAAAACACCACATTGAAAATCATATTGATTATCTTGGTAAAAGTTGGGGTGAGTTCGTTTATACAGGATTTGAGCAGGCAAGTGGGAATTGGATCGAGTTTGCAGAACTTAGGTGGCAACTCCATGATGAAACCACCGGCACATATGATTAGGGTCACATTACATTTTCTAGCACACGGGGGGGGGGGGGGGGGGGGGGGGGGGGGTATTCAAACTTGTCGATAATGATAAATCGATACACTCAAACAATGAAAACAAAGATGTATCGTTTGAGCGGCCGTGATACTTTCTTTGAGACACACTAGAACACCCCCACCAGTTCTATTTGTGCGATGGATATGGTGGAATTGAAAGTCAGGAAGAGTGTTGTTGAGGTCAGCAATGACATGGCTGTTGCAGTGATCACCATGCAACCAAGTCTCTTACTGAAGCAAAAACAAAGATGTTTGCTGATCGGAGGTAGTTCCAATGGGAACATTACCAGAAATAGAATGAAAAATGCGTGAAAATCTACCGAAGTATTTGATCACAAAAGTCAGAAAACTGTCATGCTGGTTCTTCTGCATTTAAACAGTAGACTGATCATATCTTTGTGAGAAATTATGATTGGAAACTTTCAAAACTTGAGGCAAACTCGGGAGCTGCCTGACGAGTGCAACCTGACGGCGCTACATCTAAACATGCATGAGTGAATGAATCAAACAAAGTGTCAAGACATGCAAATTCAAAGGATTTAGGAAAGTGATGAGAAAAACAAACTTTGTCTGTCTGAAGAAATATGTAAAGTCCTGCAAATTTGTCTTATTTAATCCTTGTGTGCGTTGTACCTCTGTTGTCTGGTCCCATAACCACAACATCCCACTTGTTTATGTATCTCCTTTGTTAGTATTCGTTTCATGGCATGCAAGATTGTGGGTGTCAAACACAATTTAAATCTGTGGTAATTGTATGCGATGTGCCATGAATTTGAACAAGGAGTTTATAAAAAGATGGTGAGAATTATAATTTTTTTTGTCAATATTAAATTTTGTAGGTTGGATTCTGTCATAGTCCCTAGCTCAATGAGAATACAGAAAATATATACTGAACAGCTAGATTTTAAAGACTCTTTTGATTCAATTTTTACATCAATTTGTCTGCAGTACTTGCTGCTAACTACAAGATACGAACTGTCCTCTTGACACTGGGCACGCTCGGTGTTCTAGTGGTTGAGACATCTGCTCTAGAATGTGCAGGTCATGGGGCCTGTGAATTTTTTTTTTTTTCGCAGCACTTGGAAAGCACAGAGTATTTAAACCAAAATGTTAAGACACTTTTGACTTGCATATTTGATGAAAGCATTGACTAAAGCACAGCTACAATAATTATTACTCAGGGCGACCTTTGAGGTTAGTAAACTTGTCATAGTTCTCAGTGCTACGTTGGTTCTACATCAAAGTTTTCAGTAGGGAACTTAGTGGAGCAATGGAATAGCTCAAAACGTATTGTTACACACATATAAGAGTTTCTTTTTATTGGCAACCACTTAGGTATTGTACCCCCAAATAAGAGAAGAAGGATCCTGATTGGGATAGTTTGGGTGAAACAAAAACTATACTTTTTTTTTTATTTTTTATTTTATTTTATACTTTTCTTTTGTCTGAATATACCCTTAGGAACTTCCGGCAACGCTCTTACCTGCTCAGTGACAATCAGTGGAATCTCCAAAATCCTGGAGGTCTCAGTCTAAAAATAAGAAATTAATGCATTGGAGTGAAGATTAAAACAAAGAGCATAATTGTCAAATCAAAAGAATTTTTGTAATTGAAAGTTTTAATCTGAAAGCTCAATGTCTAGCGCATCAGACTCAAGTGTGGGTTTGAAACAAGGTCATGACACTCGTGCTCATGAGCAATGTAACAATAATATGCTTCTCCTACAGGGCTCACGCTTAACACTAGCCCGGCGTACATTGTCTAGTAAAAACTGCTATGGCTAGTAAACACCACTTCTCAACTTGCCCTGTGGGCTACTAAAAACTGTGCAAATTACTTGCTTATAATGCTCAAACTTCTTCCTGTTCAGATGTGAATGATACATTTTAGAAATGTGTTAATTTATTTTTGAGTGTGTGAATGTAACCTCATTTGACCGCTGTGGTCGCTACCATAGTATGAGGAAGATACATTTATGACAATACATATTGAAAATTTGGGCAACGAAAACTTCCTGGGGGGGGGGCAAGTAAAATGCACAGTTTACTAGCCCCTTGGGCTACTTTACAAGAAGCTTAAAAGCAAGGCCTGTCCTAGTCTTCACCCAGGTGTACTAAGCCTAAGGGCTGAGACAGGTTGCATGACTTGCTCAGACCCAGGGAGTCGAGAAAGTTTGGGAAATGGTTTTTCACCAGTTAAGTATGCCTGATGGACAGGCTAATAACATGAATAATGTTAAGTGCCTTGATCTATAGCTACTGTACTAAACTATTACTACTTACTAGGTTATGTGCACTAGTGTAGTAGTAGTGGGGCCTGATAATTTATTATAAAGATCATACCACCAGTACCAAATAATAATATACTGAAAGGCACCCTGTCCGTGGGCAGGACAAAGGTTCAAAAAGTGTTCCCTTTTCCTTCCCCACAGCAACAGTGCCTTTCCACCACTGCGCGAAACCAACCAGGCAGCAGTAACAATAAGGTCTATCCTCCAGAGAAATACTTTTCTTTTGTCTTAAAACTGTCAAGGTCGAGGAAATGACATTAAAAGACTAGTTAAGTTATTGTTAAGTTTGTTTCCTTGTTTTCACTACATCAGGACTAAGTTAGGCCCTACCCAACTTATGAAATTTTATAACTCATTGGGTTTGAAGGATGGTGTTCATCAATCATCATCATCAGATGATCAGTACATTGACTGTGATTGATACAAGAGGCTGGAATTAAATTTATTCTTAAAATAAATAAATAACTAATCTTACTAGTCTCTTCGCCACTTCAACTATTTCTGTGAAAAACAGGATAGCGGGTTTGAATTTCTCCTGCATGTCACACAGGAAAAACATTGTGGACACACCTGCCAAGTTTCCGAGATTACTGGGCGCCGCCATTTTTATATCTACTTTCTACTGCCTGACTAAAGAGGGCGCTGCTATGCACCTGTCAAAACTAAACGACAAACGGCGGGTGCGGGGAGGTCCGCGCACGTATGTCCGGAGGAGTAAGAGTGCCGGATGTAAAAGGCTTATTATGTACCACGAACAAGCCTCGACAGGTGTAGATTGTCATTAATGTGATGTGCTGTTGCCTTTCTTCGTCTGGATCGAGACGCCCGCGACAAAAAACCCAAGGCAATGTCAAACCAAAATAATCTTTCCTGAGATGCAATAGCCATCTCAATGTTTTTCCAACCAACTCAGTGTATTGTAGCCTTTTCCTTCTTCCATGGTGCCCACGTCGTGGCTAAAGTTACTTCCTATCTAGTTTCATTATAATAAACTCAATTTTCTTTACAATATATTAAGCCTTTAATACGTTTTCTGTCGTGTGTACAAGGACAAAATTAGTGGCTGCTCTATGTTCCGACAACCTTATGTTCCGAACCATTCGTGACACACGCTATAAGGTTAGGTTGAGGGTTAGGGTTAGGGTCGGGTAAGGGTAAGGGTAAGGGTAAAGGTAAGGGTAAGGGTAGGGTCAGGATTTTAGGAAAATATATTAGGAGTGTCGGAACACTGGGGTATCGGAACGTAGCTCTGGCGGAACGGATGGTAGTGACCGTGAATTTGAACATTGATATTCAAGCACAATTTTCTGTGCTACTTCGAAAACAATCTTTAGTTTGGTGGTGAGTTGAACATTGTTAGGACTGAAACCACATTATTATATACCGAAGTGTCAAAGTCACCGATATAGTGTTGTCTGTGATTACACGAAATGGGAAGAATTAAAAAGAAAGTATTAAAAACAACAGTTAGTTTATTTCTTCTTGTTTCATGTTATAAACAGAAAATAATTAATATACACGGGCCTATATCTCTTCAGGCTATCACATTGTATAATAATACAAGTTGCTAAAAATACTATGTTGGGGCGGGGGAGAGGGGAAAATGCCAGATGTGATTTCCGCCGTGCATATTATTCATGTGTTGGATAAAGATCTTTGGGCTATGAACAAGGAAAACCGACCCAGACTTTGGCTTGGTCCCGCTATCGTTTGTGGCCCGCCTAGTGGCTGCTCACGCCCGCATCTGTTCAGAGTAGTACGGTGCGGCGAAGACCGCACAGCGAATTTCTAATTGACCGTATAATAATTACGAACTATCCTCACATTTGCTGGTTGCATGGACCTTTCCATTCTGGTTCGCTAAATTAATATACCCACTATGGTATTAAGTTGTACGAAAGCGCATTGCCGCCAAACTGTGACTTTTGTTTTTTTTGCAAGTCGTTCGGACGAAATTAAAGTCGTTTGCACGACTTGTTATCTCGTTTGAAAGACTGAAGCCGTTGGAACGACTTTAATAAACAATTTCTTCTTAAAGTTTCAACGTGGCAGCAATGCGCTTCTGTTAAATTGAGAAAATAGAATTAGCTCCTGCAAATTGCTTACCAAACAAAAGGACCAATGTTAATGACCTGACGTTTCAACCCTGTTATACAAGAATCTTTCTTTTAAAGGCCTTTGATAAGGGCTCTGCTAGGGTCATAAAAAATGCTTGCTTCCGTAAAATTGAAACAAACGTTTAGTAGTAGTAGTACGATGCGGTGAAGACCGCACAGCGAATTTCTAATTGACTGTATAATAATTACGAACTATCCTCACATTTGCTGGTTGCATGGACCTTTCCATTCTGGTTTCTAAATTAATATACCCACTTTGGTATTAAACGTTTAGTTTGGTTCCTGCTGTTTTATTGGGGTAATTTCACTTAGGCTGATGTCTAGATTTAATAATTATACGGGTGATCATAAAGGTCTGACACAAAGTAAACAGAGATAGGATTAGGATTGCTACTCAGATTAAGAAGATTACGGGACAGCTATTGTGGGGGTTTCCTTACCTGGAGCAATGTAATTTTATTTTATTTATTTATTTATCTATTTAATGTCTTATTATTTCTGTTTTTCATTTTTTTTACTTTTTATTTATTTATTATTTTTGTTATGGGACTGGGGATTTTCTACACTATTGTTTGAATTGATGTTTTTGTATTTTATTTCTGTTTAATATTTTTGTAATGACGGTATATACTTAAGTACGTATTTTCACTATTATAATGATCATCTGGGTATGTTACCCACCATTACGCCCGACACGAATCATTATGTCCGACAAGATTTTTTGAACCATTACGTCCAACCCATTGTGTCCGCGGAACCATTATGTCCGACCCATTGTGTCCGCTGAACCATTATGTCCGACTTGTGTCCGCTGAACCATTATGTCCGACCCATTATGTCCGCTGAACCATTATGTCCGACCCATTATGTCCGCTGAACCATTATGTCCGACCCCTTGTGTCCGCTGAACCATTATGTCCGACCCATTATGTCCGCTGAACCATTATGTCCGACCCATTATGTCCGCTGAACCATTATGTCCGACCCCTTGTGTCCGCTGAACCATTATGTCCGACCCATTGTGTCCGCTGAACCATTATGTCCGACCCATTATGTCCGCTGAACCATTATGTCCGACCCATTATGTCCGCTGAACTATTATGTCCGACCCCTTGTGTCCGCTGAACCATTATGTCCAACCAATTGTGTCCGACAAACCTCTATGTCCAACACATTGTGTCCAAGGAATCGTCACATTAATAATAACGAAGTGTCTGTGTAACGCCGCTTACAAGAGCCTCACACATCTTTTCCTTCTTGTCATTCCGAATTTTGAAGAACACATGGTGACTTATTTATCAGCTGTTCCGACTTAGCAGTTGGAACAGGTTTTGTTTTCGTCAAAATCGTTATATATTTTTATTATACTTTCCGCCAAAAATCCTATTGACTTAACACATGACTTTTCTCCGCGGCAATGTTCTTCTTAGGCTTGTCAGAAAGAGGTTCTATTTATATGAAAGCTAATGAAGTCTTACGTCTTGACTTAGTTTTAAATGTAATTATATTAAGATTCTTAATTATTTAAACGTGTGACAGCCACGTGAATAATTAATTAGTCAATATTGTAACCACCATTCCTCAAGAAGTATACGTCCAATCTTCACATTTTGTCAGTCATGGACTTATTTTTTATTGTAGATGGTGCATGTTGGCATATTTTATGCCTGACACGTCATCAAGACGTTATTTATGGCGCGTATCTGTGTACAAAAAGACATGGCTCAAAACCGTAACTATTTGGTCGGGCAAAAAACACAATTTTTCAACATAAGTTAAATTTTAGTTTCCTTTATTGCATAAGTCATATACATAAATGTTTTACCAGTCAGGGTTAGGGTGAAGGTCAGATTCAAAATCAGCTTAGTGGTCAGGGATTTAGGCACATTTAAGGCCAAATTAAGGTCTTGGTCTACCTCAAATTTAGGGTCAAGTTAATTATGGCCGATGCCAATACCAAAAAACGTTTTCTGTTTTGACGGACTGGACCTATTTACTTTAGGTAATATTTATGCTTATAAGGCAGCTTGCTCATCTTAAACAGATAAATTATAATAATGTCGTTTAAGATAACTATATATTATTTTTCAAAATATCAAATTACTGAAGAAGTTAACAAAACAAACGTCATTTAAGAAGATTCTATAGTGTTAACATTCAGCGTATTTAAAGGTTTGAAAATTTCACCACCCTCTAGACGCAATATACCACAATAACTAACTATTTGTAGGACAGTGGTTCTGACGGGATGGTTCGTCGGACACAACGGGTCGGACGGGATGGCTTGTCAGACAAAATGGGTCGGACGAAATTTGGCAGCGGACATAATGAGTGGGACATAATGGTTCAGTGGACACAATGGGTCGGACATAATGGTTTGTCGGACACAATGAGTCGGACATAATGGTTCAGCGGACACAATGGGTCGGACATAATGGTTTGTCGGACACAACGAGTCGGACATAATGGTTCATCGGACATAATGGTTCAGCGGACACAATGGGCCAGACATAATGGTTTGTCGGACACAATGAATCGGACATAATGGTTCAGCGGACACAATGGGTCGGACATAATGGTTTGTCGGACACAACGAGTCGGACATAATGGTTCATCGGACATAATGGTTCAGCGGACACAATGGGCCAGACATAATGGTTTGTCGGACACAATGAATCGGACATAATGGTTCAGCGGACACAATGGGTCGGACATAATGGTTTGTCGGACACAACGGGTCGGACATAATGGTTCATCGGACATAATGGTTCAGCGGACACAATGTGCCAGACATAACTGTTTGTAGGACACAATGGGTCGGACATAGTGGTTCAAAAATTTTGTCGGACATAATGGTCCACGTCGGACGTAATGGTGCGTAACAAACGTCCATCACGGCGCTGCCACTGTTTTAAACCCAATCCCGTTCAAACCAACGTAATCAAAGCGAGGTTTTGAGGACAAAGTACTCACACCATAAAGGGCTATGAAGAGCAATTTTTAAACACATTTTTTTAATCAAATATCCATGCTTAAGGACAGTGTTTAAGGAAAATGAAAAATAGTTGTTTGTACTAAAATTAAGGTCTAATGTACTAATTGAATATTCAAAAATGACCTGTCTTAAACTGGACACACGAGGGCTCTGTTGTGCGACTCATAATAGAACAGTCTCACAGCAGCATTAAAAATGTACAAAATCAAAAGCCCAAATTTTGCAAAAGAAAACAGCGGTCACCCCAAATTATGTATTGACAAGTCTAAACATATATCAATAAGTCTATATCAATAAGACAACAACCAAATATTAGTGGAGTTGCCATTTGAAAAACAGAAAAAAAATCTGTAATTTTTTGTGCACAAACCAACCATGATGTTGCAGCTTTGCCTTTGAGGACATCACACATTTGCTCATAAATATGCAAAATTCAATTTGCATAAAACACAATATCCAGAAAAAAGGTGTAAAAACACGCCAAATTTTGCAATCAAAATGTGAAATTATTTCATCAGAATGAATGTAAAGTTGTTTCAAGTAATAAAAAATCCTATTTCATAGGGCCTTTAAGGGTATAGCAATCGATAATTATATCATTGCACACATGGAACACGACGAAAATGACCGCATCATGCACGAGGCAGCACGATACTAAGGTATTTTGTTTTTTTTGACCAGCATTTAGCTATCGATACATAAGCTCTGTCGATGTCGGTCATCAGTGAGCGGAGGACTGAAACAATAGAAGTGTGCGCATCCCTAACTTCGAATTCAATTGGGGTAAGAAGTTCGACGTACTGAATACTGCTCAGAAAAATCTTGACTATGGAGATAGTCCCTTTAAAACCAAACTGCGGATGGGTAAGAATAGCTTAGACATGGATCTAACGTTCTCACGAGATGCAGGGTTATTTTGGGACGGCAACTTGGGAATTAGAAAACATCACTTCCAACGGTAATACCTGAATGCAGTTTATAGAAATAATCACTTCCTATAGGCAGAATTCCCGGTATGTATATTTCGGGATGCTGGTACATAGTAAACCATATTTCCGGTTGTGACTTGAAACTGTTCGTTCAGTCAGTGTTTAGCGGCAAAATTTACTCTCGTGTTTAATTGCCAAGAGATTTTGAGTTGTAGATCCACGGGTCCCCGATTTTAATAAAAAGGGCGGAATCGATGATGGTTGCCTCGCCGCCGATCGGTGTACTGACTGTTCTCATCGGGTGTGTGCTGCTGGCTGGACGCACACATGTAGGGCTAAATGTTTCACTCGGTGGACAACAGTTATTTTCGAAATCACAACAGTGGCTTTCAAGTATTCTTTTTGTACTCTATGGAAAGTGAATAATATGAAGAGTGAGCCACCCTACACTCCCAGAATACCCATTCATTCCCTAATGTCTGAGCTCCTAGGAGTACAATCTCACTCATTTTATTGTGTGTCCATGAGTATTTATGTGTCCTAGCTCCCAATACAATTATTTTATCGCCGTAGCCATATACAAACCAACGCTCTTTTCGAAACAACGGCTTCGGCTTTGGCTTTGGATTCGGATTCGGCTCGGTCAGTAATTTTGAAAAAACGTTTACTTTTGGTACGGGGCTTCTCGAACATTCAGACGGAGCCTAAGCCGGAACCTAAGCTAAAGCTGAAGCCTTGGTTTCGAAAAGGCCCATATTATTAGATATGCTAGAAGGCCCACAGCAGCCTGACCTATTTTTTATTTAAAAAAAATAAGGTCTTGCCTATGTTTATGTAGAAAAAGAGTAAAACAATATGTGATTGATGCAGTAAAAACACGGTATAGGGCCTGGTATGAGCGGAACCACGGGTCCATACACGGTCCACTTTTTCCAAAACTGAGCCCGGGTCGGTTTCTGGCGTATTTCATAGCCTCGACAATGGGGAGAATGTGACGTCAGACCTTCGGGCTAATAATAGCCTAATTACGACTTTATTGTTCGAAAGTTGTCATAATGCGCATCGATTACAGTTCACGCTTGTCTAGACAGTTTTCTTGATCGATTCTCACTCATAATTTGAGGAATCTAATAATGAATTTCTGTGAGACCATTACTCCTGCATGCGGGGTATACAATGCGCAGCATTGGTATAATGCCATGGCACTCGTATCAGCAATAATGGTCGAGTATCATTGGAAAACAAAGACGGCCCAATTTCACAGATCAGCTTATGCAGAAAAAATTGCTTACAACAATAATTGTCTGCTAAGAAAAGATAAGCAGGATACCAGTCACAGATGGTACATGTGACATGGTATTTATTGGCCGGTTATTTATTCTGGTTATCGTACTTTTGTTGTGTTTAGCTACCTTTTGCGCTTAAGATCGAGCCCTTCCTGATTTTGTTGAACAGAGACTTATGACTAGCAAAAATTTTGGCGGTGCACCAGTGCAGGAATATAAATCTCGTGACCTTCATGTGTTCTAAAATTCTCCCCATTTGCATCAGGAGAAGGGGATCCTATCGTAATAATATCACTTAGGAAAACACCCCGTAATTTGTAGTCAAAAATAATGTTACCCGACGTTTGATCACGCAACTTTGTTTACCTTTACGAACGGTAGTCATAATTTGAAAAGGGCGCCCTCTGTACAATGATTGGACGCCCTGTCGCCCCTAACTTGTACCCTTAGCTGACACTTCACATTTTACTGACTAATCCACGTTACTCTTGACGAATGATAGAGTGAACTGGTATACATGTAGTAAGCGTGTACCGTTGGATTTGTTACACGGAAACTTGATGATACAGAGCTTGGCTAGAGCTTGGCTAGTCCCAACTGGATTATTGCCCATCGAATTATAGTTTGGTGCGTCCCAACCCTAGTTTGGCCCATCCCAACTACAGTTTGTTCCGCCCCAACTAGAATTGGACCAGTCCCAACTTGGATTAGAGACCCTACTGTTCTTGGTAGAGTTCTTTGATCAAATAGTTATGACCACTTTAACTGATTTTGCAACAGTTCATTCACCGGTTACTTGTCTCAGTATTTTTTTGTTGCATGCAGAGTGTGTAATTACAGCAAACAGTTCATTCACCTATGACATCATCACCGCATTGCATGCAAGCAACCCGGCTACAGAAACTAATGATTGTGTGTGCCAGGCCGCGCTTCAATTATGATTCAAGATCATAATAATTTCAGTGAGTTCACTGATATTATAAGCCGCTACCGCTGGGAGATGATATTTCGATGACAGAGTGTTGCGTTTGGACTCGCGATTGTAAAGCCAGAGCGGAAACGGTTCATTTGCGCGCATTTTGCTTGCCTTGTGTACCCGGTTGTCAGTGAAGTCGATCTGCACGCTATATTAATCGCGCTGTGGCTCATCGTGCACTCCCCTTTTCCCGGATCTGTTGTTGTCTTGATGCAGGGGTTGCTGTGGCAACAAAGACTCCCCGTCCTGGGGCTCCCCCTTTCTCTTTGCGTCCTTTCCATCTGGCGGAGCTGTTGTCCTCGCGGATGACGTCACGCGGATTGCGAATTTAGTGACGGCGACGGTGTTTAGGTTTGACGCAATACGCGGGAGAGGTCCCCGTTAGCAGCAGACGGCTACTATGCATAATAGACACACTTCCTGGTTGTAGTCAATGATGTCATAACCCTAACCGCTCACTTTCGTAATGATCAAAATAATTGGGCGGTTGTGCCACTCTCCGTATTTGTCAGCAGTACCACCGGAACCAACGAGGGGGAGTGTGCATGCAAGCAATGATCCCATTTCGTGGAAAACTTTCAATATTATTCTGCTTGTACGATGTTTGTTCGTGTATATCAAATTGTGCCTCCATGCCAACTGCAGTTTTGGCGACGCCCACCATAGTTACCGGTACAGCGCAATATTATCTGTTTTTATGGCAACTCTCTGCAATGTGGCGCAATACTGTAGATGGTTTTTGCAATTACATATAATTATTTTATCATAACGTCACGATTATTATGGAAAATAAAATAATTGATCACAATAATGTTTACGAGTAACGAGATACAGAAAAGACCCCCATGTTATTTTTGTAGATGCTTTCACACCAAAAATTGTACACCGTGGATACTATATGGCAGGAGACGTGTGTCTGAAGGCGCTGTTTGACAAGATCATTTCCCGCTCTGTAACATATCAAAACAGAGGAGTCATTCATCAAAGCGGTTTCATTTAAATCTTGCAACATAAATTTGCAAAGTTGAGAAGTACTTTTTATCACCTTTCCAGCTTCCGTTCAACTTCCTTCCCGCTGTCTAATTGCTCTCACATTTTCTGATGTGTTTATTTTCGACTAATGACAAGCAAGATATGATCTGTATCGGCAAATAAATTTGGTCAAGTTGAGGGCGCTGTCCCTATACCAACCGTTCTTACTGTTATTCTGAACCGAGGCCGAGTCTCAAGCGACTTTGGCTACGGCTATGGCCGTTAGCTGCAGCAACATCGTAGTCTGGTTCCTAGACCAAGATATTTCCGACTATTCTCTGCCGATTTTAGGGTCCGGTATCATTTGAGGGTCACGTGAAAAACAATTCTCCTTTTCCGAACATATCCGAAGTGTTCTGAACGTTGATGGTCGGACATTTCTGGGCGTGTGTAGACCTTTATTTTGTTGATAAACAAACCACGTTGGAAACATTCAATCTTGTTAACAGACTTGTGACCAAATTCAAAAATTTTGCATATTACTCAAGGAAAAAAAATCCCATTTTTGTTTTAATGTTTCCAACGAATATAACATTTTTTTTGAATATTTGTGTAATATTTTACAAATGCTTTTTGAAAGTAAACAAAGCACGTCATCAGCGCTTTGTTTTTTGACCAATGACATCGTCCACCGTTGGTGACAATTAATGAATTTTTTATATATTTTGCCTTATGATCTATTTTTAACCGTGGATGATGACTGACCTAAGATTTTTAACAAGAGTGGTCAGGGAATCTTTGGTTAGGGAACCAGACTAAAACTGATTTTCCCCCGATGCAAATCCACACGCCCTCATTGAGACTAAAATAATAAAATGGATAATCGGGCGAAGGTGGCCACGTGCCCACATAAACAAAAGATCTTATTGTACTTTTTGGTAGCCCGAACATTTAAAAAGTAATAAATTATAATTAAAATAACCAGTCAGGCCTCTTTTACAAACATCGCATTAAGCTGTTTTCACTTTTGCTTAAAAGGGAAATTGGAAGAAGATGACCGTCGGGTCATAGAAGAAGAAGAACACTTTTGGGGGCTTTTCAATGAAACCTTTCGATATTTCAATATAATGAAAGTTACTTAATTATAAAAAAAAAAAAAAAAAAAAAACAGGCAATGAGCAAACTTATAAAGCAGCAATAAACATTCAGCGAAGAGAACGGTACAGGGTATGAGATTGAGGGTATAGGAATGTGACGAAAGAGCCAGACACTCTTTGGAAGTGGTAGAAACCTTCACTCTGATGTATCAGCAACTGCAGAATGCAAGACTCCTCCGATAATAAACCTGATACAGAATGAGAAAAAAAAGCAAGAAAAATGTGAATTGTGTTTCTTCTTCAGATCAATGCACGCAAGATACAAAAAAATACTGGGAGACGGGGAGGTGACACCCAGACGCCCAAACGGGGAAGGTGAAATTAATTTATAAAGAAAATGGGAGGTTAGATTACATAAAAACATTTAAACTAAATAGTACATAAATACACCCAAAAAAAATCATAGAAAACGGCGTAGAAGAAGGAGCAGGAGGAGACAAACTCGGCCTTGGCTTCTTTATCAGAAACCGGATCACCATTAAGACCGAATACCACGTCACACGATCGCCCCATTGTGCTTGGACGAGTTCCGCTGGCATTTTGGACAAACAACTTCAGCTTGTCCAAAAAACAATATCGGCTAATTAACAAGCCAGCAGGCGGATTTCCATCATAAACAACTTGGTTTATAATTACGTACCGTATAATACCCCCCCCCTTTCTTTTTTTCTCAATATTTTGACCTTATTGTAGGAAACCGCAAATAATGTTGATGCAGACGGCAGTTGCTAAAGTCACTCGCATACACGGCTCGATAGCCCTTACTGTGTCGTATAAGCATCTTGTTTTTTATTTCCCTGTCAGTCACATGAATCAGTTGGATCAAACTAAGGTTTTTCTTTCTGTGTGTTTTTCTCTTCTTACGAAATTGTGATGATGCAATCATTTTTGTAACGTCTAATGCAAGTGTGAAATCCGAGTAGGATATTATTAATAAAATCAACACCTACATGCGCAAATCATTTTCTCTGGGAAACCGACACCCTAAAAGGCGCCCACATAAATTTAAAGGTATTTTACCTTCAATGTTTTTTTTTTTTTTTTTAATTCGTCTTCTAGTTTTTATTAAACCAACCATCCAACCAACCTGTGGAAATTTCATCAAATTACGTTATTCCCTTTCAGTGTAAAAGAAAGAAAGAAAGAAAGAAAGAAAGAAAGAAAGAAAGAAAGAAAGAAAGAAAAGAAAAGCAGTTTATGTTTTTGTCAGGCATTTTGTGCAAGTTCATATTCTGTGTTTATTTCGATTGCTACAATCAAAATAAGCCATGGTGATTTTCTAGTATCCAGATACTCATTTATCGACGACTGTATCAGTAATTCTTTTTATTGTCATTATTATTTAGTTGTCATCGTACACACACAAAGAAAAAACAAACGAACAAAACAAGAAAAAAACAATGCAAGATACACGAACTGATGACATGAACTAAAATAGTGAACTAAATCAACGCTGCCCCCGATAAATTCAAGGTAATAAAATTTTATTAAATAAAGAATGGAATTTATGACAAAAACATAGTCTGACAGTGTTTCAAATACTTGTCTGGAGAATTGGTACTGGTGTGCACTTTACAATCAGTGAGCTTTCGTCTGAAATTGTTTTCTCGATAAATTACAGAGGCCTATCAACCCTGATGTTCGCCTTTAAAGGCAAAGTGCAGACTTAGTATTCGCCGGATTTTCCCCGAGTACTTTCAATCGTTATATGAAACTCTCTGGATCGTATGTATGACTTTACATTACAGGTCCGCCAAGCCACTCAATACCCCCACAAACATGTCCAGTTAATTTGTCGAAATTAGTTGGGATCTTCAAATTAATTTTCATACATGTATTAATTCATAAAGCGCAAAAATCCACAAAAGTACCTGTGGTTCGAGTAGAAAACAACTAAAAGATTAATAAACCTTATAAAAAAAATGATACCGTAGAAAACCCAGCAAACAACATTATGCAAATGCTTTGTTAAAAAGATGATTTTTTTTTTAATGGTTTTTCTTTAATTGGATCCAAGAAACCCATGATTTGACATGTGATGGCATATTATTCCAAAGGCGCGGTACAGCATAAGAAAAAGATCGGTCACCCCTTGAACGATTAGATTTAGGCTCAATATTAGGAAGTTTGACTTTTCAGAACGGAGTTTGTGAGGAGGATTGTAAGGTTTAAGCAAATCATCAATATTATGCAGAGGCACTGGTCGGGAGGGTTTTAAATACAAGGAACAATAGTTTGTATACTGGTAACCAGTGCAACTCTTGTAAAATAAGGGTAATATGGGAGGACTTTTTTGAAAATAATACGAGCAGCAGAGTTCTGATTTCCCTAAAGATGTTAAATTTGATTCTTTGCAAGGCCGACTAAAAGTAGAGATAGTACAACAGAGTGAATAATTTGCTCTGTAGCGTTTAGCTTTAAACCTTATTGTACCTATATCACGGATATGAAATCATGCAGCACCATAATAGATACATGAGAATTTAGTGAAATTGTAGAGTAAAAAATGGTACCAAGATTACGAGTTTGAGTAAACATTCGGAGTCACCATAGTAATATGAGGAACAAGAGCGTCCCTCCTATCTCTCAGTAAAGCGGCAATGTGTCCAGGGCCCAGGGCCCAGTTTCATAAAGCTGCTTAAGCACGAAAAGCTGCTTAAGCACAAAACAATAATATGCTTACTAGAAAGGTTATCAGCCAAAATACCATACCATGTATACCATTTGTGACTGGTTTTATGCTAATTTTTTAGCAGAAATTGAGCAATATTTCTGCTTAAGAAGCTCTATGAATTAATGGCCCCTGGGCCCAATTTCAGAAAGCCTGTTTGGGCACAACAACTTTCAAAATACAGAAAAATAATGCTTAGCAGATACAGGTTACCAGCCAAAATGCAATAAAACTGAAATTGCTGTGACTGGTGCCCACTCATTTTTATTTGCTATGTATATGGTGTGAAAATCAAGCCACTTTCTTTCCCCACCGTGGATGAATTTGAAACATGTTTCAACTTCACTCCTAATGAGCTTTGAATGAAATTATTGCATTCCTCGGCAGCTTATGGGATCGTCCAGCTAATACCGCAACGTTGAACATAACCTGTAAGCTGATTTTAAAACTCGATTCGAACAATCCACAAAACCTTGGGAGAAAGAAGAAAACAAAGAAATTGGCGTCCATCCAAAAATAACACTGGACCAAAGCTGCATGCTTAAAATTCCAGTATTCTCACGGAATGACCGATTATCCATTGATAACAAAACCCCATGGATGGTAACAAGCACCCCCTTCAGCCAATGAACACAAAAGCAACTTGGATTTTTTTTACCAGTCCAAGGAACAATTATGTAATATTTTTGACAGCTATATAACCTGACTGCGTTGTGTGTCCTCAAAATTTATTTTTTCCCTCCTTTTTTTTCTTTGGGGGGGGGGGGCGTAGTCGTAGTAGTACTTCCACGTAGACTGCGTCAGTTGTGTTTTAAACTTTTAAAGGTATGTTTTCTTCACTGATTTGGGGAAGAGTAGCTTATTCGCCGTCTTCTGAATTTTCAATAAACACACAGTCCATATCAACATGTGAAAAGTTCATCCCGTTTAAAGCCCCAACTCAACATTGGTAAACTGACTGTATTAATGTTTTCGTTCTTTGCACAAATCAAGATGTTTGTAATAAAACCAACCTGTGAAAATGTCAGCTCCCTTCGTTGTTTCATTTGCGAGAAAACGGTAAAAATGCATTCAGCATTTTTGTACGCATTCTTATATGCACAGTTTTCGTCTCACTGAGACGAAAACTAATTTTGGATCTTGTTTCATTTAGTATTTAAAAACAATAACACTTAACGCAGGAATATTTCAAGGAATGTTTTCTACCATCATTATATTTATACCATGTAAGGTATAGGCCCTATGTAAATTTGTGAACATTTATGTTTTTCTTCTTACCAATGTTGAGCTGGGGCTTTAAGTGAAGACAACGAGAGTGTTTTTTTCTTCTTTTCCGGGGGTTTGTGCACGTTCATATACGTTGTTCATTTGGCTTGCGGCAATGGTGATTTCGGGGGTCTTCAGAACGATGATTTCCTGACTTTTCTCACTGGAAGATATGTACTGGTACAATCTTACCCCCTTTAAGATTGAAACTGATTATTTCTAATATTTTCCGACCCTGTGCCTTTCAAAACCATTTCCTCCCCCGTTCCCGCGGAGTTCCCCTGGACTTCCCCTGTTTCTCAGAAAGGGTGCCCCTTTTTCGGCCATGGTCTGGTTGATTGTTGACCTTTACATGCACCCCAACCTCCCTAGTCTGGTTCCCTGACCAAAGAGTCCCTGACGACTCTTGTTATAAAATCGAGAGAGAATAGTCAGAGATTATTGAATCTGGGAACCAGACTAAACCCTCCCTTCACACGCCTTGTAATGATACTGACTTACTAATGCGGTTTTAAAACGATATACTTTCCACAAATCCAAAGCTGTACCTTCACTTATATTGCCCGGATTACTGTCGGTTTTAATACCCCCAAAGTTGGGGTGTTGTCCACCCTCCCTTCCCCGTTTATTTCCTTAAGTGTTGTTTGGGATTACTGGGCTATAAGGTCCTTTCCCGTACGAGCATTTATCCATTATGCCATAAAATATTGCACTGTCATACATCGGGCATTATTATAATCGTGTTGTAATGGGATTGTCCATGGTTGGAGGGGTGGGGGTAAACAAAGTAGAAAGTGACGCAAGAGTGGAAAACAAAACAAATAAAGCACTTGACGCTGCAAAGAACAAGAACTTAATATAGATGAAATGTTTTATAAGTCAAACATCAACTTTGCCCAATGACGTATTTTAAAAATGATAGTTTGAATGCCAATGTGTTCCCAGTCTAAATAATACGCAAACGTGACGACATGCAAACTGCATCAAGCCCGGTTCATACTTCCCGCGAATGGCGAAAGCGAAGCGAATTTTCTTGCGTCACAATTGAAAAACAGCGCGTGTAAATTGTTGCGTCACCAAAATTTGCTTCGCCTTCGCTTTCGCGTGAAGTATGAACCGGGCTTTACGACACCCACAAATTTCTTTGCATATTAAAGGATTCTCGACTTTCGCGCCAGTATTTCCCCCACAATTGCGTTCATGTTAAGATGTTGTTTTTCTTAATTGTACGTGGCTTCACTTTTTAGCGTCGGTGTAATTAAAGATGCTAGGTCCGTTTTGGCCGATTTGACCTTGTAATGTAAATTTAAACTTTAAAAAGCTATTTTGATACATTCGAGAAAACTATATGCTTTCATTTAAGGTATTGCACGAAATGCCCGCCAACAATAAGTGGTAAGTGAATTAAAAATTAAAACTGACTTATTGTCGGGATCCTGACGTTATCTCGCTTCCACCAGCCTTGTACAAACAATTGTGCTTGTTATACCATGGTATTAGATAGTGAATTTTTATTGGTCGAGAACCAACCACGTGACATAATACAAAATGTCATGTCTTCCCAAAAAAGTGATGTTGTCGGGGTCCATTACCTAGATCGTCCTCAGAAAATTCATTTCATCTTCCCCATTGATGTGTATATTGAAGTTAGCAATACACCCGAAAAGAGGTAGGTCATGTCGCCTGCGTCCATTACCAAGATCGTTCTCAGAACATTATTTCATCGTCCCCATTGATCTGTTCAACCAGATTAGCAGTACTATCTGAAAAAGAGGTTACTGAGCAACCACTGGTACTATGCACGCGATTGTACTTTCGATATGATGCTCGCGATAGGGACCAGTTGATACATTTTGGTTTATAAAAAATTGTAGTCGATCGCCTGCAGCCGCCATCTCCGCACTTTTGTTGTCAAAATAAATTATTAAGGGCCTTTTTAACAATCCTGCAATCTAATACCATTGTATAACAAAACAATTGTTGTCTGCTGTGATATGTGGTCCATGCTGTTTTGGACACCCTCGGGGGCCGATGGCACCCTCGGCTTCGCCTCGGTTCGCCTCGGGTGCCATCTGCCCCCTCGGGTGTCCAAAGCATGCAGCATGGACCACATCACAGCAGACAACAATATTGTATAATGTTACATCTGTTTTGTGCAATGTCCGTGGTGAAACAGCATCATCTGTCAACATTCGTTCAGAGAAACAACTGAAAGTTTTTTTCGGCGACAATCGGGCCTTTCGACTTTAAATATGCAGTATGGACAATGAAAAACGTACAGTGTACCTGTGTAAAATGCATTATGATATCACTGACGGGTGCGATACTATTGTCAACCTCGTACACAGGGGCTCACAGAGCGAATGGCTGAAGAAAAAAACAAACCCGGCCAACTTTGAAGTGCGCCTTATTTAAGGTATACCGCAATGGAAATTATTATGACTAACCATTGCTCTATATAATCGAGCAAAGGTTAGTCATCTTCCCCCCATGGTTAGTCTTGAAATATCATGAAAATACAAACGGTAACGTCTTGTGCAAAGACTACAGGATGCTGCAGCATTTTTTTCCCGACACCGAGGTCTGATGATTTTTTTTTTTTTTTTTTTGGTGGGGGTAACCCATTTCCGGGTAAGGGTTGGCTGTCGAAACCAAAGTCATTAGGGGAAAGAAACCCTTATTAGTGTCATAAGACTTGGCACACCGCAGACAGTAAATATAAGGGGTCGTCCAAATTGTAAATATTGTAAGAATTCTGCCCCCAACCCCCACGTGAAAACTTGGCAGAGGAACCAGAACGAGCGTAGCAAAAAGAAGCCTAGGTATAAGACCACGAATAAAAAGAAAACGTTTTTCTCCCCGCGTGTTTCTTAGTGAGTACATGTATTTGCTTATAGTAAAGGGAATATAAGGGATAGTCTGAAATTGTAAGGGGGAAACCTCAGATATCTCCCTCTAAGAAAAGCGAATGAATAAATAATTTGAAAAATAAAATAGAATGCTGAAGGGAAAACAAAAACCAGGATATAGGCTATCCTGGTTTTTGTTAGAGGGTTCCCCCCTACAATTTCAGACTATCCCTTATAGCTAGGACAGTAGTACTCTTTGCTACGTTTTTCGACTGAGTTCTGCCTGTAAACGTTATGGTGTGGTAAAGCAGTGGAAAAACCTACTGTGGTTTTTCAAATTCAGCAGTGTCTTATATTTTGGGAGACCCCTAAACCAAAACATGCTGAAAAGGGTTAAATTTATCTTCAAACCTTTGATTAATAGACTACAGCGAAGTGAAGTTTTCAACGATAAGGGCGTTGAAACCCACGAAGTTCCGTTCAAAAATGCATCACGTTAGTGAACATTATCCTCCTTCCAAATACTTAAAGGTATGCGATACAAAAAAAAATCACTTCTTTTTTGGAAGAGTACGTTACCGAATGGTCTAGTGCGTGGACTCAAGTTCTGGGTGCAAAATCATCGGGGTGTGAGTTCGAATCCCGTTCATGACACTTGCTCTCGTCGAGCAAGACATTGCACTAGATTTGCTTCTCTTCACCCAGGAGTAAATGGTTCTTGTGATTGATTTTAACTTGGTGCGCTACATACTTGGCATCACAGGCTGTATACTCCCCACAGAGCTAAGATGGTTTTAGGAATGAAATTTTTAAAAATGGCCCAATAACCGGGTTATTAACGTTAATGCTTCGTGAGCGTCAAAATTTGCAGGTGTCGGGGGTTTTTGGTAATATTGGTAATTTTCAAACACCAGTATCCGCATTTTTTGTTGCCCAGCATGTAACACACCTGTGAAATTTTAAGCTGAATCGGTTATCGGAGTCACAAGAAAATAGTAAAGATAATCTTCTTTTCACTGTTTTCAAACAATCGGGTTTTGGACATGTGAGATCAGAACTATAATTGTTTTACTCATTTCTCAAAAACTATAACATATCAAACTAAAATATTTCAACGGAAGTTTTTCGACCATGGCCATTTATATACCATGTAAGTTACGTGCAAATCTGTGAACCGTATTTACAATCTTAGTGTCTGTCAATGCTTCCATTCTGTGCACAAATCAAGATGTAATCAAATTAACCTGGGAAAATTTCAGCTCATTTTTGTTGTTTTATTAGCGAGAAAACGGTAAAAATGCATTCAGCATTTTTTGTACGCATTCTTTGGCAGAGTTTTGGTCTCATGAGACGCAAATTAATTGATGGATCTTATCTCATTGATTATTCAAAAACGATAACGATTCGGGCATAAATATTTTAAGGAAAATTTTCTACCATCATTATCTTTAAAACCGTGTAAGGTATATGTAAATCAGTGAACATTTATGTTTTTTCTTTTTGACCAATGTTGAGCTGGGGCTTTAACGTGAAAGCTCACCGATTTTAAAGTTGAAACTAGAGAATAACAATTAATTAACTATTTCAAAATATGCTGATGTCGCCTTCCCTTTGAATACACGACTTCAACTCATTGGCTTAAAAACCACAATCTCGTGATCGCCCAGGAGGTGTACAATCATCCCAAGAATGGGAGTATTGTGGTTGGTTTTAGACAACCATACCGGAAAACCTATAAGTGATGTCATGATAACGGGAGGGGGCGGTGTCTGTGTGTACCAATGTAGCTATTTCCAGAATGTCATTAGTGTACTGAGTATGACACTCATGCCTATTTTTCTCCTGATATACTTATTTCAAGAGCTATTGACCCCTTGCACGCATGTCACACGGCGATTGTGTCACGCTCTTTTCGGTTACAGTACGACGGGTAACTTTAAGTAAACGCCGTGTGTCGCCTAGAATTCGCGCTACACTGTATATTACGCACAGGGACACTGACTAAATTGGCACAACTCGGATTTGTGTGATGATGATGTCAGGTGAATTGGGTCGAGAGGGTACGTTGAGGGTCTACCTTCTACCCCAAGCTTTTTTTTCTGTATCGAAGTGTGCTGCCAAATTTCCCAAAACGTTTTTTCGGGAAGCTTAACAGCAATACCAGTTATCAAGGGAACCATTCAAAATACACATACATCATAGTTGGTAATCTGCAGACCTGATACTTCACAAGGGCAGTGGAGGCAATTGCATCCATGCCACTCGTCATAATTGCTATGTCGTCCCTATAGAAATTTACCGGTACATATTCCTTTCATAGAGGTTTCTTTACACAAGGTAAAACTGTCTTGCCCTTGAACGACAAGGCCATTGTGGCCGTACTGGCATTACACTGGGCGGCGTAGCCTCGAAGCGACTGGAACCGGAGACCCAGTTGCGCTCGTGCGCGCTGACTTGGTCTTCGCTCCAGTCGTTTCGCGGCTATAGCACAGCTGTCTAACCACGAAGGCCTTGACGAAAGGCTAGACTGAATCTGGTTCCACTACGCAAAACTTTCTTCTTCTACTGCATAAAGTGCATGTTCGTACTCACTGGCTAATCGCAGACCAGTCTGATATCTTACAACCAGTACTCATGAGCCTAATTTCATAAAGCAGCTTACCGTTAAATGCATTTGTGTGCTAATACTCTAGCAGAACATAAGCAAAAGTGCATTTCATGGCAATAGACAATTTGACAGTATGTGTACGCGTTCACAATGGATTTGAATTGTTGCGTCACTGATCTGCTTCCAACAACCAACATGCAAGTCAGCGTGCTTTTGCTTTGCTTACAGTTAGCAATTATCACGAAAAAATGACAGACTTTTTTTAATTTGGCCCTGTTGCCTACGAAAATACTTTGATATTCACTCACTAAGGTATAAATGGGACACTACTAAAACATTTATATTCGATATGGCAACTTTTTCTTTTGAACCTACGTCTAACCAACCCAACCCTACTTTGAGTTAAGAAGAGTTTAAAAACATTTATCGACGGAAGGACAAGAAAAATGGTGTATAGCTTGAAAAGCTGCATAGGCCCAACTAACCTCTTTTTGCATTTCCGTAGGGCCGATTTACATTAACCCACCCACCTACGTCTCAATTACGAGCGAGCCTCAATATTTGACGCCTTGTTATTTTGCAATTTGCCCGGATGGCTTTCTAGGTGGGTGAAGGCGTCGATTATGATACGGTACAAGTCAAAAACTCAAAAACAAACAGCGTACACGGTCGCTACAAACAAATATTGATTAAAAACCGTGTGATATTAAAACGTACGAGGAGCACTTTGGTTGTAGCACAACAACCCGAGCTGGCGGCTAAATCATCGATTTGGCAAATGCGAAGCCAGCCCCGATGAACTGTCTTGACGTTGAGGGGTTTTTTTTCTCTCTCTCTCTGTCTTCTGTTTATACCCGCTGACTGTTTTACAGCATGGATTGTGGGCGTAAAGCTGTTGGATCTTAGCTCTCCTCCCCCCCCCCCCCCCCTCCCGTCTGGCTGGCGCAGATGTGGGTTCATTTTTCATATAGATATATTGATGGTTTTGATACCGGTATTCCAGAAGTTGACGAAAACAATAAAAGTCAAGTTCATTATTACTTTTCCTTAAAGATATCATAGTATAATTTTGATATTAATACCTGTATGATATTTTTCCGTGTTCCCCTTATCATTATATTGTTCTGGTAATGTGACGTGGGATCCTCGAAAGCCTGAGCTGACCCGCTCAGAATCCTTGCCCCCCCCCCCCCCCCCACCCCCGTTCCCCGATTTTGAGATCGAGAAAATCCAGAAATGAATGGTTCGGTGCGTTAAATACCCCCAACAAATTATATCTCTTTTCCCCCAACCCCATGAAAATGTCTGGTTACGCCAGTGCCTTGATAAGAATGCTGTACCACGGCACAAACCGGTAAATGCATTCACTTCTACGCTTCATACAAAAAAAATAAGAACATTTAAAAAACGAAGAATGGATGCTGTTACCTAGTTCAAATAATTACACACCAACTGATACATACAAACACAGTTTTCAACATGATGCACTAAAAACTCAATAATCTTCTTTCCTTAATCTCTTTACGCTTCCACTGAGATAAATCCCAGGTGACTGTAATCTCATAAAATCTTATTAGCAACCATGACCATTATCCTGTCTTTATCGCTATTAGGAACTATTCGTCCCCAACTATAACATGACACAGCAGGGTGAATGTCCCTATTACATGTGATTACTGAGCCCTTAAGGACCCGTGATGAAGAAACTTGCGTTTATACAAGCGTACATCGTGTTGAAGGAAGCCATGTTGGTTTTATTCAATTCATCCTAGTGTACCGGCAATCATGCCGAGGCTGAGAGTATTATTGTAACTGTTCGTACTGAGAACTCGAAGAAGAAAACAAAATGACCAAGGCCTAGACCAGCCTATTTACAGGTTGTGTGTGTGTGTGTGTGTGGGCTTACACTCACCAACTTACGGGGCACTTTACACAATGGAACAATGCTACCCCACAAGGTTTTCTTTGTTCTAGTGCTACCCCACAAGGGAATTCTTTAGAAAAGGGACAATAAGTTGAACAATGAAGTACCCCGCAACTGGCCATGTGTAAGGGTGTGTGTGTGTGTGTGTGTGTGTGTCAATTCTCTGATTGTCTAATTAAACTGGGAAATGTTTTCCCAGCTCAAGTAGCTCCGGGCTTCGTTCTTTAATTAAGTGGACTTAATGGGTACTTTACACATTATACGTATTGTCCCCATACACACCTTGCTGATGGGCACATGAGAGGTTACATAAGCGGGTCAAATCCACATAGTAAAAAACCCATAAGGTCATCTGTTCAATTACACGGCAAAACAAGTCCAAGTCATATGGTCGACGAACTTAAAGGCCGTGACATAACACAAATTGTGCTCAACAAAAAAGCCAGATGAATGCTGAACTGTAAATATATAACTTAAGCCCCTCTAGTATTGATAATATTTATGAAAGAGGGTTTAATTTCCTCGAGATAATAGAGAACAATAATTGCCTCTAAAACCCTAAATAAGCCGATGGACCAGTCCCAACTCCATTGTTTGACTTTTGTGCGGTTTACCTGTGTAAATCTGATATTATGCTGAGCAAACATTCTTTATTAGTAGTGTAGTCGTCAAGTATTTTTTAGCCGAGTACAAAAATGGCCGAGTAGTACTCTCGAGTACGAGTACCAGTGGGACATCGAATACGAGAGTCTGACTACCAAGTACTTTGATTTCCAAGTATACTGATTCCATCAACCGAGTACCAAATACTTGGATCTCCGAGTACGATTACGAGTAAATAGTATAGTCTAAAATAAAATATATTGCAAAATGAGGTACCAAGCAGATTTATTGGTTATTGACTTATTTTTTATGATTATGATGTGTGTTTAATGTGTAAAAATTGATGGACCTATTTCAAAAATAGCTTCAATTGTGTTTTTCTCACACGTAGCTATGCCCTTTTGTTCCATGCATTCATCATTGGCATGCAGACATTAACGCTATGGCAAAACGTATTATTACGACATCTGAATCTAGACTGTCTTGTAGTGGCGATTATCTTGAGATTGACTCCTTGCACCAACGTCACACGCGGCAACTCTCTGCCACGGTCGCCACTTTGTTAAGTTGCACGTGTAAACGCTGCGTCGCCTATAGACCTTTCCATTGTTGATAAACAAATCGTGCTGGTTGGCATGGACGGCCAAATGTAGCAAAACATTCAAGTCTTGTTGACAGACGTTGTGATCAAATTCAACATTTTTGCAACTTTCTATTTAAAGAAATTACATCTCATCATCGGTTGGTTTGTTTCCAACAAATTTTGAACAATTTTTGAATATTTTTGTAACATTTTTGCAAACTGTGATTATCTGTTTTTGCTTTGCATTGACGGCTCCCCGTAGTTTTTCCATCTTGGTTGGCAAAAACTCGGGCTGTGACGTTGCAAAAGAAAGGTCTATAAAGATGCGTATTACACTACACAACGCAACGGGCTCGTTGACTTCCAAAATGGCGCTACCAAGATCATTGTGACGATGACGTCAGGGACCAATTTCTTGGCGCTGGTTACCAAATAATTCAGCGAGGCGTAAGCGCAGAAATCCGCGGAAAACAGTGCCATGAAGATGGCGGGCTCAGGTGAATTGGGTCAATAAACGTTGCTGGAAAAATGACCTCAGAACATGACCTGGGTCAATCATCCACATAGCAGACCCTACCTAGGCGGCCATTTAATGACAAAGTAGAGTGACACGTAATCGATACATTCAGTGCACTGGGATTATATAGCATTGAAGAATTAACGCATGAGCAGGAAAGTGGTATTTTGACCACGAGTATTTTTGAAATAAAAACGGCGAGCACATTTTTAAGTCAAGCGATGTGCAATGTCCCTTCAAGTACGAGTCCGTTTTAGGTTGAGTATCAAGTGTGGACTTCGAGTACTACTTTGCAAGCCGAGCACGAGTACCACTTTGGAGTACCTTCAAAACGGTACTCGAGAGTGCGAGTATATAATACGAGTATAGTCCTGTCTTCATAACAATTTTCGAGTACGAGTTCAAAGTACGAGTTTCTCCAAAACGGTTCTCGGGTACGATACCAAGAACGTGTACTACATTCCCCCCCCCCCCCCCGTTTACCTACCTAATTGAAACTGAACTGCTGTGGCTGCAAATCGCCGCTGAATGTAACTATTCGATGAGAGATCGTTTTATACAAAACCAACTTACACAGAATATGTTGCAAATGATGGTCCAAGAAAAACGAGCTGGGTTTTCAAAGCAAGTCGTGTTTTGTTTTTGTTTTGTTTTTGTTTTGTTTTTGCATATGTGTTTTTCCCTTTATAAATAAAAATATTGATGACAATAAAGTTATGACTGCCGGTATTTTAAGGCACCACTTTATGGTGCGCATCAGGGCCTATTTCAAAAGGTCAAAACAATCGTCCAAACTAAATGTAGATTAGTTCATAAGCATTCGTAAGGAACCACCTACGATCCGATGGGTAACAAAAAATGGTTGGTCCTTGCCCTAGTTCTTATTACTATATCCTTCTGGTAATGTAACCAAGGGACCCGCTAAAGCAACTATCGTTGTAACCCGTAGGCCCGAGGGAAAACCTGTGTAGAGAAGATGGTGCAGAAAATGTCAGTTTTAAATGTGGGAGGCAGCCACCAAATATAAGGGGAAAACCCATGCAATCAGGTAGGAACAGAAAACCCATTCCACATGCACAGCCCCGGTCCAGGATTCGAACCAGGGTTACATAAGTGAAAGGTAGGGAATAAACCACTGAGCCAACCTGGATACCCAAACCTGATTATTGTAAACTGCAACCTATAAACTGACTCGAGGGTCCAATTTCATGAAGATGTTATTAATAAGCAGAAAATATAAATATGTAGGGTACCAGTCACAAGTACTGTGGATCGCATGGCATTTTTGACTGGTAAGCGGTTTTGAGTTGCTAAGCAGATTGCTGTGTTTAGCAGCTTCAGTGTGGCCTGGGGTCCAATTTTGTGGTGCTGCTTAAAGTTGAAAAAGATCACTTAGCAATTACTTAACAAGGGGGGAAATGGCAACTATAGTCACAAACGTAACATGACATTAAGGCTGGTAAAGCATTGTCTGGTACAGCAAAAATTGTCAATGCTTAGCTTAATCTGTGTCCAAATCTAGCGACTTTGGGTACGACCATCGGCAACAGCAACAAAGTTGAAGTACAGACCTTATGAGCGATCTGGTCATAATTATACATGGTCACTACCGAAGCCAGTTTTCGGACATGGCTTATTTTCCGTGCTTAACTAGCTTTATGGAATTTGGTATATTCATGTAAATGCCAAATGTTGCAGGTACTTGCTATGAGAAGTATGAATTGGCCTTCGGAAATTCAGTTACCATACAATCAGGGAAGAGATTACATTGATTTGACAATCTGATGTGGGAGGGGCTAACGGTTAGAAAGGTCTCACGACCTGTCTGGCGTTACGACTAGAAAAATCCCCCCGCAGGGCCCTCGTAGCTCATAGTGTTTTGTCCAAAAAAACAAGGTCGTCGTCTAAATCGGTCAGACCAGACCACTGTCTATTCCAGCTGACAACTCCTAATGGCAGCAATTAAAAATAGTAGTTTTCGGGGGGCTCTGTTGGTCTGAAGGTCTGCCGGGCTTTGTGTCTTTTGATTGAACCATGGTCCGGGGTGAATACTGTCTAGATTTAGTGTAATATGAAAATGAAGAGATCTCTGCGATATATATCTTAAAGGGTGTTATATTGTATATGCTGAGGGAGGGGGAGGGGGACCATAAGTAGCCATACCGAGCTAAAGCTGGATTACTTAACTAGTATCATATAGACTACTGACTTCTTTTACCTGTTCCATGTGCACAATTTCAATAGGAAATATAGAGGGCTTTATATAGTCAAAGGTACCACACTTTTTTCCCTCCAGCCTCGGTTTGGTTGCATATGTTGAGTCCGGGCTAGTTACAAGAAGAATTTTGTCCCCGTAAATCACCGAATTCATTTGGGTGGTCTCTCTACGGACGGCCACACAGTGCTCAAATTCAAGTAGTGTTCAATGTTCATACAGCACTAATCATGGCTCGGTCCCGATATTGCAAAACGAAGTAGGGCAGCTCTTATTTTCACTCTGTGACGGGTGGCGGTGGTCAGGATATGTTTCCTTTATTATACAAAAATTCTGGTTAGAATTTCTGGAAGAAGTTCTGCATGAATGTTGACAAAGAGCACACAGTTATTTTCTCCTTTTCGTAGGCATAAGATTAATCACTCGACATTGTAAATTGGTTTTAGAAGACAAGCGTTTCAAGTAAAGTCGATCGGAGTTATAGCCTGTATTTGATCTCATGGATTGTTTTAAGCAAGATCGCTCCACCACTTACCAGGTAGTTAAAATGAACAATCCAATACCATTATAGCATAATGCAAAAAATCAGTAACTATGTAACCCAATGCCTTAGATATGCAAAATAACTCGCGCTCAGGCCTGGCCTAAAAGAAAAACATGGGTTTAAAACAGTGTTTGAAAAATAAATTTGCAAAATGTAGGCAAATGTCAGTGGGGAACCATTGCAACGAATATGACAGTCTTGTTGTTGCGTCAATTCCATCGTATGAAAGGGTCATGGTGATAACGACAGGCTTATATAAAAACTTAGTGTTACAGTGGACAATACACGTATTGGTGTGTATGGTTGTGGCTGGAGATTGTGGTGGGTGAATGGTGCAAGGAGTGTTTTTTTTTGTTTTTTTTTTGTTTTGTTTTTGTTTTTTTTTTGTTTTTTTTGGGGGGGGTGTCATGGCTGTCAAAGGCTTAACACTTGCTAGTCTCGAAAATAATGACAAGTCTCAATAATTATTTGCGAGCTTCCAAATGGCGATGGACTCGCCTAACCACTAGTTGTCTTAACCACACTTTAGCACTGTAAGTGCTCATTATTTGGGGGAAAATATATTGTTTTTCACCCAGTATTCTTGAACTCTTGAGAAAAAATAAATGCAAAAACCTCCGGAATGTTCAACCACTGGAGGGGGGTTGTTGTTCTTAAAATCGTTTCAAATTGTCAAGACAACTTTCAAAATCCAGCTTACATGTAGCTTAATTCCTTTTTATGCGCTTGTTTACTAAAAGTGTCTTTATTGGTGTACAAAACAAATCTCATTGAATCACGTACTTATATTTGTTACAGAATGGAGTAAGTATACACGTTTGCATTGCGATCATGTATTACAAAACGTAAAGGCTTGAACTAAGAAGGGGAAAAAACCTTCTAGGACGTAAACAACATCAGTGAGAGCAACAAAGCTTGTGACAAAAAGGGGATTATGTGAACCGGATTTGGCGGCAGTTTTCGTCTTCCTTTGTTCTTGAAGGGGCGCATAACACATCGTAATTTGAGTGGAAGGAGCTAAGTCAAGGTAAAACGTACCTTGCCATTGATCATAGAATTGACCACGAAGTAGCAATGGTGGAAGACGCTTGTTCATGCCGTCTTTCGAAACTCAAAAACTGAAATCTTAATTTCTTTCGTGAATGTATAGATTCTTGGTAAAGACTGAATTTTATTTACTACCTTTTCCCCATGATGTAAAATCGAGAATGTAGTGATATACCTTTCCACTTTGTGAAGGTGAGTGAATGTTGTATCACGTTGTTTACGCGTGTTTGGGAAGATGTGCATTCACGCGACTTGCGTGTACATCACATGGTTTGCCCGTTTGTAGTAGTTTATAAAAAATAAATAAAAAAGTGGTGAATCATCCTAGTTTTAGGGCTAGCTACAATTTTTAACAATAGATCTCATGCTCATGACGTCATTTGAAAAGGGCGCCCTCAGCTAGAGGTCAAAAGAAGGTTGCTCATTGGCCCATCCTGTACACCGCGCCGCTATAAGATGGCAGCGTAATTACGTCAAGCATAAGAGATATGAGAGCTCTTCTTTCGCTTATACAAGCCACATAATATGCAGATTTCCAGATGGTTATATGCTATGATGGCTCTGAAACGACACCTCACATAAACTTTCCCAACATTCATATGCACAGTTTTGCCCCAAGTTAACCGTTGCTCCCAATTTGTGTGCGATGTCCCATCAGGTGCCACCACAATATGCACTTTTACAGACGGTATCGGTATGTTCACCTTCTTAAAGATGTGTTTGTTTGCCAAAAGTCCTTGAAGCTTTTGAGATGCACACCGACCTTTGGTTTGTTGCCAGGAAAATACAGCTGTAAGTCTGTAGACCCCATAGACCGAAAGCGCAAATGGGGATCAGAACCAGTCATGCAAAATGACTCTGCAATTACACAATATACAATCCATGTACCCGGAGAAGCGCACTTGCATGGGGTTAGAGCAATTTTCACACCTGAGAAGAATTTGATTGTTAAATTAGCCTTACTGATCGAAAACAGATTTTTGAGTGCTGTACACCCTAAAAACTCTTGATAATACCGCATCATCCATCCGTGAAGTTTTCTTG
The DNA here is from genome assembly GCA_911728455.2 of Marthasterias glacialis. NCBI lineage: Eukaryota > Metazoa > Echinodermata > Asteroidea > Forcipulatida > Asteriidae > Marthasterias > Marthasterias glacialis. The sequence goes on from OU452229.1 coordinate 13,455,720, forward strand.
TTTAATGGCTTATTTAAAATCCGAAACCGTGGCAGAGTCAGATTATGTGCTGTAATTTGGTTTGGTTGCCATTCAAGCCATTATAAAAGCAAACTGAAGTGGCCGACGAGAAAATGATCTGGTTTCTCTTAGTACGAGAAAATGTTATATAATTTTCGTTATTAATGTATAACTGTACAGGGAACCCGACCAAGATTACCACTCCTTGATCAAGGTTTGTAGCACATAGCCAAGGGTCTTTCCTTTTGCATAGCACCAGAAAAATTAAACACATACGTTATTCAAAGGCAACTTATCAAAGATGGGCAATTGTGGCGGCCATTTTGAAAAGCGCACAATGGTTCCATCAACTTACAAAGGTGATTAAACTTCGGCGTCATTTGTCGCACTCCCCAACATTGGTATCCAGAGGTTAAAGTCATTCATTTATGGACAAGATAGGGAGTCAGGTTGGCTCAGTGGTTTATTTCCCTGCCTTTCACAAAGTGGCGTAACGGGCGGGGGGATGGGGGCCTGAGGCCACCCCCGCTTAGAACCCTTAGAACCCTTGTCCCCTTTTTTGCCCCACCCCAACTGAGATCGAAAGAAATGAATGGTTCGATACATTAAATAGCCCCCCAATTTTATGTCTTTGCCCCCGTTTGCCCCCAAATGAAAATGTTTGGTTACGTCAGTGCGTTCACAAGTCTGTGACCCCGGTTCGAATCCCGGACCGCAGCCTTGCATGTGGATTTTTTTTTTCAGTTCCTTCCTGATTGTGTGGGTTTTCCCCTATATGGGGTTTTCCTCCCACATCTAAAACAATTCTTTAACATCTTATCTACACAGGTGTCTTGAGTCCTATATGGGTATAACCGTGGTAGTCGCTTTCTGAGGGTCCCTGTGTTTCATTACCATAAATAAAATAACAACACAATTTTTGCCCTCCTTCGTAAAGAAAGTTAACCCCTTCCGTCTCCAGTCTTTGGTGGTAGACAATTTCTATCCAGGGGTAGTCCACGAAAGTGAGGAGAGCGTTAAGCACCTTTCAAGGCTGGGTCCCGGCTGGCAGAATTTGAACCGTCGCGTGTCAAGCCGGGCACGGTTTGCTGCGTCGGCACAATACGACTCAACCGCATGAAAAAAGACCGACTTAGCACCCATCATTCTGCTTGCCACACACAAATAATGGCCCCTTTTAACACCAAAGGCCAGCTGTATTGAACCAGGGTCTGTGATTTACCCAATGTGATCAATTAAAAAGAAAAGAAAGAACAACAAATGTCTGAGTGATAAATCGTCTAGGAGTGGATCCCCTCCATTCCGTAGCGTTCCGACCTTGTAAAGAGTTATGGTTTGGAACTAATTTTGGTCGTAAAGTTGTCGTTCCCTTCGGAAAGTATTTCGGGGTGATGGACTTCACCTTCGTTCGTTCACAAAATATATAAATAAACACCAAACCAACAATGGGATAAATATAACTGTCACATTTGCCATACAGGGGTTTTCTTTTTGGATTTGGAAGTGGTTGCTTCTCGTTCTCCCTGTTTACACGAGTGAATTCCACCAACTTTTAAAAACGTGACTCTTCTCATACTAACAGGTTACAGTAGTTTATGTTATTACCTTTATTGAACAAAACACCCAAAAACAACATGTGGTGCCCTTGCTCACACATAACAAAACAATTAAACAAAAAACAAACAAACAAAACCAAGCACAACAACAGAAAACAGGGAAATATACGGCCTAAAAGTCATAGAAATACAACAAAAAATTGCTAAGTGTTCAATTCAATTGCAGCTACGTATTGCACAGACAGGATGGAAAAGTAAATGTGACTCTACCCCCCCCCCCCCCCCCCCCTAATAACAGCTCACTATAGTGTAATAGCGGTCAAGGAGGCCTGATTTAAATTAAGAAAACAAAACTCGAATTTCTGAGATCAGATGGAATTTGTTTTCAGTAGGTGAAAAACGCAAAAGACACACATAAAAGTATCCAGTTTGTTTCATTAACTTGAATGGGATTCAAACATTATTGGCAAGATGCAGTCCCAAACCCAGTCCCTTGCCCACCCCCCTTATAAGTTCACTGAGGAAGGAAATTGTCTGAAATAAGTGGTAAAAAATACATAAAAAACGTGTGTTTGTTTACAAAGAGTAAGCGAGTAGAGGCAAGAGGGGTAGAACAAGAACATCGACGTCAGACGCTTGCTTGCGGTTTTTGTTTTTTGTTTGTTTTTAGGTTTTGTTGTTGAAGTGTTTTAAAGCACGACCGGAGGAAATCTCTTTATGCAAACAGTTTAATAACTTTTTGGGAGAGTGCTTCCGCGATTGCAGAATACAACAAAAAGCATGTCCTAAACATCACCACGATTGATGGTGATGGTTTCGTAACTTTTTTAAAGACCGTTAACCTCCCCTCCAACTCTTTCCTCCCCCGGCTACGGACGACCATGCCGGCATAAACCTCCCGCCAATCTCAGTTTCAAAAGAAACTTCGCCTTCATCACGCAGCATGCAATCTCAACCTCTCCTATCTATCATTGTGGCACAAAAGGAACCCAATCACGGTGTTCTTTGTCACGACCATTATTGTACATAAAGTGCTTTGCTGGCCTCATTTTCAAGTTCTTATTGACATCAGGGGGCTCAACCTTGATAACTGTAAACAACGGAAGAGCACAGAGTGACAAACAAAAATATTTGCAAGGTAGAAAAGTACAACTTTGAAGGACGATGATTTTGAAGGATTACGCTTTCCCGTCCAAATAAATACTTCGTTGAACTGGTTTATATTTCATCTGTGTTAGACTTAACATTAAATATGCCAGGTAGGATTTTATGCCGACTTGACCCGAAAATTTTCAAATAGCTACTTGTGTAGATTTTAGAAAGTTACAAGCTTTCATTTAAGGTACTGAACGAAAAAAATCAGCCAGTTGTAAGTGGTAGTTAATTAAAAAGTAAAACGTAATTATTGTCGTGATCCTCACGTCCATCTCGAATGTTACTTGTATTTTGTGCATTGTTCGTGGCATATTAAAGCTTTCGTATGTTTTTCGTATCGAAACAGCATCATCTGTCAAAATTCATTCCGAAAAAAATTATATAACACAATTTATTCTTTAGTTAATGCTGAACAAGACACAAATAAATGTCGAGACATATTTTCTTTTAAATGTTTGTTCCGTCGTATAATTACCATGCACATAAATGCACTTAATCTGTGGATAAATACAAAACGCCCTTACATTATTATTATAAATGTATGTAGCATTAAATATATTAATTTGTTGTAAAATATCAAGTTTTAAACCACAGGGGAAACTAAAACTGTAAAGTTTAATACTATTTGGTGTGAACAAAGACAAATTGACTAAAACGGGATCCTCCAAGTTTAAATCAGTTGCCATATTCGTTTTAACGAACGAAAAGAAGAAAGAAAAAAAACGTAGCACATTTCCATTCAACGGAAAACATCAGCAAAAGTGAGTTTGCGTTTTTGTTTTTTGGTGTGTTTTTTTCTTTTTTATACAATCTTTGACGGGACGGCGGGTTGAACCCGTTCAGTTGGCTCAGCCCACACAAAACTGTACTATCTCTAAATTAAAGACTTATCAAATCTGCACTTTGTCATCTCTCCAGTAAAACCGTATACATCCCCATGTAATTTCTATATAATTGAAAGGTAGGCGTGTAAATGGTATGTGTGGGCTGGATCCGCGTGGTTAAAAATTGCTCGGTGAAAATATGAAAAACCGCAAGGTGTTTTGACCTAAAAAATATGATGCGCCAAGTCGAACAGAACCTTGGAGCTGTAACAGTTTACTGAAATCGATTTAACTTATTCAACTTTCTGAGAAATGTTTTCTGTTATTAAAACTGACTGGCAGCCGTAAACAGGCCTTTATTCCCATTTGTTTCCATGGTAGAAATTGTATGAAGTTCCGTATGATTGGTATTGTTTTCTTTTTGACGATCAGCAAAAATATGAAACTTGTGATGATCCACCGAACCAAAAACAGCCTATTTGTGCCTCGACTGATCTGATTAAATGCCTGTTGTTGTTGTTTTCAGCCTTATTTTATATTATGCAATGTTCACGCTGTGCGTATACCGGTATGTAACGTCAACATTTTGGGACGTGTGCCCTGTATCCGATAGTCATATTAAATACTGATTCTATGTGAATGGGTCAGACTAAAATGCCCTTCAAACCTCAATTTCGCTTCTCTGTTTTGAATGTCGTAAGACTGAAACAGTTTCTAGCAGTGTAAATTTCAAAATGAAAATGTGGTTTTCATGATTTTCGGATTTGAAAATAATTAGCCTGCAGTTAAGTCTACGTGGAGTATGAACAGTGGTGTAACCAGCGGGGGTGGGGGTGTCGAAGCCGCCTTGGCCTCCTATAAATTAGAACCCTTGCCCCCTCCTCCCCCCCCCCAACCACACCAAACGTCTAGTTACGCCACTGAGTATGAGTTTGCTCCAATTCAGCTTTGGAAGTTTGAAAGCTGTAGCGGGCATTCAGGTTAGCTCACTTGGTTTCTTTCCCCGCCTTTCACCTCTGTGACCACCGCAATACTACGGTGATATAACGCCATAAAAAATGAGTCCTCTATGAATAGACCGATCCTTCAAGCCCTGCCCCTTACGTGTTGACCAATCACAGCCTTGGCTACGCCACCGAAAGTCCGATATGATAAAATACACATGCGTGTGCGTACTTATAGCGCGCGCGTTTATGTCGTGCATGCATTGTGGCATTGGATATTTGCTCATGTGTACAGTGTGGTGATGTAGCCAATTCTGTAATTGGTCAATATGTTTAGGGGCGGGGCTTAATATTGGCAAATATGAGCCACCGTACTCATCGACTAAAAGGAAGAGGGAACATTCTTAAAAGAAAAAGAAATTAACGGACAAGTGGAAACAGGGCAACCTCGGTGATCTAGCGTTGTGGATGGCCGTAGGTTCGAATCCCAACCGAAGTACATGTGGATGTTTTCTGCCCACAGGATCTAGACAGCAGGAACCAACATCGTATGTTTTGAAAGAAGCCGAGGGGGCTGTCACAAAAATACAAATAACTGATCAAAGAATAACATGATACATTTTTTGTTGCCATCTGTAAAACTGGCATTTGATCAATTCTACCCGGGTTGATTAAAAGGAAGGTTAGGCACGTTCCTGGATAATGCTGGGGAATTGAACCTCAACATTGCTGGAAAAACAGACAAACACGTGGCGTGCGTACGGTGGGTCAATAGTCAAGTAAACTTTCTGACCCCTTGCCAAAATAATGAATTTCTCCTCTGTCGAAACCCTGAAAACGTCATAAAAATTGTTTAGGGGTTGCGGTTATAGTTCATGAAATTACAACACATCCATGAGGATAGAATCATGCCCTTTTGAAGTGAGATTTCTTAAAGGGGTAATGTAGCACTTTTTTTCTTTCTCTAATAATTTTACTCTTTGTTTTTTAAATTGTAAATACATTTATATATATAGATATATATATATATATATATATATATATATTGTTTTTATTGTTTATCAGTTCTTGTCACATCTGTGTTGTGTTTTTGGAAATTATTTCAGCCTACACTTTAATTAACGGTATGCCTCCATTGTGGCAGCCGTTCGGACACGGCCAATAGTTACAGATGGTGGTGATCACTTTAGCGTTAACCGTGAATAAAGCAAATACACGGTCTCTCTTTAAGGGGCTAATTTAATTTCTATGATTGTGTGGGCTAAAAATACTAATAATTCTCAGAAGAAAGGGGGTGTTTGACGTCCTGTGCAGCAGACAGAATGACTACACCCTCGACCCCACGATAATGACTTCTGTCTGGTCGAACGAACAGCGTTAACTAATCAATTGATATGTACGGCATTCCACCTGGAACCTGGGATGGTTCTCCACGCACGTCTACGATATACTGTTAATTATTAACGGCTTCTTCGCAATTTATAAAGGTAAGGTGCGGCGTCGAGTCTTAAAATTAATTGTTTTTGTATTAGAGATTCCATCACATAATCGTGGATGGGGGGGGGGGGGGGGGCGGTGTGGGAAGTACCTTACAGACAACGTATACAATTGGTTGTTACCAGGAGCAGAGCGTGGTTAAGTTTATATCAGTATCATTTCTGCAGAAAATATTTCTTCCTGATATTCTGTATAGAAAAGCGTATGAAGACATCAAAATAATCCTTGCTTATATTTCGAATTGACACTATCGAATCAAGCATGTATATGAACGCTCACAAGATCACTGACAAAGATGAGGCTAAACCGTTTTTCGTTGTTTTCACTAACCGTTGTCGTGACCCAATTTATGTAACTTCCATAGGTTGATTGGCTTTTGTGTTTATGAAACTAGAGTATGGGTAATGAATTTGTAAAAAAAAACAAACAATGATGCAATAATTGTACCCTATCATCGGCCGACTGTTGAGGGCCAGTGGCGTAGCCAAGGGGTGCAAAGGGGACATCTGCCCCATGTGAAACATTTTCCCCCTGCTTGCCCCCCCCCCCCCCCGTTAATCTCTAAACACAATGAAATTTGTTGTAATCAGGCAATTTGAACTGAAATTGCCCCTCTGCAAATATCTGTGCCCCCCCCCCTTGCCCAAACAAACATACAAAGCGTTTATTTATTCAACCACAGACAAGATCATTAGCCATTTACGGCCGTAGCAATTACCTTTGCAGTGACTCTCCGGAAACAAAATGGATGTGCAACGTATATATAAGCATAGTGTGAAAACTCATGAGACAATTATTGCCTTTAATAATCTCATTGATGGACATGACCAATGTACCCGAAACGAACAACACGGTAATAAGCAATGCATCAGCGAACTTGCATCCAGCGCAAAATGTTCTCTATTTATAGCATTATCATCCCATCCCCAGAAGCCTAAGGATCTAAAGCCAGCTGATGTGTATTTAGTATGACGTCATCCGCGAAGCTATCCCCAGTGTATGCTTGCAGAATGAAGTGTAATATGACAGGATATGACGTCATAATACCAGCGTGCAATACAAGAAGAGTGTAAGCGTTGATGTTTTGATCACTAGAAACTGTTTTTTTCTCTCTCTCTCTCTCTCTCTCTCTCTCTCTCTCTCTCGTTTTCCTGTCCATTTGGTGCATTGAATATTCTATTGCACCGTCCCCCGGTCTCTGCCCACTCCTTGAAGGGTTATTGTGCCCGCAGATATAGGCCAATTTCCTCGGCCCCTCCCCGGGTCGTCTTGTCCCCCCAAGAACAATTTCCAGTCTCGAGTCAGGATATTTTGGTCTCTGTTGAAAGTTTCTGCCAGGAAATAGTGTCTCTCACAATTACATCATGTTCATCCAGTAATTGATGCAACCTCCCCCTGCGTGAAAGGAGATTATTTCGCCCACACCCCTAAAAAAGGTATATGCCTCTCTTGTGTAAAAACGTTGTTTCTCATGTGACAGTTTCTCCTCGTAAACGTGTCCCTCTAACCTGAATGGACAGTTAATTTGGTTCTTACTCCCCTCGGACCATTTTGCGAGGGGACTATAAGACAGTACTTTGTTTTGATATCAAAATAGTTAATGTAAAAGCAATTATTTAATTCTAATGATGAGAAGAGGGTTGGTCAGTCGAAAACAAAGTCTTGTTTTGACATCTCTTACAAAATGGCTGCAATACTAACCCGTCGGTTACGTTTTTGTTTTGTTTTTTTTTCCTTCTTTTTTTTCACCTTCATGCGTCTCTTCCATGCGGAACCAAGATTAACCGTAGAGCTAATGCCATGTTTTGCGGCTTTTTCAAGAGATGATCTAGGCATGTAGAGGAAACTTTTTCCTCACACAGTGGATTAGCCGACCTTGATCTCTTTTGGCCTTGGTTCCAGAGAGTAAACACCGGTGATCTGGACTGTCCTCCTTGCCTGCACAATCCAAACACCAAACCGCAAAAGCCGTACTTAATTATTGCGGTTTTGGTGGTAACCGCATTCCTTAAGCACATTTTGTGAAAAGACATGTCTTGAAGACGAACCAGGAGGAAAAAAAGGACAAATGACATTGAGGAAGGTTGTACTTCATAAATGTTCCACCGTAATCGGATTGAGGTAAACACAGGTCCTTAATTTGCAAAACAGCTTTTGTGTCCGGCTCACGGTTATACGGTGTAGAAAGAAAACAAGATTCAACCTTGACATTTCGGAGATAAGAAACAAACAAAATCCCCGTTCTTATGTTGATTACTTGTTGTTTGTTGGGTCAGAAATGTTCCTGGAAAACGAACTGATTAAGCAATGCAAGCATGACAGAGTTGTGTATACCTCAAACGTTGATAATAACTGGTCGAATCACAAAATGACAAGCTACTATTGTGAAATGAACGTCATAATAAAAATACGTTTGGTGTTGTTACTGGATGATCGACTTGTATAGGTGAACCCAGGTGTGAGTTCATTGGGTCATTAATTAAATGCAGTATTAAAAGTCAAGCGGTCGAGTGTTTTCTTAATATAACTTGGAACTGACGACTTGTAAGAGACGCAGTCAAGATTGTTTTTTTAGAAACTTTTCTCAAAGACAACTGTATTAGTTAGCAATCAAACTATGACATTATGTTTTATGGATCATTCGTTCTTCTGGCTTTCGTGTGTTGATGTTTTGACTAAATCTTAAAACCATTAACGGCTCTTGTGATTTCATTCTAGTTTAAATGCAATGTGAAAATCATAGGCATAATTCGTTTTCATTATTGTAGGATTTCCCGGCCAATTTCATGCAATCTAACACTGGCTTATTCAGTTCCAGCATTCAAAAGTCAAAAAGAGTAATTCAATTTCAACAGTTTAGCATTCATTCGTCAAATAAGATCATTCAAAAGTCGTTAGGTGGCAAAGATCATTCAGTTTCGCAAAAAGCCAACAGCAAAAGGATGGTGAACCATTCAACTTAATCAATTGTCGTAGAAAAAGGTAGTGAGAAATTCAACTGAAGAATGGTGAAAATGTGGTCTGGGATGTTTTCAAATGAAATAGAATGACAAAAACGAACCTCGGTGAGAAGAAAGAAATCATGTGTGCACGGAAAGGAATGCGATTAGCTAAAAAGAAACATCAACTTGGAATACATTGGGGAAACATGCGTGAATCGGAATGCCTGTTAATGAAACCTGAAATTAATTTTTGCTGAAATTGACCGGGAAAAGAATATATACTACCCACACAGACAGTACCGGACATATATTTTAAGAATGGGTTATGGTTAGTTAAGATTAAAGCACTGCGAAATGATCAGCGGTGAGTTTGGGTCGTTCAATAGCTATGTCCTCTATTCCAGACTGTACCAGATGGATGTATTTCTCAGTAGAGCTTTGGAACTGGTATCAGCTTCACCATCAGTCGGATTTCTGAGTGAACCCAATTATTTTCCCCCATAACATCCTGCACTTTGCCTTTAATTGAATGATGGTATTTTTTTAACCGAACAATGAAGGCACTAGAGAGGAGTGCGTGCGCTTGATTTTAATAATTAGTTGTTGTACATACATCCCAACTCGTCCTTGATGCGACCCACATCGCGAATTAAAATCGTCTACTGCGTTTCAGGGTCATTACTCACGATATCACTTCAATCCCAAGCAACCGCTATACGGTACCGTTTACTCACTCTGTTTTTTCGTAAATTCTATAAACCCCTAAACGTAAAAATCAACTATAATGTTGCATTATGACCATAACAATGTAAAACATCTAAGGACTTGATTTAACCCTTAACAGTAATCGGTAGTATAAGAGAAGCAAACGTGGAGGGGGGGGGGGGGGGCACCTTCCTCAAAACCCTCAAAATGTCAAATAATCGACTTCAATAGCCATGTTTAAAACCTTGCCTAAATTCTGCCCTTTTCTCGAGAGCTTTTAATACTGTACGGAGCTGTTATGAGCAACAACCGTTGGATTGGCGCCTGATAAATTTAACGATTAGGTGATTGATCGATTATAAGTGTTTATTGAACACAGTTATAATGCATTGTGGGGGTGGGGGTGGTAAGGGAACTACCCTCAGCACTCCATGACATCATACGATGTTGACAAGCCACGAAGCCTGAGAATCTCTATCTCTCGCCACTGGGTATTGTGTATATCATATTATGAAAAAGGGGTTCGCATTTAAAAACTCACTCGTCAGTTATAATTTCGGATCAAACAATTTTATAATATCAATTTTTGTTGAAAATGAGTAAGATGTGCCACAGAATGTTCAACTTCAAAATGATGAACAGTACCACCCGAAAAGCCGTGAATCATTCAAGGTAACTCGTTTCTGGTCTATTATATCGTCTTTTCGAGAGAAAAAAATCTTTTCGACCCTTTATTTGGTCAGGGGTTAAATGAATTGACTGTGCAAGTCCTGCCTGCAAACGTTTCCACGTATATTACGGACCAATTATCTCCGACATTGATTTATGTCCGACGAGAAGATTTTGAACCATGATCTCTTGGTGACCCATTGTGTCGGACGAACCATTTTTAAGTCGGACCCATTATGACCTTACAATGGGCTGGACATAATCGTTCGTCGGACACAATGGGACATAATGGTTTAAAATTGTCGACAGACATAATAGTCAATGTCGGAAATCGGACATAATCGTGCATATCATATGTGTGTTTATGCACCATTATGTCCGACATGGACCATTATGTCAGACAAGAGGAATTTTGAATTCCTACGTCCGACCCATTGCACCCGACAAACCTTTATGTCCGTCCGACCCGTTGTGTTCGACAAACCATTATGTCAGACCCACATATGTCCGACGAACCATAACGTCCGAGTCCGACCCATTGTGTCCTAGGACACAATGGGTCGGACATAATCGTTCGTCAGACACAATGGGTCGGACATAATGGCTTAAATATGTTGTCGGACATAATAGTCCATGTCGAACAAGGTGTGTAACACACGCACATTGCAATTAAATTGTGAAGGACAAAAAAAATCACCCACTCTAACGTTCGAATAGGCACAATCATGCAAACTGCTTTGCACGACACTTAAATCACTTCTGCACAATACGCGTCTGCCATATCCGCCATTCATTTGCGTACATTTTGACTCCCAAAAACACAGACAGGGTAGGCACGTGTATTAAATTGCGCTGCGCGTTGTGAAATGGGTCATTACTATATTTTAGACGGCACACGCGGCCATCTTTCTTTTCTTACATCGGGACCACATGGTAAGGAAAGTGATCTCCACCTTCAATTGATGAAATCGGTCATTGATATAGTCTTACACAAGTCGATCCAATTTCATAGCTTCAAACTATGCTCCCAAACAACTGTTAATTCTTTCATAAATTTGTTCACACTTTGCTTCAAGCCAAGCCACACGATCAACATTGTTTACCCCCCCCAAAAAAAAAAAAATCTGGTAAACAACGCGGCCTCGATTGACTTACGTTTCGGATCCCAAGGTTGGACCGCGATTATGCACCCCCCATAACTCATTATCGTGGGACAGTTCTTTTATGTACTAACATGACGACGAGAAAAGTTCTTTGATAAAAAGAAAATAAATAAAATAAAACCCTTGCACTGTGGACCCGTTGGACAATAGACTGGGCAAAAGAATGTACATTCTAATAGGAATTGCCTCTTATAAACATAAAGAGAGAGTTAATAATAGTGTAAGCTTAACGTCCGAGCTTCAAAAGTGCCTGATTTCCTCAAGGTGACTTCTTTCGAGACTTTTTGTTGTGTGTGCAGAAAGACTGGGTTGGTCTATAGTCACAACCGCACCATCAACCGTACATGATATGATGGATGTTTGTGTATAAGGTTTGGCATACCAAATATCATCTTGCAAGGTTTACCTTTCGTCGTACCTTGCCCTTTCTCACATGGCTCACCTTAAGCATACATCAAGGCCTAAGAAACATTTCTTTTACTTCATATTTCAATTCTTTCATTTGAACTTTTCTTTTCCACGAAAACAGTCCAAACTTCACTCTGAGGTGGCAGCAGAAACACTCGAGAATTTTAGACACTACAGACATAATAGTGTCATAAATAAATGTTATTTATAAATATTCCCCTTCGCCATCCTGGACATAAATAGTATTTTTTTCCAGGCACAGTTATGCATCTAAACCATGGAGCATCAAGCAAGACCGTAAGGTGCCATGGACCTTTTTCTTGCCATGTACTTTCAAGACACCCCTGCCTCCCTCAACTACTACTTGCCCATCGACGAGACCGATCACAGAGCAAGGAATGATCCCGAGAATAGTCAAACCCTATTGGTGGTTTGGTAAGCATTTTCCACCCCCTCTTCTACATTAGTACCTGTAATACGAGACGTAATTTTTCTGAATGATGCGCAGGCATTTTGACACTACCAAGTAGGTCTAAAGAAAACTCACACTAGCTTTCGCACAATATGAATCAAACAACCAGAAAGTGCTATTTGATCCGCGGTTTAATACACAAACACACCGTTGCGGCTGGTAAACAAGGCTAAGTGACGCGCTGTGACGTCAGAGTTATAAAACCAGTTATTGTGTGAAACTTTGACGGAGATTTACCGTGTTAGATTTCTGATGCGTTTGAACGCAGACCTATTATGTCAAAGATCGAGGTTCGGTGTCATGGATAGACGAGTTACAGGATGGTGAAGGGGAGCCAGAAATAGATTGAATAACGAAAATGACATCATAAAATAATAATTAAGCTGTGCCAAACGTTGGCAGGGGCAGGATGAAATGTACAAAGTATAAATATAATTATACTATAATCAGATGCAGATTTATTGTAGTTGTCTTTTTCGTACGAAGAGAGCTGATTATGTCATATCATACATCAGCTTGGTTTTATTGTATGTCGATTGTTTTTTTCTCACAAAACACACATGTTATACTTTAATTTACTGTACAGTGCAACGAAACTTCCAAAGGTATGATGGTCAATCTTTTTTTGGACACTGAGACGTCGATTTCAAAGGGACACAGATGAGTTTATGATAACTATTTTCAATCTCGGGCATGCAGAAGGAAATTTTACCCCCTCCTCCTCTCCAATCTCGCCCTCCCATCATTAAAAATACACTGAGTGTATTGTATTGATGTGATGCACAAAAGACAACCCGTGTGGACCCATTTTTTTGCCAATCACGATTACGTTTTCCATTTGAAAAACAACACAAACCCCTAAACAACAAACAAAGACGGCATTTGATTGAAACGTTGGAAACAATGTCCCATCTCCCCAGTGGAGCAACCAAAAGAGGGTGGGGGGGGGGGGGCTTGAGGGGGTCTGAGCCCCAACAAATATTTCTTTGATACCGCTTCCCCCATGACAAAATCTGGTTACGCCACTGCATCTCCCAAGAGGTTCTCGTACCAATGGTTCTAAGAAGAAAGAAACAAGTATTTAACAGATTTCTTACAAAAGAGAATATCGGACATGTACAAATTTCTCCATAAGTTGTGCAATTGCGGTCAGGAATTATTAAAGGAGAATAGGAAGGCGTCGACATGTTAAAGGAAAGTTTGTCTCGTTTGTGGAATGCTATGTGTATTTGAGCAAAACTTACAAAAATAATATGTATCGAGTCACATTACCAAGCTGTATCATATTAAAGTAAAAAATGTTAGATTCGTTTTGTTATTTTCAAAGTTGTTGCTTTGCAAATTGCACCGAATCAGATGAGATAGATGTAATTAATGCGTCTGTATGACTAGTTTTCCGGGTCTCGGTGAGCCAAATCAGGTCAAACAATATGAAATCAAGGTCATGCCGAACCCGTCTCAGTACATTACTGACCGCCTTCTCTATATGGGATGGGTCGTACTGACTCGAGTCAGATCATCCTGGCTCGAGTCGAGGTCATACTGAACCCGTTCTCTGGGCCATACTGTTTATGTTCTCTCTAGATGGGTCGTATTGAGCCGAGTCAGGTCATGACTTGAAATGCGGCCACACTGATCCCGTCTTTGGGTCATACTGACCATCTTCTCATTGGATGGGTCGTATATTAACCTTAATGAAGTCATCGGGTTCGAATTAAGGTCATGACCGCATTTGCTTGGTATGGGTCGCAGTATCTCGAGTCAGATTATCCTGGCTCGAATAGGTCAAAATTTACCCCTTCTCTGAGTCTTACTGGTTGCCTTCTCTTTGAATGGGTCGTACTGGCTCGAATCATGTCATCCTGGCTTGAATCAAGGTCAAATTCGCTCCTTCTCTTTTGTTTCCACTTACTCCTTTTATGGGTCAAACTGATACGAATCGGAGTACTATGATCCTGTCTTTGGATCATACTGACTCTGATCAAGGTTTCTGCAATAGTTCATTGCGTCATATCCTGCCTCGACCTCCAGAGGTCACACTGAGTAAAATTTTGGTCATACTGATCCATTCTTCAGGTCAGAATGACCCGTTCTTTAAGGAATATTGACCAGAATTCAGGTCACACTGACCTTCGGGTCATACTGACCGAGTCCATAGATCATGCTGAACCGTTTTCCAGGTAGGGTCGTAAGGAACCCTTCTCTTGGTCAAGTGATCCACCATATTATGGGCCAAGTGGATCCAACCTTTCTAGAGCCCGAAGATAAACTTCTGCATCCATTGTCTTGATTAAAAACGTTCATATCCTACTGACTAAAACTCCAAGCGCACAGACGAGCCCCCCCCCCCCCCCCAACCAATCTTGGCGTCTCCAGGTAACGCCCATGTCGTATATCTAGATGGGTTTATCAAGCTGTTATAGCTTCGTGCCCAGATCGGATTATCGGCAGTGGATGTGCCGCGTCGATTCATCCATCCCCTTATTAAAGGGCATATTGCCTTCAAATCTCTTATATTTTGCTGTTTTTAATTGCTCGTTATCCTTGTTAACAGTTGCTCATGGAATAAAACACCTAATCAGTGTGTTTGAATTAGTGAAAATACAACCAGCGAAAAATACGGTCCTCCATTTTGTGTAGTCAAAAATCTGGTTCTATGAATTGGCGGACCATGTTCTGACGAAATTAAACAAAAACCGCACGATTTAAAGGGACATTTATGTGAATCATTATATTCTACTTTTAAAATATCTTTCAAACCATATTCATTTCATAGCACACGCTTTGTATAGCCCAAAAGCGCCCAATCCGAAGGCAACGTGCCCCCTTTAAGAATTGAAATTGATCGCGAGATGGTTCATTATGCATACTTTAATGCCTTCAAGCATAGTACCTCATCGCAAATGCGTTGTCAGTTATTTACCGCTTTGTGCCCACTGTTTTTAAAGGTATTATACTCGATTTGTAATGATCAGAAAAAAATTATCGATGAATACTGCTTGATAAGCTTGATATTATTCGTAGCATTTCTCCTGGAAATGCTACAGTCCCAAATAATTAATATGCGTGATCAAATTATCCATCAACACTCCAGTCTTATTTCAATTGCTAAAATGTGAATCCCATACCGTGTGGATATTTTCCCCGCTGGATACGAAAAGCTCTGAGTCCACAGTGCTTCAGTATTAAACGCTTCGGTGTTGCCCCCCCCCCCCCAAAAAAAAAAAAAAATAAAAAATAAAAATAAAAAAATAAAAATAAATACATAAATAAATAACCAAATTATTACTAATACAACATTTAAAAAAATGATATTTGACATGATTTATATTTGTTTTCATTTTTTGTCTGATGTGAATGACCTCTTGTCCGATGTGAATAGGGCCCCATTAAGATATGGTGGTAAACGATCTGTACGGAGCCATGTTTTTGTTTTTGTTTTTGATGGTGTTGTTTTTGTTTATTAATTACTGCCGTCTCTAACATGTCAACAAACTCTTCTTCAAAGAAAAATCTTTTCATCTTAATGTCGAACCGGTAGTTTTGGATTTCAACATTTCCTCACCATAACAACAACTATCTTGTTTTGTTTTGATGACGTTTCTTGAGGAAGTATTGTACGGATAGCGATTAGGTCATCATCACGTCGGCGAGATGTTTTTGTTCTTGATGCTGTTGACTTACGTTGACGGGTAATACGGGTATACGGGAAAATGCGGCAGGTGGCACCACGTCGCTTCTGTCTCACAAACAACAACACCGAAGAGCGAAAAGCAGAAGGCGACCGGACTCCTGTGACCTAAATTCTAAGGGCACTCCAGTTGTAAAATAATCGCCTGTACGGTAAATCCACAGGCGCGATGGTGGGGGTGGAGATACGGGGTTGTGGGGTGGAAGGTGGGGGTATACTTTTACCAACAAAATTACAATGTAGTCGAAGTCACTTTTAGTTTCTGGATATACTTCAGTCTCTTTTCAATATACCATCTGGCAAAAGGTTTTGGGTTCGAATACAAACTACGGGTGCCTGTGGATGTTTTGATCCACTAGCACTTGGAGAGTACTAAATTAACATCAACATTTAAATAACGAAACTGTTAAAGACAGTGTACATGATTGAGATAGGGCAAAACAAAAGTGTAAGTTTTAATTTCAGAAGTCACTGATTAAAAAGTGTATAATTATCGTATCATTCCGTATATATCGAAAGGACCCGACTGAAATAGTGTCAAAATCGACATAAGCCGGATTTGATGAACGTTACCTCACCAATGAAACCGTTTGAGTGTTTTCACGAAATGTGACCACTACATTTTGGTGAAATGTTCACAAATTGTTTTATGGTGTGTTTATTAAAAGCTTTAACGGTAAAATATAGGATTGGTAAAGCTGATAGTGCAGTGTTCTTACTTTGTGTGATTCAATATACACATGAACAAACAAATCTGTAAAAAAAAAAAATGAGCTTAGTCCGTCACCCGAGTCAAGAGAAAATAGTGTACAATCGTGCACACTTTTCCGCATATAAACACATTGTCCTTAACTTCGATTGTTACAACTGAAATTAAAATCAGGGTCTTCAAATTCTATTTTCTCGACTTCGACAGTATTTCGGACAGAAATATTTCTATGAAAGATTGATATTGGTATGAACTTCATAATCAGTAAGCTTTCAGACTGATACTAATATTTTTTGAGGGGATAAATACCGATCCGGTATTGTACCTCGGTAATAATTAACTCTTTCAAAATACAGTGTATTTTTCAAATAGTTTCAGTATAGTGTTGTGAGTTCTGTTGCCATTATTATCATTAGTTGTTGTATTATTATTTTATTCTTTCGGTTTGCACGGACGGTTGTTCGCCTTCATGTTCCCACCTTCGTTGTTGTGGAGGTTTTTTTGTCACGTTCGACGTTTTTGTCTTTTTTCTCTCTGTCAGAGAGCAAGCTGTGCGGAAAGTCAAAACAGGTGAGCCGACCGATGGTGCAATTTCACCGTGTCCCAGTCACTAAACTCAAGAGCAGCATGCCCCAGTGATAAAAAGCGCCTTGCATTCATTCGTTCATCGACCCCCCTTAATGAACATATGACACAAAACAACCCACGGAAAAGAAAATAACATCCGTCGCGGAAAAGCAAATGACCGGTTTCTTTCCGAGCTGCCACGCGGAAGGGTTGGGCAGACGTTACAAAAACTAACAGGCCGTTTTTTTATTATTTTTAACTGTGCAAAAAGTGTGGTTGACCTTTTTGCTTTAATTGTTTTTGTCGAGAAATTGCTATGCATATTTTGTTTTTTGACCTCATTTTCCTTTCCTCGTGTAGGAAGCTCGAACGAGGTGCTCACGCACGCGGTGAAGTTTATAATGAAACAAACCAAGACAGTCTTCATAGAGCTGCTAGAACAGCAAAAAAAAATTGCTAAACGCAGAACTTTTTAGCGTAGAACAAACATGTTGAAAGTCAAATTTTAATGTTGTTATAATGGCATGCTAGCTCCCAACCGCACCGTGATTTTATAGTATACACTACATTTACGATGTTTAAATTATACCTTTTAATATGCTGATGCTCACATGTTTGACTTAATCTTAAAACATGAAAAGGGACCGATCACATTGAACAAAAAAGTTCCATACCGTACTTGATCGTAGTAAACCCATATTCCATTGCAAATGGCAAATATGCCAATTCTGATACATAAACAAATAAATAGATACAATAATAAAAAGAAGGAACAAAATAAAAATAAAAATAAATTGATTAAAATAAATGATTATCAAGCTTGAGTAGTTCAACTGTCCAGTTTATTTATTGTGCAGACTGTTTCGCTCTAAGGCTCATCAGCAACTAATTGAAACTTAACAGTATAAACCTTAGGCGAAACAGTCTTCACAACAAATAAAATGGAAAGCTAAACTACTCCAGCCTTCTATAATTATGCCTATAGCTCCTTTAGTTGAGCACTGTCAGCACTTGCAGTTTTATACACATACTTTCCTAAAAATTAAAAGAAGTAAACTATTCATTATTATTGACCCATGGACTAGTATTCCCCCTTTAATTGATATGATAGACTGGTGTCGGAGGACGGTTCAGGATTCCTGACCTCCGAAGTCAATTACAACTGTCCCAGTTTGGATTGACTTCAAAGACCAGAAAAGAGAGATCAACCCTCCCCACTTTCCCCCGTCAGTGATCACATACTCTGCAAACAAGATACGCCTCCTTTTGGGGAAAACCAATCCTACCAAAGACAATTGGTGACACGCCCCCATAAAACAAGAGAAATTGGGATGAGCTCTTACCCTCCCCCCTCTTCTCCCACTCCAACGCGAAAGGTGGGGGGAAGAGATGAGGGGAGGACACTGCTTAAGGTTAAGGGACTCACTGAGAATCAGACATGGGCTAAAGTTCTATTTCTGACGTGACACTAAAACTAAAAGCCTGGAAGGGAAGGGCGGTAGGTTACGACCCATTTTCCCCAACTCGATAATTTGTTTTTGTTTTTATAAGTGAGGTGAGCTTTGTGTGGCGTACATAGTTTGATTCGATCACAACTCCAACCTTTTTGACACGAACGGAATTTGTTTTTCTCCAGACTTTTTTTTAATATATTGTATAATTTCAACCTCCTAAAATGTCAATAGGCGACCCTCGTGACGTTTGTTTGGAAAACAAGTGACCCTGTACTGTGTAAATAAATCTCAAGCCATCTGGAGGATTGGACACCCAAGAAAGAAAGAAATAAAGAGGAGAAAACACCATGGTGTTGAGGGGATAAGGGATAAAGAATAATACGGTTAGAATCTCTCAGACTGATGGGCCACCTTGAGTGACCATTGAGCTGTCAAATTATTACAAAAAAAATCCAAACATTTTACAACACCCTACAAGACCACAATACATCCCCCATACAATAGGGAACACAAAAAGGTCTGGGAGAACCTCAGTCGATTCTATTTTGCAAAATAGGGGGTTCCCAACTTGGTAAGAAACACATAGAAATCACTTAAAATCTGGTTCACCAAGTTAGTGTTACTTTAACAGTTGGTGTTTCTATGACGATTGGCGGCAATAGTAAAATGCGTGGTTTGGTTTGTTCCGGAATGTTTTTTTATCCAGGCTGGAAATTTCCGAGTGACGTGTGAAATGGTGTTGCAATCATTGTCTCTCGTAAGTTCGAGTAGTCAGTCAGGCGCACGGAGATAGGATCACCCCCCACCACGTGACGTCAATGGTCACGGCTCTCTCGAGAACAGCGAAGCCTGGATGGTTATAAAGTGCGCCACTGAAACCGACGTGGTACAGATACAAACTGGCACGCGAATAGAGACTGGCAAGACCCGAGAGCCGATAATGCTGCTCGATACCCACGTGTGTAGGCGCTGTTGACTCACAGCTGTTCAACCGGAAGTACTGTACTGTCCGTCGAAAAAGAGACTCTTTTACCACACAGTGTGAGCGTTTCCCAACATCTATTTGAGGATTTCTAACAACCGCGAGGGAAAAAAGAACAACTATGGAGGCTTTTAGAACAGACAACAGTAGTCCTAAACAAGCACTACTCAGCTATGTTAACAACAACGTCGTTGGAGGAGAGGCGCAGTTCCGTGGTCCATTTGGACAGAGAAGGGGTGAGTTCCTTTTTTATTGGTCGGGGAGGGGGAATATAGTTGCATCGGGAAGGGGATAGGTTGTTTGGTGGCGTGGGGTTTGAGAGGTGGTGTGTGTTGGGGACGGGGTATTTTACAAGTAAATGAATGTCATTGTACATACGTCGCTCTGCTGCTGTACACTCATTTGTACGGTTTTAAGAAACAGGCTGGGCACCCCCCTCCCTTCAATTGTTTTGCTCCCAATACCAATGCCTTCAAGCTTATCGGGGAAAACTAATTTAACTTTAAACAAAAAGAGGAAGAAACTCAAGCATGTTTTCTCTTGATTGTACAGGATATTGTGCCGGTTTTTTTTTAACTGAGGGCAAACACTTGTCTACATTCATTTGAAACAAGCTGATTACGGTTGAGAGGGCAAATGTAATTGTCTAAATGTATTAACTTGTAAAGGAAATAAATCTTGACATGTTAGGGTGCCAGTCAGATGGATTAGTTTAGAATCGATCATAGAAAAGGTTCGAGTCATGTTTTGTACAAAATATTGAGGTTTAAAAAAAAAATCAAATGCTGCTGTCGTAGAGAGAGCTATAAATTAAGTTGATTTGAAAATAACTTCAAACGCACGCAAAGGTCGATAAGCTCATGTTCATTTTGAAACAGTATCCAGTGAGTATAGAGTGCGGTTTATTTCTGGCAACAGCCCACTTTTGCTCTTGCGCGAATTAAGGAGATGGGGAAAAGAAAATGGTCGTAGAAAAACATCATGTGTTGTAAATTATAATGTGCCATTTTAACAGTCATTGACATGCACTGTCTCCACGCCTTTCCTAATTCGACAAGAAAGCGTGCGTGTGTTGGATAAATTTATACACGGAAGACTCAATCATCCCGATGCCTGTTTGGGGGAATTAGGCCGAAAAAATTCTCAGATCTCTTGGTCTTTCCACATGGAATAAGGGCGAGGGTGGAGGGAACACATGTGCATAAATTGTAAGCTAATTTCTGTTTGTTTAGGTTCCAGTAGCGTTTGATGATTAAAACAAGAACATTACCTTGGATTTCTAGTGTTTAAAGCCAAGAAAAGTTTTATTTCTTCTTTTTTGAATTAGGTTTTTCAGTCCTAAAAAACATCCACTTCAGCTGAGTCAGTTCAAATAGTCATGATTTAGGAACGGGAATAGGAAGTGTGAGAAATTAAGCCATCAAACCAGTCCAAAGTGTGCTTTCCTTCGGCATGTGGCGCACGGCTAGAAAGCTTAAAACTCTAATTTATTTGAAAGCAGCAACTTAATCTTGTACAAGGGTTTAAGCGTGCACGGTTAGTCAGCGACACTAACCAGGGCTGCAGTGTAAATTATGCCTCAAAGTTCATCGTGGAATTTCATCACCTCCCCAGCCAAAAACCGTAACTCCAAAAAGTCGGGTACGGGCCCACTGGGTTTTTTGTTAATCCAACATTATGCATCAAATATTGGCCCTTTCCGGGATTTTAAGGCTTGGTCGTCTACACTGTCAGATGGACGGATACACTTTGCCTGTCCGAATCATTGTAAAGCCCTTATCCCACAAAAGACTAGCGAGGTGTGTTGAGTGTGCTAAGCGGCCATCTTAAGTAGGATTTGGCATCTCACGCAAGTCAATTACTCCCCATGAAGCAGACTTGTTCTGTTATGTTATTAAGCACTGTGCCAGCAAGTTCCTTTACCGTTATATTTAAAAAAAAAAAAAAAAAAAAAAAAAAAAAAAAAATGCGGTGAGGCGTGACTTCGGGCTACGGTAGCACTCAGACATTTGTTAATTATCATCTATCCTTGCAAATGTGGCCTAGATAATGCATGAGCCTTTGACATCTCTATTACCCAACCCCCATACCCCCTATACTAGTTTAGCCGAATCTATCAAAATCCCACAGCAAACCCAACAATCAAAACTTGATACTGTACAGTTCCTATAGTACCATACTAGTTAGTTTGGATATGCAATGCCGATTCGATCAACATCAGGCAAAAGGAGATTAAAGAATGCAGAAAAACAGTACATTTTAATTTTTACGTGACTAATTTCTCCGAATTTGGTTTTATTAAGAGCCGATTGTTTTGTATCACAAAGAGAACGTCCAGTGAGTTATGATTGGGGACGTCTCTGCTCCTGTCCCTTTTAATAAATCAAACAGTAAGACTGTTCCACCTTTAATGGAAACTCCTTCAAAACGCGTTCTTGGAAAAACTAAATACACAAGACAATTGAAGGCAAACAATACAGTAAACGTTGTGGATAAATGCCAAAAACCTTATCTTTAAAGGCATAGCGTGATATTAGTCATATGAACCAAAATGCACTTGGCCGAGCAACTGCCTTTCCTCGGGATTATGACACGCACCAACAAACGACGGCAAACCAATAGTATTCTCTTGACGTGACAGACTAAAAATATCTACGAATTGTAGAAGAAAGGGGCGATCCTTGACAGCTGATAATGTTCAACACAGCTTGTGGTTTCGGGGACCGACACGCCATAAACCACACACGGCTTATTTACAGTGGACCGATTTTAACAATGCAGAACAAACAAACAAACACACAACAGCTATGTGCACCATTGGATTGACGGATGACCTTACGCGGATGGTCAAGGTCTCTGACCAGACATTATTGTACACAGACCAGCCAGCAGTGCAATAACAATGCCACGTCATAGTCTTTATTTGCACGCTCACAACCCAAGACAAAACGTTTTCTTAACAGTGGTTGGCACAATGGGCTAATTATTAGGCTAACACTGTAATACTCAAATCAGCATACAATCTCCAATAATATTCAAACCGAATTGTGTCATTTTGTTTAGGTCAATTGTCACATATAATGATGAAACGGGTTTGTCATGTAGCGAACCAAAAGACACACGTCATAGTTAAAATTCGACATTGCCCACAGTGACCGATAAAAAGGCAAAACCTGCCATTAAAAAAGAAAAGAAAAAACAACAAATGGATCCCGATCATCCTTTTCCAATCCTTCAGAAAACAACCTTGCGGTTCATGCACGTTTTATGGATTTTCCCTCTTTTCCCCGGGCGGATGTAACGCCTTCCCAACTCGGATTGACCCCGCCCACTGTGGTCAAGTTGTACAAGTGTGACTAATAGTGGGGTATATTGGGGTGGCTTTACATGTACTTGGTTAGCAGCAAGAACAAGAACGAAAGAAGAAAACAATTTCATCCATAGCCATTTTATTATTTTTTCGCTTGTTGTTTTACGACTGGGAAGGTATACATTTTACTCTCAATTAAGAAATCTTGAACAAGATACAGAACTAGACTACTTAGGTGCTCCAAGAAGTTGACGTTAGGCAGGGCTTTTCAAAAACACGATTTCGTTGTCGTAAACATAACAAAAAATGTTCAAAACTTGCTGGTGCTCTTTGTCAAATTGCGAAATTATACAAGTTATGTGGACAGGCCTGTGGCGTTTTCTAACTTGTTTGTGTCTGTTTTGTTTTCTCTTTTCAGTTGTATACTGCGATTACACAGCTTCTGGAAGGTGAGTGAAACCAACCAAAAACACCACAATCTTTTCCTATGTACATTGTGGTTTGAAGGCACGCGAATATGCCGTGTGTACACTTTACATCCCCCACACCCTTACCGCCACCAAAAGAACCGCCAAATGCCCGTCACAGTGAGCTGTTGACTGAAACAGGCGATTTACTGTAAGAATAACACAGGAACGACACAAAATAACGGTCAGGTGATGACACCATGTATATAGGATACCGTAGAATAGAGTCGAATGTCATCTTCTTGTGAATGAACTGTTTCTTTCCCGCCATTAAACGCATCATGCAATCTCTCTGATCTTTCTTACGCAAATAAGTATATTTTGTTATCAGAGAAAGCTGTTAGAAAACCACTCATCGGACTAACTCAATATCCACAGATCCTTTACGCACGCCTTAATATAGACAAAACTTTAACAATCACATGGGTGTGGCCAGTCGGTATTATTTCATATTAATTTTGTCTTTAACTCTTTTAGAGATAAAAAAAAGTCCGGGTATTGGCTCAAAACGGAACCGATAGTAATCGCCGGGCTTAGCTCCATCAAACCCTTGATCCATGGCCCTGGTCTTTGGCACAGTTGATGCCAATGCGAGCAGGCACATTTCCACAAATTGGTCAAAAAGTGTCCTCCTATTTAATTTCCTCGTCCCCGATGCCGTGTCAGTCTCCATTTCTTGGGGATTAGGATAACGAGACGAAACAACAACAACAAAAGAAACCCCGGGACTCGTCCTGGTATAAGTGGCCGGGCATGCGCACTTGTGTTCAACACGGAGCAGAATTGCAATCGAACTGAGATAGAAGGCGCGTCTTCAATATTGCCCCAAAAACAGAACTTAAAGAGAAGCATGTGGTATTTGGAAGCGAATATTAATTCGTTCCCATCCCCAAGTTGTCAACAACCTGTGAGATATAACCAACCTGTAAGAGTGTAGGTTGAAGTGAAAACAACGGGAAATGTCTGCGTTTTGTCAGGGATTTAGTGCACATTTACATGTTTATTTCAAAATAAACAACCATTTTTTCTTGGTTAAGGGGTTGGGGGGACTTTGACAGTATTCCAAACATAAATATTTCTTTGTAAACTTGAAATGAGCCTTCAGATTGCAAGTTACAGAACTCTTGTTTCGAAAATGACAAGTTCCGTCATTTATCTTTGACTTCTTACCTCATCTGATCATAGAGCAAGGAACTGTTCCTTGCTCTATGATCTGATTCAGTTATTCATCAACACGTATACTGCGTTTCTAAACTGTTCCTTTGTTCGAAGCGATACTAATCTTGTTATACATGGTTACGTGCAACTGCGTTATTTTTAATTCAGTTGAGATGACTGTTTAGGGTATGTGTTTTCATTCAGGGTTTGTTTAATTCCTTAATCCAACACATCCGATTGCTCAATGTGTGCTGACCCGCGCAATAACCAAAAACAAGCCAGAGAGTGTGTGTGTGTGTGTGTGTGGAGGGGGGGGGGGGGGGAACCGTGTTTTTTGGCGCAATATCATGAGGAAACCTAGTGTTTACGGGGAAGTTATGGGCCGTCTGTCACACGCCCTCCCTCGTCCTGCACCCCCTCCGTTCTGCAATTAGTCCCAACACAAATTTCTTGAGTGATGAAGACAAATAAGTAGACAAGCCGGTATTATTTAAGAAAACAGGCCCCTAATCAATGCTTTTCTACTATATACACTGGAGGATTGGAGTTCGTTCCACTTTCGCATGTCTAGTGTGTGATCTCATGATTTCCTGCAATAATTTGATGCTTGACTGTGTTTTTTTTAAACCCCTCTCTTTCTTTTCGGTGCACGCAGGCCCCTTCGATGTATCGAGAATTACATCACAGAACATGTCTACACGATGTACGCCAACACCCACACCACCACCACCATCACGTCCAAGCAAACAACTCAATTCAGACACGAAGCAAGGTATAATGAATTATCAAGAACACTCCCCAAGATGGGGAATGGTTTTTTTTTTTATCAATTGCAGATTGTCAATTTGCCACGTTTCCCCCGTCACACAGAAAAAACCCACAGAATCTTAACCTAAAATTGCTCCTAAGACGAGCCCATTCAGCCCGAGGGCTGGTGGCGGTTTCAGACCGCCCTGGGGCCATAGAGTGATTAAACAATTTTTTGCTGATTCATAAGTTGGAGTTAATAAAGTTTGCTTACTGACACGGACTGGGGATGGACACCTGCGGTTTGCAGCCCCATCACAGTCAAGGGTTTGACCTCTATTTTCTTAACTGGGACACTTGAACTTGCTCTTGACATCTCAGAGAACACAAAACTCCACTGTGACTTTGCTGTTGTTGCCTTTCATAAAAACGGACCCTTCCTCTTGAGACTAGACGGCATATCCCGACCTATGGAGAAAAACTCATACACACCCAGTTGTGCAGAGAGAACCTCCACGCAATATCCACATGGGGGTTGTGGCCGTGTGATTAGGGACTTGCGTTTTAGGGGATATACTGCAATATACGCTGATTGCAAATAACTAATGGGGGCACATATGGGCTTCATAAAAACATCAGATGTAACTTGCTTCTGAAGAGAGAGAAGGGGGAAGATATGAAGGGGGTTTGCCGGGTAACACGCGGAAGGAAACGAAGGAGATTGGCCGAGTTTGAAGCGTGAGCTGAAAGCGTGTTCAAAACGAGGGGTGTGTTGTTACGCACAGTGGGTGCGAAATCATGAAGGGAGACAGGGCGGGACGACTGTGCACGCACGGTAGAGAGTTCGAAATGAAACACAACAAAACACCCTCCTCCACCTCGAAGGGTCACTAAACTCCACTTACCACCGAGCCACAGTCCCACTCTAAAGCCCCAAATGTAAACGGCCGTTCTGTTGATTATTTAGACTCAATCGTCCCAGAAGTTCATCAGCACTGGGATGTTCGAAGTAATTCTATATGAGTCCTACAGGACTCAAGGTTAACAGAAGTTCAGGTGAAACATTTATGACCGAGCAAACATAGAATCTATACTAGGGGTTTTCCATTCAAAACATTGATAGAACACCTCTGTTGATGACTAACGAATTACGTGCTGCGCCTGATAGATCGAAAGGCCTTTGGGACGAGGGGAAATATTCACATTTCAGGAACCTCTAATATCTTGGAATAATTTTTTGCCATGAAGTATGATGATGCATAAACGTGTGCGCCCGTCGGTATGGGTTTTAGCATACGTATATCAATTCGTTATGTTCCGTTTTGGCAGGGAGTTAATTCGGAGTTGCGTTAATGCCACGGAGGACGACGCTGTCATTTTCACTGGCAGCGGTTCAACAGGGGCCATTCACAAGCTCCTTAATGTGATGGAACTACACGGAGAGAAAGCTGCAAAAACCGTAAGTTTTATACTGTCAATTCCCATTCCCACTGCTAATACTTCAAAGTTTGATCACATATAGTTCAAGCAACTGTCAAATTAGCACAGTAATTCTGATGCGGTAAAAACAACTCGACATATCTTGCTCAGCCTCATTACAGGAAATTAGAAAGGTGTCAAAACGTCAGCATCCAGTACTTTAATTACGGTTGGTGGAAGGAATAATTTGCCTTCCATGGTTCGTTTATTTTGTCCAAAACAAGACAAGAAACGTGGAAAAAATTGTGTCCCAAACTTAACACACTATCATGTAACAAAACATCCCGGACGAACAGGGTGTACACGCCCTTGTACAGAAATTAACTGGTCTAAATTTAGTAGCTTTTGGTGGGGCTTGAAGAAAGAAGTTTAAGTGAACACATTTTGTTTATCTTGACAGATGGTGTTGGTCGGACCGTTTGAACACCATTCCAACATCCTTCCATGGAGAGAGAGTGGAGCAAGGGTAAGCACTAGACTAGTTTAAGGTC
Source organism: Marthasterias glacialis (assembly GCA_911728455.2). NCBI lineage: Eukaryota > Metazoa > Echinodermata > Asteroidea > Forcipulatida > Asteriidae > Marthasterias > Marthasterias glacialis. The sequence continues at coordinate 13,483,110 of OU452229.1, forward strand.
GGCTCATTTGTAGGTCAGCAACCGAGCATTTCCCATGGGGCGCCCTTTTTCCGCTGGGGGTGAACCTACAATGCTGAGCGGGGAAACCCACACTGGCGTACGCTCGATGTTTTTTTTTTCTTTTCTTCTTTTTGTAATGTGTAATTCCTTTTCCCGAAAGGTCATGCGTCACGAAACTGTGACTTTCATTTTCCCGTAGTTCATGCTTAATTCGTCTCAACATACTTTTTGATTTCTTATTGCCTGGCCAATGTTTATTAAGAAAAATCATCACCCTCGTGCGAACTGTTTTCGATCAAAAGAAAACCCAAACTTGACTTCAAGGCTTTGTTACGAACGGCCCAATCTTTAAAACACTGAGTAAACTCCATGGAGCCAAATACACATCGCAGAGCATAAACTCAAGAGTCCACGGTTTTGAATTCAAAACTAATAGGCCTAGGGATATAGAAACTACCTTGACATAACTGAAAATACATGACCAAGTCTGTAAGACTGGGAAGGAATTCGAGCGCGTATACCATTCACTCTAAAACTAAAGTTAGTCAAAACAACCTTTATTAGTCATGTTTGATCATTTTTGACTACTTTTAGTCAAAACGTGGTCTGAAATGACTAATTAACGCCGTTTAGAGTGATTGGATAAAACAGCAGCAGACACGTGGGTGGGGGGGGGGGATTTCCCCAACCCAAGATTTCAAACTCCACCCCTACTCTCAGCATCTTAAGGTCAACTTTAAAATTAACCCAATTAAAAATAATCATTTTGGACGCTTTCTGTTGGCGGATATTAATATGTCGAGCGCTTCCGTATACACACGGACGTCTATTTGCGTCTAGCCGGGGACTCTGAAATTCTCTCCTGCGCGTACTCGTTTATTAAGAGCGAAACCTGGGCGGGAGAAGAAACTTGTTTGCTGGGTTGGAAAAAGAAAAAAAGAGGACGTGTTGGAGACACAATAATGCTTGAATACAGCGCAGTTGTGAAGTTGTTTACTTCGGCCGGTCGCTTTCTGATGCGAAGTGTTAAAGGCTTGTTAAAAAACAGACACTGCTTGTTGTTTTTTCCCCGCTCTCTTTTGCCTTTCGTTTTCGTTCTGGTCTAATTCACTCTTATATTATTATATGCATCCCCAGAAAACATCACATCGATCCAGAAATGATTTTTTTTTTTTTTCTCTCTGCGTTTAGATTCACGCTGCAGGTCAGTGCGGTTAATGAGGGAAGGAGGGGGGTTTTGTCGCCTGGTATTATTATTTTATTTTATTATGTGCCGCGGAACACTGAACAAACACGTTGCTAGACACACAGGCGCGGACATCCCTGTATGTTATTGTGATGTAGGGGAACGGTGTGTGTGGAGTCGAGAGAGCCATCATATTGCAAAGACGAAAAACAATAAATAAATAAAAAAAATAAAATAAAAAAATAGTTATCGATCAAAATCATGACATGTTGTTTTTATATAATAATAGAGAATGGCTGGAGAGTAGCGGAGCGAAAGTTATGCCCTTTATTAAAATCTTGACAAGACAATTTTGAAACGGCACTTGGGTCTGAGACGCTGTAATTATAATAAGCGAATAATGGCTTATCGTGTATGCTACGGTGGCAGTTGCTTAATTACCATTAACGTTAACAAAAGACAACCAACCAATATCGCCGGTAAAAATGCTCGCACCGAGTCCCCAACACAAAAAGAGACGTAAACTTAAATGAACAGTGTTAAAATAACACCAGGGTGGTGTCATCCAAACCAAGAAACGCAAACTTTAAAATACTCTAGTGTTAAAATAGCACATGTGGTGTTGCCTATAATCAACCCCAAACCAAGAAACAATGTTTAAAGCCTAGTGTGAAGATAACACCAGTGGTGTCAACTGCGTTTTGTTGTGTACTGGTGTAAACTTTGTCTGTATAATGCATTACTTTTTTTTTTTTTAACTTTGTTTGAAAAGAAAACAATCTAACCTAAGTGCACTTCCGTGGTTATGCAAATGTTCTTGAACTGACCATGCCAAGGCGACCACTAAAATGCTTCCTCCTGTGCCCATGCCTTCTTTCACCATCTCACCAAGATTTCAAAAAATAAGTTACCACCAAATTACCGCTGGTGAACAGTCTGTAACTGTTATCTATAAATGTGATTTACCTTCAACAGGTTGAAAGAATCAAACAGACACAGAGTGGTCTGGTCGACCTGGACGACTTGGAATCGAAATTGCAGGCATACTGTCAGACGTACGAGCTCATCTTGGGTTGCTTCTCAGCGGCGTCCAACGTCACAGGAATCATCACAGACACCAAGCCGGTGGCGGCGCTGTTGCATCACTACGGGGCGTTGTCGTTTTGGGACTACGCTACGGCGGGTAAGTTGGCGAAGAGGAAGCAAGATAATATGAAATAATATATATATATATATATAAACAAAACACACACACACAAACCACTCCACTCGACATAATGAATTGACATCTTGTAGTCCTTTACTTTACAATATGCTTTTCTTTCATTAAGAAGAACATTTCCAACAGCAAACGTCATTAAATAATTGAGTACCTTGCACATTAGAGTGTTGATTTTCCTGTTTAAAAAAAACCAAAGAAAAGACAATTCTGAAGGACTTTTAATGCATTAAAAGCTCACAAGAGTTAGAATGAAAGATAAATAAATAAATCATAATAGCTATAAATCAAGTGTAAACATAAATTTTGTTTCTCCTTTTCTCCACAGCTCCATATTTAGATATTGACATGAATCCAACAGATAGCAGGTGAGTGATATAATGAAAATGTTTTATGTCAATTATTTCATTCTCTCAGTTGTGATGTTTACATTGCAATGTCTTGACTTAACATTAATTTTGTTTCAAATCAATAATTGTGTTGATAATTTTGTATTTTCGTAGATCCGACTGGGACTGTTCCAAAGATGCTGTATTTATATCAACTCACAAGTTTGTGGGTGGAGTAGGAACGCCAGGTTAGTGACCATTGTTATTGTTTTATATTTGTTGCATCTCCTCAGAGTGAAAAGAACATCTTTTTTAATTATTTAAATGCAATGAATTTGTGTTACGCATTACAATTTTTTAAGTTTTACCCGTACTTTTCTGAACAACTTCTCGCGAACTGATGTTCCATTATATTTGTTGACGAAATCTTTCTTTGCCACAAATTACTTTATTGTTGAGGGGCGGTAAGTGAGCTGTGATGTTTACGACATGTTGATTCCATTTTAGTTTTTACGAATATATGTTTGTTATTTTGTTTAGGTCTTCTGGTTGCTAAGAAACGTCTGTTTGTCAACAAAGTTCCCCACGGAGCCGGCGGAGGAACCGTTGCATACGTACGTATAAAAACTTATACTTCACCAACTTATAAACTGCACTTCTGACCTTAATTTTCCTGATAAAATGGCCATACACCCATGTGGTGGCTCGTTGTTGGGGGGTAACGTGTCTTTCAGGAAGGTGGCCCCCTTCCCTCCCTGGGCTACATTCTTGATGCACCCATTTGATTTGATGTTAAACGGTAGCTGAAAAGAGGGTATCAGTTTGGTGCAGTATATCCCAGCCGTAATAAGTAAAGGCACGCCTTATGTTCACCCTAGATTGTTTAGTCATCATCCGGGAGACTTGCTTGTATAAACTTGATACACACGTAGACCTTTGGCAGTAAAGGGTTCCCGAATTCAAACTGAAATTATGGAGACACAAACCTGAGGTTTGCGTCAAAATGAATTTAAAATTCGGCTTTACTGCATGTACACTTTCAAAAGCAATTTGTTTTGGGGAGAAAATGGCTACCAGACACCTACTTGTTTTTATTTTAGAAACAAGACTTTGTTCGAAACTTAAATGGTTCGGTGATAATCGCCACTAATGCTACGAAGATGTTGACTTATTTTCGGAAGTCTTGCTCGTCTGACAAGGTTGTCCAAAAATGTGGTATCAAAATTGAGTGGGTTGCTTTGTTGTTTGAAAATATTCAATGAGCAACTTCGAGCTATCGCCAAGGGAAAGTATTGGACCTTTTAATTGTGAGACCGTTTTAACTGGTTGAACGTGTAGGATATAATATAGACGTGATTTATTATAAGAGAGTAGTAGCATTGCCACACAGGAACTCGGGGGAAGGGCTAGGGTCACCCCACCCTCGTGTCTGATCCCCGGGACGGAAGCGCCCCTCAGTCCCCCCTGGGTCTGCGCCTGGTGCTGATAGTAGATTAACAACGTGGCTGTGTACAACAACACCCCCCCCCCCCCCCCACCTTCTCACACCCCGGCTTCTCCACTTCGGTTGTAAACCAACACATTTTGACTACCTGTCTAATACATTATACATTTACCAGGTATACATGTTTTGCCCCTAGTGATCTTCATGCTTTTAAAAAGAGGCGAATGACCCCCAATTTAGGAAGCACTCTAGTGTTGCGCGCCGGGGGAAACCTTACACCATTCACCTTATCTTTGGTGAAAACCCACTCAAGTCCGGAACTATAGCTTTGATGTTTTTTTACTTAAAGCTATCCTACCTCATGTCTCACCACCACCAGGTCTCTCGTGATATGTACCACTATCTCCGGGACATTGAAGCCCGGGAAGAGGGCGGCACGCCAGCCATCGTTGAATCCATCCGTGCAGGGCTTACGTTCCAGATCAAGCAGGCCGTTGGTCCGCACTTCATCGAAGAACGAGAACAGCAACTAGCAAGGTATGAACAACAATAATCAATAAGTTAAAAAGATTATGCAATCGGATTCTTACTTTTTATTGTGAAATTAATAATCTTCATTAGATTTATCAATAAATGCTAGTCTTTGGTCAGCCGTTTTTAAGCGAATTTATGAGTGAACACCGTGTATCCAACATATCAAAGGGTCCAATATACAGAGCTGCCAAGCAGGAACGTTTGCTTATAGCACCTTTTTTGTCAAGTAAAAATGTGCACGGGACCAGCCACAGACAATTATACACACGCTTTAGGCGGTAGCCTATTTCTATTTAGCCACGTGTTTCTTTGCTTAGCTGATTCGGCTGGTTAAACCGCTCTACAATGAAATTGAGCCCAGAACTTTCTCAGCACGCAACCAATGAGTCACCGACCGCTTAACACATTTTTCACATCAGAAATAATTATCAGGGTGTAGAATGTCACTTATTCTATATTAACCATCCCTTGTATGACATACTCCATTCCTCTCCCCAGCCGTTTTAAAAACTTTACATATTTTACCTCTCCTTTTTGTAGTTTTTCTAATCAGTGTTTTTCCCTCATCGTTTTTCAGACTTGCTTTTGAACGGTGGCAGTTCAACGAAAATCTGGTTGTCCTGGGCAACAAGGAGGCCTCCCGTCTTCCGATCTTCTCATTCCTAATCAGGCATCCGGAGACGGGCAAACTTCTACACCACAACTTCATCTCCGTCCTACTCAACGATCTATTCGGCATCCAGGCGAGGGGAGGATGCGCGTGCGCCGGTCCATATGCCCATGTAAGTAATCTGGGCCAACTTCGAAGACCCTAAGGAGACATACGTAAAGCGGTGATTGCGGATTGACTGCAGTCCATACACGTTCAACAAATTATTTCGTGATTTCCTTTCTGGTGATTTTCTTTCTGGCAGTTAAATTGAATGAAACTGATGAGCCCTTCCCATCATGCCTCGAGCTCAATTGTTTGACAATGATTGATTATTTATTTAAATCTTCTGTCTCTTTTCCAGGATCTTTTAGGCATTTCGGAGGACAGCGCGGTCAAGTTTTACGAGTTGATCCGTGAGGATAGGTACGGATATTCATATTCGAGTTTTTTTTTATATGGATAAAAAAAAAATAATCATAAAAATAGTGATAATAATAATAGTCTATAAAACCTAACACAGAGAAATAACTTGCCACCCCAAAAATATAATAAAATAAAATTAAATAAATAAAAAATAATACAAAAATAAATAATAATTAAAAAAAAAATACAATAAAATTGTATCCAAACTGAAAATGACTTTTACTATTTCTCAATACATTTGCGTTACGGACACTGGACAGCAAAAAAAAAGAAAATTATATTCAAGCTTAAAATGACCTGAATTACACCACACTTAATTTTTTTATAGTTTCACTACTTTTGTCAGAGAAACATACGTTATAAATTTTCAAACTGAAACAGGGTGTTCAAACTTAAAAAAAAAAAAGAACCTTATTTACTCAATAATTCACTAAATATTAAACTTCCATTACTTTGACAGGAGAAATATGTGTAACGAAGAGCCCGCGGAGGCTGTCAGACCGGGTTTCGTCCGGATCAACCTGCCGTATTTCGCAGCGGATGAGACCATCGAGTACATCCTATCGGCCATTGATCTAGTCGCTACACACGGCTGGAAAATTCTCCCTCAGGTGAGAACAAACTCTTGTAGTTTTACGGTTGTGCCGAGCAACAACGGTTACCGTAAAATGTATTGTTAACGTTTTAAAAGTATAAGAACCATATTGCAAACCAACCGTAAATGTCACAGTGCGGTAGCAGTTCTTTTAAATGGATGCAGTATTGTATCTTGCGTATGAAATACTGTTTATTTTGTATATATTTTAAACGGTTATAATTTTTGAACCCAGGCTGTCGTTTAAAGTCACTGCAAACAATACCGTAACGGTTTACATTTTTTAAACAAAATCCAATACGGTATTTGATACCGTTAAAAGTGGCTGTCTCCATTAAAAACGGTTGTTGCTGTACAGCGAGGATTGAGCACCGAACGTGAATTTTGCCTTGTATTTCTTTTGTGGCGCCTCACCAACGGTTCGCGTAGAATTTGAACCAAAGTCCTAAACGTGTATTGCGAAACTTTCCTTTATCTCTAGTATAGTTTGGGGGTCAACATGTACATATGGAAATAACGATTTTCAAATTGACGCGACCGCAAGCCGACACTAAAGTTGATTATTTCGTTTTTCCCTAGCTAAACTACATCCCAAATTGTTTTTCTCCTTTCACAAACGCAGTACCGATTCGACCTGAAGAGTGGCGCGTGGACCCACCGTGCCGGCTTCATCGGCCAGGGACCGGGCTTCGAGAGCCTCTACGACATCAGCTACGACCACGGCTTCTTCGAAGTATCCTCAGAGGAGAAGAACACCGACCAGTGTCTTGGCCAGACCAGGCTATCCCATCACCTTGAGGAGGCAATGACGCTGTTTGAGCAAGCTGTGGATGATATCATGGTGAGTAATGACCGAACTTCTTCAAGGTGGACAGAAACTCCATCTGAATTGCAATAGGGGCGGCCGGGGTCGGTGGCTGATTGTTTTCAATTTGGTATCGGATGTTTCAGAATAGCTCCTACTCGTGTGGAAACAAGTTCTTTCCTAGCCTGTGACATATTTCATAGCTGCTTAGCCAGAAAATGGTACTTAATAACAAATTTCTACTGAGTCAGAACCGAGAAGAAGAAAAATAACAGCGGGAGCCAGTCACAAACACTACACGTGACATTGTATTTTTGCTGGTAACCGTTAATGTCAACTTTTTCGAGTCTCTGCAAACTCTCAATCTTTGTCTTCTAAATCTCAGAAAATATCTGGACTTATTTGAGAATTATTCTTTATTGAACCAGGTGTTTGATGCTCTTCAAGATCCTGAGGTAACACTCAGTGAACGCTACCAGGATTTCCTGTGGTTCGTCCAACCAAGGGAAGCGGCATTCTGTCTCAATGAAGCCTGGCAGCGAAAGCTACAGGTAGCCCTCACAGCAGGCTACGTGTTCCACATTGGTGGCGAGGAATCTGAGAACGATCACGCCGAAGTGATCGATAGGTATGAGGAAATCTTGACCCAAGCGGACGACGAGGAAGACTCTGCAACTGTGCCGTTCACCGCCACGGAGGTGCCCGAGGAATACAGCCAGGGCTACCGCGGGGCCGCAGAGGACGTGGCCGTGGTCCCCGGTGATGACGAATCGGGAACAATTGGGTTTTACGGGGATACCATGGAGATGTACACGGAAGCTACAGGTTCGGCTTTCAAGTTTAACAAGCCGGGACAAGGTGGAGACTTCATGGATGGCTTTGAGGAGTCGGGGAAACCGTGGTTGAAGAGCCCCAGTTATTACCGTGCCATCTCTAACGAGAGTGGATACAGTAGCGAAGAAGAGTTTACCTTTACCATGTGAGAACGGTGCATTTTTACTTAGTCATTTAACCCGGGTTTTCGTATACCAATTTTTTTTTGAAAGTGCAAAAAGTAGATTCTTTGGAATTCCTGTGAAGCATTATGTTCAGTCATGTTTCAGAATGCCATTGCTTGACTCTATAGTTGAGGAAACCTTGACGCAAAATGCGACTTGTCAAAGAAAACTTGTATTTTTTCAGTTTTTCGAGAAAAAAAATTGTACAAAAAGTCGTCAGAAGTAATATTTCAGAAGATTTATTGAGTTGATGTGCGTATAAACATTCGTTTAAAAGGTTTCGTCTTTGCACTTAATCAAAAAAATTGAAAGTCGTAAACAGTTATTGTTTTGTTCTCCATTTTGATTGTAGTGTCGCATATTAAAACGACGTTTAGGAAATCGCATCTCTTGCCATTTTGTCTGTATAATCAGAACCAGTTAATTGTTTTGTTTCACCGGCTGGACCGTTTTTTCACCTGGACCGCCTGTCATGCCCAAGTTTATGAATTCTGTTTTTCGGTATGGGTGAACTTATTGCAATGAAATTGCTTTACTGGTGGCTGGCATCTTGTATAGCAGAATCTTTTACATCAAATGTGTGTAAATTATGTATAAAATATTGACTCTATTATAAAAACAAAACAAAAACCGAATGTATTTGTAAATTAGTAGTTTTGTAAGACACATGTGTTATTGTAACTAAAAAGCCAACATAGATTGTTATAAAGTATATCACGCTTTGATGTTTGAATCGGACAATGTTACTCTGCATACACAAAAAATAGCATTATTTACTTTGCTTTTAGACGAAATTATTTTTTGGATAACACGAAATACATGTTTGCTGTTCGTGTTTGTTTGTACAATTTTGAATGACTTTAACTTCCTTGGATGGCATCTTTAAAGAACTTTCTAAGAATCTAGCAAGTCTATGTCGGGAGGAGGAAGGGCGGAAGTGGGTGTTTGAGATTTTAGAGTAAACAATGTTTCCGAGTCTCACGGAGTCTCAAATTCAAGTTTTAAGATAAATTTGACTTTCACTCACCCAAGAAATGTCAGAGAGCAATTCTCGGTCAAGTCTGTTTTTAGTACCAATATTTCACATTTCAAAACATAATCAGAAATTTGCAAAACACAACACTGTTGGGTCCGTAGCAGTTGTTTTACGCATCCTATATTCAAGTTATATTATGTATGATTTTGACTGGTATCTTTTCGTTATGTATGTATTGCGAAAACACGGTGAATTTTAATATGTACGTGTACATAACTATTGTATTAAGCAACCACAGAATTGTTCTTTAATAGAAGAAGGCCGATGTAAATAATTGTGGTGACAGTTAAATCAAAATGATATTATTGTGAATGTATTCATATTTTATTATGATATTTACTACCACTGGGTGATGAATTATATTAAGTGCCCGGATTAAAAGATTAATAATTTTTTTTCATAAATAAATAAGTTAAAATAAACAACGAAGGCGTATATCTGTGGTTTATGTTTGTGTCTTTTACTCAAACTGTTCGGTTCAAGTATTGCGTGTCTGTTGATGATGTACATGAGTGTCGTCAAGAGTGTTCAAATGGCTTTTCAAAGAAAAAGACTGGATATTACGTCAAACTTCAACTTTGTTTTAATTTCGTCACAAGGCAACAATTGGCCAAGAGTCTCCACCAGAATAAAATCGAAACTGCAACTCGCATTTTTTAGTCTCTTGGATCTGGGGCTTAAAATAGTTGCAAAAGGTTATTCAAAATATTTTGAAGAAATCTGCTGCAACAGAAAATGACTATGTACATGTCAGATATTGCCAGCAACATCCGTATTCCAATATGGCGTCCAATGGTTCTTCACCACACGGATTCGTTGCTTGACTTGTTCACGCCTAGTTCTAGGGCCGCGACCAAATTGGCGGTTTTGGCTATACTGAAGTGAACGGCCATAGCCATGGACGAAGTTGGATCATTCGGACATGGTCTGGTTTTCGTCCTTAAAAAATGGCACTGGCCCACTACGATGCTTTTTGGCAGAAGGTTGTGGCGAACCCTGGTGGGCATAAAGTGGTCAGACTTGATCCTTAATGAAATACTGGCAGAGCTGATCGGCGGACGTTGGTGTCTTACAGGTGGCGAGGTGTTTGAGGGGAAGGCTACTTGGTGCGCTCATGTGATTGTATAGGGTGGTCTACCTGTGCGTATCGAGATGTGGCAGAGGTCGCCCTCAGCTGAGCTGGGTGTAGTCTGGTTCCCTGACCAAAGATTCCCCGATGACTCTTGTTAAAAATCTTAGGTCCGGCATGGCATCATCCAAAGCTAAAAATAGATTATAACGCAATATATATAAATATTCATTACTTGTCACCAATGGTGGACGATGCCATTGGATAATAAACGGAGCGCTGGTTGCGAGCTTTGTTTACTTTCAAAAAGCCTGGGATAATCACAGTTTGTAAAAATGTTTCTAATGTGTTGAATTTGTTGGGAAAAAAAGAAAAGAAAAACGATAATGGGATGTGTTTGCAAAGTTTTTGAATTGTTATAAAAAAATGTCCATCCATCAACGACACTGTCCGAATGTTGACGACAACGAGTTCGGAGCATTTCGGATATTTCGGGAAAAGAGGAATTCCTCCTTTTGTGTCACGTGACCTTTGGGTGATACCGGACCCTAAAATCGACAGAGAATAGTCGGATGTTTTTGGGTATGGGAACCAGACTACGCTGGGCGGACAATGTAACGACGTGGAGTGCATGGCAGGAATGTTGAAGATTTAAGAAAAGCAACAATTGAAAGACAACAGGTGATGGCGGCGACCCCAGGAATCAGTCCATGAATGCGCCCATTATAATCTGAGGACGCAAGTCCATGCCCAATGATGATGAGGCACACTAATTCGATTTAAAGTCTGATATCGCGTTTATTAAATTGAAGTTGTATCACCGAACAACTAGAAACGATACACTGGCTCTCAGCCTGGACAGACAGTCGAAAAACTCTACAATCACAGGGTTGGAACCAAGTTTTAACAGTCATCGGAAAGAAACCTCTCAGTACCAATGTAATATGAAATACTGGATCGAGGAGTACGGTAAAGGATCAGCCTGTGGCATTCTAGCAATAGTGAAGAGTGAAACATCCATATAGGTACGTGGAACACATCAGAAAAACTATAGATCAAGCATACGAAAAAGATAACAGGTATATTATAGAATAACGAGCCCTGAAGTTATTATTTGAAACATTTAGCGTACAATGCCAATACCTCGATGTTAAGCAGTCTTGATATTATTTTGTTGTACCCATCGACGTTCTGTGTTTGATCATAGACTAAAAGTACGGTTTGATAAACTATTATGGCAATATACTTTTTGCATTAATGAAACATTTTATATTCAACAGAATCATTGCTCTTCTACAATGTTACCTGTACTTCATATAAATCTTACAGTGACATTTTGTGTAAAAATGATGAAGACTGCGTCTCCGAGCCTGCCTTTAGAATGCAAAATTTATGACCCGTCAAACGAGGGCGCTTTCGCTTTTTAGTAATGGAACCGCGTTGTTATAACAATAATTTATAAAAACTGTTATTTTATTGCATGTTTAAAATGAGCCTATAATGATACCACATACTAAAAATAGTATTAAGATATGATAATAACACGTAAGCTAAGCCTCTTTCACTTTACAATCCTCTCTTTATATAAAAGTCTCGTTTTGGAGAAAACGATTTGCAATTTTTTGAAGTGCATGCATGTTTGTAAAGTTCAATTTTACAAAATCAAAACATTTCTTGAGATTTAGCGATATTGTACATGTAATAAAATCACAAGGACAACATTGGTAACTGTCAAAGACCAGTTTCCACACATTAAGTGAACCAACATGTACATGGAATAACAGACCTGTGAAAGTTTGCTCGATCGGTCATCGGCATCACGAGAAAATAGTGAGAAAAACACTTAAATGTATTCACCTTTTCCAAACGTCAAATTGTGGACTCGCGAGATCAAAACTAATAGACCGATTGCGCGACCCACGTTTTGGGGGTATTAAAAGTTAACAAACACGACGTCCTCCACAGGAAAGTGCGGCACGGTACATGATTATTGTTGCATTTGTTTAATATTCGTTTGAGGCTTTCTTTCTCGAAATCTGTGAATAATATCCCAGAGTTTGTACCTGAGACCTTCGAGTGGCTGAATAAAACCAATAAGGACAGTTCCAGCAAGTCTTGGAAATTGTACAAAACCTATACATGTGCACGATGTGTGCTATTACCGGTATAGTGCACGACGGAACGTTTAGGCCAGACGACCGCGATCACACATTTTTCAACTATAATTTCAAACTTTTGAAGCTGAAATCATCCAAAGAAATTGCTTTCCAAAACTGTGTTATTCCGTTGCCTATTTGAAATTTTGCATGGCTAGGTATAGCCTAAATGCGTTCAAAATTCAAAATTCTCAACCCCCTTTTTTTTTTGCAGCGATTTAGGCATACATTACGAACAAAATGACAGGCGGGTGACTTCACTGCAAAAACTAGGGTGTTAAATTGATTCTCTTGGTAGCTATATATGACAACACCGACATGGTTTTAGTTATCCCCATTGCTTTATCGTAAGTAAAATTAACACTATGTCGGTGTTGTCACATATAGATACCAAAAGAATCAATTTAACACACCGGTTTTTGTAGTACATAGTCGTCCAACGCGCCGGTAGTGCATAACTCAAAATAAGCCTCTTTTGTAGTAGAACACTAGTAGTACATGAAACAGTAATGTGATTAATATCAATGTCACAACATACAACTTTAATGAAATGGCTTAGTAACTGTGTTATTATTACCAAAAGCCGACTTCTTGTGTGACTCTGTCGGTTACGGCATGTATTTGCACGTAGTTTGCCATCAGCTCAGATGACGTTGTAGCACAATAGGTCACGTGACAGCTTGTAAACATTGGTCGCGCAATCGGTCTATTGTTTTACTCATTTCTCAAACATTATAGCATTTCAAGCAAAAATGTTTCAAGGGAAGTATTCCACAACCATCTTTGGGCCATGTCACTTGTGTGAGCACACTTATTCTAAAAATTAATTTCCTACGATTAATTTCCACCCCATACGATCTGAGGCTATGGCTAAAAAGGGCATACTTCAGACAAACAGCTTGTCAACACAATATTACACCCGTGGAAAATGTGCATTTGACTCCGGACGCTAGCTCGTAGGCTGGGTGGGGGAGGGTTGGGTCGTTGGGTGCGAAAATCCCGTCCCTTTAGGCATGCCAGTGCAATCATTAGCCAAACGGGCCTGTTCCAAAACATTGAAAAACAACTTAAGAAAATAGCATGAGTCACCCCCAACATTTCAATCAGACTGTCTTCATCAGATGTGCTAATGGACTCCAGGGTCTTTGTAATAGGACTGCATCAAGAGATTATTATATCTTGAGCTCTTGGGATTTTTTTGTTAACGGATGGGAGGGGCACAGCGTCCGACCAACCCCACATGGCTGTGTGGGACGGTGTCCATGAAAAAGTATGGGTAAAGACAGAGAAGGAGGATCGATTATAGTTTTTAATTTGACCCAGTAGTGCCGGCTATAATAGTTTCGTCCAAGACGACCTCTTATTACCACATGTAGACCTATATCGAATCATGCTTACGTCAGCCAATCCACCGGGAAATGCATATTGATATATATAATCAAACAATATAGGCCTATTTGTCGTATTAATATGATCGAGTGGCGATTGGAATCAGTTCGAGTGGCGGATGTTCTGGATTGGTTCACGGTGGGTTCGTTTTTGTCGTTTTTGTGACCGTTCCAATCTGGAACGACTTCATAATGCCGACAACTATAACAAAAAGCACAAGGCATACTGATCTGCAACCCAATCCGTGAGAATGTTTGTCGATTCCCTCGAGGAATCCCGATTTGTCATGATCCATTATAGTATTCGACCCCACGATGTTTTCATAGGTCTACGGCATGGAGTGTGTTTAAAAACACCAAAGGTGCTTAAATTACTTTTCTCTCAAAATTAAATACGAAGTGTATTTTTTTTTTCTCTCTCTCTCTCTCATTTGCAATGGAGTTAAATCTCCAGATGCCTTCTTTGAGTGTAAGAAAGATGATTATTTTTCACAAAAATTAAGAAAAAAGGGTTTTTAGGTTGAACAAAACAAAATTGACTGAAGCAGAATTTGAACCTGCGATCACCGGCTATACGTAGCCGGTGGTCGCAGGTTCAAATCCCGCTCCAGTCATTTTTTCTTGTGGTTTATTGCTTAATAAAAAAAAAATAAAAAAAACTGAAATCACTGCGCTGGCAAGCCACAGAAGCTCTTTAATCAACTTCTAAAATATACCGGGACTACGCAGAATGTAAAAGAGCCCTCACTTGTGCAGGGTGCGGAGGTGCCCTTCATCATCTCCCGCAAAAAGCACCCTTATGATCTGATGGAACAGTCATCAGAGACAGCTTACATTATGTATGACACTCAGTCCTGCCCCTGCCCCCCGGAAAATGTCTGCCTGGATCCGCCCCCTGTGTGCAACTCCGTCCATTCATACTACTTGAGTAAAATAGCTCTATTGTCCTATACCACAAGTAAATTGGGTCAATCCCTCTCTGGATATTTGAAACAATTTCTTTCTTTTATGCTTCGACAGTCTCATCGGTAAACCAGTTAACCAGAGCAAAATCCGCCCGCCCACAATCAGCAAGTTAAAAAATAAAGAAAAAAAACGTATAAATTTTGGCCTTGCCCTGCACTTAGTTGTTTCTACACGAAAACTACAAGGGATTCAGACTACAAGAATCGTTGGGCGTTTTCTCATTCTTTTCCCCCAAGTTGCCTTTTGTTATTTAAATGATGTGCATGTGTCATTTTCTCTTTATCGATACTGAGCATTGCTGTGTTGCAGTTGCATATCATCAGGTCAAAGTGCAGTATGGGACACGATTACCGTGTTAAAAAGAATCGATACTTTATGAAAAGATAAAGTGAGGGGGTAAATATTTTGGTATCGATACTGATGGGTAAACAATTGAAACCGAAAGTTGTCTGAGAAATGCTTCGGTGGCGAACTTCAGCAGTGGAATATTTAAAAAAGAAATGGCTGCTGCGGATGTCAACCAGTTCTGTCAAATCATGTATTGGGGCTACGTTATTTTAAACATTATTCTTCTCTCATTGTCTGGGATTGGAGCTTTAAAAGGTAACTGTATTATTTGTTTAAACGAGAAAGATAGATTTTGCATTTGGATTCTGTGGTGTGTGGACTGCCATTCTTGAGTGTACTCTGCTGGTCCAATTTCCGGACAATGTTGAAAATTGATTCGCCCTTTTTGCTCTATTGATTGTGTCGTTATAATTTATGTTTTATAATGTTTCTATTTGTATAATTTCAAAGAAGATATGAGTATAACGACCACCGTTTTTCTTCCATTGTTTCATCAAAAAATGGTATCTTGTTTTTCATAAATTTGATACTTTTTTACCTAGAGACCTAGACCCAGTAACTGGGGCGCTGTACTCCTTTTTGAGATTTTTGACATTATCTGTCGTACTAGCGCCCCAGTCCGTGGTATATATGGAAAGTGCTCCGATTCGGAGTCCGAAGCGGTTTTTTTCTGAATCAGTTACAAAATTGTCAAAATTGCAACAAGGACTCGACAGAATTGCTTGAAAATCGCCTACTGGCTTCTCCAAGTATCTACGGTGAAATAAAATGCAGTTAATTGTACTCACGATCATTTTTGGTCCTCCAAATCGATGATTTTTAGCCCACTATCACGCATATATCAAATTTGCCGTTAGAATCGCCATTTTGAATGTGATACTCAACGACCGTTTCCTTATGTCTAAAACGCTGCGAGGATTGCGTGTTCGCTGAGGCCCTGACTTTCATATTGTTTTCCGCGCAGTCAACGCAGGATACCAGGCTGTGTGTAGCGCCAATGTTCACTGACGCCCTGACATTCATATTGATTTGCGCAGTCAATGCAGGATACCAGCTGTGTAGCCTGGTATCCTGCGTTGACTGGGCAAATCAATATGCATGTCAGGGCATCAGCGAACATTGGCGCTACACACAGCCTGGTATCCTGCGTTGACTGCGCGGAAAACAATATGAAAGTCAGGGCCTCAGCGAACACGCAATCCTCGCAGCGTTTTAGACATAAGGAAACGGTCGTTGAGTATCACATTCAAAATGGCGATTCTAACGGCAAATTTGATATATGCGTGATAGTGGGCTAAAAATCATCGATTTGGAGGACCAAAAATGATCGTGAGTACAATTAACTGCATTTTATTTCACCGTAGATACTTGGAGAAGCCAGTAGGCGATTTTCAAGCAATTCTGTCGAGTCCTTGTTGCAATTTTGACAATTTTGTAACTGATTCAGAAAAAAACCGCTTCGGACTCCGAATCGGAGCACTTTCCATATATACCACGGACTGGGGCGCTAGTACGACAGATAATGTCAAAAATCTCAAAAAGGAGTACAGCGCCCCAGTTACTGGGTCTACTAGAGACCCAGTAACTAGACTGGCTGCGGCGCTGAACTCCTTTTTTGAGATTTTAACATTAGCGGTCGCACTACGGATAACGTCAAAATTAAGCCAAAATCCCCAAAAAGGAGTTCAGTGTCCCATTTACTGGGTTTATTTTTTACCCACATCTGTAGATGGGTCAAAAATGAGTGAATAGGTAGTGGCTGTTGGATTGTGCATTTTAGAAAAAATGCTGTTTCCGACTGCCACTTTATTTCCCTGTCCAGAAGGTTGACAGAATGTGTACACTAACAGAGAGGAACAGGCACTTTGTCAAAATCATGCAAAAGTAAACAAAGTAAAAGTTGTCTGGTGTATAGTGGTCTTAACAACGCTACTCCCGTAATGCCATTTTAATTTCTTTGGGCATGAGAGTGAGAAGAGATTTAACCGCTCAATGAAATGTCCGCTTGAGTTTTCTTATATAAAAGTAAACAAATATTTTCTTAATTTTAAGTTTCTTAATTTTTTGCCACAGTGTGTAGGCACTGTTAGTGGGGCTACAAATGTACTATGTACATAAATGTAGAGGCAGAGCATGACCACATCGGGTCTATGTAGTTGCGATGATCAAAACCCTCCTCCCAACGGTCTGAAGGATAGACTCTGGGAGAGTAATACAAATCGCTGTGAAATAAAAGTGGGTTCTCAGTATTCTTTACAATTCCAAAGATTTTCTTGTTTTCGACCACTTAGCCTGAACATAACAACCATAACAAGGACACCTGAATGATCTCCAGATTGACATTCATTCATCGAACTATACATGTACATGTAGGGCATACCACTTAAAGCATTATCAAATAAATATTTTTCCGAAGAAAATTAAAACAACTATTGGACATTTGCAAAACTCAAAACATTATGCCCAACATGAATGCTAAGTTTGGCTTTTGGCCAGGAAATGCGTACATCAAGGGTACTGACCAGTCAGAGCAGACTGCTGGCAAAATTGTGTTTCGGATCATTTCGCCAACACTGGCTAAATATCCACTGCCTTTTACTTGCCATGCTTGCTGTTGTGTGATAGAAGGTGGTTTATTTTTTAAGAAAAAAAAAAAAAAAAAAAAAAAAAAAAATAGGTTGGGGTGTTTTTGCCAGTAGTAATGGGATGCTCTGCCATTTTTGTTTAGCATGACCTAACTGAAGAATTAGATAAGGGTAGTTTAACTATCAGTTTATTAAGCAATAAACGACAAGGGAAACTGAGTGGGTAAATTTTATCGGACATTTTTTCCCCTGATTAATCGATTTCAATTTTACGGTACATGTACATGTATTGTAATTTTAAAAGAAAATATTAATCAACTGAAATTATTTTCATAATAGGCGCAAGGCCAACACATTTCGGTTGGTTTCTGGTATGTACTTGGAAAAAAGTTGCAGCGTGACAGATGCAAACTAAAGTGGCTCTCTTTCATGTGTTTCTTGTTATAAAACATCCAAAGATTTGAGTTGGAATGCAACCTTCAAAAAGAATTGAATAAACATATTACAATACAAACAGTTTTATGAGAAACTACATTGTTCATGTTTGCCTTTTTGATTTTAAATTCCAACCCAAAACTCTTGCACAAAAAAAGTTTGTGTGTGTGCAACTGCCTGCTCTGTTGAAAAAGTGTGCAAATACAGTCTGCAAATCTTGAAGTTTGGGGAAAGTCCACAAGCCGGGGGCTTCTTTTTATTTTTGCTGTACTTATTTGCTTTTCTACTTTATGTATTTTTAAATCTAGATATTTATATTTTTATGTGCATACCGAGGAAGTGATTTTCATGCTGGACATGACAAATAAAGAATTAAATTAAATTGAATTGAATTTTTAGCTGGACTAGAATTTTTTTTTAACAAGGCGACGAAACAAAATGAGAAATAACTGTCTAAGATGTAGTATATACAGGTTTTTTCTATTCAATTTTTAATTTGAACTTTTATTTCCACATCAAACCACATTATCAACATCGCTACATGTAGAAATATAGGCTAACATTTTATTAACAATAAGAAAATAAAATGGCATATGCCTACATGAGAAAAAAGCAAACAAAAAGTTAAATCAAAGCAGCAAAGATACAAGTAATGTTTTTATTTTTTTAATTTTTTTTATAACAAGCAATAAGACTAAGATTTATCTCATATTTGTCTTACGGGAACAGTGTAAGTTATCAGGCCTCGATCTTAAGAAAAACGGGGGCAGGCCTTTGCTGGCCAAATCAGAGAAATTGTACAAGGGCCAGCTGGCCAAGTTGGTAGTGACAGTGCAATTTTTCTGAAGGGCATGCAGGCCAACTCACAAGGCCTGAATCATGTAAGTAGCCGTACCTTGATACTCCACAGAATTGAAAGATATTTAATAGACTAAAAGTCAACATTTGAACACTGTTTTTTAATAAAAGGTATTTCACAGTGAGGTACATGTATTATTATTCAATTGAAAAACAATAGACAGCCGGACTTGTCTAATTTGAGTTTACTGGCCCAATGCTAAAATTACTGGCCTCAAGCCTGCGGTTCGTTGTCAATGTACTGTAGTTTCATACCTGGTTAATCTTTGTGCCTACAAAATTACACCTTCTGACTGACACCCCGAACAAAGATGTTGACAAAAAACGGAGACCGCCAACATATAGGGCAAGATACATGTACATGTAGCTCACTTGGTGGAGCGCCGGCATGGTCATCCAGGGTCACAGGTTCAAATCCTGCTCTAGTCAATTTTTCCTTTGTTCATCCAAAAATTCAATCATCTTACATTGTCTGTACATGTAGACCCTTGTTAAAAGCATTTATTTGTTTATTTTTGTTTTCTTTTCTGTACTTCAGTTCAACCACTGGGGCCTTTTATTCGTTACCATGAGACAATAAACTATGACCTCAGCGCAGTGCATCAGCAACACACAAGAGCGGCGAGGTCACTGGGACGGCCGACTGTTTCACTCTCATTTTCAGCACACCAAAGGTTTGTTAAAAATTTTCTCAAAGTTTGTTTATATGATATCGAGATAATTATGATTGGTGATGATCTAGAGATCTTACTTGGTCTAGGTTTCAGTTTTTGATGTTTTCATTTTTTTTTTTTTTGCTTAAATCTAGTAATTGCGTTTTCAATTGATTCCTATAATTTTTTCCTTTTTCTCTTTTTTTTATTATTTATAATTTTTTGTGTGTTGGTGAGCTGCCTAGTAAAATTTTGAAATTATGATTTAAATTTTGTGTTTAATTCTCACGGCTGATTGACCGTTTGAAACCATTCAAAATTCCATTCCTTACACTTGGCTGTACATGTAGCTTTGTACACTACAGCTTTACCATTGGATCAATGATTGAAGCGTGTAACAATCCACCAGAGAGTAGGAGGGTTTGAATACCCAATTCAGTGATTACTCACATTACACTGATGAACCACAAACCTAAATGAGTCAGACTGACTTTATATGTTGAGATTTATTGTTTATATCCAAATTCAAAAAACACTTTCTCAATGCTTTGAGTCACAAAACATTTACAGAACCAGATTTCCAATATCACTGGTAAGTGTGGCATTCCCCATGTAATTATCTGACCAGTGTAAAAATGTGTGTATCAATAACACCCTCCTACTGTCTGACCCTTCAATATCATCCGCTGTGGTTTTGAATGTGCACAGTTTTGCCACCGTACACAACCCTTGAAGTTGAATGGTTCAAATGGTTGGTCACCTGACAGTAGGAGGGTTTTAAACAGTCAGATTCCTCTTTTGGACTGATTTCTGGCACAACACTAGTCTTGTCCGAGATGTTGGTCTTTATCACTGAACTGAGCAACATGTGTACATGTACAATTTGTCATGTGGTATCGCTGAACTGAACTATCATGATCAAACACTAGAGGGCACTGTTCCAAAAACCTGACTTGCCGACGAACTGCTGTCATGCCCGAATTATACTGCAGTAATCAAACGCACTCTACCAGTAGAGTTGTCACACTGTGTCACGTGTAACATGGTCAGTAACCACGATACGAATGCCTTGCGCCAAATCACTAGCCTACATTTCCTTGTAATTTTTGACAGATTTTGGCCAGCAGAACCCGTAGGGCAAAGAAAATTCCAGTAAAAGTTGACAGGTGCTTCTCAGTAAATTAAGACTATAAGATTTGGGAACTCCTTAGTATTATCTGCTTAAGAGATTGGGACACTCCTCAAGTGAATTAGGTTAAAATACATCAAAAAGTTGGATTAATTATGTGGTGGTTTATTTGATGGTGACAGACAGGAACAGGGATAGGGCAAAAGGTCAAATGTAGGGGATGAACTTATTAAGATGATCTTGATACATGTTAACAGTATGGCTTAATCTATTGTCTTACGCCTTATTGTCCATACTGAAAGTAACATACATGTATCATGTAGATGTGACGGTGCAAAACAGTCTGTGACTTGCAAGTTTTAGGAAATTGGAATTGAACTAAATTTGCAGAAAGTTTAATCTTTTATTTTACCAACTCTGTCTAGTTTAAAGAGAAAAAACTTTGATCTCTTTTTTTTTTAGGGAAGGGTAGATTCATTCACAACTCTAGTTTTCAATTAACCTACCATGCAGCCAACCTGTCGAAATTTCACCAAATTCGGTCATACGTATTTGGTCATCTCATAATTTAGTGAACATATTACATGTATGTTCCGAATACAAATGGGTCATTTCCTGTCAAATCAACCAATAATCTGAAAATTGGTACGGGTCACCTCCCAGATTTGGCTGAAATTCATTTCTACATTGTAACATTCATCTAGGGATATGGGCCTAATGTTGTATGCAAACAATTTAATCCCAACTTCAAGTCGTTTCGGGGGTTATGGCCCATCAAAATCAGGGTGGTACATGTACATGTACTATTGAGGACAAAGCATTGCAGTAAATGGTGCGGTACAATATTCAAAATATGTGTATGTCATAATGGCGAGCTACAATGTATCCTGTATCCAATTGTGTGTTACATCATGTAAGTTAAACATTGACATTGTGCAGCCTATCTTCAAATAATACCTGAAAACACCTGTTTTTTATATTTTTGTTATAACAAGCACTAAGAGAAGATTTATCTCATACTGTAACAACAGTGGTTTAACTGTCATTATGACAACACTTTGGGATTAAATAGAGACATAACGTATCACATACTGTATGGGCAAAATACCCCAATTTCAAAATGCTGCCTCACCATGAAGGAGAAGTCTCCAAAACGAAATTTAGTCCAGAAGTAGAATAGACTTGTATTTTTATAAATGGTGTAATTTTAATGATGGAGGGTAAGTGTTGCCAAGGTCAAAGGTCACTGTGAATTTCAGTATTTTTTCGATATTTTCTGCCTGGAACCACCTTTGGAGCCCTGTATTTTTTTTTAATGAGTAAAGGGTCTATTTTTGCTTGGGGTTAACCAACCTATATAATATGTACATGCAATGTGTAACTTTTCTGATTATCAGTTATGAGTATGGGGGGGTCTGAAAATGGAAATTAATTTTATCAAAAGATTAAATTAGTTTTTTTGAACAGCCTGTAGAGAAAAAGGGGGATGAGATTTGTTGTGAGGCCAGCTTTGTAGCTTATTTTAAAGGTGTTCTAAAACGCATACAAAACGCAAAATATTCAAGGCGCGAATTGCGCGTGCTTCGAGGGGGTACCACCCTGATTTTGATGGGGCATAACTCCAAAACAACTTGGAGTTGGGATTTAACTTTTTGTATACAGTGTTCATTATATCCCTCGACCCTAGATGAATGTTAGAAATGAATTTCAGCCAAATCTGAGAGGTGACCTGTACCACCATTGGTTGATTTGTCATGGAATGACCCAAATGTGTCTGACATATTTTGATTTCGGCAATCAAAATAAGAAGCGGTGGTTATGGGTCACAACAGATATTTTTCTTGATATTTAGGGGACCTACAGAATTTCAGATGGAAATTTCTCTGGAAAATTTGTATCTGATGTGTATTTACTGATCAGGCCTGGAATTACATCACAGAGGCCAGGGCCTCCATTGCCCTGATCTTGGCCTCAGTACCCCTTCGAAGTTTCCCATAGACTTGAAGATTTTCTAATGGAAGTGCCCTTTGCAAAATGAAAGTGGCCTTGCCCTCTCATACTGTAGATCAATTTCCAGGCCTGGTACGTGTAAAGGCCCAATTCCTCCAATTATGCTCTCTTCCTATGACACACCACGCCAAGTAGTTTGGACTTGGACATTCTTGGAATGCCTGATCCTGTGATAAGCACTGGTTGTTTGGGCCTGAGGGCCCAATTCCTTTGGATTCCTTCACTTTGGCAATAGGGTTTAGAAGGATTTGGAACTATTATAAGTAGTAACATGGGTTGTTTAAATGATCCATGTTTATGGCTCAAGAACCAAACAACATTTAAAATAAGTAATTTTCACTGACTGTTAAATTTGGTCTTACCAACAGAGATTTTAAGCTGAGGTTAACGCGTGATACCAGCGTATTCTTGCCTGACTTTAAACTCGTTACTTCAGATGGGGAGGAGCAGTCACCGGATATCAATTACTTTTACAGTGGAGACTTAGAAGGTTGGTATTTTGTACTTTTTACTTCCATCAGTCCCCCTACAACAATGTATGTTTTAAATTGGCTCAGAAAATTATTAGAACATTTTCTTTTTACCCATAAACCATGTAAACTGATGTGTGATAAGCACTGTGTGTACAGCTGAAAACTTATGGGCAAGTATGTACATTTAAATCATTGTTTGAATACACAACTACACTGTACATGTACAGGGCTCGAATTTGGGGTAAAATTCCACAAGACCGCAGGGCTTGTAGCTCAAAATGTTTACCGGACCAAAATTTATTTTACAAGACCAGAATCTGAATGAGAAAGAACTTTCTACAAAGTTTAAAATGGAAGCTGTTTTTATTTGAGCAAGCACTTGAGAGAAGATTTGTCTCATTTGTCCTGTGGGTAATTTTATTTTGATACTCAACAGAATTGAAAGATATTGATCAGATTCAAAGTCAAAATTTCGAACATAATTTCTCGTGTTTCTTTTTGTTAAAGATATTACACAGTGAGGTACATTGCAATATTAATCAATTGAAAAACACAAGACCACCAGACTTGTCCAGTCATGAGTTTACTGGCCCGATGCTAAAATCACTGGCCTCGGGCCTGTGGTCCAGTGTAAAATTCGAGCCCTGTATGTAAACATGTATGCGTTTTGCGTAAAATACCACGTGCAGCATGCAAGAGTTCTATCACATTCCTTACATGAGCATGATGAGTGGTCAGTGAACCACTTGGCTGCGTAGAAAATCAGAATGCTTGATAAAGCTCAAAGCCAAAAGCCAGTAAAGATGTCGCCTATCAGGAACTGATCTACATGTACACGTATACTCAGTGCTTACCCAAGTCTTGAAGGAAATAAATCCACAAGCATGCTACTCAGGTGGGATTAGAACCCACGACCCTGCCATTCTAGAGCAGATGTCTCAACTCCAGACCACTGCGCTTGCTCGGTGACAAGAGGCAAGGTCGAATTCTGTTTGTTTTAGCAGCAGGTACCGCAACATTTTTATGTAATAATTGTACTGGGGGGAAAAAGAAAAGTTTTTACAGATATTTAGGGAAAACATTTTTGACAATAAGAGCTTTGCGTTGTGTTGGCTCAACATGCATTTCCTGATTGTTCTTCAGGCATACAGTGTGGTACATGTAAGTCTGGTTGGTTGTTCATAATGTTTAAAACTAAATTTGTATTTTAGTATTTTAACGAACCATACAAATTAACGGCTAAAAAGACAGAAATTTGTATGATCAGCAAACAGTAATTGTATAGAAGATGTTCTCTCTTCTCGAATGATGCCCCCCCAAAGGGGACTGTCATGCCAACCTAGGCTTTATGGAACAGGCATCCTGTTTTGTGTATTATTTGAAAAATACTCAAGGGGGGGGGGGTATCACAGGTCACATGGTTTGTGAAAATGTGCATTAAAGTATGTAGGTTTATAGGGTAGTTGTTTCTTGAGATTTCTGACACTTTTTGTGTACAATGTGTACATGAGGGTTATCCCCTATCTCTGTCAGTGTCATAAAAAATAAATACTTTTTGAAATGTTTATTTATTTATTTATTTATTTATTATTATGTAAATGATTTTAGCCCCCTGGATCCACCAATGGGTCATTGCCTTGATGCCCCTTGGAATGTTTCAGTAGAAACTAAAATTGCCCTCATGGAGGTGCCCTTTATCACTATCAGGCCTGAATTGTACATGGTGAAAGCGTCAACACCTTGAACCAATCCAATGAGCTTCTAACTCACAAATTTGACTTAGCTCGGAAAAAATAGATCTTGTTTAGCAGGTTAGCACATTATCAGCCCAAAATACCATTTGATTATGATTGTGACTACATCTGCTTAACTTTTGCTTAATAGATAATTTTGCTAAGCAACATTCTCTACTTTTAAGCATCAAAATGTATGCTTGAAGTTACAAGTATACATGTAGCAGACTAGAGTTTTATCAACTTTCATATGTATCCTCTAAAATGATAAGCGGACTTGCTCTTTGGAAAATTGTGTTTCACATGGTGTATTTTACAATACACTTCAGCTGTGTCATTTAATTGATTTATAACGCCAGAAATTCTACATCAAGTGAAAACCCAGCATATCTCACTGTTCAGATTTGGGTCGTCAGAATGGAATTTCCAAGCAAGCAGACAGACCTGAAGGTCTGCCTATTGATTCTTGCCAGCATTCCTGTCCAGTCACGCGTAAAGCTCCGGCTGTGAACTAGAGTTTTAGTCAACGTATTCAACGCGGGGGAACAGGAACTGGGAAATAAAGTCAAAAGCTGGCAAGGCGTGAAAAAAGGCGTGGGATGCTTAATGAGTTGGGTATTCAGGATCAATCAGAATTGTACATCGGATACAAAATTATGCATAGTACTTGATGGCAGTGTTTAGTGGGAATGAAACAAAAATAAAGTTAAACCCTGCCTACCCTGCTGAGATTGCTCAGCAGTGAGCAAGAATGACATTTAATATTTATGGCCAGTGACTGACTCCCTGAGTACTACATACGTACAAATGTAGTTCTTGCTGAAGTAAATAATGTTTTGTATCAGAGCAAGGCTCCCCAAGGAGAACAGGTCATTGGAAACTGTTGGGTTACCCTGGTAAAAAAAAAAAAAAAAAAAAAAAACATTACTTAAAGATTTGGCATGCAGTTGATAAAATTGGGGATTGTTGGCAATTTACCAACCAACTTCATACACTGTAACCAAGTTCAAATGAACTTAGATTGTCAACAAATTCTATCAATCCTGAATACTTTGTAAGTTGCACATTCTGGGTTGATGAAATATCCCTATAATAATTCCACTGTATCCTTCTGTTTCTGGCAGGCCTACATGTTCTTATTTCTGTATGCTTGTGGATTTGTTTCCTGTATGAATATACTGCATACAACATACATCTGTACATTATGTGTTTTACCCGACACCAGTGAGTTTGTTTTAAGCACGGTATATACAATGTAGTTTGTGCTTTCTCCCATGTCTGTGGGGAAAAAACCCGCAGAAATGCTACTTGGATGGGATTCGAACCCATGACCCTTGCCATTCTAGAGCAGATACATTATATCTTACCAATAGACCATCGAGATTGTGGGTGACAAGAGGCCAGATGGAATCCTGTATATTACCAGCGGGTACCGCAGTAATTGTTACATCAATTACATTTACAATGTATGCGTACTGTACAATATTGATTTTGTTAGATTTTTAATTTGTTGGATCAGTAATCAAGGTTACCTTTACTTGTGGTTTCAAAACAGGAATAAGTTCCTTTCAAAACAGGAATACATATATTAAAGTTCCTTTTCAAATTTACCATTATGAACATTCTTTGTGTACATGTATTTGAGGAAAATAACACGCAAATGATCAATGGGACTTTTTGATGTCAGCTATTGTGATATCAAGATAATACATACAGTGTATTGTGCCCTTCGGTTGGTATTATCATTATGGCAGTCAGGTCCCCCAGGTATTGTTGTTACTGTGTTACTGCTGTGTATTTAAACTTGTTATTTTGCCAATGTTTGTCAACAAGTAAATGTTCATGCACCGGTCGCAGTCATATATTTTAACGTTTTTTTTTACAAAACTACTGTGGGGAACCTGCTGCAATGGCAATAGGGTTTGAACTGGCCTCTCGATTATACCTGGTCAAACTTGGTGATCTAGTGGTTAAGACCTCTGCTGTAGAATGTGGAAGGTTCTTGGTTTGAATCCCACCTGTCCCGAGGTGCATAGGGGTTGATTTTTTAGTTTCCGCATGGTTTTAAGAAACTTGATGTAGGACATCAAGTCTTGTTTTGTAGCCCTGTAAAATTGGAAAAAAAGGACATAATTTAAAGTGAATTGTATTGCCAAACGCAACGAATTGTTAAATTGCAAAAACATGTACATGTATTTAGGGTTAAGAAATTTTGTATATGGATATACATTTTTAGAAGAGTGTTAATTGTAAACACACTGACATTTTAGCAATGCTCTGAATCACCACTTCTCACTTTACAGCAAGTACATGTATGTATTCATGGAAGTGATTTGCCAGAAAAGGTAGCAAGTTGAGGTGTAAGAGACTTTTGTTTGAGGATGTTAAAAATGATGACAAACTTAGGCACAGTGGTAAGATGTAGGTTTGCGGTAACATCATATTAACCTCTTTTGTGAGTACATGTACAGGAACATATCCCCATCATGTGTCGACATCAGTAGACTTTAAGGTTTTATCTTTTATTTGGTATAAAGTGAAAATACAAGGCTGGGAAAGTCACTGAATTGTAAATTTTGAGCCTTGTGTTTTTAGTGATAGGGTGCATTTTTATTCGCTTCAACAGATGAACCAGGCAGCTATTGCCACGGTTCCATCACGGATGGGCTGTTCCAGGGTAAGATCCACGTCGGGGATGACGTCTACTCCGTGGAGCCTGCCACCAACTACATCAACGAACCTGAAGCCCACTCAGTCATCTACGAGGCCAAGGATCTAGACTATTCCTCCCTAGGATCAGGCGCCAGCGGCTGCGGAATGATCGGACAAATTCAGAAGAGGATGGAGGAGAAGATGAAGAAATATGAAGATGAGGAAGATAAACTAAAAGGAAAGAGCCAGGAAGAGGTAAAACAACCCCTTTTATTTTATTTGTCATGGGCGGAGTAGTGGTCAAGCGCACAAGACTCAAGCTCTAGTGTTTTGATCAGTAGAGTGTGGGTTCGAGTGCAGGTCTTGACACTTGTGTCTTTAAGCAAGACACTTGATCGCTATTGCTTCGTCCTTCGGATGGGACGTAAAGCCATCGGCCTTGTGTGTTGTGTAATGCATGTGGGACAAAAAGCAGTTTTACACTTATCATAATGAGAAGGGGTTTGTCCCTGTGTTTCTGGCATGGTCTGGCAGCAATATGCGCCACCTCACCTTGTATCCCTTTCAAGGTGTTGTATTATGGTTGCTTCGTCTCATAAAATCATTCTTGACAATCTCCACCAGATTTTATAGTTCAGCACCAAGAGTGTCATTTATGACAAGTATGACAGACATGGCGCATTACATTATTACTAACCAGTTGCCGCCGGGATTCTTTTTTTGTTCCGTTCCCCTGGCGGGATTATTTTGGCGGAATTGCTGAAAACCCTGACTTGACAATGCCAAGAGAACAAAGATTCTCTTTATTGGTTCGTCGGTTTTGTTTCCTATCGAGAAAATGTCAAATTAATGCAGTGTGAATTGCCAAATATCTGTCATTGCCTTGGGCATAGGAGTGGTACTAAACACGGAACCATGACTCGATTGCTGGCCCACTCTGACTTTACTTTATTCAGCCAATGTACAATGAATGAACAACGGTGGAAGCCTCTCGATGCCTCGTAGCGTCGTAATCCCCTTCTTGGAACAAAAGGACAAAGGTCTGCAATCTGGGATTACACAAAAACTACCTCTCAATGACCACAAAATGTGACTATTTTCAATACCTTTTTGTGTGTGGTCTGTGCATGCTCTGCAGCATAATGTCACCTTTACACGGCTTCTGTTTCCAGGCAGGGGAAACATTTGCATGTATTGAGGTCATCTGTTTTTAGCTGGTTAAGTAGAGTGTTCAGGGATGCAAAATTATCTTAATTTAGACTTTTTTTATGTCCTGGTGAAAGCAAAATGGAGTAATTCATTTTTCTAAGGTCAGATTTGCTTGATCCCATCATAGATCCTAGGTACATGCTTGATGGGTTGATGTTAAATGTCATACATGTATGACAGATTTGTGTATGTAATGCGTATGACTGCCATCATTGACATTACTTCACACATACATTGTACACGTACAATCATGCAGACGGCATTTAATCTAAATAGCTGAACATTTTATTCATGTCAAATGCACTGAGTCTTTTTTTAGGCAGATTTTGGCACTTTGTAGCATCAAGAAAGTGTTCCCAGTTACTCTTGAAAATCTCAACTTTTAAAAAACATCAAAGTATCCAAGAAAAGAATGTGACTCTGTCTTATAATTAATACTCTATTCAGGCCTAATACGGAGGCAACAGAGGCACTTACTTGCATTCATGCCCTGAGAAATAAGCCAATGGAAATTGTAATTTCTTTAATAGAAATGACCTGTTTTAAAGGAAAAACTACCTTGCACTTTACAACATCGAAGTATCAGGCCCGACTATTTTTGGTGATGCGTGTAGTTTGTACAAAATTATGACACCCAGGCTTTGACCATGAAGAGTACCCTGACCACCTCACGCATTGTTTTAGGATTTTGGACGTGTGTCAAATCGCATCACTGCACTGATTTTAAAATTCCTCTTGTTGTTTTGTTTTTCAGAGGGATGGATCGTCATACTTTTCTCGCCACAAGCGGGCAGCACCGTCAGCGCAGACTTGCACTCTGTATATCCGCACAGACATTGAATTTTATGAAAGGTAAGGGCATGTATTGATAATAGTAATAATAGTGGTTTCTTGTATAGCGCTCAAATCCGTCACATGCAGTGATTCTTATGGTTCTCGAACATTATTACCCCAGTCACCGTGCCATATATTTAATTCCTTAAACCATCTCAGCTCCATGAGGAATATACAGCCTATGCTGCCAAGAATGTTAATGTAGTACACCAAGCTACCACAAAAACCATCTCTGCCCTTGCAGGAACCCTTTCATTTTTTACCCGTCGGTAAAGAGAGAAGCAATACAAGTTACAATGGAAATGTCTTGCTCAAGGTCACTAGTTTTATTACCGGGCATTGAATCCACACCCTGATGACTTAGCCACCAGAACTTGAGACCGGTGTGCTAGACTGGTCATGATACGCCCATGCATGTAAAAAGAGTTTCGCAATACCTACAGTTTGAATGAAACGTGTACTGGTACTTACTGAGCAGTCTATTACTCTCACTCTCTCTCTAGTCGACAAAAGTCGGAAATGTTGAGATTTGCTCATTTGTGTCTATCCCTCATCAAGTTCGAGAGATCAGTTCGAAGCACCCTGATCACCGATGTCCCTACATGTAGCAACTACATCTATAGAGCTGACCTTTTGTTTTTCCCTACTTCCCCTTCCGTGTTTTGGTGACCAGGTGATAAGTTTGAGAGATTGGTTCTTTGGTGTACCTGTATGAGTTCCCTGCTAGTTTGAGACGACGCTGTTATATCTTACGGGACAGTTTTGATTTTTTGCCATACAGTTCAGTACTTGTCATATGTTGACTCCAATGTCTATTGCACTGAATGGATGAACTATTGGTTGATCAGAGTTTCTGGATTTAAAATGTCTATATTTTTGTGAAATTATAAAATAAAACAAAAAAACTTGACAGTTCAAATTTGTAATGTGTTGATGTGTCATTTTGCCACGATTTTTACAATATGATTGTGTGATTCATTATTTGATGAACAGTGACTCTTTTATTATGTAGTGCAATCACTTTTTCCAAAATGTGATTGTTCAGAAATCCACTAAAATGTAGGCCTGTGATTTGTCATGTTTTTTCCTGAATGCAGACTTTTGTCCATAGGTTTCTCCCTTGCCTTCAAACTGACAGCGGATGCTATTTAATGGTCAGAGAGTAGGAAGGTTAACTATTATTATTAACTCAGAAAGGTACAAAAACTTAAGCTTGTGCAATTTCAGCCGAGGGTATATGTAACTGTCATTTCTGATGATTTCTGTAATTATTATCGACATCCAAAGGTTTGGTAGCAGTCGGTCAGCTGTGATCAAGCAGATTGGCGAGCATGTCCAGGCAGCCAGTAACATCTACTCCAGAACATCCTTTGGAGAATACCAGAATATCAACTTCGCTGTGGCAAAAATAAGGGTAAGATCTTGTCTGTTTTTAACAGCCATCTTATTCTTCTTCCATTCAAAAGCACTGTAATCCAAACTGAGGCAGGAAGGGTCAAATAGTCAGATCTCTCTTGTCATGATGAGACTCAGTATTTACTATTATTGTTGTACATGGGGAATATGACCAGACCGGTGGCTGCATGAGAAAGGTCAATCCTGTTGGTATGTAATGAAGTTTCGGAGCCGGAAGTGCATTGTGAATGATTGGTATACATATACATGTACATGAACATTCATTACACTGCACTTCTGGCTCCAAAACATCATCACTTACCGACAGGATCTATTCAGCTCTAGAGTTGTAAACAGTTTGTTATGGTTTAAAAATCCTTTGTTTACCATTTACACCAAATTCCCATATCCTCCAAAAGCCTCTTCATGAAGTTGAAAGATTGTGTAGGCTTGAGGACTGTAGACCCAAATAACAACTGCTTATCACTGGGCAGGCATACCAATCTTATCCAAGTCCCGACATTTTGGTGTGGAGTGACATAAGAGTGGAGGATTGAGGTGCTCCTGTGAGCAACTGTTCCCAGGACGTAAGAAACGGCTTGATAAACATTTTAAATTGGAGAAAAATATAACAGTAGGTGCCAAAATGCTGGGGATTTACAATGTAAAAAGTTTATATACTTTACGTCTGACCTAATCTTTCCAGGTCTTCACGGATGACGATTTAAATACCTCAGATTACCCATTCAGAGACCCCAACATTGGAGTGGAGAAATACCTGGATCTCTCCTCTATCGGGGACCTCAGCGATTACTGTCTGGCTTACACATTCACCAACAGGGACTTTGCCAACGGTGTTCTGGGCCTGGCATGGATTGCAACTGAATTCAGTAAGTACAGCTGGGACTCATTTTCCAAAAACTGTCCAAAATTATATATTTAAATTAAAAAAAAGGGGAAAAGGAAGAAAAAAATCCAACCCCCTAACACCTGTCAAATTTGTTGACAAATTTTGCCCTGAATTACTTTCAGTTCAACGGTAAACCAGACTAGGGTGTAATTTTGTATAAAGCTGCTCAGAAAATTGTGCTTAGAAAATTTATTTGCTAAGCATAAATTGGCGGGAAAACGAGTCACAAACGATACACAATGTACATTATTTTGGCTGATAATAAGTTTTGTGCTACAGTGAGATTTACCTCATAATGTCAGTAATGCTTTGAATGGGGGTAGAGAATAATATTTTCAAAAGAGGTCAGTTTTGTAGTTGAAGTTACCATGATAATGATGTGAAGCTGTTTTTCTGTAATCATGGTAATAGCCCCTATTAATTGTAGAAATGCATTTGTGGAGGTTAACAGGTTTTAAGTCCTGGGCTCGATTTCAGATTGATTTTAAGTGCAGATCAATCTTGATTGCTAAGCAAAGTGGGATGCCACGGGTTAACATTAAATACTTTACGTAAACACCAATTCTGGAGTCTGTTGCACAAAATCGCTCAGTCATGACACTCCTTTTCGGCCAGGAATCCACTTGTGTCCGTCTGTCTTGTGTCTGATCTGATCAAGCGCTCCGTAGATTATGTACATTTGTAACGGATTTTGCAATATAGAAACAACAGGCGTGTGATTTCTTAGTTTTCCCCCCTGATTTCAGGATTTATTAAAAAAAACTTGAGCCATCATTTTTTTTAAGAAGAAAGCAACCACCAAAGGCAGAAAAGAACAGTCCACATTGTGTCCAAGCCTGTAGTTTTGTCTTTCTGGTGATGCACAGAGTCTGTAATCCTCCTGAATTGTAACATCTGGGAGATTCCAGGTCTAGAATAAAGGGGGAACCCAGACCCACAAGCCATTCTCGGGGAAATTTCACATTTGTCAAATCTCATCCCGGAAACAAGTTAGCTTGTTGTCTGGTGTACAGGTTTTTTTTTATCAAGCACTTTGCACAATGCATTTGGATTTACACACAATGCATTTCTGGCTCTTCTTTTCTTCAGTACTTTCATTATAAAAATATGTATCTGCTTCCTTTTTTAAACTATGCATGATACATTTCCATTGAAGGCATCCTCGTGTCAACAAATGTGTTCTTTACCTTTTCTTATTTTCCCCCATTCTTCCATCACCAGCTGGTAGCACAGGTGGTCTCTGCGCTCCGAAATTGAGCAACCGAGATTCTACGCTCAACACGGGTATTGTTACAGTCAACAACTATGGATCATTCGTTCCACCGTTGATGTCCCACAACACCTTTGCCCATGAGATTGGTCACAACTTTGGCTCAAATGTAAGTATAATGATAAAAACGAAATACTACAAAAATATTTCTCTTTATCTCTGATGTAGTTATAACATCTTTGAAATTGTTTGCGGTACCTGCTGCTATTTATAGGATTCAAACTGACCTCTCGTCACCGGGCACTCTCGGTGGTTAATCTACTTTAGAATGCAGAGGTCGTGGGATTGAATCCCACCCAGTTGCCTTTGGAAGTTAGTTGCCTATGGAATTCCCCCCCCCCCCCCCCAACAAGACTTGGAAAGCAATGAGTATATAGTGGCAAGCACACATCGGTGTAAGGATAAAAGTCAAAACAATATTACTGATTATCAATTAGTAGATTATCAATTTCTCTCTCCTCCAGCATGACCCCACGAACAACAACGTCTGCTCTCCGGGAGGTACCTTAGGTAACTATCTCATGTTTGCTCATGCCTCGTCCGGTGACCTCCTCAATAACGATGAATTCTCAGAATGCAGCATCAGAGAGATCACTGGGGTGCTGCAGACTGTCTTCGCTGGTACCAGCAAGGTCAACTGCTTCGTCGGTAAGTCCGTGAATAAAAATTTTGATGAGGAGGTTATTGATCATTGTAGATTATTGATCATTTTAGGTAATTGATCATAATATATTTTTTATTAATCATTGTTATTGATTATTGTTATTGATTATTTATTTTATCGTTGTACATAGGGAATTGATCATTGTAGGTTATCGATCATTCAACAGGTTTTAGTATGATATCTTCCATTAGTGATCCCTCCTCTGTCTATCACAATTTTTGTATTTTTTTTTCACATTGCATTGACCCTGTGAACCGGAATGTCTGTTTTCTGAAAGCTTTTTTTTAACTTGATTTAATGAGATTTCAAAGGGCCATTCAGAACTATCAATGTAAAATCTTTTTAAAACATTGATAATTCTGAAATTGTTTCAACTTGAAATGTGGGTGGTTGGGTCAAAGAAAAATAAAAAATTGATATTCACTCGAAATTTAAAAACATTGATAGTTCTGAATGGCTCCTCAAAACCCTGCAATGGTTGTGATACAATTTTTGCATTGATCTATATCTCACCAGCTGTAAGCTACAGATAGGGTTGGGGAATAGTGTTCACTCGGGGCTAAAAATATATCCGTTATTATCAAGCCTAAGACCCCTAAGAGGGGCTACAGATGCTTATTGCCTTGAAGAAAAAAAAAATGGAATGCAGGCGTGTGATTTCTCAGTAAATTTCCTGATGTCAGGATTTTCTCAAAACCTCCTTGAGCTTTCAAATTGTCTTGAAAGAAGTAAAGCAGTCACCAAAGGAGGAAAGAAATTGTCCACATTGTGTCTAAACCTGTACATGTACATGTAGCTTATTGCACTTCTGGTGATGCACAGAGTCTGTAAACCTGAATTGTAACATAAGGGGGAACCCAGGCTCGCAAGCCATTTTCAGGAACTTTCAAATTTGGCGAATCTTATTCCTGGGAACGGTCTTGCTCCTTTTTCCCCACGAGCTGTTTTTATGAAGCTGCTTACTCTGAAGCCGTGCCCTCTTAACCTTCCAACCCCAAGGTATGTATTCATGCCCGGTTTCTGATTGATGTATTTTGTGGTCTCTCCCAACACAGAACGCTCCTCCGTCACGTTTTGCGGTAATCAGATCCTTGAGGAGGGAGAGATGTGCGATTGTGGCTATGATGACACGTGCCCCCCGTCAAATTGCTGCGTCCCGCAGAATGCCGGAAATACAGACCCAAATGCCTGCATGCTGAAATCAACATCCATATGCAGGTAAAACAAACAAATCTCTGAAAAATGATCTTTATGTTGATGTCCTCATTTACTCTCATGACACTTACTGAATCAGAAATATGTTTTCGTTGATGACTTTTTCTTGACGTACGAGGTTGAAATTACTTATTACTAATGGCATGTCGTGGGCGAGCGGTCAAGCCCACCAGACTCAAGCTCCGGTGTTTCTGATCAGCAGAGTGTGGGTTTAAGTCCCGGTGTTAAGCAAGACACTTGACCATTAATACTTCGTCCTTTAGGTGGGATGTAAAGCCGTAGGCCTCGTGTGTTGTGTAATGCATGTGGGGAAAAAAGCAGTACACTTATCATAATGAGAAGGCGTTTGTCCCTGTGTTTCTGGCATGGTCTGGCAGCAATATAGGCCACCTCTCCTTGTATCCCTTTCAAGGTGTTGTATTATGGTTGCTTCTTCCCGTAAAATCATTCTTAACAATATCCACCTGTTGGCGACAGGAGTGTCATTTATGACTGACATGGCGCATTATAAATGTACAACACCATTATTATTATTGTTGTTGCAAATCTCTACATATTATGTTGCAAGAATCATTCAGAATACCAGATTACTCATTAATGTTTTGTTTAGTGTCAAATCGTCATTGTTTTCAGAAAGTGACGAATGTGTTATGAATCACAATATCTGGCAGATTGTTTTTGGTACTTTCAGACCTGCCTGTAACATTAGACTATTTCAGGAGATATGACCTTTTTTGCACTGATACATCGATATTTGTATACCACTTGTAAATTTATTGACTTCATTGGTTGAATTACATTTTCAAAGATTTACACATTTTTATAAATTGTTTTCCTTGTGTAAATTGTGTGCATTGTTTGAGTTTCATATCTGTATACTTTTTTTTCCCACCCTATTTGCCTTCCCCATCTGACCCCCATCTTATGTTATGTATTTATTAGTGTTTAATGTATTTTGGTTTAAATTTCTTTGTTGTAGATACTAAAAGTGCCATGAATGCCTTTTTTATTGGATACCGGTGCTATATAAGTTCCCATTACTACTATTACTTTAATTGTGTAACATCACCTTGTAAACCCTTACAAGGTGCTACAGAAATGGGTCTCATAATTCAAATAATATAGGTCTTTATGCATATGACATAATTGAGCGCTTTGAGATGCTCATCGGGGTTGATAACATTAGTTGCATGCAAGCACAAGTGGAATACAGAAAAGTATAGTGCTTCTGCATCCAATATGGGACGCAGATGTGGTGTATTTTTCAGTATTCCACGAGTGCGCGCATGATAACTATTTTATCGTTTAGCCAACTTCATACCGACGTGCGAAGTTCAGAATTTTAGAGCGTTATTTCGAGATGAGCAGCACCACTGGTGGTATACGGATGGTTGCGCATGACACGCAATACGCATATTGCAATATAAAACTGCGTGTATGATATGGTTTATTATCACACACCAGTTTGAGCAATCTAATTGGGGAATTATCGGGTACTGGAAGATAAAGTGCTGTATAAGAACTGCATGATATCATTACTATAATTGTCTTTGTAGTAAACAATACTTATGCATTAATACTATATATTATATGTAGTAAATAGATAAGTGCTTCTTTATAAAAAATCTTTTTAATTTGCATTACTGGAAACATTTTTTTACTAATGGATTATTATGTATGAAATGTATTAATATTGTTGTTACGATTGTGATCATGTAATATGTAGAAATTTGTCATATTATTTTGTACTTCCACTATGAAAACCTTCAAATGCATTATTTTTTTTTCTTTCAGTGAGCAACAAGGAGATTGCTGTAACCCAGATACCTGCAACTATTATCCAGCGGGCTTCATTTGCAAGCAGGAAAGTGAATGCAATAATAATGCTATGTGCACATATCCTTTACATAGATGTTATCATTTGGTCTTGCTCTGAAGTTGTTGTCCCAGTGTTGTTCGGATTTTTCTTGTTGCACTTTGTCCGGAATTGTAACAGGAAAGAGACGGGTCACTAGAATAAGTGTGTGTGTATTCACAGCCTCTTGTAATTCAAGGTATGAGACATGAGATGAATGACTCATGAATAACACACAAATCAAGGATGGTTTCGCAGGTCTTCAACTTTAAGAGTATTTCAGGTGGAAATATCTCCCTGAAGGATTTTTTTGTATTGATATTGTCTTTGTAATCAGTGAGCTCTCAGATTGGACCTGATAATTTGTTTTTTTCCCGATGATTACCAATTCTGTCCTTTTTGTCTTGACAACTGATGAAATCATTGTTTGCCTTAACCTCATCACACTGGGAGCAGTGTTGTCTGCAACGCCCCATCACCCAAAGATGATAACATACCCTGTGATGGAGATAGGAAAGTCTGCAGCAGTGGGGTAAGTTGATCAGCAATTGCAGGGCCCAGGAACTTAGCCGGGCCAGGAACTATGCCATTAAGGGAATAAAGGTGTGCTGAATCGGTTTTTAACTATTGTTTAAAACCTCTGAGGGGCCTGGTGGCTGATAATTGCCCTCGCCGATTCATAAATACCTTTTCTTACCAAAAAGCATGAAAAAGTAATTTCTGGGCTTCTAAAGTCACGGTTTTCTTACTTTTTTTCAAGATGTTCACATCTAAGTTTTCCCGTGTGGGCGCTGAGCGATGTCTGTGTCGCGTACGCTTACGCGAGAACATTCGTGTGCCTGTCATGCCTGAGCGCGTGTGTGCGCGTTACGCAGAAATACGCACTACGCTCGTCACACCAACCGGTTTTAAACAGTTTTTACTGTGTCTATATCACTCGTTTAAACGCGGCCTCTCGACCAATCAGAATGGAGAAACTGTCACAGGTATTTGTTAATACTTATTATAACTTCACTACGATAACACTTCCAAGCAGCAGCGCGGTCAGGCTTTGCACAGGCAACAGAAGCTCCTGACCCTACATTACATGTTTGCTTATGTTTATGTAAATTAATGCTCTCACTAGAGGGGGGGTGGCAGTACTTGAAAATCTTCAAAATTAATTAAAAATATTTATTGGAAACATTTCTATGAAAAAAAGTGTATTTGCATTTCAAAAATACATTTCTTAATTTGTAATGATTGAAAACCTTTTAAAAGTAAACGTAACGGTTGCGGCAGCTACGTAAAGAATTCAGTTGACATGTTTGTAATGACTGTACAATCTGTTGCCTTTAGGAGTGTACCAAATCAATCTGTGACGTCAACAATCTGGAAGAATGCCAGTGTTCACAGAAAGGTGAATTCTGTGAGATTTGCTGCCAAAACATCGGTAAGATTAAGGTTTTGATCACACGCAGACTAAATAGTGATACACATTTCTCTCTTTTTTTCTTCTTTACTTTTTGACTCGTGTCATTCTTCTTTAATAAAGGTCTCAGGGATGCACATTATCACATCGTCCTCTCAAGAAAACCAAGTACAACACAAGGATGCAAAATAAGAGATGTGTAGACATTTTATTTTGATTGATGCAGTTTTTATCTTCAACTCTCCTCTACAGGTCAGTCGCAGTCTTGCGTTGCGGCCTCCCAGATCAACATCCGCAGCAGTACCAACCAGGTCTTGTACAAGGACGTTGGGTCCCCGTGTGACGGTTACATGGGTTACTGCGACCCTTTCAATTCCTGCCGCTTGGCCAACGAGGACGGGCCAATCGCTGGAATCATCAGGAAGATTTTCTTCAGCACCGAGGATCAGCTGACTGACGTCATTTGGTCTTGGATCACGGTAAGTTAAGGGGTTGGGCGGGAGCGAGGGGGTTGGTGGAGGGTGGGGAGTTGTAGACGTGGAACAGAATGGATCAGTTGTGTTTGATCAATACTCAAAAGTAGAATCTGTAACATTGTAGGTGGAAATATTTGTCTTGGATAGCACAATGGAAATATCCGATTGGAGCTGTGGAGGCTCTGGCTCAGTTGCGTGGTCCGATTTTTCGCCGTAACAAATTTCAAGAAAGACTTTCAATGCCTGCTTGTAATGATTAGTTCCTATGATTTTGGTGCTGTTAACCAGAGTCGTAGTACTCATATTTATACTTGAGTCAATTTTTTCTGCACTTTCATGTTTACCTGTGCTTATGAATGCTATAAGTTATCGCACTAGCGCTCGTGGAATACAGGAAAATGTAGTGCTTTTGCATCCCATATCCCACGAGGCCGAAGGGGGAGTGGTATATGGGACGCAGACGCGCTTATATTATCCTGTATTCCACGAGCGCGCGTGTGATCAGGAATTTATTTTCCAGTCAACTTCATACTGCCTCATGAAAACATACAATAAAAATCAATAAAAATCAAAATCACACGCGCAAAGCTTAGAGCGTTATTTGATGAAGAGCAGCATGCGCAACGCGCCAAGTTCAGAACGTTATTTTGCACTGTCTTATACTGAGCGTGATACATGATACTCTATACGCAGAGTGCAATGAAGACTACTGGGAGTATGATATGGTTTATTATCACACTCCAGTTGAGCAATCTGATGCTTTCGTTGTACTCGTAATTGTACTCCTACTTGTACTCATGAACGTCCTCTTACTCGTGGCAAAGTATTTACACTCCTTCTCATGAGTAGTTTGGTGCTGTTAACCAGAGTCCTCGTACTCATACTTGAGTCTTTTTTTTCTGTGCTCGTATGCGTACCTGTGCTTATGAATACATGTATGTACTGATACTTATACTCACAGACAAATTCTTGTACTTATCCTCGTCATTGTACTCGTATTCCTTACTCATGGCAAAGTATTTATACTTCATCTCATGACTGTGAGTCACAGGAGGAAAAAAGGATTTGTGCTCGTACCTGTCAAAATGCACCAACTGCATCTCTGGTGTTAACAGATGCCTAGATGTGTGTAAAGTAGAAATGGCAGCCTCATTTGCCTTTACTAAGCTTTTACAAACAGGGTTTGTAGTGTATTGTTTAACCAGCTGCCGTTTTTTTTTCGGCCAGTCTGACGGGAGTATTTCTTGCTGTAATCATTTTTCTTTGAGAGTACCATTGACACAAAAAAACATTGACTTGACAAAGCCAAGAGAACAATCTATTCTCGTTAGAGCACCAGGATTTTTTGTTTTCTCTATCGAGAAAATGTCAAATATGTGTACCTTGAATTGCAAAACCTCAGCCATGATCTACAGCATAGGATTGATACTAAACCCGTAACTAAGGTTGGATCTCCGGTTCACTCTGACTTTATACCTCCATTGAGCCAAAATACAATGATTGAACAATGGACGAAGCCTCTCGATATCTCGTAGTCTGCTTCTTGGAACAAAAGGACAAAGGTCTGGAATCAGGGATTGCACAATTACATGATGGTCTAAAATCGGGGGAAATATTTAATACCATGTTTCTCTTTGTGTAGCTCATTGTCAGATAGATTCATGTTTACTCCCATTACATTATGCAAGGATTGATGGACATACGGCTTCAACTCTTTTGTATGCCTCTCTATTGCAGAATAACTGGTGGGTGATTGTCATCATTGCTGTTGCCGTCATCATCCTCATGATCCTCATCATCTTCTTTTGTGAACGCGTCATCCCTACCACCAACCCCTGGCACAGGGAGAAGGCCGAACTGTCCCGACGCTCCAGTGCCAACGTCAAGCTGCAGAAGAAACGCAACCGCGGCAGCCAGTACTACGGGAACCCAGCCCCACCCAACTTTGAGCAGCACCCTGATAATGCTGAGAGTAGAGCCACAAGATTCTAAAGATTCATATCTGTACTACATTTTTTTTTTTTAAATCTTCCCCACCCCTACATCATAACTTTCGCCAAGTCCTTTCAGCTGGTTTTGTAATCTCTACAGATTGCAAGGTCAACCTAAGGGCCATGTCACACGAGGCACTTTTGACTTGCAACTTGGAGGCACCCAACTGTACTGCACGCAAGAGAGGAACACGCTGGTACCCCAGGAGACACTTTTCTCATAGTGTCTTTATTTTCCTTATGAAAATCAGGATTGAAAATTGGAATACACACTTGTATTTTTTTTTCTACTTCTGGAAGATTGCCTGGAACTTGATGCTGTTATAATATCTCATGTGACAATGCTCTTAGACATGGATTTATCTCTCCATTCACAAGATTTGAAGTCTTTCCTTTTCCCATAATCATCCCCACCCCTAAATTTCTCCACAAATCCGCACCCTCTTCCCCAGAGTAATTTCCTTCCACCTGGTTTTTTCAACCACTCAATATTACTGATCTATTTACTGTATATATTCCTTTCACTCAAGCATTTTCTTCCCCCACTCAGTTTTTTAAAGTCTTTTTAGATTGTGGACTTGTTTCGTCGATTTGTTTCTGTCAGTCAGGAAACGAGGTATTACGTATATTTTCCAATTTCAGAGAAGTTTAAGCTCTGCTTAAACAGAGGCTCGTGTATGTCTGGCAAACTAGTTCATGTCTCTTACTTTGGCTACGGCTATGCGCGTTGGCTGCAGTGACAATGTTGAAGAGTTGGCCTTTTCAGCAATCTAGCCTTAGCCACTGACGAAGCCGTCATTCAGACATGGCTATCCATTCCATTTAAAATGATAAACACAGCGAGAGGGATGCCCAACGTTAGAAAGATTTTAGGATAAACTGTGACTTACACGTTTATTTTCTTAGCATGGCAAAAACAAAATAGTTGGGCACCAGGCACATCAATATGAACCACATGGCATGCCGGGCTGGGAACCTGTTTCTAAGCTAAATTTTGTTCCTACCAAGGGCGTGTTTTGGCTTCCCTGACCAGAAACAAGTTTTTAATTCACTGACCGAAACAGTTTCTGAGAGCTACACGAAAACGAGTCGGTAACAAGAAACATTTGGTGGAGTAGTACATCTTATATAAAAATTAATTTTCTCAAAATATACGACCCTCATTTTACTTTCACATTACAGAACTTTGTCTTTATAATTTTATCAACATTATTGGATTGGTATGCTTCCAAGGTTTTTTCGTTTTTTTCCGTCGACATTTTTCGTTAGTTTGTAAAATCCACCATCTTGAAACCAGGCCTAACTGACCCAACAAGTCGGTTACGGTGTGGACGGCACAGCGACGTCACCGCGTCTGAAACAACTACGCGAAAACGCTCAACAACTGACCAAAGCTCCAACTTGTTTTTGGTCAGGGTCGCCAAACACCTTCACCTGGGCTTAATGTGCTTGGACCTTTGTGACATAACAATAGGGTATATTCTAAATTGAAATTCATTTCCCACGCAGTCTTTCACTCTGTAAGCACATTCCATTTAAAAAAAAACTTCTTAAAACTGTTAATTGATAAACTTTTCTTTGAAATGAATGTATATATTGCTAAAGTAAAATGATGCTATTTTAAAAAAAATCTTTATACATATTTTCATATGACCTAACAGAATAAGTAAATAAGTACAGATAGTAGGGGATGTTCGTTGTAGGTTTATATTGTCTGTGTAATTGTGACATTTTTTGTGGTGTTTTGCCCCCATCTATGTGCGATGCAATAGCCCATATGCACAAGCGCCATATACTGGTAATGCATCTTGGGAAAGCGAGTAGAGCTAAAAAAAGAAATCAAGTTGTCACGATGAATGCCGTGCTGTAGTTTAAATGTAACTATGCTAAGATTTACGTGTTGTGTACGCCATTGCTTCAAAATCAGCGTGTCATGATGGTTGGCGATGTTGTTTGGACTCGGATTTCACCCAGAATCCTTTGCGTGCTGATCATTTCTTGTTATGCGTACTGGGACGTGCATACGAGCTTCTCTCTTTAGTATTGAGGTATCTTAACTTGACAAACTAAATAAAGGTCTGATCACTTCTGGGTTTGAAAAGTGAAGACTCTGTTCGCTAAGTTCATAATAAGCAAATTTTGGCTAAAAACTTCTTTACTGCATTATTGAGCTAAGCCCAGCTTATCCTGTTCCAGTTTCTCGCCCTTGCGCATCATTGAGCTAAGCCTACACCATTGAGATAAGCCTACCGGTTAGTTAAACCTCTTTGGCAGTAGCTAAGCAGCATTCAGCAACAGAGTCTAGCATTCTCCTGAAGACAATCACAGCATACTGATTGACACATCGAGTTGTCATGCTACCCGTTCTTTTCAGAACCACCACAACTCATAGAGTTTTCATGAACATGGCTGTCACCGCAAACCTCACTAGAATTTTTACTGCATTAAAAAAAAACAAAAGAAAACTTAGCTTGATATGGCTTGTCAGAGCATGGTATTTTCTTATCGCGAACATGGTTGGTTTTGACGTGCAAAGCCTTGTTAATGTTACTTGCAATGTGGGAATGTGCAGCGGTCTACAGAAGGAGCTGGTGTGATAGTGCTGTCAACATCGGTGTGTGCATGTCACGCATGCTGGAACCTGTTTTTTTTTACACTTGTAGAAAAGGTGTAATGTGCATTGCCTGTAACTGGTTCAGGCTTAATTTTGCTTACCAAATCAGTCAGCATGTTTGTTTGTCATTTATCAAACTCACAAAGATTTTTCTCCAGGGTATTCTTGACCTTGGTGTAATTTCAGGCGTGTGTATTTCAAAATAATAATAATAATAATTAAACGGGTTAGAAAATTAGTGGTGTATTCATAATCATTTTCATAATTTATCCAATTCCATGTATTGTATTTATGTAGTTTGTCGTAAATCAGATGTTTGGTAAGATGATTTTTAGGTAGATACGCTGTTGTCAAATTAAGTAAAACACAACCAAAGAAATGTCCTTTTTTGTAAGTGAGTTCAGTTGGTTGCGGAAATTTTTACAAAAATTGTATTCCTACATCGAAGTCAGTTGATCATGATTATTCCATGAAATGTTTTTTTTTTTTCATCATTGGCATGTTGAGCATGCTTCACCAGTACTAATGATAACTATACACTATTACACACAGCATTTGGTAAACATTGCAAAGTGCAAACCTAATCATTTGTATATCGTGTGACCTTGTTGCTAAAGTTTGTCTGCGCTGGTAGAAAACCAGCATTGGGATCTTTCATTTTAAAAAATCAAAATGTCAAACTGGTAGAAGCCAGATTTCAAGCTAACTTTACTGAACTCAACCTTTATGAATTGCATCAGTCACAATATAGGGTCTCATCTCTGCATCTGAT
Organism: Marthasterias glacialis; assembly: GCA_911728455.2. Taxonomy (NCBI): domain Eukaryota; kingdom Metazoa; phylum Echinodermata; class Asteroidea; order Forcipulatida; family Asteriidae; genus Marthasterias; species Marthasterias glacialis. The sequence continues at coordinate 13,527,402 of OU452229.1, forward strand.
AACCTGAGGACTTTTTGTACGTTATTTTGTTTACCATGTTTACCCTGAAAAATACTTTTGGTAGACCTTGGTAGGCAATAAACCTTATGCCTGTGACGTCACTGTGAGCATTTAGTACGTGAAAGGGCAGCCTCGCCTTGAGGTAATAACAGCTTTTTTAATCAATGTGCCTGTGTGTTAAATAGTGTCGTGGGAATTTTAGGGGATGCGGCATTTACACGCTTGCCCGTTGACTACCAAAATGGTGAGCTTGGCACAATCGTGGCATGTGAGGTGCCTGCAAGAGGTCAATAGTCCTGTTTCACGGTGCAACTCCTTATGAGTATTCAGCCCCAACAACAAAATTGGTACGCATTCATCGACAGGATAATAAGAAGCAAATATTTTGAGGAATACAGCGATAAAATAATGCAATATCTTGTTCTGGTGCTGATAGCTAAAAGCTATTAAAGAAAATAGTTTAAGTTCTTTTATGTCTGCAAAAACTGCAAGATGTGTGTGGAAAAAACAGTGTGCATTTTAGATGTTTCAAGCTAGTTTCAGATATGCAACTTCTCAGCTAGTTGACTGCATTCTTCAAATTTAATGCCATAAAAAAAGTCTGGAGCACTGCACAAAGACCCTTTATTCATTTCGTTTTTTTGCAATGACAAAGTGGCATATCTGTAATCTATTGAAATGTTGTTAAGTTTAAGATAAAAATGTATAGGTTTGATATAACTGTTTATTATAGCTACACGACGGTTGGTTCTTGAAGTATTAGTTAAAATTTAATATAAATAAAAGTGATGTTAACAGACAGGCAGACTTTGCTGATTTCTGTCTGTCGAAAGGTGAAAGCAAAGTCAGGGCAACATTCAGAGGGGTGTGAGTGGGGGAGGGGGTAGAGGGAAACACCCCTCACCCCAGCGGTAACTTTGATATTTTTTAGAATTATATATTATGCTAAAAGTGTCCTTATTTCACAGACAATTCTGAGGAAATACGCTTTTGCCCCCTCCCCCTCATGGTTTTGGATTTGCCTAAGTTGCTGAAAATCATGGTGTGTGTGTGAGTTAGAATACATAACTTCAAAACATTTCGTGTAGTCAGGCGTGCAACTTTTCAGCTGATCAGTTGATTTCCTTGTTTTGGGGTTTCTCAGCCGTGCCATTGAAAATTGGAAAACACAGTACAGTGTCATGCTGTGCCTGGCACTTTCCTCTTATTTGTGTCTGAAAATGGCAGGTACGTGTCTGTTTAGAACAGTGTGAGCCCTTTTCATATTTTTTTAAGTTGTGTACAGAAGTTGTGTACTCAACAAACATGCAAATCATTATTAATGGTTTTCAAGTTAACAAAATTCACCAGATTTCATTAAATGAATCGGCACGATTTCTGTGAGATAAACATGTAGATCTGTTTAATTAAGCAGTATGTAAACTTTTCCAAACATATTTTTCCCTTATTCAAATTAACGAAACCAAGAATGCAAGGGCTTAAAAAAAAGAAGTTTTGGGTCAATCTTGGACTTCCACGTTTGGGCAACAACAACAATCACCTGTCCAGCCCAAAACTTGCATTTTTCAACCATTTTATTTTCAAAACGTATTGAGGTATTTAAAGAAAAGAAAAGAAAAAAGGTATTATATTTCTTTTGTCTGTTTTTTTTTTCCATTCAAAAATTCCTAATGTCTTTCAATTGTTAACTATCACTGAACTATGTATTTGTACTATTAGCAATGATGTATTTTATAAGCATGCAGGGTTGTATTCGTGTATATTTGGTAAAGTATTTACTATTTTCATACTGTTATAAAGGCTGCAGCAGAGGATGAGTTCATATTGCATTACAGTCTTGTCGATTTTGATTTTGTTTTCCGCCAAGTTTCTCAAGCTTTTACCATGCTACTTAGTCAAGAAGCAATTTTGACCAGACTGCGGCAGTCTTCACTAATGTTGTCATGCCAAGCTAGTGACTGAGTCTGCTGTGTGTAAAAGGAACCTATATGGAGTATCATGGCCGAGTGTTCTAGTGCACCAGACTCCAGTTCTGGTGTTATCATAGTGTGGGTTCAGGTCCTAGTCATGAAACTTGCAGTTGTTTCTTTGAGTAAGACACCCATAATTGCTCCTTCAGATTGGACGTCAAGCTGTAGGTCCCATGTGTTATGTTGTGCAAGTTGGAGAACCCAGTGTAAAATGAACATTAATTGCTATGAGAAGGGGTTTGCCCTGGTGTATATCTGGCATGTTTGGCTGCAGATTGCGCTGCATTACCATTACATGGTGCTGGCTGTATGAATGGTTAAAATAATAAGCGATTTCTTTGAGATTCACGTAGATTAAGTACTATATATAATTGAGTATTATTATTATTATTATATTGGTCTGGAGATTACGTCCAGCATATGCAAGATGTTACATTTTTTGAAGTGTTGCATCACCTCAAATAGAAATCTAGAGGTTGGGTCGTAACAAGGGCCGGGTCTCAAATCACTGCAATGGCGAGATCACCTCTAGGTATAGGAAAATTTGATGGTCAAGGGAGAGGTCAGTGGAAAGTCCTGACTACAACGCAATAGTGACTATGAGACCAAAGATTAGAGAGCGCAGAAGGCGCAAGATGGGTTACTGGAGCTCTGTCATTGTTGGAACGTAAAATAAGCAAGCAGATGTCTTGTTACATCATCGAAAGCAATGGTCATTTCTCTGCACTTATCTATTGTTGCATCAAAAAGTCACTTGCTGAAATGACATCTAGTGCACATTTCACATTTCAGCCAGAGTGCCCCATCTTTGATTGAGTCCAGGTCCCAATTAAGCACAAAACATATGCTTTCCAGAATAAGGTTACCAGCCAAAATATCATTTCACACCTGTAACTGGTTATCGTGCTCATGTTTGCTTTGTAGAAATTTGTTAAGCAATATTCAGTGCTTAAGCAGCTCTATGAAATTGGACCCTAAGTCACATTCAAAATAGATCAATTCACACTAAACAACAAACACTGTTGGAATGGATTAATTCGTATCTTCAATTTCTTTTATTCTAGCTTCCAAATATTTACACTATTATTTGATATGCGTATTTCTACAGATATAGTGATATAATTTATTTTTAAACCTTCATCAGGGTAAAAGCTTACATTCCAATTAAATCTTCACAATCTTTTATTTCATTTTTTTAATGTGCATACAATTAGGAAAAAAACAAAAATAACTATTCCAAACAAATTAATTTTCTTCTGGTGAATAAACTGTGTAGTAAACAATGTAAACTTGAAATTTAATTAATGATTAGATTTTTATTCAAGATGCTAAAAGGCAACAACAACAAATTATGAGCTACAGAAATTTGAAAAAAAAAAAATGATAAAAGTAAGAAGAAATTCCAGGAAAGTTACAAGCTGAAAGACTTCTCCCTGGAAATCTAAGAACGGAAGCTTAAGTGCAGTGATGTGCATTGGTGCAATGGGATGGTGGTTTGGGGATGGGGGCAGGAGGAGAGGAGGGATTTCATAGCAGTGACTGATGTTTTTAGAATCAACATACGTTTTTAATTATAATCATTTTCAGACACTTGTAAGCTTAGTAAATCACTATTAAGTCATACTTTCCCTGAATTGGTACAATTTGCTGGCAAAAATCATTTGTGTCCGCAAGATTAGAGATCATATAGGGACTGGTTAATGTACACAAAGCCAGGGATAAATTCAGAATTTGTTACATGATCCAAAACTTGGGTTACTTTTGTGCCTCTGACCGATTTTGTTTGTAAAGCGTTAGATAGAAGTTGGGGTAGAAACAATTATTTGTTTTTATATGAAGAAAGAAAACAATATGTGAGGGAGCCAGGAGGGTAGGAAAACTCTGCCAATGACATTATGAGCTTTAAGGGTGGGATCACAAGACGGAAAAAAAAAGTGAGAGAAAAAAATTCACAATTTTCTAGACCCTAAATCATGTCTATCAAACCAGAACACATCCCACACGCCGCTGCTTCTTCGTTTTGTGTTTTACTACAAAAGCCATTTCAAAGATTTGTTTGCAGGTATAAAAACCATCATGATACTAAGCTTATTCACAATAACCAAAAAAAAATGCAAATTACAATTTTTCTGTTTGTTTTACACACACGGTGAAATACTAACGAATTTGTACACACTTCTTTGATTCTTTTTAAGTCTTAGGAAATGGAGAGCGTTTAAACAAGATCATTACTTTCTGGTTTAAACAAGTCTCCGACTGACCATGCACATAATTTTCTACTCCTAGCATGCACCATGCAGTAAACATACACCACCACGGTTGGCGGATTTCTGGTGAGCGTGGTAAACATGGTTAGCACAAACACGACTTTTTTCACTTAGCAGGTTTTGCTGGTCACGAGCCCATTTGCCATAGAGGCTTCATAGCAGCTGATTCTTAGTCACCCTTTTTTAAATTTGTACATCATTATTTTGGAAATCAACAACCACATGTAAAATTTTGCAATCAAACGATTTCCGAAATCTGGCTTCATATCCTGCAAAGGATTTTGTGCATAGTTGCGCTGGGGGACTTTCCATTTTATTGCTTGACACAAGTACTTGCTTTAATACAATGTAGCAATGTACAAGGAGCACCGAGTCCCTGCTCAGTTTCCTGCCAACAAAATTGATCCAAGTTTGAAAAGTCCACAAGTTATTGAGTAGATTTGTGTATGATGACCCTAGGTGCTTCATTGAGCAGTTTTCAAGTACAATTTTGAGGTTGACCTCTTGACATCTTTGAGTTTCAGAGTTAATTTGTCCAAACAAGCGCCCCCCTCCCCGACACAAAAATGGTGGAAACTGAAGTATATGACAAATTTAGTGGGTATTTAACAATATTGAAAACTGTACTTTCTACTCAAGAGTATGTACTTCACATTATTGATAACCTTGCTTACTTAACATAACCCCAGCCACCCAAATGAGATGCAAACCCAGCCGCTCGACAGACTCCGAAATAGCAAGCCAAGTTCCCATACACACGCCAATTACCCACAGTTTGTGCCCACAGTCCTAGCACGTGAGCTGTAGGCTCAGACTCCATGTGTAAGGACTGTGGGCACAAGCAGTGTGTGCGCAAGCGGTGAGAGCGTGTGCTATTGTCGAGTCTATCGAGCAGCTGAGGTTACGTTTAGAAGGCAAAGCTATCGTACAGCCTTGAAATGAAGACTACATTATTGATAAATTGGTGTCTAAAATTTATTGGTTGTACATGAGTTGCTAATCATTCAAATAACATCATTACTGTCCCCAATAAGCATTTTGTTCAAACATTACATCTCTGAAATCTCACAGCAAATTGATCGATAAACTTACATGAAAATAGTCAGTTTAGTGTCTATTGAGGTAAATTGCCTGAAAAGCTAATATCAAAATCACCAATACCAATGAACTGCTGGTAAAGTCATCAATACTGATAATGTTCTCAATAAGAGTCAAACCGCTGACTCTGGTAAAGTCACCAATACCGGTAAAATTGCCAATACTGGTAAAAATCACCAATAACGGTAAAATTGTCCATGAAGGTAAAATCACCAATACCGGCTAAATTGCCAATACTGATAAATCACCAATAACGGTAAAATTGCCAATGAAGGTAAAATCACCAATACCGGCTAAATTGCCAATACTGGTAAAATCACCAATATCGGCTAAATTGCCAAGGAAGGTAAAATCACTAACACTGGTAAAATTACCAGCTTCAGAAAATCACCCTATGAATGAAAAATCATCAATTAAAAAAAAAATCCATAAAAATACTCATCGCAAATGCGGGAGAACACCACAGTCATTAAGTATTGCTAACCCCAACACCTACATTCAAGTGACATGAACACGGACATATTTCTCCTCTTCTGAGTTTTGAGCAACAATTTCCTTGGATAAAAATAACCAAACTTAAGCAAGTATACAAAATTGTTATAAAAGTCCTTTCATTTTACACTTAAAGTTACTCTAATATACACATATTCAGATCGAAATATGTAACTTTTTTATAGAATTATTGAGACAATGGAATACAGACGGAAATCTGAGATTAGAGATATTTATAAAAAAAAAAAAAAAAATTAATGACAACAAATTCAGGAGTGCAGTTTGTAAAAGTAGTTTTAAAAAGACAAAAGGTCATACTTTACTACAATTTAATATCACTTGGATAGCATTATGGCAAACTCTGGAATCACTGACATCATCTGCGTGTTAGTTTTGACTAGTACTCATTGTCACATTCCCAGTAGACACAGTGGCTATCACTATGGGGCTGGGAAATCAAATAAAAGTGCCAGTCCATTTTTAACATCATTTTTATTATTTTTTCATTACATTTATACAGACTTGTGTGGGCAAAGCGGGTGGACATCAGCTTACAATATCCGCGAAGCAAATCTGGAACCTTAACAGTGGTCCGCTGGCCAAAATGCTGGTGAAAACACCAGAGGACCAGTTGAAACTCTCTCCATGTGATCCAGCTGGCTAGTTCAGTGCTCAAAAACATCCCTATTTCATTTGAAATATATGTGGAATGACAAGCTTATTGGTCCCGTTGGACTGTTGCTGAAAAAGCTAAGGGAAAACCGTTCACCAGCGCCACAGATTTTTTGCAAAATGCAAATAATAAATGCCATTCCAAAATCCAAGTTTTAAACACTGTTAAAGCAATCTGAAATCCACGAACCATAAAACTGCATTCAGAGCACAACTCTTGTACATGTACCTATTTAAAGAAAGAGTATTAAGTACACTGATGGTAAACATTTTTACCTACATACATTTGTTCGCCTGTAAAATTAAAAAAGTAATTTTTGGTTTTCACTCAGCCAAAAATACAGGCAATGCCTCCGACACATCCTTAATTCAATACATCTAAAGACCGCAAAATTTAAATTACCATCCCTGGATAACCTACAACTTATTCTGAGCTTATAACCTACTTTTAAGAATGACTGACCTTTGCTTTTTCCTCTGTAACAATCAGGTTAGACTGGTACCTTCCTTAATGATAGAAAGGATATGTCAATAGATTGTAACCCACATGTGATGTATGAGTCATTTTGTATTCAGTGTACAAATCAGTGCAAACCATAGCTACATACAGAGACCACTTGCCGTCGTGCAGTCAGCCATATTTACGGGCACAGACACATAACTTGTTTTGAACGCACAACTATGCATTTTGCGTATATACCGCGTGCGAATTCCGTGTACAAATTCCGTGCTTGATTGGTCGGTGAACCACTAGGCTGTGTACAAAAAGATGGACTGCTTGACACAGCTCAAGGCCAAAAGTTGCCGGCAAAGATGGCGTTTGTCAGGAACTATCGATTTATATGGACTAGAGCTCTAACTCTTGATTCTGAAGTCACAAATATTTTTAAGCTTCCAGGTCGTTAAATACGTTCGTGGAAAAGTGCGTAGCAGAGAAACAATTTGGAGATACACTGAATAATCCGAGCATGCATTCTACATATCTTGCGCGTTTGTTTAAAACTGACGCACGCACAGATTGGTGGCTTTGCATTAGGCACGTAGTCAAATTCTTGGTCTGCTGATTCTATGGTGCGGGGACAAATAATAAAGCAGCGATGGGTGCGCAAAATTGCAGTGAACAATTTTCAGGCTTCTACGTTGGTGTGGACACAAAAGCACTGATACGCACACACATGGCATGTTATCTTTCCAGTCAATATACACGGCTGTATGTTACGTACCTAACTCACAATACTTGCATGTACATGTGTGTGACCCAGGGAGGTTTTATGCCAGCAAACATGCAGAACAAAGTAAATGTTCCAGAATTTACACGATCATTTCACTTAGTGTTTTTGCCGTTTAGATAAAATGCCAATGGGAAAATACAGTAATCTGTGTACAATAAATACATTTTTTTTTCTTCTTTTTGGTAAATTGAGAAGGAAAAACGTCAATAAAATCCAAAACACGGCACATCATACTCAAATTAGCCACTATTGAGTGCTTGAAATAATCATTTTAAAAATTTGGTAAGGGTACAAAAGAATTATGGTTTGAACTGTGTTTTCAGACAGTTTCATTGAATTATTACATAATCCTTTATTTTGACAACTCATTGTATTGCCTTTGGGCTGTAGCTGAACAAGCTGCATAACTAGCAAGCACTTTAAACAACGTGCCAAAATGACACACATTAGAGACTTGAAAATACAAGTGAATAAGTATAATTGTTTACAGATATCAACTGGAAAGAATGGAAGTGATCGCAAAACAATTACATGCGTTAAGATTCCGGATTTTCTATACATTAAATTAATTTACACTATTAATAATTATTCATATGGCACTCAAATAAAAACAAGGGGGGTTTATTTCAAAATGTTTGTAGTTGACAGACCTTCCATTCAACATGCACCAAAACATTTGTGAAGGTTTTCAGAAATCATGCCCTCAGAAAAAAATCCTTTACAACTCTTTGAGTGAAAGTAAAACAAAAAAGTAGCAAATTTGTCAAAGAAAAAATGATTAAATTCACTTAGATTAAGTACGAGACAACCCCCCCCCCCCCCCCTGGGCTCAATGTCATAAAGCTGTTACACACAGAAATTTGCTAAGCACAAACAAATCTTGCTAAGCAGAAATTGGCTACCAGCCAATTTACAATGTAATGTACATTGCTTGTGACTGGTTCCCTGCTAATTTTGTTTGCTCAGTGAATAAATTTGTTTGGCAAGACTTCCTGCTTAAGTAGCTCCAGTATGGGCCCAATTTCATAAAGATGCTTAAACAGACAATAGTGCTGAGCACTTTTCTGCTGAGCAAAAATGAGCAGGAAACCAACTGCAAATGGTATTTGATATGGTAATTTGGCTGGTAACCTTTTTCCCCAGTAAACACGTTAATTTTTGTGTTTAAGCAGTTTGGTGAAATTGGGCCCCTGGTAGGCAGCAAATGCTGCTTTGCACGGTTATAAGCCTTAGCGACAGAAATGAGTGGGGCACCGTTCAAAACAATGCGAAGTACATGTCGTTTTGGGCAGTTTTCTGCTATAAAGCAAAACATTTTTGCGTTCAGCCGATTCTTGTTCTTTAAGAACATTTCAACATTGGGACTGGGTAATTGGACTTAATATTTGCTTAAATAATTCTGATGTAATTCACTCCAAAACAATTAAACCAACATTTCATTTCAACTACACTCCCTCCCCCTCCCAAGACAAAAAATATCATAACTATCCAAGACAAAAAATACAGACATTTTTAAATAAGAACTAAACTCAACGTATCATTTGAAAACAAATTAAAACAACAATAAAACAACAAAGCTACCACAAAAAATATTCCCTTGTGAAGTGAAATCTTCCACTCCTTTTTTTTTTTTTCTTTTAAAGGCTCACCATCACGAAGAAAAAGGAGAAGGTGGAGGGGACTGTGCAGACACTGCACTAGGCCATCTCTATTCCACGGGAACCTCCAGTGTGCTGGCGTGAGTTGGACCTCCTGGGCAGTGTCAGTTGTCTGTGTTTGGGGAGATTCGGGTTGCTGCTCGGGGTGTGTACGCTGCAGATCTTAATAAAGATGGCCATGAAGAGGATCAGGGCAATGCCCATCAGCACAGCTGCCCACCAGTTTGCCTGGAAAAATAAAACGATCAGTGAATAAATAGTCACGTTGGAAAAGATGTCTTTGTTAGGGAGCGTCTCAAAAGTCAAAACGATAGGAATGTTCTAACTGGATCGGTTAAGTATTCTAGCGGGCGTGCATGGACTGGTCCGTTTGACCTATTGGCTTAAAGGTGGTCACATGACCATGTTTACCTGGTATTAAGCGGCTGATAAAGACACGGCTGGAGCTGTTTAAGACCGGTTATTTTAGTCTGGTTTCCTGCTTTGATACTCTAACACTAGAAAACGCATATGAAGAGGCGCGTCACAGACCCATGGCGCAAAGCTAGCTGGGCTCCTGACCTTAACGTTACAGCAAAAAATCATTGCAAAGCGAGCAAGGTTTGTTTTGTCGTTCTGTGATTTTTTTCACATTTTTCTGACATTTTATTCCACAACAATAAAGGGGCATTTATGAATGGGAATAAAAGAGTGGTGACTCAGTCTTAATCAGCCATTTAAATCCTTACAGTGTCGCGGCCATGGGATAAAGGCCCGAGCCGAATATCACACGGTCTGCGACACTGGCGGTTTTAAACGACCGATTAAGACGTCACTCTTTTATTCCCTTATTAATTTCCACCCAGATCAGCGATGTCAGAGGAAGAAAAGAAAACAAACCCAAATAAAGCAAAATTTGTTTTCTCTGATGTCCAACAAACCTTGAGCCAGTCAGCAATGTCCTTGTACAGCTGTGGATTTAGAATGGCATCTTTAAGTCTGGACAGTGGCCCATTGGAGTCCACGTTGCGACACTTGTAGAAGACGTCGCAGTAGCCCTTGAGGTCGTTGCAAGGAGCACCCGGAACTTGGAACAGGATCTTGTCTGTGGAGCCGCCGCTGGGTTCCAGCTCACCGTAGGTGGCTGTGTGGTTTTCCATCTCAGGGTACAATTTACTGCTCTTGCAAGTGGCTGGATCATCTAATAACAGTACAAACAGGTGAATGGAGACTCATTAACATTGTGACTTATGCTCACTTTCATGACGACATCCTGTTTTTTATCCCATTCAATTGTTACATTGAAGCTGTGTGGACAAAGCCGTCTCACAGATCTGATCCCAATTTCTTCTTTTTAACACCCCAAGCGTTGTGGAGGCCAGTGCCCAGCAGTTAAGTGCACCGGACTCAAGTTCTGGTGGAGTCAGAACGTGGGTTCAGTTACTGGTCATGACATCCTTGGGCAAGAAAATCAACCATAATTGCTCTGTCCTTCGGATGGGGCGTAAAGCTGTTGGTCCCCTGTGTTGTGTCATGCATGTACACTTATTGTTATGAGAAAGGGGCCTGCCCCAGTGTTTCTGGTATGGTTGGCTGCAGATTGCACTGCATCACCTTGTAAACCCTTACAAAAGTGTTATATCCATCTATGAAACAGAACACAGTCAACTAGCCCCAGGTTGTTCCACCATTTTCATCACTTTCAGGTGGCTTTTTAAAACTATTGATAGTGTGACCTGACAGTGGGGGGGTGTATAGGTTTAGACTTACCGCCTTGTTGGCAGCACAAGTGACAGCTAGCATCGTCTTCTTTGTTATCAGGATTGGGGGGTGAACAGTAGCACTCCGTTAAGCCGAACAGCTCACAGATAGATCCAGCACACTCCTGTGGATGAGGGGAAAATGTAGTGGTGAATTTGATTAAATGGAAGGTAAATTGACAGCATTTAAGGGTGGCAAACTTCCACGACTTCAAGAAGTTTTTCAGGTTTTGATTTCCAACCTTCATCCCTATTAGTTTTTGGGTCTTGAAACCTTTGGGTCTTGAAATCTCACCTCATACCTTGAGGTACCCTTCCCTTTTGGGTCTATATCTCCCGGTGTTAATACCTTTGGGGGCTTGTTCCTTGCCAAGATTTACCGTGACTGTTGGAACCCTGTTCCTTTTTGAACAGTGACTGGGCAATTTATGAATGAGATTGTAAAGAAGGACAAAACACTTACCCCGGCCTGACACGTCTGCTTGTTACTGTTACAAAGCTTGTCGTTTTCATGGCTCATTGGCGTTGGGCATGCCGCACTAGCCCCATTGCATAGGAGTTAAGGTAACTACATGTACAAAACAACTTTATAACATTCACCTTGACTGTCCTGCCCCTTTTTGTGTTCAATAACATTCTTAAATTAAGATGGCTACCACCATTGTTTATGATTGTATTCGGCATGTGGGAGGCAAGTCCGAGACTCCAGCATACCATGGCCAATTATCAGCTATTGTTTACAGCCAAGGTGGGGCCTATTTACGGTATGAGATTCCACAATTTCTCGAAAGAGAACCAAAAACTCCTGGTGCATTTAATGAGAACGTTTGTTGTCTTTACTTTGCTTAGTCTGTGTTTCATATTCTCCACAAACAAAATTTTTTTCGGAAGCTCTACAAAGTTCAGAAAAATAACACCACACAGAGGCACTGAAAAGATTTGTTTAATACCAATTGAACGTACATGTATAGTGGTCAAGTTCCCATGACAAACCCCAAAAAGGATTTGATTCAGGATTAACCATAACTCATGTTTTAGAAACTAACCACATATGCTAACTGAAACAGACATCAGCGTCCCCTCAACAAAACACACTTTTTTGAAAAGGCTGATAAAACCTGAAAGTGGTTTCAACAAGGATATTCACAAGTTGATGGCATGCTACACTCAGTTCCTGGCCGACACTCCTTCGCACTTCCAGCTGCTTCAAACGTACACTCTGCAGTACAGCAGGGTCCTGCTGATTTACTGTTCAAACGAAACACACCCCAAAAAAAAAAGTCAGAAATGATAAACATTGAAAAACGAGCAACTAAACACACCCACTCATAATGCAGGGCTCGATATACCCACAGGTCCACTGGTAACCCCACGATCGAACAAGCACTGCAGCCTGGTGATTTTCCAAACTCATGGGCCTACTTTTTAAGAAAGACTAATGTAAACATTGAGTTTCTCAATTTCAGACCTAAAATGTTAAACAAAGACACGTAAATCAAAATATTGGTCATTGTTCATGGGCATCTGCCATGGCAGGCAGGGGTTAATGGAGTGGGCTATTATTTGCTTCGGCTAAAGCCTTGCCAAGTCTTGCTGAGCAGTTTTGCTAACCTAATAAAGTTGCTAAGCATCAGTTTCTGCTTTACAGCCCTACAAAGTTGATCCCAGATGTGATGCATCATGGCAAACGGACCCTGGCCAAGTTTGCATCTGGGAATTTCATCCATAGTTAATCCAACGCAATCAAAGCGTTTGCCCCCTTGATTTTTTTCCTTGACCAGTACTTTTTGGTTTTGACTGGCCCTTGGCTGGCAGACAATAGTTTCAGGGAATACAAGGGATCATGATGAAATAGTCCTTATGAGAGTGTGGTTGTTACCTGCATTGTACGCGAGCCCCGCCCTGTATCTTCAGTTTACAGGCCAATGTGTCTTGGTCAGGACTTACGCCGGATTGGCGTGGGTTACAGCATGGGTCGGTGCACTGGTCATCATAGCCACAATCACACTCCTCATCGGGATCCAAAATTTGGTTTCCACAAACTGGACGGTCAGATGCTGCAGGGATGGAGAGATATTTGTAGTATTATGACAGACAGTGCCTACGGTTTACAGTTCAAAATATTTACCTACATCTGTAAGACATTCAACACAAATACAATCTTACGTACAGCAATAAACTGGGATGTGAAATACACAATTGAGAAAACACAATTTTCACATGAATCTATTAAAGGGGGGGGGGGTCCAAAGTTCTCAACAAAAAATTTGACGGTAAATTCAACACAGAAAACTTGAAAATCATTGGGGAAAATTATGGACAAGTCAAGCAGGCATTCAAGTTTATTATGTTGTTTGGTTTTTAGGGGCGGGGGGAAGGAGGGAGTTAAACTATGACCATTAAACAGGTGTATATTTTCATGTACCTTGGTACTCCCATGCACATACAATTTTGATAAGTAATGTCAGTGGGTGGTTGGGGGGGATGGGGTCTTAAAAAACAGTACTGTCTGTACAACCTCTAAAATAATGAAAACTTTGGATGAACCCCGAGCATAATTAATATCACATCAAGTCCTATTTACTTGATCATGACAAATTGACCAAAATGCTACTACAAACTGGAAAATATCAACTGGAAAATTGCAGGCCACTATGATCTCTAAACGCCAACAGGGTTAAATACATAGCCATGGTACTGTTTGGTAAAATGCAGTTGAGGCAGTGATTGAAAGAATGTGACTTACAGACAAAGCATCTGTTGGCCTTAGCGTTCACAACGGCAGTGATGTTGCCCTGGCTGCACGAGGAGAAGTCCTTATTGTTTTGCTTGTCTCCAGACGTGGCACTGGCGTACATGATGTAGTTGCCCTGGCTGCGCGTGGCTGAGAAATCACCGGGACGGCAGGATTGTGGGTAGTCATGCTGAAAGATTGCAAAAATACACAAAATAACGATAAAGTATTCAGTTAAACAGTAAAATTGTCAAAACAATCACTGTTGACTGTGGTCAGAATACTCCATGGAGGCAACAGAGGCAAAATCGCCTCCACGCCCCCTAATTATTGCCTCGGTAACCCATGAAATGTCCCAGTAGAAATTTAAATTTCCCTATAAATTGAAGTGCATTTTACCACGGAAAAACTGCCTTACAAGAACAAAGCATCAGGCTCGACAATACTTGAGAATGTTGGAACTTTTGGGTCAACAGTCTAATTCTTGGAGAGCAATAGTAGCTGTTTTCATACGGCGATTATTGAAGCATTGCCAATAGCAACATTGGCTGGGCGTTAAACCTGTTCATTTTTTGGCAGCAGACTCACTTCCAGCAAATGTACCAACTGGGGGAAACAAACCACATGGATCAAGACCGTTTTGTTTCGGAGTTGTTCCCTACTTACAGATGGGGTAACCTTTCCTGGTGGACTGATTTGTCTGGAGTAATGTTGGAGCGAAGCTGTAGGTCCTACTGTTTTGTAATGCAAGTAAACTACCCTGGCCAACTAAGCCTTGAAGAGATCTGTTTCTCCTAAATGTATTGCGTACATGCAGTACACATATGTGATCATGGCTACCATCATGTCAGTAAAACTGATAAAATACCCGATGACCATTTCGACATATACAACATATAATTAATAAGTGCCACAAATTGATTCAGTGAATGATTATGATGGTGTTCAACGCAAAGAGTATTACCGGTGAGCCAAAGTTGTGTCCGACCTCGTGGGCAAAGGTGATTTCCGTCACTTTAGTAGGGACCTGGGAGCCGTAGTTCTTGACGGTAACGATACCTGTGTTCAGACTCTGGTAGCCACTACTGAAGAGCTTGTACGTTTCACAAATACCACCAGATGTGCCTGGAGAAACGAAGGAAAAGACGATTAACGTAACAGGTGTCACCTTTCGCTCCTGTCAGAATCGCCCCTTGTATAGAAGACAAACTCCCCTCACAATGGCTTTTACAAAAAAGTTGCATTTACACAAAAAGGCAATTTCTTTGGAACTCACTTCCCGATGAGCCGACCCAAGCCAGACCCAGCACTCCATCGTTGAAGTCCCGGTTAGCAAACACATAGGCCAGGCAGTAATCATTGTGGTTCTGTAGAGAGTTCAGGTCCAGAAATTTCTCCACGCCGATGTTGTCAAAGCGGAAGGGGTTGGAAGCATCCTGCTTATTGCTAGTGCCGTTGATCTGTGCCATGAAGGGAATCAGAGTAGTTCAGATACAGAGAGACAAGAAAACTTCATTTAGGGAGGGTCCAAAAACTCTAAAACCCAAAAATGGGAACAGTTTGAACTTCATTGATGTAATAACTGTTTCGATATTTACCCTTACACTGATGTGTGATAAACACTATATACTCAAGGTTCCCCCATCCCCTTGCCCTGTGCGCCCCCCCCCCCCAACAAATCCACAGGCTACTTAGGTGGGATTCAAAGTCATTACCCCCACATTCTACAGTCTTCACTGCAAGTCCACCGAGCAAGCTTGGTGACGTGAGGCCGATTCAAATCCTTTGAATTGTATATCATGTGGTGAATGCATCTACACAGTACACAGTCAACCCTCCTACCCTCTGACCATTCATCATCGTCCACTACGGTTTTGAATGATACAGTGATGCAGCATAATATCTGGCAGTGAATGCGATTAGCCAATACACAGACAGTTCAGTGCATTGTTGTTCTACTATCCACAACCTTTGCCGTTGATTTTTTTTTTCTGAACGGGCGGTCACCTTACTATACCAGCTAATTTTATGGGAAGTACGAGGTCAAGACACTGAAATCCTTCATGGAAATTTTCTCCACACTCACCCTAATCCTGTCCACCATGAATCCGACGTTCCTATAGCTGCCAAATGTGTACTGGTTATAGATGGCGTTGATCGCAGAGACGTAGTTGTTAAACTGTTGAATAACCTCCGTCTCATCATTGTTGAAGTACTCCGTGTATGTGTGATCTGACTGGAGGTATAGATTGCACGTGGTTTTGTCGACAGACTGCCGTCTCGAGCGTCGATGCGCTGGGTTGGTGTAGAGATTCTCATTGACGGGATGAGAGTACTGACTCGGGTCACTCTGCTCTGTGGACTTCTGAGAGCGCGACAGAGAGAGAGAGAGAGAGAGAGAGAGAGAGAGAGAGAGAGAGAGAGAGAGAGAGAGAGAGAGAGAGAGAGAGAGAGAGAATGGGAGAGCATAAGACCTCTTAAAGTTAAGGCATGGCAAATTGAATATTTATTGTACATTTATTCATCTCCATGGCAACAGTACAGCCAACAACTTAATTGGATGCTTTGGGACACTCAGTGGCGGTACATCAGGTATTTGTTATTGCTTACACGGAACTGAACATACGCATGTACATCGTAAACTTTAAGTCTGCTACCCCCTAGCGTCTTCAAACATCTCCTGTTTGTTACGACCGAGTACTATTGACTGCAGCCAGTACTTTGTTAGGGCAACCACTGCTTGTGCATGTAGTTGGATGGCTTTCCAGAGGTCTTCTAAAGTCATCAACTGTAAGTTATATATACAATGTGCTTTGAATGAAGGACTTCTATATTGTAAAAGAGCCCAGCAAACACAAAGGTGTTTCTAGATTGGCCACAGTGAAGTTTAACCAATGTGAAACGATGTCGTCGGTTTTGGGTCATCATCAATAGTCCAATCCTCTAGATCATGCCACTCATTTTGTACTGGAGAGGCACTCTAAGTGATCTTTTGATCTTAGGGAACGAAGTACCACAACACAAACGTATCACCTACCTCTTCCACGTGCGGCTGGTCCTCCTCCACAGCCGACTGTTGGACCTTCTGCATCCAATGCAACGTCTCGCTGGTCAGGCCGCATCCCCCTTCGCTGGGATGCTCCACATCCTTCCCTCTGTAGATGATCGAGTGGAACTCCGTCGGCTCGTCGAAATGCCTGTGGGCTGGCTCCACGTGGTAAGTGTCGCTGTCTGCATAGATGGTTCCTGAGAAGCGGCCCTTCAGGATAGAGCCGTGGCACTTGGTGTCTGATTCACCTGGGATTATCAAAACAACATTTATGTAAGGATGTGTCCGGAACTGACAGCTGTGGCTATGGCTAGACCCTAGCCTGAGCCATATAAAGCATTGATATTCAAGTCAATGGCCACAGTGACATGGCCTGACTTTGCAGTGCTAATTACTAAGGTACAATTTCAGCTTTGAGAGGGCACAGCCTTTTTCCGTTTTGCAATTCCATTGGAAAATCTTAAAGTCTATGGGAACGTTAGATGGGGCACAAAGGCCAAGACCAGGGGAACAGAGACATGGCCTAATCCCAGGGCCTGCTACCACACTAGCCATGACATACCTTCAAGTTCTCCTATGTATAGGTAATCTGGTTGACTGTGCCTGGCTCCCTCAGAGGACTCTACAATGAGATTGGGCGACAAGAAAGGGGCCCCTCGCCTCAGTCGAAGCTTGAAGTCCCTGTACACATCAACAAAAGAACAAGAGTCATAGTCATGATGAGAAAATTAAAGTAAATGGGAGCATTCTATGTGGAAAATGAACAAAAATAACAAAACTAACAAAAATAGGCTAGACTCATTCCAATACCAATGCCCAAAGAAAGGGCTTTAAATCTTTTGGCCAAACACTGGTATAAAAGAACTGAACAACCTCACTCAAACATCAAAAATAAGTCAAGAGGTCAAATATGTTGGATCTGGAATGGATAATAATAATAAAATAACTGGAATCATGTAGCGCCAAATTACCGAAGAATGCAAGGCGCTTAAGGGAGAAAGACAAAAAAGTAATGGGGCCAACCAGCTACATGTATGCAAAACAGTTGGTTCTGAATTTACCTTTTGAAGGACAAAACAATGTTAGCGTTTCTAATTGGGACCGGAAGATCGTTCCATAGGCGGGAGGCAACAATGGAAAAAAGCTCTGTCACCGGCTTGTTTGCGTGACTTTGTTCACAAGGGAGGTAGCGTCATAGCTTCCAAGGGAGTACGGTTAGTGAAGAAAGACAATCTGGAGTGCTGTGATTTACTGATTTGTACCCGGTATGGACCAGCGTGTGGAACTTAATACGTTTGGCTATTGGAAGCCAGCGTAGCTGTCTTAGAAGTGGTGAGCCACATCTTAAGGACAGAAAAGGACCACCACTGTACGACTACCCTCTCCTGCCAACCGGCAGGAAGGCACAAAGTAGGAAGACCCAAAAACAACTTGGAAAAGGACAGCAGGCATGGCAGAAAAGGAAAGGAAGTTTGCAGGACGGATGACGTGGAAATAAGCCTGGGGATGTGCACGGGATAGACGAAAATAGAAGCAGAGCGTGATGGCCTTATTTACCACAGGGCATGAAGAGTGTAGGTGAGTAATGTAACTCCATGTGGGCAATTCATACTCTTTTACCACACACGTTGTGAAACATGCCGATCAGTTGAAAAGTTGTTTGCTTTTATCAGTTTATTATAGAATACATGTATGTCTGTGGGAATCTTCCTCATAAGGATGGGGGAAAAGATGCCCAGAAAATGTAGTTCTTAAAAGTCACCATTAAAACCCCTACAGATTAGGCAGTTTGGCTAACATGTGGCCTAATTCATCCAATATCCTTTTCTCCTACGTCACTCCGCACAAAGTGTTTGGAAAAGATTCGCAGGCCTGATCCTGTGATAAGCACTTGTTGTTTGGGCCTACTGGCTCCAGTCCATAGAGTTATAGGGCGTACAAACCATGCGACACGGCCCGACAAGGAGCATTTTTGTCCATTGAAAAAATGGCGCGGACCATTCATTGACACTGGTTACTCATCCGTTCACACAGCAACCATTTTTTAAGTGGACATTTGTAAGCAATTGACCCATAGGGATTTTCGCCCATGGTGAGTCAGTGGAGTTCCGTGCATGGCATCATGGAGCAAGTTCGGGTGGGCGACTAGACTTGACTAGACTAACCGTAAACAGTGACGTAGCTCTCGAATGGACTAGATCGACCATGCTCCAGTGCATGGTTCGATATGGTCAATCTCCCTGTACTCTATGGTTTCTGGTTAGTCTAGTCGATCTAGTCAAGTCTAGTCGCCACCCGAACTTGTTCCACAGTGCTCCCTCTAGTTCTTATAACTCTATGCTCCAGTCCTACATGTCCTAAAGAATCCTTCACTTTGGCCATTGAGTATACATTGTAAAAGGATTTGGGACTGTATAAAATAAACGTCTACATGTTTGCTTTCAAGTTAACACCAATCTCAACTCTAATTCTTTCTAACCCCTAACCCCTGAGCTATATTTACCTGGAGACAAGTACATGTATGCTCTATGTGTCAAAGTTAAATTTACATGGTACAGACATGTAATATGTATAGTCTGACCATGTACATTCCCATACATGTGTAAGTGAACGATAAACACAGCAAGGAGCAAGATAACACAACACAACACAATGTACAGTTTGTAATGGTTGATTAAAAACCACACGGTTCAGTGAATAGTGTCATATTACAGTGACAAAAACAACTTAGCTATTTTTATGAATCATAGAGCTACTGTACATGTACATGAACCATGCATGGACGGCACTACAAGCACTGATGTCTAATACATGTACATGTATGTCAACTTGTGCTACCATTACTACCTCCCACATTCATGACATTACACAACTGGTTCAAAATGATAAACAATTCAAAGGGCAATGTAATTCATGCACAGTCTGTCATTGATCCAGAACCACATGCTCAGTAAGGTCGTTGCCTACTGTACATGTACACAAGTGTACTCAGACAATTGTTGACAAAGCACTGCCGGGTGTGGCAATCATACTAGATTGTTTTTGTATTTGGAATCATGATTACACAATATGTAGGCCTACTTGTACATGTACACATGTACATGTACAGTACAGTACAGACATAACAATACAAATGTAAAACAATAGACCGATTGCGCGACCTACGTCACGTGACCCCTGTTGGGTTAAAAATGTAAACACACACGTAATCCTCCATAGGAAAGGGTGGTACGGTACACGATGATTAATGCATTTAGTTAATTCAATCGAGGCTTTTTTTGCTCAAAATCTGTGAAACAATAGACCGATTGCGCGACCTACGTCACGTGACCCCTGTTGGGTTAAAAATGTTAACACACACGTAATCCTCCACAGGAAAGGGTGGTACGGTACACGATGATTAATGCATTTAGTTAATTCGATCAAGGCTTTTTTTGCTCGAAATCTGTGAAACATATTCCAGAGTTTGTACCAAAGACCTTCAAAGTGGCTGAATAAAGCCAGTAAGGACAGTTCCAGCAAGTCTTGAAAGTTGTAAAAGTACCGTATAAATGTGCATGATGTGTACAGTGCACGACGGAACGTTAGGCCAGACGACCGCGATCACCACACACTTTTCAACACAAAAATTTCACAGTTTTGAAGCTGAAATCATCCAAAGAAAAGGCTTTCCAAAACTGTGTGATTCCTTTGCCTATTTGAAATTCTGCAAGGCTAGGTATTAATGCTCACTTTTCCAACGTTGTTTATCCTTTTTTTACAGTGATTTAGGCCTACATTACAAACAAAATAACAGGCGGGTGGCTACATAATAGTCGTCCGACGCCGGTAGTGCATGGATTAAAAAACCTCTTTTCAGAATAATTCTGTTAAATTATGAAACAGAGATGTGATTTAAATTAATGCCACACTACTTTAAATAAAGGGGCTGATTAACTAATTCATCGCTTAACGAAAGTACATGTATAATCGACTGTTTTCGAATTCACTCTGTGTAACGGCCTATCTCTTTACACGTATTTTTTCACCAGCTGTATGACGTCATATATATCCGATATGGGGTCACGTAACAGCATGTAAACATTGTAAACATGTTAACATTTAGAAACTGGTCATTCTACCCCCCCCCCCCCTCCACCCAATGCTTACACCTTGCCACGGCCAATATACTGTAGGAGTACGCGCTTTAGTTTACAGGGCGCCGTAAGCGCAGGATTCTTTGGTAAGCAGCGCTCTGAAATTGGGCCCTGTATGTATAATTATATGTACATGTATGTGTGCTGTGCATTTATAATACAATGTTTGGCTTGTACTGTTAATGCATGCCATTTATTACATTCTATTGTAATGTAATGATATTGATGGTGAAAGTATCTGAAGTATCAATTACTGTGCTTTTATGTACATGTATACTACATGTACACATTATACAAAATGTAGCTCTATTATATACATTACTTGTCATATGATTTACACTACACTGTACATACATGTAGGCCTACACATGTAACAATGTACAGTGTTGTTCTTGTTGATGTGTACAGACCGTTCCGGCCTGTAAATCAAACTGTGCGCATTGACCAAAAGGATCACGCCTTTTGGTCATGTGACCTCGGTCAAACACGGTCACACGTGCAGCGTAAACGTACACAAACTAAGGTGTGCGGGCGGGGCTTGTTGCCAAAGCCAGAACGGTCTATTGCAATTAATTACACATTTATTAAGCCCGGGGTCGCAGTCAATTCTTCTTTGGTGTTTGTAAACAATTTCCTGAAATCTGGTGGGGGGCAGAGTGCTGGAGAGGGAAATCCTGCCAAATAACAGGCCTGCCAAGAAAATTCTACTATAAAAAAACAAACAAACCAATGTACTTTCTGTTAATTACTACACAAAGCTGTTATTGATCGAAACCTGATCTTAAAACAGAATGACTGCCTTTGTTTGTTGTCACGGTTACCACAACCAAGCTGACCTTGTACAACAATTCAGCTTCACAATAGCTCTAATTGCTCTGTTCTACATGTACTTCTACTTGTTGACATTGATTTGTAATATTTCGCAACCTTTTTTTTCTCTGAAGAAAATGTAGAAAAAATATTTTTATTTTTCCTTTTGCCATGTGGAAAGGGCATAACAACTGTACATGCTTTATACTGTACATGTATCATACATGACCACAATGCCTTTAGGTCCATTAAACTCCAAGGTACATGTACATGTACATGTACAGAACACTACATTGTACATTGTATGGCCTTGGAGTTTTTGCAATGTTCTTTGGCAACCTTCAGACTGAATAAGTGTAATGTTTTGCATGACACTTTGATTTTAAGGGTCCTTGATTGTTCAATCAGGCAGGAGCCTTTTCAAGTTGGGTCTGAGAACGGGTGTCAAACAAACAAAGAGGCACTTGACAGTGTCATAAAACACAGTTGTTTGGTTCTACCATTGAGAAAGGACTTTCTCTGTGGTCATACACAGTAAACATTGGGCATGTACATGTATGTACATATGTACAGTATTTGTGTGCTCAATGAGAACTTGGTGTGAATCATACTGTTGAATACATCTGTACAGCATGTTACGTGTACAATACACTATGTGTAGAGGTACATGTACATGTACGTATGTATGTCAAGCCCGGTTCAAACTTCACGTGAAAGCGAATGCGAAACGAATTTACGAGATGCAAACAATCAGGACGTGCTGTTTTCTAATTGTGATGCAAGAGAATTCACTTCACTTTCGCAATTCGCTTTAAGAAGTATAAACTGGGCTTAAATGTGCCAAGAACTATATAATTAATACCATAGAGCAAAGGACCTGTCTATAATAGACCTTTCCCATGAAATATGTAAATTGCACATCACGCGTACGCACAACACTACTGGTGGGCAAAATGAGGGAACATCGCGCCTTTTTGTGAGGGGGTAATGGTGGCATGACGCACACGCGTTTGTGCGTCTGCCTAGTGCACAACTCTATGGCGTTTGCCAACCAATAATGTCTGTACACATGCGTGAATGTAATTAGCATATTTCACGGGAAAGGCTAATTACAACAATTTTTTTGACCAACCACAACACAACATGCATTGTAGGTCTCTATAAACACCAGCACATAATTTTGGTGTGTTAATAAACATGACAAATACTGTGTCACACTTAAACCATAAATGGGAAGGACATAATCATATATTTTTCCAGACAACTTCATTCTACATTCTTAAAATATCCTGGGCCATGGTCTACACAGTAGTGGGCCACAGTAGTGCATTACAACTGTGTAAAATACCATTGTACTGCAAATAGTTTTGACAGGTGAGTGTGCTACTGTGCAGCAGCAGCCCTAGTAAAGTACAATGTCATTACATCAGACAGGCATGTTGCCTTTTGTTCTCCGGGTGCAATCCCTCAACAATGTGATTGGTATGTCATTGGTACACTGGAGCAGCAGCATGTTGGAGTTAGTACTGGTTGGAGCTAGTTGGAAAGAGGGTCAAGTGATATTCTACGGTAGTACTCAGAGTAACAGTTTGAACTTGTGCCATGTTGCAAGTGTTTGCAGTGCAGTAAGAGCAGCCCCTTTCAACGCCCTCGCGACCAACATGGCTCCGTGCTTTGAATTTTAGTGATAATGCCAAATGGTGAGAAGGGTTGGACTTTTTTGTTGTACATGATAGGAACTCTTTATGAAGAATACCTGGTCACTTTATGTAACAATTTACACTGAAATGGAAGGCTAAGTTTTTAAAGAAAATTTTTTCGGTGAAGTCATTAGCCATTGACATCACACAACATTGTTAATCACAAAACTGATGTTCACATGTACAGTAAATTGTATGAACTTTTAATGCCCTTTCACTAATTCCAAAATGTGCCAGATTTTGGCAAGGAGTATCATATAATTATTTTAGCTCTAAGAGGACACGTTGGTGTAAATAAAATGTACAATATCCAGACTACTTTATACAAGTCAGTCGTTACTTATTTCTACAGGGAAACATTTTCCATGGTACCACCGTGAGTTGGTTGCTGTACATTGCTCAGCCAAAACAATCCATAAACGTGATGTACATGTACATGGAAGGCTCTGAGTTTTTCTTTCTTGATGAGATTGAGAAAAAGGGCACTTTGCCACTTTCATTTGAAAATCAGAATATCTGTTGGAACCATTTTTGATCAGTACTCAGTATCAAGGAAGAAAGACCAGGGCAAAGGATGCCCCACCGTAGCCACCATGAAAGTCGGGATGAGCTACGATTATTACATGTCAGTAAATATATTCCTTTTTCCAACTAGAAGTCTTGAGCAACATTGATGGGTCGACAGCTTGCAAACATTTACCAATAAGGTGTACAATTACTCGTGAATGGGTGTGTATAGTACAATGGTACAATCAATTTGGTTTACTACTGTTCATGTAAATTTCAATCATTTGTAATGATACTGTATGTAATTAACACTGACGTTTCCTTTGGCAGGATGTGTTCATGCTTGGTGAACTGCACATACATACATGTACATGTATGTAACATAAGTAATTTACATTGTATACAAACAAAATGTTTTTCACATGAATTAAAATCATACTACACTTTGCCTTAAATCTCAATGTCCAGATAACTAATATTATTACACACTTACATGATGCATTTTATAGGGACAAGTGCACTTTTAGTATTTTAATAGACAACATTCTTTGTCTTTTGTGGGTGTCAGGGAGTTGGGAATAAACTACCATCACATGTAATAATGATCAGATTGTTGGGTCTCATCATTTGATAATTTAAAATTACACACATTATTTGATTATCACACAAACAGTATACAACACACAGTTGGCATAACTGGTGATGTAAAAAAAAAAAAAAAAAATTATCCCTGATGCAAAACATCTACATGTATTATAATGTGAATATAATATCTATCAAATTTCAGCATGTTTTTTACATGAGATGAATTTCAGTACCGTATTCAGGGTGGTTAGGGATTTACATAGTGAGCAGAGGTATACACTAGACTCAGTATCTGACACCAATAAATTATTATATATATTATTGTTATAGTATACACTTACAGTCCCAAGTACATGTATCCCAAAGTGAAAGATTCAGGAAGACTTGGGCCAGCGAGCCCAAATAACAAGTGCTTATCACATGGTCAGGCATACCAATTTTTATTTAAGTGCAAACAATTTGGTGTGTAGTGACACAGGAGAAGAGGATATGGGAGGACTGAGACCACACACTAGCCAAACTGTCAAGTCTGTCATGTCTGTATGTCTGTTCAAATAAATCATGTACAAGTTGCTTTTTTGGCTCTATCTAAACAGAAGTTACACATAATTACATGGACCCACCTTCCATGAGCATTGAAATCCAAGTGGACGCTGGTTTCTCCTGGGGCTGACCGCCTCGCCCTTTCATGCTTTAAGTGTAGCTCCTTGGAATCATAGTTTAATGTTTCATAGTGCTTGATGAATCTGTCCAAGCGTTCAGCATCTGATGATGAAGATTTATGTTGTTCAAAATTTATAGCTTGGATTTAACTGATGAAAAAAAAAATGTACATAAATCACGCCCTAAATCCTAATGCGTTAACAACATAAATATTTGTGCCAACAATAAATAAATAGCACTTGTTGCCAAAGTGTGAATGGCAAAAGTTATACTGCTGTCAGTGTCAGCAGCTGTGGTTTCTCCCTCCCAAAAAATTGTTCAGGTTTTTATTTAAAATTATATCGGTAAAGATGCTGTATCCGGCTGCCACTTTATCTCCCTTAATTTAGGTCAAATTATATCCTTACCTGTCCAGAAAGGTTGGCAGAATATATACAGCGAGGAACAGGCACTTTTGAATGATTACAAAGTGTCAAAATCATGAAAAATAAGCCATTTTCACGTCTACGGTGGGCCTGACAACGCTACTTGCTAAACACACTTTTTTTAAGTTCCTATGTGCATGAATGCATGAAAGTATCGGCCACGCGATGAAATGTCCGCTTGATTTTTCTTTTTTAAAGGTAAATAATTATCGTTTTAGCTTCCTGGAGAGGAATATTTATTAAAAAAAGGGAAATAAAGCCCAACATCCATTAAAAAATCTAACAATGCTTAGTTGCGATAATCGTAACCCTCCATCCTCCCGACGGTCGGAGACAGGAGGGAGGATGGAGGGTTGCGATTATCGCAACTAGCCTATGCTATGGCTATGCCTAGTTTTATTTCTATTTTGTATTATTTTATTTAATATTATTAATTAATAACTTAATAAAAAAACATTTATCTTGACTCATTTTCAGTGTTTAATACTACTGACAGTAACACTGTCAATAAAGATGCAATTAATAAATGCACAGATGCTCCTAAGATCATGTAGATCGAAAACACCTGTGACTCTATTGTTTAACTTTAATGTTAAACAACAAACTTTCACGAAACTGGTGCAACAATAAATAAGCTCGCTAGGCTACGAATACGATACGGTAGAGTCCGACGACAGCAATCGCCAAATTGATAAACTGATGCATAAGATTTACTTACATAAAACGGCGGGAAGTACCACAGCAAATAAAAGGCACCGAAGTAACATGATTTTCTCTACAAAATGGAGTAAAAAAATAATTTAAAATAAATGTTTTGTACAAAGAAATACGCTGCTTTGCCCACTGTTAAAAATCTTCTAGGCGTGGGCCATACTAACTCGACACGGGTGAGTCAACATTCAAGGTAACCGCTACGTCATGGGGGTGCTCCTGTTGTATTTAAATTGTCAAGGTTGGAGCTCATAGTGCCTGACAAAAACTTGTTTATTCTCTTCACCAAATACATCTTAGGGTTTCATTACATAGAGAAGTATAATGTTGATACAATAGTCATTTTGGTGTTAAATAATTATGTTAAAAATTAATTATGATTGTTTATTTATCCCGTACTTTTGCAGAGCTAAGCCCCATGCTATGTCAAACGTGCACACAATGTCCGCATGCGATACTCTCGTCGTAATAATCAACAACAGAGAAGGTCCGGGTTCTGAAAAATTTACAAAGCTCTTCAATGTTAAGCGCAATCTCAAGATTGGGCAGCACATTTCGGGATTTTGGCCCGTTTTGTTTTTCACCGCATGCGCACGAAATAATAGCAATGCTATCAGCCAATGCTCAGTTAAAAATATAAATATTCGAAAAGTGTTTACAAGTCTCTCAGTCTCTTCAGATAAAATCAAAATATTTGCTGACAAATAAAGTTCTTGTTATCGTTTTGCGAGGTTAGCCCAAAATTCATGCCGCTAATTATATCGCTTGCTGCGGGAGCAAATGACAGTTTTCGGGGAGGGGGACTTGCCCCGGTTAAAAGTCAACCCCGGCGGGGACAACATTTGACCATTTTTAACAGTTCCAAAAATCAAAACCATTTTGGGCCCTGTATGTTGAGATAAAAAAAAGTATGAAACCACTACCAATGTATTTTGTAAAAATATTATTTTAAGCATTGTCTGCGATATTTAATAATTGTAAAGGGTGCGCCACAACATTGATAAGATTGTAAATATTGGACACTGACTAAGACACGCGAAGAGAAAATAAATGCTTTTCACAGAAGACTCTTACGTTCAATCCTTGATCTCCAGTGGCCGAAAAAGGTGGAAAACAAAGCGCTGTATGAGAAAACTAAAGAAACCCCTTGGAGTATCCCATAACCAAAAGACGTCTAAGTTGGACAGGCCATCTCTCAGATTACCTGATGAAACACCAGCCAAGAGGCGCGGCTCGCAGAGGGAACCACAAGCACAAGCTGCCAAGAGGTGGTCAACGAACAACGTGGCTGAAAAAATGTCAACAAAGATCTGACAGTCACGGGTATCAACATCAAGGACCTCAGGCATATAGCAGCAGACAGGGAGCAGTGGAAGAAATCAACAGAGTGCGCGATGTCAGATCTACTTGACGCAAGCGCTTGATGATGATGAAATATAAAATGTTCCCAGATTTGCACATAATTTACATGGTTCAGTTTCAATTCAATTCAATTCAATTCTATTTATTTCATAACAGTTTAAAAAAATAAAAAATAAAATAAATTCAACTCCTCCCCCAAGAAAACTCCCCTTTAAATATTTTCCCTGAAGTGTTATAGTTTTTGAAAATCAGTAAAACAACAGACTAAGTTTTGACCGCGAGTCAAAAAAACTTAAAACAGGGGTTTTCACTATTTCCTCGTGACTCCGATGACTGATTTAGCTTAACCTTTCGTTTGTTATTTTGTGTATTATGTCAGGTTCACACAAAGTGCAAATTTTGGTCTTTGCTTTGACAGTTTTACCAATAACGTCAACGTGCTTTAACAGCGGGACGAATTCGATTTCCCCCCTTCTTTTTCTTTCTTTTCTTTTTTGTTTAAAAGCATGTAGAGATACATCTCGCGCAATAACAAAGTGAAGTCAATGAAATCATCTTGTTGAATCACATTAGTGTGTTAAATATTCTCTTACACAGTTTAGCACAATCAATCGTTCAAAATCTCAATAATTATTTGTTTTACCGGGGTGTGTGAGCGTATTGACCTGTTTGGACACCTGATAGTTGTTTTTTTGCCACGAGTGAATGGTGTATATATAAATTGAGTTATTGGGTGCTAAAATAGCATGGATGAAGGCAATCGCGCGACTTCTTTTTGGAGAAAACAACTCTGTTGCCACTGGTGATTCCAATTGGCAATTGGGCTATAGGCCTACATGGCTATTATGATGTCTTGAATTTACTCTAGTCGTGGCACCCTTAAAATATCTCATTGTTATGCAAAAGTATAGCGTTACTATGCCCACGTTGTCGCAAAATATTATCGCACTGGCGGATATCTTTGCATTTATATTTGCGACATTGCAAATAACCTTTGCAAACATTTGCAATGAGTATTTGCGACATGGCAAATACCGTGGCAAATAATTTGCGAAGATTTTGCGACAATGTTTGCGACATCGCAAAAAATCGCAAAGATCATAATTATGTCCCTTCAGGGCAACCATACTTTTGTCTCATGTTTGAAGTATATCATGGTGATAAAGTTCATTATGATTAAATGAATCGTAGTTATTCTAGGTCCTTCCTCTTGACTATAGCCAGGCAAACTTTACACTTTGTAAAAGTCACACTGCTATTATTTAAAGTTGTGTTGTTTTCAAAGTGTACAACAATAGATAACGATTGTTTCAATGTAGATGCCCATCAGAGAGGGGCGGGAGCTCCCCCCTCAGAACCCTTGCTCCCTCCTGCCCCACATAAGATCGAAAAAAGTACAATGTCCAATACATTAAATAGCCCTCCCTATTATGTCTTTGCCCGGCCCTGCTTGTCCATCCTGACTCCCCTGCCCCCCCCAAAAAAAAAACAACAACAACAAACAAACAAACAAACAAACAAACAAACAAACAAACAAACAAACAAACAAACAAACAAACAAACAAACAAACAAACAAACAAACAAACAAACAAACAAACAAACAAACAAACAAACAAACAAACAAACAAACAAACAAACAAACAAACAGACAAACAAACAGACAAACAAACAAACAACCCAACAACCCAACAAACAAACAAACAAACAACAACAACAAATAGTGGTTACGCCAATGGAAAACAGTAGATAAAATAAATTATTATTGTCATAATGCAAGTTTATCTACAAAAGCTTAACCTTATTGGTGATAGCATAATAGTTTATTAGATTTCTGATTTATTATAAACCTGAACATACTGTTATTATAAAGATAACTATGCATAACCAGATTGTGTAAATAATTTATTTACGAACGTTTACATTATGCGGGATCACTGATAAAAACATTAAAAAAAAAATAGTAAAAAGTTATTGACACCGACATATGTCACAACGAGCAGTAAACAACCTTTTAGTTTAGATATTGTTTTAAATATAAGGGGGTGGGAAGCGGTAGGGTTAAACTGAACGACTTTTTTCTTTTTCTCAAGTGATCTCGACCAAGGCCTACTGCAAAGAGAAATCACAAATTTTGAACCCATTGTCAGATGTAGCCTATAATTATTATGTTCCATTTGAACTTATACTAATAAAAGGTGAATCACCGGAATTCATGTATTATTGACCTTTCCGCAGAAGAAGGAACTCGTGCAGCCGTAATTCCAGATCTGACATCATGCCCCTAGAACAAGCTGTGCACAATCTTTAGATAGAGCCTTCAATTTGGGAACAGACTTCCATGGGCCCAAAATCCAGAAATTGTGCTGCTCAATCTGAGGATTGAGCAAATCCCAAAATTGCGCTCAACATCAACAACAGCATCAGATTAAAAATTAACATCTCAAAATGTTGGCCAGCTAGCTGTGTAGATGTGTTGCACACACGCAAAAAATTTTTTTTTTTTAAATCATTTTATAAACGGGCAGGGAGATGTGTGCCCAGGAAGGGAAAGAAAAAATCCGCGCCCGGGAGCAATTTTTTTCTGCAGTTCAGAATTGCCATCCTCGATTTTTTTTTAAGGATTCCCTTTTTAGAATTGCTTCAAAGAAAAAAAAATCCCCATTGAAAATCATTATGACAGTGGCAATTTCGCCTGTAGAAAAAAATAAAGCCGCCCGGGAGGGGGATGACCCATTGACCTTAGAATGGGTGGGTCCAAGAAGGACAAAGGGACACGCAAACGAATATCCCCCAAACCACACAAACAAAAAAACAAACAAAAAACAAACAAACAAACAAACAAACAAACAAACAAACAAACAAACAAACAAACAAACAAACAAACAAACAAACAAACAAACAAACAAACAAACAAACAAACAAACAAACAAACAAACAAACAAACAAACAAACAAACAAACAAACAAACAAACAAACAAACAAACAAACAAACAAACAAACAAACAAACAAACAAACAAACAAACAAACAAACAAACAAACAAACAAACAAACAAACAAACAAACAAACAAACAAACAAACAAACAAACAAACAAACAAACAAACAAACAAATAAAAAACAAACCAGCATCACAATGAGGGAGAGTGGTGCACGTGTCCAACGTACACCCCTCCCCGATTACGTTAGTTACGCCACTGATGCTGTCGGCGATGATCGTTGCGGCCCAAAGCCGATATAAGTTTGTTACACCAGGGCACCATCGTCTAACAGATCACACCTTAAAGGGGCTGTGTCATCACTTATAGCAGTAAATGGAATAATCTTTAGTACGCGCGCGTGCGCGCCGGCGGTCACATCACAGTTTGGCAAAGACGGCACCCTTTGTAAGAGTTCATCTTTCCACGAACAGCCACAGGCCTGCTATAATCATGACGACACAGCCCCTTTAAGGTTTACCTTTATCGCCAAAAATATAGGTTTTTCATTTCTATTTGTAGTATTTGTGTATGATTACACACAGTTATGATGATTGTGTATTATGTGTACACATATTCTTGGTGTACATGTTATGAACAACTCATTTAAAGATCTCAACATTAAAAGTGGAGTGAATAATTGTCTCTTATTAATACTGGATACCAGCGCTGTAAAAGTGTCGATTATTATTAATATTATTATTTTTTTTTATAAATCAATTATTTCTTTCGGAGAACAGGATCATGGTAAAACAAAAAATGTATACAATATATTAATAAGAAAATAAAAACTTACCGGTCAGTTTCAATCAAGCACACTAAAAGCTCAGAGAGTACAATCCTGAGAAAAGTTTCTTTGTTTGAAATGCCGTTGAAGTCGAGAAAAATAGCATCAGAGGACTCCCAAATCAACATGTTTTTTTCGTAAGAAGCCTGCGCAACGTGAACGTGCGCGAAATTTCTGTTTTTGTGTTATTACTACTCACTTTGGTGAAAAGAAAGGATTTACGTCCATATAAAACGTTAACACCTAATATAATTATCACAGGTTGGCTGTATATAGTGTGTTAATTGAAAAGCAGGTGATGGAAATTATGTTGCTCTTCCCAAAACAGTGCTGTACTTTCTTTATGTTGTGATATTACTCTCAGGCTAGCTAGTACCGCAACGTTAAAAAGTTTATTTTAATGATAGGGGGCGGGCTGTTACTTCTACGGTGTGCACGCTGCGCAATCCGTTGAGGTTCGGCTTTGGCTAGAGGCTAAACATCAACCCCACTGTACTACTTCATTTACAATTTGCCATAGATTGGTATTTTATGAGGACGAGGTTGAAAGCCATGGTGTTATGTACCCAGGCTTATCGTATTACACTCGCGGTGATTTATGAGTGCTGGATACCTAGCCACTTCATACACAACACACGTGTGATTGGATTGCCTCGGGGGGCTTGGCTTCCCTTCCCCTGCATATCGCGATCGGTGTACACTTAAGTGTACGTGGCACACACTCAGTGTAGGGGCTCGATTTTGTTCGTAGAACTCGCCTCCCTACCTACATTAAGACAACATCTACCGGTAGTACCTCTTCCAAGCATGGATACGTTACGGCGGAAACCTGCTTGGAAAACCTTGCTACTTGGACTGATTCTTTGCGTGGTGAGTTTCCTTATCCATTTTTGTGTACTTTCCAAAACTTTGATCGACAGTGACATAAAAACTTTGAGCATGATTGATACATGTATTTTGTGAAAAGACATTCTTAAAAAGTTTGCGGACCGAGTCGGGGTTCGTCCGCTCTCCAATGAATGACCGCCTTTTACAGTACCAAGACGTCTAGGTACTGGGCCCAATTTTACCAAGGGGGTTTGGTCAATATTTTTTCTTAATTTAGAACAAAATTAGAGTTTCGTTAGACTAGAGCATGGTTAGAGGTGCAGAATACGGTACAGCTTTCATATTATTTTGTAGAAATGTTTGCTTGTTTCTTTTTAAATGACGAAAAACATGCCAACTACGATACACAAAAATCCTGAACTGAAGTTAACTGTTAAGGGATCTAGACGAATGAAGTTAATAACCCATAAAATTAAAAATAATAACTTCCAATGTTTTAGTCTTTAATATAGAAAAAAAACCTTAACAATTGCCTCTGTTGCCTCTGATCATTGGCATTGCCTTGGTGTCCATGGAATGTTCCAACAGAAATTTACGGTTTCCTCAGTCATAGTCAAACATTACTGATACTACCACTTGACTTAGTACCCGTAGAGCGTGCTTTCAAGAAGAAAATGCCTTGGTCAGTTGGTACCCTTGCCCTTTCAATTCTAGAATGAAGCAAACGTGGCCCAATTTCATGAAGCCTGTAAGCAGACGTTTTCTGCTTCACCTGTTTACAGACTCAGAGTGGCCAATTTAAAACAGAATTACTTTTTCATAAGCACGTAAAACAAAGCAGGAGGCACGCTAGCTTGCCGGCAGTTTCTGGTAAGTAGATGAGTAACGCAACAATGCAAATCCATTGTGAACGCGCAAAAATGAGCTGTCAAATTTTCTCAACTTTTCATGACACACACTTTTGTTTACGCATGTTTTTCTGCTAGTGCTATAGTAACTGCACACGAAATTGCTTGCTGTTAAACAGCTTTATGAAATTGGGCACAGGCCTGATTGATAGTGATATCATCTCATCATGGTCGTATTAAATAAAATAATAGTTTTTAATGAAAATGTTAAAACCACTAGGCCTATATAATACTTTTACTAGCACCTTGAACTTTTAATACCGTTGAATTTTGAAAAGGTGTAATCAGTGCAATGCTTCGGTAAGTTCAGGGGCCAATGATTTTATTTTTCCCACATTGGTAATGTTTGCTTAGGTTCTCAGCGTTGTCAAGAAATAACCCATGGTCCTGGTCCTCGTCCTGGTCCTGGCAGGCTGAGGTGTCGTTTGGTTTTGCCAGGAAGTGGGTGAAGGCTGCATTGGTCTAAAAAAACCCACTTGAGTCCTTGACCACTGGCCAGAGTTCTTAAAGTTTAGCATTTGGTCAGTAACCCCACAACTGTGGCGTGTCTTGGCCAGGCGGTTAAGAGCACCAGACTCAAACTCTGGTGTTTTAGATCAGCAGTGTGTTGGTCCGGAACCCGATCTTGACACTTGTGTCCTTAAGCAAGACACTTAACCATTATTGCTTCCTCCTTCAGATGGGAGGTAAAGCCGTAGGTCCCGTGAGTTGTATCAATATCTATCAACGCACGTAAAAGAACCATGTAGTAAACACTCATTGCTAAGAGAAGGCATTCGCCATGGTGTTTCTGGCGTGGTTAGTAGTTGCAACTCGCTCCCACAAGTTGGTGTGATGTTTCTGTAAGGATTCTTTGCCGACTACATGGTACAGCAGGCCTTGAATTTACCCACGGCACCCACAGCAATTGCCGTGGTGCCCTGTGCTTTTGCCGTGGTGCCCTTTGCAAAGATATTATACAAATTTACATTTTCCTCATTGAAGTACCCCTTACCAGAGGAAAATTGCCGTGCCCCTTCAAGAGTGAAGCTCAAGGCCTGGTACAGTATACAGATACAGAGCAACTCATGCTGCAGTCTAGGATTTTTCCAAACATCAAGTAATAAACCAAGGAAAACTGACTGGGTAAATTTTAATTCAATATTGAAGTCAAACTGTTGACTAGAACGGAATTTGAACCCGGGACCTATAAGCCTCAGCTTATAATTTAGTGTAACACTTTATTCTAGTTATAGTCTGACGTTGAGGTGAAAAACAAACACTGTCTGTCTGGAATATAGAAAAATAGTTTTAAAAACATTGAAATTACTACATGATTTTTTTAAAGTAATTTTTAATTTAAAAATAAATTCCAGATTTAAATGGGGTGGGGGATGTGCTCCACTTAGTTACACCACTGTCTAGTACACAGATATTTATTGCACAACTGTGAGCTTACACTGTGTGAATTGGTCATTTTTCCCTTTGAATGGCTTGATAGATAATAAACATTGATTTTCTTTTTCTTTTAAACACTGCTAGTCAGCAATTATTGAGCCAGAGCCTTGCCATATGGTTTACTATTTGTGTTGATACTCTGACATGTCTGAAGTGTTAACCTGGCATGCCCAGCAGCTGGAATACTTGTATTGCACGGTGCAGTGTAGGATAATTTGTACTTGAACATAACCAAATCAACAGGTGGTGGTAATGTGCATGGTTGGACTGCATGTAACAGTGCTTTCCCCGTGCACAAGCTAGCGTATAGGGCGCAAACTACGGCCGATATGCGCGAATTATGGGTCGATGCTACAGGGTGTCGTTTGTCAATTAATTGTTCGAAGAAAATTTGTTATGATTTGTAACTACTGTATAGGCCTATTTCATGGGTTATAACAATAGACCGATCCATTAAGCCCTACCCTTTCTGTACTGACCAATCACAGACGTGATTCCACAACCAAAAGTTTGACAAACACATTAGTGCATATGGTGCGCGAGCACAGTGGGAGGAGCTTATTGGATCATCCGATTAGTCTATTGGATGTAAACCATAAACAGTGTGTTAAAAAATTGTTTTTAATTGTTGTGTGCATACCGCGGTTTTGTGCACTTTTATTACTTGTAAACCATGAGTTGATATGAACATCCAAGAATAGTATGGTTTATAAACAATAATTATAACGCGTTGTCTATATATATGGTTTTCAAACCATGCACATATTATGAGGATGATATTAAATCATGGTTTATAAACCATAAAAGAGGAATCATTCAAAAAACATGGTTTATAAACCATGTAAACCATAAAAAAAATGTGTGTTCTCAAAATCATGGTTTACAAACCATAACATACACATGTATGTAAGAACCATCATAAAACATGGTTTGTGCATTTGTAAATCATGGTTTATAATCCATTGAAACTGATCCACAACAAAAAATTAAACAAATGAAATAAATCACAAAATCATGCTTTACAAACCATAAAATAAGAATCATTGTAAAAACATGGTTTATACATCAGGGTTTGCAAACCATAAAAGAAGAATCATTATGGAAACATGGTTTGCAAACCATGAAAATTGATACAGCATAAAACATGGTTTATAAATCATGAAAATTGTGTTTGCACACAAGATCACACATGATTGTAGCTTACAAACCATGAAAAAAGAATCACCATGGTCTATAAACCATGGAAATTGAATCCACCAAAAACATGGTTTACAAACCATAAAAATTGATGCACTAAAAACATGGTTTACAAACCATAAAAATTGATGCACTAAAAACATGGTTTACAAACCGTATAAACTAATCACCATGACGACTGAATGTGTTTTCATTCATTAGAATATCTAAATGCATAACAGTTTTGAAATAATTTGTACACCATAATCAAGATGTTCCGAATTGGTTTGTGGGAGTAAGGTCGGGAAGAACTATGGAAGGAACAGTTCACACAGTATTGATTAGAGATACATGGCACCAGTTCCCAACTGGTCATCAGAAGACAATGACAGCAAGAAATTGATCGGGGCCCAGTTCCATGGCGCTGGTTACCAAAAATTCTGCGCTTACGGCGCCCTGTCAAGCGTGTATTTGTGTTGTCCTCACAGCTGGGCGCAAGTGCAGAACTCCTTGGTAAGCAGTGCCATGAAATTGGGTTGGCCCTGGAATAATTATTAACAAAAAAATCAATCTTGAAAATCAGGATTTAATTAGGTGTAAACATTCAGGCCTCGGGGGGGGGGGGGGGGGGGGGGGGGGGGCAACAAAGGCAATTTCCTCCATGCCCCTGGTCATTGCCTTGGTGTC
Source organism: Marthasterias glacialis (assembly GCA_911728455.2). Lineage (NCBI taxonomy): Eukaryota > Metazoa > Echinodermata > Asteroidea > Forcipulatida > Asteriidae > Marthasterias > Marthasterias glacialis. The sequence continues at coordinate 13,564,011 of OU452229.1, forward strand.
CCTTGAAACGTTCCAATAAAACTTTAAGTTTCCCTCAGAGAGGTCCTCTTCACCAAGGAATTTCCATTACAAGAACGAGGCATCAGGCCCAGAGATGTTTTGAATAATTGTTAGTGATTTCTATAGCCTAAGTATGAAAAATGTAATTGTTTTCTAAGCATGGCAATTCATTTTCAGAATCTGTCATTAAGCTGCAAACATGGACAAAACACCAGGGTGGCATGGGTGGCATGTGCGCGAAGCGCTCGCCTCTCACCAATGGTCCCTGGTTCGATTCCCTGCTGAGGCCATTACATGTATGTGAGTAGAGTTGTGCGCTGGTTCTCTCCTGTGCCATGAGGGTTTTTCTCCAGGCCATCCGGTTTTCCTCCCCCCCCCCCCCCCCCGGAAAAACCAAACACTTTCGATCTCAGGCAGTGCTCCCTGGTAATATGGGTTGATGTGGCTGGCTGCCGAAGGCGCCCTTGAATGCCTGCAGCTCGAACACGTGTACCTGCGTCCTTCACAATTCAGCTTCTCAGCTGCAAGTAAAGATGATTAGCCTCCCAATTTATCATTATTACATTATTATTAAGGTGCCACAGGCTTGATGCTTCACAGAAGTCGATGAAGGGAATTGCCTTCATGCCCCTGGTCCAGTGTTTTAGCTAGGATTTGAAAAGTGGGAGTGCAAATTGAAAAATAGGGTGTGCAACTTTTTTTTAGCAAAAATCTACCTGGTGCGCAAACCATGCACGAGCACAACGCGGTCAGTGCGCTAAGTCTTCCAAATTACCTTAAACAATTAATTTTGTTGTTTTAATATTGACTAATTTGAATGAAATAGGATAAAGGGCACAGGAAGCTCTTTATTGATTGTAGATACTATCTGGTGTATTCTTGGCACTGAATCTGGGTTCCAATGTTGTGTCTTGTGAATATTTGTTTTTTGGAGTTATTTTAAGAAATTAAAAATTAATGTGTTTCTCTTTTAAATACTGTTAAGTGATTTTTTTTAATGAGACATTATTCAGTACATGTAGGTGCAAGCAAGTGGCTTTAGTTTATATGAAATAACCATAAAAAACACCAGAATACCAATTAACAAAACTCTGCAATGATATGCACAATAAAAAGAATCTCAATAAACATCATATTACTATAATTACTTTAGTAAAGTTAAGCTGAGCACGAGTCTTGACGTTTTAGGTGGCATAAAATTTGTGTTATTATTGGAAAATGAATAATAACTTAAATGGGACACATGTCAGAGGTAAGTTTTAACTGATCTTTGTGGACAGTTTCAGTAACATTTTCTGTAACCAAAAACCTAAAACAGCACCAAGTATGTTCATAGTACAAGTAAATTATTGATAGTAAAAAAGAAATGCGTGAAGTTAATCACGCATGAAGAACTAAACAAGTAACTTTACAACCGACTTGATAAAAATTAAACTGAAGTGAATGACATGAACTAGCATGGAGGAAGGAAAATAGATTTTCCTTCCTCCATGGAACTAGACATGAACTAGTCATTGAACCTTCGATATCGGAGTTGGAGGGCTTGTACGATCGTCGCAACAGTAATTTTATTTTTAGTTCTCATGATTATTGGTGGACAAGGTAGCGATGTAGCCTCACTTGATTTAAAAGGAGAACAAAGTTCTCTAACTTTCATGCATGCAGAAAAACAACGATTTACTACAGTTTTGTTCTTACTTGCAAGCTGGAGGCATCAGTTTAGTTGTAGAACCCCAAACTACTGTTGCTCAATCGTAAACAATCCACACGTGCGAGTCAAAATCTGGACGTTGCAAACCAGTTTGCTTTGCCTACACAAGTCTGCATTGCCATACCGCACAGTGTGCATGGCAATCTACCGATGGAGGTGAACGGACTTCACTGTCTAATTTACATAGCGTGAAACGAATGTTTCTATTGGCTGTTGAATTCCTACACCGCGTGTAACGAATTTTGCCATTGGCCAATTTCGCCCTACGTCCAGCGGTTGCAATAAATTCAGCAAGCGTGCACTGCAACTTCGAACCGACCATGGAGGATCGAAAACTTGAACGTTCGTCAGGTGGAAGTGCTGAATAGCCACGCGGCGAAATAGTTGGATAATTATTGCTTATTTAAATTTGCTTGCAGTTTTAATTGAAAAGGGTAGCCTCCTCAGAAAAAAAGATAAATTGTGGGAGTTTAGTCCTATATTATGCCATTGCGGATATTTTTGATTGGCCGGCCGGACCATTTGGCAAGGTGTTTCAGCTGGTCGCGCCGCCATGTTATTTGACCAACGTACGCCAGAGTCGAACCCTGTCACTGGACAAGGCCGATGTTCTATAATCTTGTTTCACAATGGCTGAAGAATTTACTGAATTTTTGGCGGGTTTTTTTAATAATGAAAGGCAGAAACTCGGGTCAATCCTTACCTTCAAGACGAAATCCGTTATTTTTTCTTCTCTCCGATTTCATTACCCTCTTTTTTCCGTCCGTTTTCCATCAAAGTTTTTATACACGCATACGATTGCGTAGGACAGGTATGGTTCCATGTGTTCATTCCACAATTATTATTCGGTTTTACGAATCCATTTAATTTGCCTTACACACACGGTACCCGCGTTAGTTCAACACGAAGCAACTTGCGTCTTTTGGGGATCGGAGTCAACGGTTTTCTGTCTTTTTTTATTTACTTTTTTGGTTACTTTTTTGTTATGGTTAATTTGAATAATAATACAATTTTAAACTGGGATAATATTACAGCACATATTTTATTCAAAAGTAGTGCACGGCTTGATTTCAGACACAAAGCCGTGCTTGAAAAAATAGGCCGTGATTTCAGAAAAATGGCCGTGCAAAACACGGCTGCACGGCTCGCTAGCTAAAACGCTGCCCTGGTCATTGCCTTGGTGCCCCTTGAAATCTTCAAACAGCTAAAATTTATTTCCCTCATAGAAATGCCCTTTACTGAGGAAAAACTGTGTTGCCCTTACTAGAACCATAGAGCTACTTTTACAGAGCTACCTTTTTATAGCTCAATGCAAGAAATAGGAACGCGCCCAAAAGCGCACCTGTAAGATCATCCTGGGGTCCAAGTATTCTACCTACGAACAAGCCCGTACATCTTGTAGACTTTTACCATTGTCAGAGAGGAGGACTCAGCTGTGTACCAAATTTGTCAACAAAATGATGAGCTCATTGCGAGTTTCGCAATGGGCTACCTCCACTGTGTGGCCAAAGAACTGGTATGCAACAAACAAACTCAAATCGGCTGAAAACTGAGCGGTGCAGAACCAAACGCTATCAGGATAGTCCAATTTGCTACTTAACAAAACTTTATCATTTAAACAACTTGAATAAGAGAATGATTTTTAATCATAATGTCGTGCATCTGATTGTGGTCTCTTTGGGACTGTGTGGGAGAATTTTTGTAAGATTCTCAATAGGCGGCTTAGGAGTCCCCATTCATTTTATCTTGTTTTCTTGCTCTCTTTGTTTTATTGTCCATTTTTCATCTTGTCTTGTCGATTTTTTAAAATATTTTTTTGGGGCCCTTATGGTCTCCCTTTATTTGTTTATTCTATAATCTGTTTGTATCTCATGTCCCCAATTTTGTATTTTCTTGACTTTGTTGTGCCATTTTTAATGGATTTTGTATCTTTGTACATTGTATTTTTTGCAGTTTCAGCATTTTTTAATGTCTTTAAAGCCCCAGCTCAACATTGGTAAGAAGAAAAACAAAAATTTCACAGATTTACATACCTGTACACCTTACACGGTATAAAGATAATGATGGTAGAAAACTTTCCTTCTGCCTGATGTGTTATCGTTTTTCAGTAATAAATGAAATAAGATCCAAAATGAAAACTCTGCCCATAGGAATGCATTCAAAAATGCTGAATTCATTTCTACTGTTTTCTCCTAAAGGAAACAACGAAATGAGCTGACATTTTCACAGGTTGGTTTTATTACAAATATCTTGATATGTGCAAAGAGTGGAAGCATTTACAGTCAGTTTACCACTGTTGAGCTGGGGCTCTAATCATCTTTAAATCAGGTACAATGCAGCTTTTAACTACGAGGCATGATAATAATAAACTACTATGAATTAATGAATTTTAAATCGTTAGCCTTGTATTACATGTATGATATCTACACTACCCTTGGCACTTGTTCATTTATACTTCGTGAACGCATAATGGTATATGTAGTTGAAAGTACAAAGCACAAATAAGCACAAAGCACAATTGTTTCTTGGCTCCTTATTCTGTTATTGTTTGCTGACTGTGGCTTCGTTATCAATAATTTCTGAATGGCGGGTCTGCGACACACATTGTTTCAGAAGTATTGATAAATCATTAATGCAAATTTTTGTTTTATTTGTTTGTTGACTAGCTGTCCCCTCCCAATATCAGCTACAATATCAGCCTTGTGGCTGTTGACAGGCATTGTTGTGCACTGGCTCTCTTTGCCCTTGGAAAGACTTACTATACATACAGTATTGATTTGGTGTAGTGAATGTGGATTGCCTGAAAGCTCAGAACTTTTAGTTAACTTACAAGCCCATAGTTTTAACTAGACAACAGACAAGTCATGGCATTGCCATGCCTGTAAACGTTTTTCATGTAATTCACATGGCGAAAAGTTGGTGATTGCCTCATTTGTGTAAGCCAATTGTGACGCTTTATGCCAAAAACCAGGCACTTCCTGCCAAAAGTCAGATAGCTGAGAATGAAGAGCTTTCAATAAAGCACCTGCATAATTTGTAGACGTTAATTAGGCCTATATATTATTAGCTACATGTATTACACAAGCGCGAGTGGAATACAGATATAAGTGTATTATAAATATAGCACAGTTTCTGCATCCCATATAGTCCACATTCTGGAAATGTGTGGAAGCTTTTCAAAAGGAGAACCAGGTCAAAACCAGGAGATCAATTTGGTATAATTTAACTGCTGAACGCAATAATGTAGTGTCCATAGAGCTTGAAATACCCACTGGACAACTGGCCAGAGTCCAGTAAGCACTTGGCCAGTAGTCCAAACAGAACAAGTCCTGTACATGTATTTGTCCAAACACACTTTTAACAAGTCTTGCTTGCAGTATATTGTTTGTGCAGAAACACTTTTAACAAGTTCTGCAGTTCAAAACACACTTTCTAACAAGTCCAGCATTCTTGCGTTTTTCAAAAAATACTTTTAACTGCTGACTCCAGGTTGTCTCCAACTATATATTTTTTACATGTGTTGTAATATAATATTAACCCGCCTATGATAAGTGTGTTTCTTGACAAAATCCACCCATGCACCACGATGCCACTACGGTGGCATTTGGGGGCACACACATAGATTAGAGGTACTTAAAGTTAAATGCACAGATTTCAGCCATTGCCCAAGGTGCTTTGATGAGAGTGGTAAACTAAAAAACGTCACAAGCTGTATGGAATTTTGGCTACTGTGGGAAGAAATAAGGGTCTCAACTTTGGTCAATTTCTGCAGTGGCTATCTGTGGCACTGATGAATCACACATTCAAATACAGTGATAGGAAAGTGGCATGGGTTACTTTGCTGTTGTGTGCATCTACATGTATAGCGTACAGGAGATTTTGAGGCGCTTTGAAGTATGCACTTAAAGGATGGTTTTAATAAGCTTCTGATTCAAAACCTTTTCCTAAAAAAAAAGCAAATATAACAAAAAAAATTGTTTTTTTTTGGTCTTGTAAAAATATTTCTGTCGATTGAAAGTGCTGAGCAACAACACCTATTGGACTACTTGAGATATATACATTTATGTTGTATTTTTGTTTCAAGTATGAACAGTGGTTCATGCTTACATGTTCTTACCAAATGAGGTTACAATGTAGGTCAAAATAATTAATACTATTATTATTCTTTAGAAACAAAAGGAAACAAAGAACCCAGGGTAACATTAGCTTGCAGTTTTATAAATTAATTGCATGGGCAAAACAGGGCCGAACATAATGGCTCTGCTTAAAGTGAGTAAAAAAAAACGAAAAAAAAACAAACGGCACTTACAGTTGCAAAAATTGAATTGACAATTTCCTTTTCAGTTATAACAAATTTCTGTTCGATATTTCCCTGTAATAACAATTGTCCAAGATATTTTTACTGCAAAAGGATGGCGAAATCAGCCATGGCCCAGCGCAGGGAGATGACAGGAAAAAAGAAGATCCCTAAAATCAGGCTTAAGGGTTTAAAAACAACAACAGTGCATTCAAGAACATTTTGTTTAATGTCTACATGATTATTTCTTTTTTTCTTGTCTGCAGTTTCTCTTTGGACTGTCAGTTGCCAAGAAGGTCAAAATGCAGGATGTCTTGGTGGTGGACGACATCAAGGAATTCAAGAAAATGCTTCGCACGCGCAATAATGTGCTAGCAATGTTTTCGAAAACAGGTAAGTACTAAAACATGGAATTGAAGACTTTTTGAAAACATGGATTTTTTATTTTATAAATGCAAATCTTCCATCATAAGGCCCAAAGGCTTTTTTAAAAAAAGCGTTCAGCTTTACACGCCGTTTTCTCTGATAGCTAGTTTTTATTGGTATCTAGGTATACTTGTGTGTCAGTTCGGGCATCAGTGATGGTCCTGTCGAGTCCTTTAAAAATGCTCTGATAAAATGAAAGATTTTTTAATTTATAGTAAAAACGCCCTTGCCCCTTCCCTACTGAAGTTCCAGCCCTGTGATTTTGATTGAACACAATGTACAACCTCAGAGGATTGAAAAAAAAGAGTTCAAATTTACCCACAGTTCAGTTGCTCCTAGCATTTGTGAATCAGAAGACAGTTTAAGTTTATGTTTTATTTGTGGATGGTATTATAATTTGGTGATTAAGGTTGGGTTTTTCTGGATTTAGTGCATAAAAATCTGTAACCTGTCAGCTGGGCTCAATTTCATTGAGCTTCCAAGCAGAAAATTTGCTTAACAATTTTCTGGTGAGCAAAACTAAGTGGGAAACCAGTCAAAGACAGTATCTTGGATGGTTACCTTATTACTTTTTGTGCTTAACCAGCTCTTTGCAATTGGACCCTGGTTTTAAGACTGCTCTTTTTGACCTTTGACACAGCCAAAGACGCCAGCTCATGGATGAATGTGTACGGAGAAGTGGCAAATGAGATGAAAGGCTTGGCAACTCTTCTCACAGTGGACTGCAGGTACAGATCCAACCACTTTGATATTTGTGAATATTGTGTCCGTAGGGAACAGACATTTAAGCAAACCCTATAGTAGATCTCTGTTTAAATACTCTACCTCATGCATATTCATAGCTAATCAAAAGCATTACGATTGGTTCAACTGGCATCATGTGATAGATTGGCTATATGCTGTCAAGATTGCATACATAGGCTACATCTTGTATATGGAAAATGACTCCGCCATAAAATTTAATTGGACAAACTCCATGGGAAATACACAATGTGCTTGTGAGGTTGTTGTTGTCAACGACAACAAATGGAGACTGCATGGGGCAGAGCAAGATGCTAATCTTGATCCCTTAAAGGTTTATCATGTTTTTACCATCTTTGTCATGTGCCCTGTGTGCAAATGGTAATAATGAAATGGATTCTCATTAGAACAAACTGGGGTCTGACTATTTAACCCTTCCAACCTCAGTTTGGTCACATTCATTTAAACAGGGAGGGAAAAGTAGTCTGTTATTAATTATTAAAGAAAGTTTTTTTGTAAGCAATTGAGGGATTTTAAAATAAACTATTTCAGTTCAGTTCAGTTTATTTCCGCAGTATAAGAAAAGGCTATTATTAATGGGAAGTTGAAAGTATATAATGATTTTGTAAGGCTGAAGTAAAGAATAATCATGGTAAATTGGTGAAACTGTGGAGGGACCCCTAAAGAAACAAAGCTTGTAAGGATATGGGCCCCCTAAGCATGCATGTACAGTGAGCTGAGATGGTTTTTTTTAAAAACATTATGTGCAAGACACGGTAGAAAAAAATGGCCCTTGAAGAGCAGGTGACCAGGTAGGGCTCAACGTGCTCAGTGCCCAAGCTGCTAACAATGGAAGTAGTGACCTAACGTGCAAATTTAAAGATATTGTCTTTGCCATTTGAATTCAAATATGTTTCTGTTTTTTTTTATTTCGTACAGCGATGCTAAAAAGCTCTGCAAGAAGTTGAAGGTCTCACCTAGCAACATAGTTTTAAAACATTACCAGTAAGTTGATTGCCCTTATTCTCGGACACAAGAGGGTGCTCTGTCAGGGTCTTTTGGGCAGGTGAAAATTTACATTAGAATGAAGTCTTCACAAGTTTTCTTTGTGTTTATGCTTGCTTGTAATAATACTACTACTAATAATAATCAGTTCTTATGTAGCACTTTATCTACAGTCATCTCTCACAGCATTTAATATGTTTTTTAAACACTGGTTTGCCAAGTTTTTGAATTGTGAGACCCATTCACATAGCACCTTGTAAGGGTTTACAAGGTGATGCCGTGTTATCTGCAGCCAATCATGCCAGAAACACCTTTCTCTTAGCGATAAGCGTAAATTGATTCTTTTACGTGCATTACACAACACACAGGGCCCATGGGTCTACGTCCCTTCAAAAGGAAGAAGTAAACTTGGTTTTAATAAGTATCTAGGACACCAAGTGTCGAGACCGGGACTCAAACCAACGCTCTGCTGATCAGAAACACCAGAGCTTGAGTACGGTGCGCTTGACTGCTCGGCCTAGACAAGCCGTGTAATTGTTACCATAATGGCCTCATACTGCCAGTAACAGCAGGCATAATATTCCTCGTTATTTCAATCTAATTTCTGATTTTGTTTGACCTCGGAATACTATTCAGATCATAAATAAATAGCCAAGAAAAAAAAATGCCTATAAAAAACTGAGGCCACATATGTAGCTCCCCTTTGTACTCCTTAGTAAGATTTTCCATTTAATATTTTTTTTAACCAAGTGTAAAATATCCAGCCTGTGTCGAGGAGGGGAAAAAAGAAAAAAAGGGAGAATCATGAAAGATCCTTGAATTTTTTTTTTTATATATCGTATCCAATTTCAAGGCATTGCTTACTGCGTAATTCAGGGCTTTTGGCACTCTGGAAAGCACATAGTTCTATTGGTCGTAAGCACAGGGTTCCACTGTTGACAAATTAAGAGATTGACATTTAAAACAAATAAATAAACCCAATAAAATTGACCGTCTATTTACGTTACACGTTTGTAGGAATACTTTTTTAAAGTTTTTGAGAATGTTTTTGTTTCTTTGCAGGGATGGTGAATTCAACAAAGATTACGACAGAAGGAAAAACAAAAAGGTAAAAAAAAGGGAAAAATTAAACCATGAAAATGCTGGTTCAGCAGGATTTACCTTTAACTTTTTCAGTGACTTAGGCTGTGTCTGAATTGTTGGCTGTGGCTGCAGCTGTTGCTAAGGGTGTGACTAAGGGGAGGCTGTGTTGATCCAGTCATAGCCAAAGCTATTCATTCGTACATGGCCTTTCTGTGACCAGTTAGCTTGTCATTTCACATGTCCGATGTAGGGATCGGGAACCAGTCTATATGGTTTGTAAAAGTTTGTAAAAAAATAACTAATAAATCAGCTTAAAATAAACCTGTTGCTTTCCACATTGCTTCCAAATGATTTCATTTAACATAACGCTCGCTGGGAACGCCCACAATAAACAAGCCTGGCGACTCATGATGTGCTATATGACATCACCAGTGGAAGGAGAAATGTTGAGAAATACTTTTTGCTACAACAAAGGACGTGCCTGTAGTAACAACAAAATTCAAACATTTTGGTAACGTTTCTCGTTCCACCAGTGGCGTCAAATCATGAGCGAGGCCTGCTTTTGTAGGCGTTCCTGTAGAGCATGATTTACAATGAAAAAATTTTCATGAAATATATATATATATAAGGAAAAGTGACAAGTATAATTATTATCAGCGGGTTCATTATGTATTTAACTGAAAACTTTTACATGGCATATGGACAGGGTAGCAGAGCACACATCCCTTAAGGGAGAATATATTTTGATCAATTGCGCTGCATTTTCATCAGGTGGTTTTATGGCTTCCTATTAAGCCAGCACTCCTGTCAAATCCCTCTTGCCCGTGGATTAACCATGTTGATGCACTTTCTAAACTCCCTGTTCCGATTCACGATTGATCACTTACTCAGGGCTTTTCCTGTCCATCCCAAGTCTCAGACTGTCGTCTTGCTCAGTGCTGAGCTTGGTCCCTGAAAAAAAGGATGATTTATAATTAAATTTCAATTACTAATCAGATTGCATAGAGATAGTACAAGTACATGTACTGTGGGGAATCGGAATCCATGATTAACAAGAAACCTGCCATAAGGCTGCTGTAAAGACGTAGTTGAAAAAGATTAGACAAGATAAAGATAAAACAAAAAATTGTTTTGTTCTACCAGGGAAATTCGTGAGGCCTTTTGACATTATACAAGTAAAATAAAAAAATAAGGACCATACATACAAATTTTGAATAGCTATTTTTATAGATTAGAGAGAGTTCTAAGCTTTCATAAGGTATTAGAAACTAAAAATGAATTGTTGTCAGGAACCGATATTATCTCACATCCACCAGCCGTATGTACAAACAATTTGCATGTTACATGTACATGTATTTTGTGCATTGTCCGTGGCGTATGCAAAGGTTTTTGTATGTTTTTCATTTTGAAACAGCATCATCTGTCAAAATTCATTCTTTAAAAAACTGTCTTACTGTGAAAATTGGGCCATGCAACTTTAAATGCAAGAAGCAATTGTCTTTGTTATTCTGTCTGTTTACAAAAAGAGCGACCTGGTACATGCAGTGCATTTTTTTAGGCAGGCAAAATACTACACTGGTCATTTGGGAAATTGTACATTTTATATCATAATTTCCACCAGTGTTGTAGTCGAGACCTGGAAGTCTGAGACCAAGACCGAGACCAAGGCGTTCGAGACCGAGACCAAGACCGAGACCAGCCCTTCCGAGACCGAGACCGAGATCGAGATCGCAAAAAAAGGTCTTGAGACGGTCTCGAGACCGAGACCAGGTCTCGAGACCTACAACACTGATTTCCACATAAACTCAAGAGTTGTAAAAATAACAGCTGTACAAGTGCCAAAGGTTGATAAAAATGGCACAGTGCAATCTCCATGAAAATGGAAGAGTTCAGTGTTTTCTTCCATTGAGCTGTGTACAAATCGTGCCTGCAGGAAGTCCAGGCCCTGTGGCTCTTTTGCAAACATTTTGATGTCACAGGTTCATAGTCAATATTTTAGAGTAGCCCCATGTGGAAAGGTACATGTACATAGTCCCAAATTGACTGACACAGACCCAAAGCGTAATATGAGGTCGAAAGTTGCATGGCCAGTTTTTCATTATATAACATAGATAGCTGTGTTAGTCTAACAGATGAAATATAAAAAACTTAATGAGAGCACATAAAGACTAACTAATAGTAAAAAACTGCATGAGCTTTCGTAGCAACAACTACTTCATCATATGCAATGAAGGGGACAAGCTTTTCATTGAAAGAAGTCTTTTAAAATAGTTTTTCTCTGAATGAATTTTGACGGATGATGTTGTTTCAAAAAAAAAAAAACATGCACAAACTTTCCCACATGCCACGGTCAATGCACAAAATACATATAACATGTAGATGTATGCATGACATGCAAAAATTGATGGACCTGAAATAATGTTGGGATCCCGACAAAATTCATTTTTTAGTTTTTAATTAACTACCACTTATCATTGGCGGATTTTTTGTGTGCAATACCTTTAATGAAAGTTTTCTCTAATCTATAAAAATAGACATCTACATTTTTGGGTCAAATTAGCCTAGCACCTATAATGTAAGTAGGCCCGACGGTACATACATGTATGTGTTGGTCTGGAAAGCAATACGCGAGGGTCGTTTAGTCATGTCAGTAGAGGAACATTCTTGTCAGCCTTCAGACAGATAAGGTCGCGATGATATTTGGCATGGCGCTCTGTAATTTGAAAGCGATGACAAGAAACCTTGTAGTGGGATCCGTTGAACGATGTGGATTTGCATGCAGGGGCTGATGGGGGACTTTTTAGGCTTGGAGAGAACAGTGTACACAAAACTAAATGTTCAGCAATCCAAAGGCTCGTCGGAATTCCATTTTTTGAGAACAATGGTATGAGCTGAATATAGCTGTTGCATTGAAGATTAACCTGCAGGGCTCAGAATGCACTGAGGCAATAGATACATTCAGCTCAATCTTGGGAAGCACTGAGTGTACAAAACTAAATCTTTAATCCTCGATGCAGTACATGTAGATACGTTCTGCTAATTCCAGTGTTCTAATAAAACATTGTTCTAATCGCCACTGGTTTGATGAGAATTATTGTTTTATTAATTAATTTGCCTGTTTTTTTAGAAACATTGAAAAAGCTGTCCTGTAATATTTTCACGGTCATACGAAGAGTACTATTTTTTGGGGGGAGGGGGAATCGAATCAACAGAGGAAATGCTCAAATTTGTGGGGAAAATTGCCTTTAAATCTAGAAGACACTCAAATGATTATGCTTGTTTGTTTGTTTGTTAAGTTTTATTTATTTATTTATTAATTTTTTTTTTGAGGGGAGGATACTTTTTAGCTGATCAGTTGATTTCCTTCTTTTTCTTGATAATATTGCTTTAGAAAACTGAAAAACACTACCGTATGAAGTGTGGTCATCCATATCCTTTTTCCTTTGCAAATGACTACGAAGTTGCATTTTAGATGGATATAATACTTTCGTGGTTGGGGGGAGGAGGGGGAGGAGGGAGAAAGTGTAGGGGTCTTAACAATTAGCACACGCACTCTCTGTATGATCTAAAATGGCCTAAAATGCACGCAACGCCGTATAATACATGGGGACATTGACTCCCAAAATGGCGCCACCAAGATTATTTTGATGATGACGTTGGGTGAAAAGGGTCAGTTGGTGTAACCCTTTGTCGGTAATCAAATTGTAGGGATTCTCAAAAGTGACGTAATTGTTTGTTTCTCTTTGTTTTTATTGCTGTAGTCGATGACTTATTTTCTCACGAACCCAACTGGTGAGGCACCGTGGGAAGAAGATGTTTTGTCATCTGATGTGAAACACATTACATCAGGCAAGGTAAATACCCTCAACCAGTTGCCGCTGGGATTCTTTCTTTTTTTTCCCGTCTCCCTGGCGGCTTTATTTTGTCGGAATTGCTGGAGTCATTTTGCTTGGAGAGTACCACTGAACAAAGAACCCTGACTTGACAAAGCCGAGAGAACAAAGATTCTCTTTATTGTGCATTCTGTTTTCTCTTCCGAGAAAAATAGCAAATTCACGCAACGTGAATTGCAAAACATCGGCCGTTACTTACGGCATAGGATTGGTACTAAACCCAGAACCATGGCTGGATTCCCGGTTCACTCTGTCGTACCTCCATTGAGCCGAAATACAATGAATAAACAATGATGGAATCCTCTTGATGTCTCGTAATCCTCTTCTTGGAACAAAAGGACAAAGGTCTGGAATCGGGGATTAAAACCACCCTTAATAGCCAGAAAACAGCAAATTATTCAAGACCATGTTTTGTCTTTGTGTGGGTGAAATGAAGCATTAGATGGCGTGTGTGTCGTCTGTGCACGCTCAGCAGTGGAATGTCCAGGTGACCTTTATTCCGGTATTCCAATTTTACACAATGGCGTCTTTACACGGCTTCCGTTTCCAGGCAGGGGAAACATTTGCGTGTATTCACGTCATCCAGCGGCTATTGGCTAATAACCTTTTTTTTTCAAATTTCAAGCGCAATTTATTACAAAAAGCACTGAGTTTAGTTTAAATTACATGTTGGTATATGTGCAACTTTCACAAACCATCAGTGTTGTTTTGTATATATTGTTGCGTGTCATGACTGAGGAGTTAAGCACACTGGACTCATGCTCTGGTGTTTTGAATTGAAGTGGTTAAGGGGCCATTCACGATAATCAGCATTTAACAATTTAGATATTTTATTTTTTTTAAATATTGACTGACTGTTCAGAACAAAGTTATGCCTCAAATGAAGCAGATTTTTAGATCAATGCTTTCCTAGTCCAATGGCTTTTCCTGGCTTTCAGAAAGCAACTTAACAGTTGAAACAGAAGACTTTTTTTGTTCTATTATTAAAAAAATTAAAAACTGAATTTCAATTTTCAGATTTATTTGTTCCTGACTCACCCACCCAGAACTTTGAGAAAACAAAAACAATATTTTTTTTTAACATGATTATTTTTGAATTGCCCGTAAGGTTTAAGTTTTTTTTTTCTTCAATGCAATCTTAATGGAGTATCTTGTACCACTGTGGCAGTCCACAAATCCCATTAGTATCATATTTTAAGTGCCAGAGAACATTTGTGTTAAAGACCTTAGCATCCTCGGGCATCTCGGGGGCACACAGCAGCTGCAAATCAACCTCGACATTTGGCGTAGTCCGATTACTGGTATTTTGGGGATGGATAAATTAATAAACATCCTCAAGTTTTTCAATAAACACACGCTCAAACCAGTCTTGAAAATTTCCATCAAATTAGGCAATCCAGTTTGGATGAAAACAACAAAATTATTTGTAAGGGATTTTGTGCACGCTCGTGTAAATGTTGATCGTGACAGTTTAATATTGTTAGTTATATTATCACACAAGCCCGAGTGGAATACGGAAAAATATAGCACTTCTGCGTCCCATGATGTGGGCGCCATATTTACTTTATTTACTCGCCAAACATGTATATGTGCGGCAAATGTTTCCGTATTTCACGAGTGCACGTGTGATGAAGAATTCATCTTCAAGAAAACTTGACGCGTCACTTGAAATAGTGCAATGCGATGGGGTTATAACAGCGCGTCAGAACAGGGTGTGATATGGGCCGTGCAAGATCGGTTAATTGTTGCTATGGATCGACCAATCACAATCGAGGATACAAGTTTGCTTGAAGATGTATAGCCAATGGTGATATAGGACTAGGAGGGTCTTTAAAGGCTATGGCACTCGGACAGAAATATTTCTCTGGTGGATTGGTACTGGTATGAACTTTCAGATATTGAAACGAATCAATGTTTTTCGACAATTACCAATCTTATACTCTGTCTTTGGTAACAGCTGCATTTGGCCTAGTCCCATTATGCTAAATGAAAAAATTTGTAGCATAAAGTGTAGGTCTTATTCAGAGTTTACAATCTACCATGTCGACATATTTACATTTTTAGAGCAAAACAAAACAAATAAAGTATTGTTTCAGATTTCCCTCTAGATATTTTTCCAAGAAAGTTATTTACAAAATCTGTCAAGTACACAGTCTCGGAGAAAGGTTTCAAAAAACAAATTCTCTATCATTCCTGGCACCTCCCACCCCCACAAAATAATCTTATGATCTTATGATGTCCATGTACAGTGGGCAATATCTACTTCTTTTTCCACCCAATTTGAAAAACAATTTCCGACTACATGCAAAAACCTTCCGTTCGTTTTTGTACCTGGCATTTTGTCCTCCAGGCAGGTTAATGCCTACTTGGGCGTAAGTAACACGTCATCAAGTCAAAATTATGCTCAATTTGGTTGGACAGCCTTGGCGTTGAGACTGCCATGAGATGCACCGTACTGCGATGATATCGAACAACCCCCACACAAAAATAAGCTGGAAAAGCTTGATAAATGGCTCAATTTAATTAAATGCGCTATTGTCATGGGAGACAGCCTTAAAGATGTATTAGTAAATTAATGACCATGATGTACCCTCTAGTTCTCAATAAACACACCATCCAATCAACGGATGACAATGACATCAAGATAATTGATCCTGTTTTCAGTGAAATCCTGTCATTTTTGCCTCCGGGGATCATATATAATGTTTACAAATTTCTTACCTTCTTCTAAAGAAAATAATAAAAATACTATTAATAATACTGCTCAGCTCTTAATTAGCGCTTTATCAAAGCGTTTGTTATGCTAATGACAAGTATGCACAGCTAAGTTTGAATTATGAGACTCACTTATGTAACACCTTGTTAAGGGGTTTACAAGGTGATGTGGCACAATATGCTGCCAACCATGCTGAAAACACCTGGGCAAACCCCTTCTCTTAGCGATAAGTGTACTGGGTTCTTTAAAGTGTGTTACACAACACACAGGACGTATGGCTTAACATCCCATCCGGAGGAAGAAGCAATTATGGTTATAAGTGTCTTGCTTAAAGGCATGGGATTCGACCTCCATGCTTAAGGACACAAGTGTCTTGCTCAAGGACACAAGTGCCATGACTGGGACCCGAACCAGCACTCTTGAAGAAGAACTTGAGTCTGGTTCACGAGACCGCTCGGCCACAACATTCCCCTATCAGACTATGTGCAATCAATAGCTTTTCTGGATTGTGGCTAAGTTACGTCAGGCATGCAACTTTAATTTCAGCGGATCAGCTGATTTCCTCATTTTTCTTCATTGTTGGTGTCATAGAAAACTGAAAAACACTGTACAAACTTATGGGTGTTTGGCCATTTCCTTGTTTTTTGCAATTTCAAAGTTGCATGCCTGTTAAACACATTGCTTGCTATAAAACAATTTTTCCACAGATTAGTATGGACTTAATGTAAAATTGAATTGAAGTTATAATGTAGCTTTACATGGTGTGTCATGATGGCCTAGGGGTCTACTATGTAACTAATCGGACTCAAGTTCTGATAGCAGAATCGTAGGAGTGTGGGTTCGATTCGGGGTAATGACACTTGTGTTATGTCTCTGAGCGAGGCACTTAACCATGATTGCTACTGTTAATCCAGGTTGATAAATGGGAACCTGCAAGGTCTGAGATTTATAGTACTGTATTGGATTAACCCCAAGTGCTAATTTAAGCAGCTTGGGGTTGTATACTCCCCAGGGAGTTGCGAAAGTTTGAGGAATGGTCTAAGTATGCCTGATGAACAAGGGTAAAAATGTTGTAAACTTGCTTAATCTAGGTCCCCCTGTAGTTTCAAGGATATGTGGGCTACATGTATGTATATAAGAATCCAGGGGTGGATCCAGGATTTTCCAAACTGGGGGGGGGGGGGGGGCATGAAATTTGATCAAGCAGCAAATGATGATTGAAGGCAAGTTGTGGCGACTGCAAGCGCGTAGCACGAAGCCCTGACAGCGTGAACATTGCAGTATAATGTCAAAAGTTTATTTCTCATTGCAAGTGGGCGGAATGATATTTTGATATTTTTTTTTCGGAAGGAAAAATAGGGGGGGGGGGTGCACCCCTCACACCCCCTGGAATCCGCCCCTTGAATCGCGTTTGATATACGTGTACATATTTTTATGTATGGACATGATGGATGCATTGCATTTCCGTCTTACAGACATGGCATATCATGCTCGTCTCATTTCGTTTAACTTCATATTGGTTTATTACATTACTGTCAATGTATATTTGGTTTGCGGTAACACCATGTGATTATATCTACTTTGCTATATACAGTAGATTGTTCTTGTGAGAGCTTGTCTTGCTATTATTCTACTACCGAGGAGTAGATTTCGGAATTCGGGAGAATGATAGCAAGAACAATCTACTGTATATAGCAAAGTAGATATAATCACATGGTGTTACCGCAAACCAAATATACATTGATACCTCACCATGCAATGCCTCAAATCCCATATACATTACTGTCATGAATCGCAGCCAAGAGCTGAAATGCACATGATTTACATTTTAAAATATCTCGCGCGTATTCCGTGAATTTTTTTTTCTTCAAATACCCATATTATAATACAAACCGGTAAACTCAATGCAGGACTTGTCCAGCAGTCGTGTGTTTTTCAGTTGAATAGGCCTAATTACCTCACTGTGTAACTGTGTGTAATATCTTTAAAAAAAATATACAAATGACAATCAAATGTTGACTTTGAGTCAAGGTACATATAATTACATGTACCTCATGATCAGACAAATGAGATAAATCTTCTCATAGTGCTTGGTCAAATATAAAAAATATCTCTCTCATTTTAATTTTGTTCTTGTTAAAAGATTTCCAGGTCTGCCAGTAAAAGGTTTGAGCTAGAAGCCCTTTGGTCTTGTGGATTTCGTCCTGAAATTCGAGCTCTGGCGATTTTATTTCCTTCACCTTTTAAAGCAATGTACATAGGGATTTGAGATTTCCAAGAGCTGTTTGTATACCCATGAGACTTGCTCGGTCTGTACCACGGCATTGCATTCAAATTTGCATTCAGAAGTCCGCACTTACATCATGATTTATTAAACACATGTAACTTGATTTGGCAAACAGCCTTGTCGTGCATTTTTATAAAAGTTGTGCTCTTTTTAATTAACATGTGTAATCAGAAGAAATTTGAGAGACAGTATCACTTTGTAATCAAAACCTTCAGAACACCCCCCCACAACTTCATGACCTTGGACAACAGACTTTGAGGAGCCTCATCTGGGTTTGGTTTTCACCTTGATCTCAGTTATTGTCTAGTTGTAGTAAACATTTATGCGTTGCTTCTGTACTATTGCAGGATTGGTAATAGTAAAAAATAAAAAATAAAAATCAATCTGAAAACTTCACTTATTATAAAGTTCAAACCAGTACCAATCCTCCAGAGACTAATTCTGTTTGACTTTTAAATATTGTTATGGTCTGGAATAAGTCTCGTAAGATCCCCAAATTGCTATTGCAAATTTATAAAATAAATAAAATTTAAAAAGTAAGTTAGCATTAATCAATAAATAAATCAACTAAACAATCAATTAACTAACCAACCAACAGATAAATGAACCAATCAAATAAGTAAATGATGAAACAATCAATTAAAACAAAAAAATAAAATAATAATTAAAATGTAACAGAAAATATGATTTAAAAAAAACATGAATGTGCACAAAATCCCAGGCAAAGGTTGAACCAGTACCAATCCTCCAGAGAAATATTTCTGACCGAAAAAAATTTTTGGTGTAAGAAATTGTTTTTCTTTTTTTAAGTATCCAAAAATCGCTGATGCTTATTTTGATCACAGCAATCTAAATAAGCACTGTATAAGAATGTGCACAAAATCCCCGGCAAAGCATTAATAAGTTTTTTTCTTTCTCTAAAATGAAATTTCCCAGGTTGGTTAGATGGTGTTTTTGTTGAAAAATAGAGAATGGAAATGTATTTACTATTAAAAAAAAGATAATGTATTACCCCTCTAAACATTTTTTAGTCGCTGATATTTCTTCATCTCTCTCTGGTTTACAGGAACTTCAGAAGCTGTTATTGAAGGAGAAAAAACCAATCCTAGTGATGTTTTATGCACCGTGTAAGTCACCAATGTCTATTTCTGTCCGGTCCGTGTGTAAATTAAGACTGAACATTTTCCCACTTGACTTGTAATCTCTGTCAGGCAACAACGTGTACATAAAATGAGCGTGAAGATGCCCTGGGAAGCATTTGAGATGCTAGGTGGCAGTAGACTTACCGGGTAAAATCCACCATCGTCAAAATTATGCGCATGTCCAGAATTATAATAGATTACCTTGCATATGTACCACTGCGTAGCATCTCAAAATCTCCACTTATTTTTCATGAAATCGTAACTCCCGAACGAATTTGTTTCCTTCTTTTTACTATCTACACCCCATAAAAATAATTACCATCCAATTGATAACATGATAGGGAACAAGTGCCATCAGCTGACATCAACCGTTCATTATGAATCTTGAATATTGAATCCTGAATCATGAAGAAAAAAAATGAATTATAATGCATAAATGAGAAGGACGAGGTGTGATGTCATAAAAATTGAATTTCTATTTTAATTTTTTCTTTATTTTGAAATGAGATTTTAGCATATCTTTACTCTTTTCAGAATTTTGGGCACTTGTAATTGTGATTGATCAGTGCATTGTCATTGTTAGTAGTATTTTTTATTTATTTATTTTATTTTATTTGTTTATTTATTTATTTATTTATTTTCTTTTTTGGGGGGCGATTGTTACTTAATGATTTGGTTCATTGAACAAATAAAAAGTGACAATCTGTAACTTTTGCAACCTTTGAAAGTGTTTGATTCCACTCCAAAGATTATTTCAGAAATGTGCCAAGTTTTATTTTTGTCCACTTCGAAAAGAAAAACAAAAAATACCTAAGATTTTAACAAATCTGTTCATACCAAGAGTTTTTTCAGAGCTTGTTGTTTCTTTTTCTACTCAGGGTGTGGCCATTGCAAGAAGATGAAGCCAGAATTTGCTGGGGCAGCAACAGAATTAAAGAAGTCTGCGGTAAGATTTGAAGTGCAATAACATCACAACAATTTCGATATCAAAAAATTGAACATTAATATGAAAAAGGAGAGAAAAGATTCCCAATGAAAAACTCAATTGAAAAAAAAATCACAGCTAAGTTTTGTGATAATTGATTTGAAAATTATTTTACAATTTGTCTCTTTTCCAAAAGCAAATCTTTTGTTCTGGCAATCTTTTGTCCTTGTCAGTCTCATTCACACACACAAAATAAATGCTTGTGTTATTTTTATTAAAAAAAACACACCAGATTTCCTCATTGTTTGATTGTTAAGCTGTGTCATTGAAGATTAAAAGAAAGTCTTGCTGTGTCTGGCACTTTCTTCCTTTTTTGACAAACTGCATAAAATAAAAAAGAAAGAGGAGTAACATTTATGAAATTTTGAAAGCTTTGCCACATGTTTGTGAAATTTCTGTGAACGCCTAAACCTTTCTCCTACCCTGTGAAATATATTCCTTGGCATGCATCTGGTTTTATATTCTGAAGATTTAGATAAACTTATCTTAAGAGATTTACTTCTACATTGGTGGAAAGATTAATATTGGCAAGATTACCTCAGAAAGATGGATCATCACATTTAGTACATGTAGGTCAGTCCATCACAGTGATATATCCTTCGATATAGTGCAGCGATACGCACAAGGTCATGTAAAGCCCTTCCACTTGAGGTCACCATCTGATATTTCAATTTTCTCGGGTGTTTCAAAAGTTGGGGAAAATGATTCCGCTCTTCCGGATCGTCCATTTTTTTTAATTACTTCACCGACGCTGTCAACCCATGCCGTGAAGTCGCTGTCCTCGTCACGCAGGCTGGCTCTCTTGGCTTTTCATTTCCATGGTCTGGTGACCAGACTCTGCAGTCATTAGAGCACAATTAATATGGCTTTGAACATGATTGATGGAGAGGAGTCACATTTGAAACATCGAGGGTTTGAACGGATACCGTACCAATGAATTGTGCATTGCATGTACAGCAGAGAAGTAAAGATTCAAACTGGTACTTCGGAAATGCTGAACATGATGACTAAACTTTTGCAGTGACTAGCCGGCGAGACCAGCCAACTTCACATTTCATTGGTCCACCAGCTTTTTTACTGGTCCGTTTACATACATCTTGATCTTACCTTTCAACACTGTCATTTGTGTTGAATTTTAAGCTGCATGTAGGTGAACAATCCATGTGGACAGTGGTTTTACCTGTTGCATTTGGAAGCAATGGACTAGCTAACTGTGGACTACCAAGGGTTAGGGTGGTGCAGGAGTTTTGCATACTAAACTGGGTTAACCAGGGCGTTTGCTTGCGCTCCCTCGAATCTGGTGACATACCAGCATTTCAGACAATTGTGGAGTTTCACAAGAGATATTTAAACTATTTCACTACCGGGGTGCAGAATTTAAAACAAGACCAAACTAAGGAATACCGATGGATTGCGACTAAATTATGTCAGATCCAAGAAAAAATAGGATTCAGTCTGACAATTGTGCTTTGAGAAATCTTTTTTTTTGGGGGGGGGCATCAGGTTTAAACACAAAATAGCATTTAGCCAGCAGACCACTGTTGAAAACTTGACTGCCTTAGTGAAAGGGTATAATACTTGGTGGTTAAATTGCTGTACTTTCCCCGTCCCCCCAGCCACCCTTGGTGATTACAAGATACAAGCTGGCTTCTCATCACTGGGCCAGCTCGGTAGTTTAGCAGTCAAAGACATCTGGGCCTAATTTCATGGTTCTGTTAACCTTGAATGAAAATTGGTGATAACCTGCATCAGTTTACATTAAACAAAAAATGAAGACTTGGAAGCGAATTTTTGCTTGTGTTTCTGGTCATTCTTTGCTTACATGTCTTGTGCACATATGTCTCTGGCTCTTTTCCAAACCAGGGCTTCGGCTTTGGTACCAGCCTAGGCTCAAAAACACACTTTCAAAATTACTGACAGAGGCCAAGCCGGAGCCAAGGCTGCAGCCGTGGTTTAAAAAAAAGCCTACGCTAAAGACTCTATTTGGATATTTAATTGTTACTGTGTAGTTAAGAAAAACAAATGATAGACCATTACACACAATTGTCACAAAAAAATTGCTTAGCACAGACATATCTTGCTTAGCAGAAACAGGTTACCAGCCAAAATACAATGTAATGTGTATTGTTTGTGACTGGTTCAGTCAAATTTACTAAGCACCTTTACCAGCTTTATGAAGGTTCTGCATTTTTCATTTATATTTATTTTTTTTCTTCTGAAAATGTTGTTCTCCCGCAGATTTTAGCCGGTCTCGATGTTGATTTACCCACAAACTACGATGTCCGAAATGCTTACAACATCACTGGGTTCCCAACAATTCTATACTTTGAGTAAGTAGGATTTAGTATCTAGAGAGGATAAGCTACACGCTATTGCGTCACGGGTACGCCAACGCGTACATATAGTCATTTGAAGTTTCAAGTTGCCACTCCGGTGCAGGCTCAAATAACTAAGCTACTCGTTGTGTGTTTACTTACTTACTTACTTACGCCTATCGCCCCTCCTGGGACATAGGCCGTCAACAAAGTTCCTCCAGGCAGAGTGGTCCTGAGCCAGCATCTCCAGATCTTTCCATGTGCGGCCCATCCTTTTAGCATCTGCCTCCATGTCTCTGCGCCATGAGTTTCGAGGCCTTCCCCTCTTCCTTTTCCCTTGAGGATTCCAAGTCAATGCCTGTCTAGTTATATTAGGCATTGGTTTTCGTAGTGTGTGGCCAATCCACCTCCATCGTCTCTGCAAGAGCTCCGCCTCAATGGGTTGCTGATGAGCAAGCTCCCACAAGTCTTGGTTACTGATAACATCAGGCCAGAAAATCTTGAGAATACGCCTAATACGCGTTGTGTGTTTACTACATTGTAAAGAGGGACACAAACATCAGAGAATATGAAGCCAAGAAACAGTTTGTAAAAACATTCCCATCAAAATCTTTTAAAATGAAGATTTGTATCCTTGTTTTCTTTACCCGTTCAAGAAAGCGCGTAGAGTTTCCTTTTGACGCTGCGATCATATAGCTGGGCCCAATACGCCGGTAGTCAACACACACTTTTATGATGATATACGCACGTATCCATGATGTAACCTGGGCGTTACATCCACACCCATTAAGAGAAAACATGTAGCTTAACCTCCTTACTAGCTCTGTTATAAAATTCTGTTATAAATCCTTCACTCCATTATACATGGATAGTGAGATGACTTTGGAAATTTTCAAATGCCATTTTCTCAACAGTATTTCAGATGGAAGTATTTCTCTTGAGCATTGGTACTGGTATGGACAGTATAATTAGTGCATTTTTGGATTGAAACTACTCTAATCTTTTGTTGTATTGACATTACCAATGCTGAGCTTTGTCTCTGAACTTCTTATTCTTCTAAGACCACAGAATCCCAAACATTTTATTGCTTGAATTTTATCTTGACAGGGAAGGGAAGAGGAAATATGACTTTGGTGGAGACAGGGACAAGAATGGCATCATTGAATGGATGAAAAAGTAAGAAAGTCTTTAGTCTTGCCTCAAGACGTTGCCTTTTTGGCAATGTGGTACAAGGCACATTTCTTACAGGCAACTTGGAGGCAACCGACAGCACTGCTTGCAAAAGGAACACTTTGGTAGCACGAGAGACATTTTCCAGACAGTGTATTACCATGGAGGAAGGAACCTTCAATCAGAAAATAAAAAGCTCGCTTCTTACAACTTTTGGAAAACTTCTTTTTAAAATAGAACATATTTCCATTTAAAAAACACAAGTTAATTGCCATTGAGAGCGCAATTGACAAATACGGCAAAATTTGAAATAATACTACAGCCTCCATGGTATTACTGTCAAAATAAAAAAAGTGTTCATGAAATTGTAAATCTGAATGTTTTTCTTTTCTTCTTTTGCCTCAAGTGACATGGTTCTATGATTATTAAATTGATTCTATGTAGGACAGGAAACCCATTAATTGAGGACACTTTTTTGGGAAATTGCCACACAAGATGACAATCCAAGCAAATTGATAAAATTGATAGTGTTTAGTATTTAGGTCATAAATATTCTTTTCAGATTCCTAATACTCTTAAAGCAATATTTAAACGATGCTGTTGTAAAAAAAGAAAAACAAATTTACTACTACTAATAATAGTAATAATTATAATAATTGTAGTTTAGTGATAATGTAGTTTTTAATGTTTTAGAGAAAAAGTTCAAGAAATGGCTTTGTAGCTTAAAGCCCGGTTTATACTTGCGAATGTGAAATGAATTTGTTTGCGTCACAAATTGGAAATAATGCATACAAAATTGTTACATCACAAAAAAATTGTATTGCACTCACTTTCCCGTAATCTTGTTCTAATCAGCCCCCACAGCAATATTTCTAAAACAAAGCAAATTTCCGTTTTACTTTTTTAGTTGTCCAATACATTTTGGTTCAAATAAGATGGGTTAATAAGAGGAGAGATAATGGTGTTATTGTTTGTTCAGTCCCCAGCCACCCAAGGAGCCCGAACAAGAGCCCCAGTGGAGCGATGAGGAGTCTGAGGTGGTGCATCTACTGGACGATACCTTTGACAGCTACATTGAGAGCCATGAGTCCGTCCTGGTCATGTTCTATGCACCATGTAAATATAGACGATGTGGCTGATGATGTCACAGGTTTACAGAAGATTCACTGAGCCACGGCTCAATTTCACAAAGATATAAGATCCATCTGGAGTTGAGTTGTCAATATCACCATAGTGATTTGTGTTGTGACATCATACGTTGATACAGCAATTAAAAGTGATATCATTATTGGCTTACTCATCTTAAGATCAATCTTAGTGCTTTGTGAAATCTAACCCTGGTTTTTCTGCAGGCACAAAGTGTACACAGCTCACTGTAAGAAAAACGCAACATGTTACATTTTCTCAAGATGGCACTGTACAACTTTTTTCCCAGATTTTGATATATCAAAATAGATAATGTTTCTCATTTTGTTCAGCTGTATTTTTTTTTTTTTACATTTGAACGACCCACTATATTGCCTGCCGGGAAAGTACTCTGGAATGGTCATGGTCACTCTTCTTGTAAACAATGTGACATGATCTGTACCAAAAGTTTACCTTGCTCAACTAACTAGGTACCTAGGTATTGATCACTTTGTTGTTTTTTTGTCATGCTTCACTACCTTTGTTATGTTGCACTGTTACTCCTGTTACATTGAGTGCAGGAATTTGTCTTTCAGATTGATTTTTGTGACTTGATAAATCACGATTCGCTACTAATCTTGAGCTAGAGGATGTCTTATTACGCAGAACTTACAAAGAGGGATAAAGGGTACTGCAATTCATGTTCAATATCTCCCTTTTTCCAGGGGTTATTGTGTAATCCCTGATTTCAGACCTTCATCCTTATGTTGTACAAAAAAAAATTACAAAAGACAGATAGGCTGCCGCCATTTTTATCGTTGTATTCGGCATATGGGAGGCAAGTCCGAGATTCCAGCATACCAGGCCGAAGTTTGGCTGATTCACGGTGCAGACATTCTATATTTTGTTGAAATAGAACAAAAAAATCCTGGTGCTTTTTATGAGAACATTTATTGTCTTTACTTTGTTAAGTCAGGGTTTCATGGTGACAACGATATTCTAAAAAAAAAAATTCATTGTTTCGGAGGTTCGGAAAAAGTAAGATTTTTTATACCGTCGTGAAGTGGTTAAGAGAAAAAAAATCTCAACATGTCAAGTCAATGCAGTCAGTGTAATGACATTTTTCCATAGATTTCAGTAAATTCTTGCAATGTAACTTGCAGTTGGGTAGTGGGGGATTCATCCTGTAGCCCAACACTCACGACCCCGTTCCATCATTCTTAAGTTGATTGCCACATTTTGTAGAGACCAAACTCACTCTGCGGTAGTGAAGTTATCCGAGAACTCCCCCCAATCCACTAAGCAAAAAAAGTAGTAGTAGTCCCGGCCGATTTCCTACCTCCCAGGTAGTACTTAAACAGCAGGACAGTCCTTTTCAGAACTAAGTTGTCCCCCCCGAATTCCGAAATCTACTCCGCGGTAGTAGAATAATAGCAAGACAAGTTCTCACAAGAACAATCTACTGTATATAGCAAAGTAGATATAATCACATGGTGTTATCGCAAACCAAATATACATATTTGTTTTGCCTCTACCTATTAGCAATATTTGTTTCTCTGCTAAAAACATGTCTGATTATTCATACTTCGCTTTGACGTTTTAGCTATTCATGTTGCTTTGATCTTGGGCTGATTTGCTAATTTATTGTAGTAACTGCCGGTAGTGAAAACTCATTGTTGGTTTTAACTAGATGTACCATTATGGCTATAAATTTCTGTTTTGATTGATTGATTGATTTTTTTATTACAACTACACAAACATGTATATTTTCTTGTGTTGTTTGTGGTAAGCAACATGTCAATTGAAATTAATCCTAAGTATCTTTTTCAAGAAGATTTTTGTACGTTCATGGGCCCATATTTATGGCGCTGCTCGCTATAGAATTTGGCTTACGTACCCTGGAATCGCGCGCTTTACAGGACATCGTGAGGGCAGTGCAGAATTCTGTGGTTAAGCAGTGGCATGATATTAGGCCCTGGTCAAGTGTGACAAAGTCAAGTGTTCTGATGATGACGATTGGCCAACCAAAACGGAAATAGAGTATCATTAATTATACTTTGATATTTTGTTTGACAATTTTCAGGGTGCGGTCACTGTAAGAAGATGAAGCCAGAGTACACAGTCGCCGCTCAAGATTTAAAAGATGAAGGGGTGAGTTGAGCAACTAGTCATTGACGCAAATACAGTGTGGAATGATATCCCTCACTAACTCCGTACACTCAATTTCAACTCCAATTTATTTCAACGCTGTCATTTTAGATTAGTAGTGCATCAGTTACCACGGCTGACAAAAATATAATTGAATTTATAAAGAGTTTTGATGGTAATGCAGTTATGAAAGGCACTGTCAGATCGTTGGACAGCTTTTAGGTTTGGGTGAAGCGTAGCTTTTGAACCCTAGCCTATTGACTGACAAGATACTGTCAAGAGACAAGAAGACAGATGAACAATTAAAGCCCCAGATCAACCTTGGTCAACTGACTGTAAATGCTTTAATTCTTTGCACAAATCAAGATATTTGTAATAAAACCAGCCTATGAAAATTTCAGCTCACTTTGTTGTTTCATTTGTGAGAAAACGGTAAAAATGCACTCTGCATTTTTGTACGCATTCCTACAGGCAGAGTTTTCGTCTCACTGAGATGAAAACTAATTTTGGATCTTATTTCATTTATTATTTAAAAACGATAACACTTCAGGCAGAAATAATTCAAGGAAAGTTTTCTACCATCATTATCTTTATACCGTGTGAGGTGTATGTAAATCTGTAAACATTTAGTCTTTTCTTCTTACCAATGTTGAGCCGGGGCTTTAAGGACAAAAGGACATACAAAAAGTAGGGACAAGAGCAGGTCATGCTCGAGTGAAAACGGGCAAATAACAACATTTTTTAATGAAGTTATTGACTCTTCATGGGCCAGCCTGGAAGACCAGCCTTCGCCACATCTGTTTGAATCTAAATTGTCTGTTGCATGCATTATCTTCGCATGATAATCGGCGAGCCCTTTGTCTTGATTTTTCTTCACTTAACTGAGCACCTAGGAATCAACAACAAGAATGAGGTTGCTCCACGCATTGCTCTGACAGTGATTGATTGATTGAATGATTTGCTAGCTGAATAGATGACTGAATAGCGCTTTGTGGCCAAGCAGTTATAGTGTAGGAGGTCTTGTGGCTGAGTGATCGAGTACGGGTTCGATTCCCTGTCGGGACACTCGTTTCCTTCAGCAAGACACACAACTAAAATTGCTTCTCACCACCAAGTAGTAAACGGGTACCTGCAAGGGTAGAGATTGTTGATGTGGATGATTAGCAATGTGTGCGCATGGGAATTTGGCTGCCGATGCTGCATACTCCTAAGGAGATGTTTTCAGGAGTGGTAAGGGCCTGATGAATAAGGGTAGTGGTAATGTAAAGATGCTTTGATGCTCCGCGTTATTGTCATTATTGTATGACGACATACAAACGTGCACGTAGTTAAACACAAATATGAGCAGAATTAAGTTGAATGTAAAAAAAAAAAAAAAAAAAGGCACGAAAAGCATTTGGGAGAAAGGAAGTTACTGCATTGAAAGAATGAAATTAAACATTTGTGGAAAGGGAAATGGTTAGAGAAGTGCAGTCAGGTACCCAAGTCAGCAAACTTTTAATGTATAGCTATTTGCTATGATAAATTACTTTTCTCATTTTTCCTTTCCACATTTGCCTCAGTTTTCTTTCATGAGCCCTTCTCCTTCTTGCCTTGATTTTTTTTTACACAGTTTATTTCCCTTCTGCATGCTGCCAAAAAACTTCTTATCGTTCTTGCCTGTGCTTGCATCCATGCCACTTCCAAGTGTCCCTTTCCCAAGTTGTCTACCGATACTTTTAAATTTGTTCTTTTTCTTCTCTCTCGTTCTACAGAAAGAAGGAGTGCTGGCAGCGGTGGATGCCACTGTCGCAAAAGACTTGGCCAAACGCTTTGAAATCAAAGGGTTCCCTACCCTCAAGTACTTCAGGTAAGCATAGGACTTCAAGCTTCAACTTTCCTGTGAAGGTCAGATGAATCGTATAAGGTTCCATTGGGGCTGCAATACACAGCATGGAAAATACACCGGAAGATTTAATCAAGACAGTTGAGGTTAGAATGTGGTTTTGTGTGGCAGGACTTGTTGAAAAGATCACGTTGATTTCTACAACACCAGTTCAGTTTATTGAGGCAGGCCTTGATCTTAACTGAGGCCACCCAGGCCATTGGCCTCATGCCCTGTCGAGTTGGCCAGCAGGCCCTTCAGAAAAATTGCACTGTCACTACCAACTTGGCCAGCATGCCCTTGTACAATTTCTCTGATTTGGCCAGCAAAAGCCTGACCCAGTTTTTCTTAAGACCGAGGCCTGTTGAGGATACTAGCATTGATTGGAGAGAGTAGGGGGGAGAAATGAGGCCAGCAGAGGATGACTGAAAGATAATATCAGAAAATTAACAGACCTCGGGGATCAGGTTGTGGCTCAGTGGTTTCTTTCCCTGCCTGTCACCTCTGTGGATCCCGGTTCGAATCCCACCTCAGACCAGAGCTTGTATGTGGATTGGGTTTTCAGTCCCTTTCTGTTTGCGCGAGTTTTCCCCATTTGGAGTGATTCTCCAACATCTAAAACTGAACATTTCTTCATCGTCTCCTATTCATCCTGTTACTTGGGGGGTAATTGCGCTGGATGTGTAAATAAATAAATAAAGAACTTGGGTTTGCTGATCTTCAAATGGCAGATTGAGAACCAAAGTAGGAGGTTTTGAGCCGGTTATTCAGTAATCAGTGTTGCCCCCCCCCACTCCCCAGTGAGATAGAAGTTATATTATTTTTCCTTTTTTCTAATTTCATATTACTCTTTTTTTACAGTAACGGCGAGTTTGCTTGGGATTTGAATGAAAGAACCGGTGACAAAATCATGGAGTTTATGCAAGAGTAAGTACCGAGATCATTGTCAGCTTAAAAATAAGATTTGACACAATTCATGTTTGCAGTCGGTAAGAAGTTTGTTTTTACCTGTGGTGTTGTTTTGTAAAAGGTAACTTTGTTACAGCATGATGTACATGGAAATTACAAAGCTGACTTGTGGACTGTTCTTGTGTTTCGGTATGGACTGTTCTTGTCTCGTGCGTATCAGAACATAAGGGTCCGTTAAAGCGTGTGATTTTGTTTCCTTCACATTGTTAAAGCAATGTGCATGGGACCAACTGGGCCCCAAAATGGTCGAATACGAGACTTACACAGTCTATTCGCATTGTTTTCAAGGATTCTTAAATTGGCAGACATTTTTCTTGTGGTGTTTGATATGTGGCAGGATATACCCCCTGCCATTGTGACTTTGCTGTATTCTGGGAATCTCAGGAATTCTTTAAAGGATTTTTAATTTTTTTGGGGTGGACACTTCAGTACAAGCGGCGAGGAGTGTGTTAGAGTACATGATTTTTTTTTATTTATTTATTTATTTTTTTTGGGGGGGGGGAGAGGGGGATACTTTCTCTGTCACTTAACGGGCATGGTATAGACTGTCTACCTTGTGATTTTTCATTTATCCTTTTTTGTTACTGTTCAGAATTGAGTACCTTTTGGAGAGTTGTTAATATAATTGTCTTGACTGATTGTTATTGTTTGATTGTTATCTACACCATGGAATGTAATCGAAACAACTTTTTAAAATATTTGCCAGTGACTTGACCAACTGGGGTGAAGCATCTGTGTACTGTGTAGATCTGCATTCACCACGTGATATCATATCGAAGGCTGGCATAGTGCAACAATCATTCAAACCATGTGGGTGATATTGATTGGTCAGACAGTAGGAGGGTTGATTGTGTACTGTGTAGATCTGCATTCACCACATGATATCAAATGGAAGGCATAGTACATCAATCATTTAAAACCATGTGAGTGAAATTGGTTGGTCAGACAGTAGGGGGGTTGATTGTGCTGCGTAAGTGTATTTACCACATAATATCATATTGAAGGCTGGCATAGTGCATCAATCACTGTAAACCATGAGGGTAATAGTGACTGGTCAAACAGTAGGAGGGTTAGTGTGCAATCGATGACGTGTACACTGGTAGCTAACACCACTTATGGCACATGCGTTGAGTACAGCTGCACGTTGAGTACAGCTGCACGTTTTCAGGGAGTTTTCACCACTTCTAAAATATAAAAATAACCCTATAAATGTGTTCTTTTTCCCCTACCCTCCCCCTCTTGGTTAGCCCGTCTGAGCCACCACCTCCACCACCCCCTGAGCCAAAATGGAGTGACGAGGAGTCAAATGTTATCCACCTGAATGGAGACAACTTCAAGTCAGTCACCAAGAAGAAGAAGCACAGTCTGGTCATGTTCTATGCCCCGTGTAAGTCTCCGTCTAGTTTTGTTGCGACATCTTCCTAATTTCCCTTAAGCTGTTAAGCATGCAAATGCACCTGATTCACATAACATCACTGGAGTAGGGTGCCCTCACATAAATGATTGCTCATTGATCCATTTTGTGCACCGTGCATACTTAGCTTCGCGTTTCCATTGTTTAACAAGGTTTGCCTCTAAGATGGCGGCGGGACGACGTCAGTGCATAAGGTCTGTTGGTGTAATAATTGCATTGGGGATAAAGAAAATAACTCCCCAAATGATTTGGGCACAAACAATTTGCTTAGCCAAACAGTCTTCAAGCCAATTTACCATAAAATGCCTGTTGCTTGTGACGTTTTTCTTTTTAGCAAAATTAATTTTGTCAAGCAATATTTCAAAAGCAAGGACACTAGGGGGGTTAGAGATAATGTAGAACCTTTATCTTCACACTCTTTTGATCTTTCTTTAATACAAAAGTGGATATTTTGACATTGTCTTGATAATAGAAAATCAACATAACTCACCTTGTCTTGATTGGTATGAATAGTTATTATTTACAGGCTTTTCGGTTTGGACTTTACTCATGTTTTTCAGTTTTAAACTCATGAATAGTTTATCAAATTTGATGATTCATTGTTACCACATTTTACCACTTTCCCTCTATGACCAGGGTGTGGTCACTGCAAGAAGGCCAAGCCTGAATTCAGCGCCGCTGCTGAGCAGCTGAAAGATGAAGTCAAAGTAGCGTACGCCGCTGTGGACTGTACAGAGGAGAAGAGCAAGGACATGTGTTCATCGTTTGGCGTGAACGGCTACCCGACAATCAAGTACTTCATGTATGGCAAGGATCCAACGGCGTACAATGGCGGACGAGAAGTAAGCTTGATCGTTTTGTAGACTAGCTCAAAACCCGTGGGGCGTATTTCGTAAAGCCCTTCAAAGGGCTGCTCCTAGGTGTTCTTAATGTGTTCGTTGTTACCTTTTTATCGCAGAGTAGACATCGTAGATACCTGTTACTTGCTAATTTAAACTTGAAATTTGTATTTAGTAATAGCGAATTAAAGTCAAAAATGCAGTGCTCCTCATGGCTTTTTCGGCCCAAAGTCAAAAACTGCTTATGTATGATAATGATATGCATATGATCCGTTGACGTCACTAAAGGCTAGTACAGTAGAGTTTGACACACAATTACAAATAATATGCATTCAACATAATCATCTTACATCTCTGCATTGAAACTTACGAAGTGGATTGACACTCTTTGTGGAAAAGCATTAGGCCTACCACTTGATATCATATTGCAGGCATAGTGCATCAATTATTCAAATGGCCACTAGTTTACTGGCCTCGCTGGCTAGCTTCTGACAAAGTTATGCGAGTTACACATCCGCTGGACTCAAGCTCTCGTGTTTCTGATCAGCAGAGTGTTGGTTCGAGTCCCAGTTTCGACGCTTGAGTCCTTAAGCAAGACACTTAACCATTATTGCTTCGTCCTTTGGATTGAGCGTAAAGCCGTAGGTCTAGTGTGTTGTTTAGTGCACATAAAAGAACCCAGTACACTTATCGTTCAGAGAAGGGGTTTGCCACGATGTTTTCTAGTATGGTTGGCAGCAGATTGGGCCACAGCACCTTGTAAACGATTACATGGTGCAATATAAAATAAATGGGTCTTTTTGAACATAGCTCAGCATACCTTAATAATAATGAGGGCTTTGAGACGCCCTCGGATGTGATAAAGCGCCATTTAAGAACTGCATATTATTATTATTATTATTTCTGCTAGGTAAGATTTCCATGTGCTTTTCATTTTGTTCTACTGAACAGCTCCATAAAATTGTGTCCAGGGCTAATATGTAAACCCATTTCAGCCGTTACACCCAACGTTAAAGTGCGCACCCATTTCTAGTTATTTGGAATGTTTTTGAAAAAATGAGATGTTTGAACAAGTATCCTCTTCCAAAAATGATTGTCTTGTCAATGTTATAATTGTGTGGTCGTCGTTGTTACTTTTTCTTTGCAGGAGATTGACTTTGTCCGCTTCATGATGCTCCTGGTGGACCCAGACGCGGCCCCAGCCATACCCGAGCCACCAGTAGTGGACTTCTGGTCAGAGCTTGATGGAGGAGAGAATGTCGTCCAACTCTCAGATGCCACTTTTGATAATGTCATTCAGAGCGAGGAGTCTGCCCTGGTGATGTTCTTTGCTCCATGTAAGTGGCAGGCATGATATTTAACTCCGATTGTTAATAAATATTTTGCATTTCTTAGTCATTCCCCTTTTTTGTCGAGCTGCTTTTGCAGAATGTGAGCCTATGTAATACCAATTTCTTCCGTCTGTCCGTCCGTCTGTGGGTCGGTCCGTCTTCCAGTCGTCCGCATTCAATACATGTAGATGTTAAGGTTTTAGCATCAAACTTCAACATTTATGTTTTGAGCTGTTTTGTGGAATTTAAAAGCCCGAAGTAAAACCATTGTTTTATGTTTCTCAACCAATTTTTGTACAGAAATATTTAAGTTTTTGGATTGTTTATATTTTTTTTTACAAGAAGTTCATTAATGCATTTTCTACCTCCATTGTCAACCTCGTGTGAAACCCGGGCTCCATGATTTTTTCGGCATACAAAAACACAAACAACTTGACTGAATTGTTGAGGTTTTTCCAGGCATCAGAGCAACAAGATCATATCTCGTTTTGGGTTAAAGGTTGTATATTGTACACTTAATGGTCATATCTTAAGCAATGAGTCCTTGCAACCTGGGCTCAATTTAAATGTTCATTGCTCTGCCTACTGCAGAATTCTGGGCTTAGGACCCATTGAACTATGTGCTTTACAGGTCGCTGTAAGCGCAGAATTCTGTGGTAAGCAGTGCCATGAAATTGGGCCCAAGTTGGTTCTCCAACCCTAGACTGGTTCCCGGTCCCTACATCGTTCTCCTCTGACTGTATATAGGGACCGGTAGCTACTAGTGATATGGCGCTTTTGATAGGCCCTCGATTGCGTGGGCGCAGTGATGATTTTCTAGTTTTAGAGATGACGTTTGTGACGTGTGCATGTTGTTTGACACTAGCACGCGTGTGTATCGTAACCCTTCACCTGGACATATAGTGAACCAACATCAAAATTCAAGATAACCGTTAACTTGAATTTTAAACAACATTTCGACAACATCTTACAATGTTAGTCTGCACAATGGGAGGTTCTGAGACTCTGTGCCCATCATGTTTTGTGTAAAGGCCGCAATGCATTATGGGATTACATAGACCTTTTTGCTAATTATAATTAGCATACACCTGGCAGACTTTTGCCAGGTGTATGCTAATTTTCATTACCCACTACCGGTCCCTATATTCAGTCAGAACGTAAACGATATAGGGACCGGAAACCAGTCTACTCCAACCCTTGGTTCTGGGCATACAGCCAGTTTTTCTTCTTCACAAAGATACAACTGTGTCGCAGTTATAAAATTAAAATGTGATAGCAACAAGGTCGTAACTCTGTCTAACTTGATTGGCTTCCAAGGTCATAACCCATTAGGTCGTTGCTCATTACATGACCTTGTTGCACTGATGTTGATGATGGGTAAGGCTCAGTCTTCTACAGCAAGATGAAATGCATTGTGGATGAGACAGTGGAGATGAAGAAGTGAACCTTTGAAGAAGTGACATTTTGGACAGCCTCTGCAGTCGGGGTTATGAGGGATTGTATTTGCTCTAATACTCATCGTGCATTTGCTCGCTCTTTTCTTTTTTTTCGTCTTCAGGGTGTGGTCACTGTAAGAAGATGAAGCCAGCCTACTCTGAGGCAGCAACAGTTCTGAAGGAAGGCGAGGTGGGTAACAATCATCCATGGGGTGGGGTGGGTTGGGATTGGAGGGGTATGAAAAAAGGGTCTGAAAATGTTAAGCCTTTGAGAAAGTCACTGCATGGGTCCAAACTTCAAGCCATTTATGAAAGTAGTAGACGAACAATTCATGCAAAACTAAAAATTCATATTTTTGTTTTTGTATTTGTTGCTGCTTTGACAGATTTCAGGAGTTATTGCAGCGGTAGATGCCACTGTTCACAAAGCAACCGCCGCTAAGTATGATATCAGGGGATATCCAACGCGTAAGTGTTCTTAGTGTTAGCCTTCATTCTTGGCTGTAGCTTTTTCTCAATTGGCATTTTGGGCTCACTTGGCAAAAAAAATATAATAAATCACCTTGGAAAAAGGGCTTGTCTAGAATTAAAAGTTATTTTGGCGCACCAACCATGCTGACTGAACAATAAACCCTTTGTGGGTTAGATTTGAATATTGGTTGGTAAAATGACTTGCTTAGTCTCAAGTTACTGCTTAAATTTGAATTCCTCAGACTAGAGACAGTTGCTATGTCACGTGATTCAGGGAAAGTTTGCAGAGCTATATGTAGAGATGGCAAACACCCATACACCCATATTCTGAATGAATGTGTATGGCACAATGGTACCAGGGTTTGCCCATCCGGAGGTTGCTGTACAAAAGTTTGCCCCAAACCATGTGATGGAGAAATACTGTCTTTCTTTCTGAGGAATTCAAACTTAAGCAGTCACAATTCTTTTGCTTCCAGTAAACAGAGCCATAACATTGAGCTGTGCTGCAAAGAAAGGCTATTATTAATTTCCGTGGTGTTACAGCCTGAACTAAATTTCATCGCATTTCTTCGTATATTTTCTTTGTATACTTTGTATATTTGCATAGTTTTGTGACTTCCCTGAAATATCCTAAATTTAGCTCCTCGGTTTCATTGTTTCATTTTTTGTTGACGCCTTTTCTTACAATTTTTTATAATTATTTTGTTTTTCCATGACCACGACTTTTTGCAAACTCTACACTATGGATTCACAGTAAAGTACTTTAAGTAAGTATTATATTATTAAAAATGAAAGATTGAAAACTTCATCAAACATAATTGTTGTGCATTTTGGGGAGTGCAGGGGTGTAGCTAAGAAACTTAAATGTTCGGAGTCACAAGATGCTCTGTAACTTGTTATTGTTCTGTTGAATAATGTCTTTCAATTTGTTTTTTTTATTAAAGTAAGTTACATTAATTGTGTTTTGGAAGAGTAGATTAATTCCCATCCTGTAGTTTTTAATAAACAAATCATGCAACCAACCTGTGAACAAAAAAATCCATCAAATTAGGTGATCTTGTTTGAGTGGCAACAGTATTACACACTCTAGGTTCTATCAGGGATTTTGTGCGCATTCTTCAACATGTTTATTCCAAATTCGGGGAAGATTTTCAGGATTTCTTCAGGTGCTATTTTCTTGACTTTGACAGTATTTCAGACAAATATTTCTATTGAGGATTGGTACTTGTGTTATCTCTATATTTAGTGAGCTCTTGGATTGGAACTAAATCTGTTTTAAGGGATGATTACAGGTTCTTTATTTTTCCCTCACGAAGTGTGAAGGGCCAACAGATGTATTAAAATGCTTTTGTTAAATGGGGTTTAGCCTAGTCCCTGTAAACTTACATTTAGCTTAGTTAGTACGGCCGATGATGTTCCGTTTTAGTAAAAATACAAAACCTTGGAAATCACCAACTTGCTTCCCGGAAAAAGCTCTTGTTGACAAATTTCATTGGTACCACTGGTACATAGAGCATTGGTATACAGAACATTGGTATACAGAACATTAGTATACAGAACACAGGTATACAGAACACATGTATACAGAACATTGGTACAGCGCATTGGTGTACAGAACATTGGTATACAGAACATTGGTGTACAGAACATTAGTATACAGAACACAGGTATACAGAACATTGGTACAGCACATTGGTGTACAGAACATTAGTATACAGAACACAGGTATACAGAACATTAGTACAGCACATTGGTGTACAGAACATTGGTATGCAGAACATTGGTATACAAAACAGTGGTAAATAGAACATTGTGCACAGAACATTGGTGTACTGAACACTTTCCAGTCAAAAACAACAAACCAAGGACTTGTTAGAACAAAACCTGCAACCCTCCGAAAAGGAAAATCAGCGGTCCGTGAGTTAGGCTCAGTAGTCTTAGATTCTGTGAAACAAGATTTTAAATTGAAACGCCGCCACATGTTTCTAATCTCTGGCTTTATTGTTTGCTTTTCCCAAATAGAAATGGAGTTGCCAGCGATTACATGTCTGGTCGTTCAACAGAGGAGCTGGTGCAATTCATGCAAGAGTAAAAATTGAATTTTCTCATTTTTAATTTTGTTTGTATAACCATGAGGCCGCTTGTCTTTAGCCTCTGCTTACTCTGTGCCACCAATGGCCAAATAGGGATGCTCATAACCAGTGAAGATGCTGGCGTTTAAAATTTGCTTTTATGCATTAAAAATATGTTCCAATTTGTTGGTACAAAATGTTGTTGTTACCGTTGGAGTAGTGTTGTTTCGTAATATTGATGTAAAGATAATGGTGATTGATACATATTGGGATACTATCTCACCCATGTGGATTTCTGATAAAGTGTCGATGGTTTAGCTAAGCACGACTTGCTTTGCTGTACAGTATCCAGTCCAACGAATTCAAACCATAAATATGTAGTAGATGTCGCTTGTATTTGGAATTGGTTTGAGTAATTCAATATCCATCCCTCTTTATTGTTTCAGTCCGGAATCCGCTGCGACCCCCGCCCCACCAGCCGAAGAGGCAAACTGGAGCGACGTCCCGAGCGCTGTCAACCACCTGACGCAGGAAACTTTTAAAACATTCACGGACACCAACAAGCACGTACTGACCATGTTCTATGCGCCATGGTGTGGCCAC
Organism: Marthasterias glacialis; assembly: GCA_911728455.2. NCBI lineage: Eukaryota > Metazoa > Echinodermata > Asteroidea > Forcipulatida > Asteriidae > Marthasterias > Marthasterias glacialis. The sequence goes on from OU452229.1 coordinate 13,602,054, forward strand.
TGCAAGGCTGCCAAGCCGGCCTTCCAGGCCACAGCCGATGCCATAAAGGATGAGGAGGGGATGAAACTGGCCGCTGTTGACTGCACAATTGAAAGAGGTGAGGTGCTTAATGTTTCATGTCTTATTGGTCATGAGTAACCCTGTAGAGACCATAGTGGCCACAAGTGACTTGTACCAAAATGACCACAGCGGCCACAAGCGGCTTGTACCAACATGACCACAGTTGCAACAAGTGCCTTGTACCAAAATGACCACAGTGGCCAAAAGATTTGACCTTCCGCTCAAACAAGAAGGTTGTAGTTCAGGTCTTGAATTGACATCGTCCACTGTTTCCCAAAAATGGGGGGGGGGGGGAAACAATTTCATGTGTTATTTTTCCAGAAATATTAAATGGAAAAATTGTGACAAATCAACAACACTAGCCATGTCTAGGTGTATGTTGACAGAAAATAATGGTCTCTAAAGGCTCAAGTTTGTATTGATTGTCAGACAGATTAATTGTGTATTGATTATTTGACCAACTAAATGTGTATTGATTATCAGACTGATTAAATGTGTATTGATTATCAGACTGATTACATATGTATTGATTATCAGACTGATTAAATGTGTATTGATTATCAGAATGGACAAATGTGTATTGATTATCAGACTGAAGAAATCTGTATTGATTATCAGACTGATTATATGTGTATTATCAGACTGACTAAAATCTGTATTGATTATCAGACTGATTAAATGTGTATTGATTATCCAACTGATTAGATGTGTATTGACGATCAGACTGATTAAATCTGTTTTGATTATCAGACTGATTAAATGTGTATTGATTATCAGACTGATTAAATGTGTATTGATTATCAGACTGATTGAAAGTGTATTGATTAATGGACTGATTAAGTGTGTATTATCAGACTAAAATCTGTGTTGATTATCAGACTGATTTAAAGTGTATTGATTATCCAACTGATTAGATGTGTATTGATGATCAGACTGATTGAATATGTATTGATTATCAGACTGATTAAATGTGTATTGATTATCCAACTGATTAAATGTGTATTGTGCTATATTCAGGCATGATACATGGCCCTTAATAAAAAAAAATTAAAATCTTATTGAGCAAAAGGAAGACCTTCATATAGCTTATGCTTCCTTTAAAGACTTTTTAAATAATAATCTTACTCATTCTACCAAAAATGTTTCATTTTATGTTTTTTTAATTAAATTAGTAAATTATCATGCTGGTATATATGTTCAGGGCCACCCGTTTTTCAGTCGTATTAACTGAACATGGGACATAATGTGAATTACTTTTTGTGATTTGGTGCAATTTCTGCTGGAAAAGACTTGGGAAAAGTTCATTCTCTATTTTTGACAAGAAAGAAAACATCCTGTACATAATCAAACTTCCCTCTAGAAAACAAATTAAAATTTCCCCTGTTTTGTTTGCTTCAGATCTTTGCCGAGAGAACGAAGTCAAGGGATTCCCAACTTTCAAAGTTTTTACAGACGGGGCCACTCAGGAATACAAAGGTGGCCGGACGAAGGGCGACTTTTTTTCCTTTATGCAAGGTCTCAAGTCGCTGACCGGCACCCAGGCTAAGGAAGAACTCTGATGAAGGTTATTGACCCTTTTAGGTGAAATTAGCCGGGCATTAAGCCATTAAATCTAATATACAAGAAGAGGCATTATTATTATTTTTTTTTCGAACTGATTTTGTTTTGCCGTGATAAGGCGTAATCTTAAACAGTTTCATTTCAGTACAGCTAAATCCCTGTACCCCAGTAAGTACCATCTACAATGTCCCTTCATTAAAACTACAGAAATCTGAAATCTGGTTGAAGAGAAGCAAATTATGGTGAAGTGTCTTACCTACAGACACAAGCAGCATGTTCGGAAATGGTTACATTTAAAACCCACACTCTGATTACGCGGCCAGATGGTGCACTAGACTGGTGCCTCAGTCACGACCAACTCCAGGGATAAGAAATTTCAGACTTTTTTTTCCCGGACTTTTTAATGTCTACCTTGTGAAGAAAAACCGCTGATTTGTTTTGGTCCAGATATGATAAGATTATGTTGTCTGATCTACTTCTCTAGCACTGAGGATGTTGTTCTTAGAAACTCCATCAAGTCTATAACTCCAGGGGTTACCAAAAGGTGGAAATGCCATCGTTTTAACATACCTCCTAAAGATGTGGATCGTAGTTTCAGACCTTTTTGGTCGACAGTGACCCTTACCCCTTGCTACCTCACACCTGTGAATAAAAAATTCCTCACATTTTCAAGAAACCCAGTCAGAGAGGGTTTATGAGATGTTTTTTATCGGTTGTAACTTAAAAATGCTTGGTGAGATTTGTTCGGTTTGGTATCTGTTAAAACAGTGCCTCGATAAGTTCTTTAAAAAAAAAAGACAGAAAAAACAAGAAGAAGGTGAAAACAAGAGTGGACTTTTTCTCAGGATAAGAACTACCAGTGCCAATTAAACACGAGAGCCGTGTACACTAAATTTCAGTGATTGAAAAAACTGTGTCTGGTCTTTTTGTGACCTTTCTAACTGGGCCTTTTGTACCAGTGTGGGAGATTGTTTGTTCGGGCATCAGCCGAACACCTCCTGTTTTTGTTCGAATGTTTTTATTTTTTTTTGGTCAATTTTATTTAGATGTTTGGGCATGAGAGAATTAGAGAGAGTATTATAGATGACATCAAACGAAACAAAACCGAACTAATTTTCCAAAGAAAGTGACTTTTTCTACGTGATCGGGAAAAGCATGTGTTACGATGTCCTTGAAAGACCAACGTTAACAGCCAAAATGTCTTGTTTTTAAGTCATAATGAAAATTAATTTGAAAAAAAAATAAAATAATAATGAATGAAAAAAGAAAAGAAAAAAAAGGGTTACTATTTTGATGTTGAGGCTTTAATGCAAACTCTTCATCAATTTGATGTGTTCCCGAACATCCTATGTTTGTGACACTGAATTTCTAGTTTTGGCTTTTGTTTCTGTTATTCTTTTTTAAACACTCCAGTACTTTTCCTGGAATTGTTTTTGTAATTCTTTTCTTTTTTAGTGGAAGGGAGAAGGGAATCTTTTAAAAGGACGCCTTTTTTACGGGCATCCAAGTTATGATAATTTACAGATTATTTTTTTGATCTGTATTGTCAACAGTTTTTTGTTGTTCTTTCAGAAATCATTAATTTTAATTCATTTTGTTTTCGACTATTATATTAAGTAGTGTAATATTTTCCCCCTTCTGTATTTGAGTGTGTATATTGTTTTATTTGGAGGTCGTGACATATTCGGCTGACTTTGTTTTTGTGCATGCTTAGGGAAATTTCCTTGTAAAGATGTCTTCCTTTTTGTCTGATCTGCTCATGTTACACCTCAAGCGTTCTAGCTCTGCCAAAACCAAGCACTTCCCGCCCAAACTCAAAACTGGGTTTATTTGCTCATTGAATTAGTTTTCAAATGACACCCAACAATGACCTTCATTGTAAGGATTACTCAACATATAGAATGTTTAAGACATTACATCACACCGACATCGAAGCTGATGTTTTGGTTGTCTTTATTTTTAATGCCATTTCACTGTTTCACAGAAGTGCCTGGTTTTGGTGTGGGACATCCGCTGTGTTCTTTTATAAAGAATTATCTCTCTCGAAATTATGCAATAAGGCCATATTTTGGGTTATTCAACTGAAGCTGTGTCTTAATTATTTAACGAGGTCATATCATAATCGCTCTTAGTTTTTTCGATGAAATCGTATGTTGTCTACTCACTGAGTAAATATCTATATATTATTCAAAGACGTCAGCTGTTAAATATTCAGTGAGGTCATATCTGAATGATTCAGTTCTGTCGTTAATTATGCAAGGATGGAATGTAGCCGCAGTTAATATCAACTGCAGCCCATCAGTTCATCGATAGTTTGAATACTCTTGCAAACTGTTTTTTATTCTAAGCCGTAAACCGTCTACTGTCTGACCATTAAATTACATCGGCATGGTTTTTGAAGAATAGATGTAATGTACTATGAAGCCGTGCAGTAATGCTATGTGGTGTATGCATCTACTCAATACACTGGTCGCTCTGTGCGCGGTTGTTACAACCCATGCTGTTCAGTGGTTTCAAAGGGTTGGGCAACTCAGTGGCAAATGTTATGGAAAGTAGAAGGGTGGGAGTCAGATGGGTTTTGCTGATTAGATTGGTCAGATTAATAGGCTCCTTGCATATGACGTCACGAGCTGAAACAGTGCCCTCACTGAGGTCAAATGAAAGACCTATCATTGGCTGATAGTTTCATATAGCGCGTAGTGCACGTTTCGAGCGTTTGACCTCGGCGAGGGCGGCCGAAAAAAACTGTTTTGATCGATTTCACTTTCAAGCTTGAAATTAATAGATGGCGCAACTGAAACTTTGATTTGTTGAAGCAACTTTGATTTTAATGAAAATTGCTAAGCAGTGATTTCTTGAGACTATTTTTTCTCACCCTAAAATTCTCACAGTTTTTTGACCAAAGAGATGTTAGTTATGCATCATTAGCTTCTGTTTGTTCCTTTGTAAATCAGGATTTATCAGGTCTGTAAAAAAAAATAACTGAAATGTAGCGCTGGAGATGTGTTCTGAATGATTTGATCTGTGATCAGGACGATTTGATTTGCAGACCAATTAAGGGCCTTATTTCTTTGAGCCCAAAACTTGCTCAGCTTTTACAAGATTTGCGTAACGGTAGAAACAGGTACCCTACCAAAATGAGACTTGATTTAAACTGTTATTTGTGGCTGGTTTTCTGGTAATTTTGCTCAGCAGCGAAATTCGTATAGCAACGTTTTAGCAAAGCAGGGCCCGGTGTCAACAAAATGGTAAGCACAAAAATTGACTACCGGTCAAGCACACAAAATTATTCCAAAGCAGAAACGGGTTACCAGCCCAACTGCCGTAAGGTTGACACTATTTTGACTGGTGCCCTGCTAAGCATAATGCTGCCCAATCATACACGTATTTGCTAAACAAAATCATATGTGCATAGCGAAAATAGGTGACCAGCGAAGACGCCATGTGATTTTCAATGCCATATGACTGGTTCCACGCTGGTTTTTGATCAGGAAATGAACTAATTTAGCAAAGAAAAAAAACCAAAAAAACAAAACAACAGCTCGATGAAATGAAGCTCCCAAGTCTGCCAAATCCATTTCGGTGTTTTATTTACATATCAGTTTTTGACCCCCTGATATTGTTTTATTTGGCTTAGGAATGTCAGTGCTGTTGGTTGTGTTTTCAGTGAGGGTACATCTTATGCAATCTTGACACAAAGTGCCTACATGCATGATAAATATCGCATCCTCATAGTCTGAAAACCCTGCAATTAAGAAACAACCCCATGGATATACATGTTTGTCAAGTAATTGTCACCATCATTGTCAGGTTCCACATACACACAGTGTCAATGGTATGTCTTTTCCTCATTTCATATGAAGGGGCCAGACTGTTATGTTACTCCTAGCCGCGGTATGGTTACATGGGATAAATGCATAGGCCTATGGGGACTCTTTTGTAAAGGACGGCAGAGGGGTTGATTTGCCCGAAATTTCACTTAGATAAAAACATAACTACCACTTTCTAACAAAAGTCCCTTTTCCCCCTTTCTTTTTGTTGCTTTGTCCGAATTTTCCCCACTGTTTTGCCCAAATTTTGGGGGAAACTGTTCCCCTTGCCGCCCCCGGCTCGTACGCCCATGGATACATATTTAAATGATAAAATACTGAACGATAAAGGTCAGTTAGTCCGGCAACTGACGCAGTTAACTTTGTTGTCTTTTGACAAACCACGTCTTCACTGTTTTTGTATTGTATTTTTGTCAACTTGAAGTGCAAGGTCACAACAACTGTCATGACACAATAGCGTCCAATTCTTGTTGGAAATTTTCAAACAGTTATTAAGTGTTTAGATTTACAGTGGCTCTCTGAATGGTTAAAACAAAGTTCTTCCTTTGCTTGATCCTTTGCTGATGCGAAGTCTAGTGACATTGAGTGTACGTGTCGGTCAAAACAACTGTTCATCACATTGCACTGTGGCTGGTAACTCGTACCTGCTTTTATAGTTGAGCTATTCCAAGGCCAATTTCATAGAGCTGCTAAACGGAAATAATAGCTTTGGAAATTTGCCTGCCTAGCAAAAAAAAAAAAAACAAAAAAAAAAAACTAAAAAAAATCAGTCACGCGTTGTTTATATTTCACCTTGTATTTTAACTGGCTACTTCTTTTGTCTAAATAAGCAATATTTTTCAGTGCTAAACAGGTGTGTATGCTGGTTTGAGATTAGGCCGTGCAGTTTGAAAGGAGATGTTCACTAAAAAAGTAAAATGGAAGGATTCGGCGTTGTTGCATTCATTGCCATTATGATGAAACGTGCAGAAACAAATCTAACATTTCCATATTTTACACTTTGGCTTTGGAGAAGATAACGTTTTTGAAATATAGAAATCTGCCCATTTTGAATCTTGATGCTTTAATAATCATGCAGGGAAAAGCAATCCGTTTGGAAACATTTTTGTTGTAAGAGGGAAATATCAACCATAGATGTATACATAGCAATAAATGTCAATAACTTTTATATTGAAAGCTGGATTACAAAACATCGTGTACAGTTTGGTTATTTTACGTACGAGACCTTTCTTTTGCAACGTCACAGCCCGAGTTTTTGCCAACCAAGGTTGGAGAAACCGCGGGGAGCCATCAATGCAAAGCAATAACAGATAATCACAGTTTGTAAAAATGTTACACAAAATAAATAATTCAAAAAAAAGTGTTGAATTTGTTGGAAACAAACAAACCAATAATGCGATGTATTTTATTTGAATAGAAAATTTGCAAAAATATTGAATTTGGTCACAACGTCTGTCAACAAGGTTGAATGTTTTGCTAACGTTTGGTATACATGTTATTACTATATTGGGGATAAAGAACTATGCTCCCGGTGGTCCAGGTTTGGAGAAATAGCATTTGAAAGCCTTCCGAAATCACCATTGCTTATTTCGATTACCGCAGTTGAAATATAGGCACTTATATGTGAACGTTAACAAAACCAACTTGACAAAACAAAACAAAAACAGAAGTGTTTTTTGGTTTTTGTTTTACAACTGAAAAGGGTTCACCTAATAATGATGACATTTTGACAGGTCGGTTGGATGGTTCGTGTCTATATAGAGGAGGATGGTTGAAACACAATAACAACCCAAGGTCGCTCTTTTGTCCTCTGAGACGCTGGTATCCACGGTATTTTATAATTAACTCATAGGCCTACAAATATTTTCGGAAATGTTAATTTCCATTTTTTTATATTTTTTTTTAGTTTTAGTTTCTCCGCTGTGTCATTGATGGTGGTCTCGTATGCTATCCGGCAGCAGAACAGTGTATTTTGAGAGTTGCGAAAACTTGCGATTAAAATACATTTTTGGTCCAAAAACGCACGTGCGTATACGGGGTGCCAGACTAGACTGCAAATGGGGTTGTGCTACATTTGGACCGAATTTGGGAGTCCAGCAACCAACGTACCCAAAGAAAACTGATACCTGCTGTCTTATAAGAGTCCGTAAGCCAGTCCACGGGGAAGTCCTCAGACTGATGAAGGAATGCGATGCCACCATTGAGAACGAAAGTGTGCGCAGTTGGTTGAAAAAAAAAACAGTACAAAAAAATCTTGCTGCGCCCCAGCCTTTTCCTGTTGTGCGACAACATACCCGATAAACCCTGCCACGGCGCTTTAGAGACAAAGACCCACAAATTCCGCAATAACTCATTACTATTGTAATGAGTTATTGTAAACTCTTTGTTCTGCTCCTGGCGTGCAGAAAACACGTGAGCATGGTACACATTGAAGGATGAATACTCACCACTCTGGTTGTTTTCTAGAAGGCTCATCGTCCAGAAATTATAAAATCCCTTCTTAAAGGATGTAAATGACGTAAGATGCTTTTGAAGAACGTCAACTTGCACTAATTGAGTACTTGCCACTAATTAACGTAGCTCAAAGCTTTCTAATATTCGTAATGGGTCAATGTACGCATGAAACCATCCGGTTTCAATGATGCACAAAATATATGTCCCCTTCCCATGGGGTGCACTAGACCCTAACGTTCCCTAATGTTGTCACATTTGTGCCGGAGCTTCTGTCTATTCATATATCTGTATTCTGTAGTAGTTAACAAGCAAGCAGTTAAATAGACAGATACAAAATAAACAATTGCGCATCAAATTACGAAAAGTCACCCAAAGTCACATGAAAATCTTTTTGCTTTTAGTTAAGTCATTATCTTCAAGTAAATGCGTCTGTTAATCTGTAGTATCATTTTTAAAGCCATAGGAAACAACCCCATGGGGTGCACTAGACCCTAACGTTCCCTAATGTTGTCACATTTGTGCCGGAGCTTCTGTCTATTCATATATCTGTATTCTGTAGTAGTTAACAAGCAAGCAGTTAAATAGACAGATACAAAATAAACAATTGCGCATCAAATTACGAAAAGTCACCCAAAGTCACATGAAAATCTTTTTGCTTTTAGTTAAGTCATTATCTTCAAGTAAATGCGTCTGTTAATCTGTAGTATCATTTTTAAAGCCATAGGAAACAACCGGGGTAAATAAACCGTTTTTATAAAGTTGCAAAACAAATTAACAATGAAAAATACACAATTTTTCTCATCAATTTTCAGTTATGGGTTGACGAGAAACAAAAAACAATTTTTCATTTAGCCATATCTTGTATACCGTATACCGATTCGAAACCTACAACAGTCTGCAGCCTTTCATTGCAGTATGTGGAATTAATAATACAAATTGGTATGGCGAAGGCCCTCTGTTCTAGAAAAACCTTTTGTTTCTGTATCCCAACCTCGTCATTGTTCCCCCTGCGTAATTAAAAAAAAAAAAAAAAAAAAAAAATACTAAACAACTTCTATGAATTAAAAACGGCATTTAATTAAAATCAGACGTCATTATCTCGTCAGTGTATTTCGCAATAATTTTGTCGTTAACGCCCGCGCAGGGTTCTGGTGAGAATGGTGCAACCTTTTATTGTATGTCATAAAAATAATTGCGCAACCTTATTGTTGCATAGCCAAAAGAAATATTTGTTTTAAAGAATAGTTTCTCTGAACGACTTTTGACAGATGGTGCTGTTTCAAAAAAAAAAAAAAAAAAAAAAAAAAAAGCGTAACTGTCGTATATTGCTATGCCACGCACAATGCACAAAATTACATGTGATATGCAAAATCGTTGTACCTGGATAATGGACGTTAGATAATTTCAGGATCCCGATAATAATATATTTGTAGTTTTTTAATTAACTACCACTTATCAGTAACGGATTCCCCCCCGTAATACATTAAATGAAAATGTATAACTTTCTCGAATCTGTGCATTTAGCTAATTAGAATTTAAAATCGACCCAAAAATCGGACCTAGCCTCTTTAAAACACGCATCTTATAGGCAGTACACAGGATTGGTAAGGATAAAAAAAACATTATTGTTTAGTTCCAGTCTGAAAGCTTACTGTTTACGTAGTTAATACTTGAACCATTTTGTTTTGTTCGAGAAAGCTGTATCTGAAACCTTAAAAAAACAAACAATCAAAATTAAGCGCAATGTGTTTACATCTTGAAAAGTGTGCACGGTTTTTCACTAGTTTCTCCTGACACAGACGATGGATTGAGCCCAACTTTTCACAGGTTTTATTTTCATTGAATCAGACAAAGTAGGAACACTGCATTATCAGCCCTATCAAACCTGTATGGTGCTTTTAAATCTACATAGGTACTCATCACCTCTTGAACTCATAGTTCTTCAAGTACTTCTCCCTTGAAAAAAGTCGTTCTGTCGGAGAATACGGATTGTCCATCTAATATTTTTTTAAAGGGTCACATTTTGGTGAAAACACCTAAGTTCTTATGTGCACTCAAATATTGTGTATTCTTGTAGTGAAATCGCTTTACGTCTGGCAAGTAAAAGTAACATTCAACAAGCACTGAAGATTTGTTTTGTTCGTAATGTCATTGTCATCTTTATTTCTTTGTTCAGAACATTTCACGCTTTACGCGCAAAATGAATAGAAATGCACTCATTCTATACATTTCTTGGTAAAGCACTACAGTTGAACTTATTTTTATCAGTCATTTTTGAACAATGCAATCCAACAAAATGAAGACGTACAATTTCTCATTCAACCGATAGTCCAATGTCGTTTGCCAGGAACAAATGGATACATGACTGTGAAAAGTCTAGGAAGGTTTTGAGTCGGTTATGTTGAGCGAGCTTACAATCAAGCCAATCGACCATAATTTTCAACATTACCCTCACCCTCAACCATGCCTCTGCCGTAACCCTTACCCTAACCACTACCTCCCCTGAACCTTCCCTCTGTACCCTCCCCTTTCACATCATGACCCTTAACCTTACCTTTACCCATTACCCTTACTCCTACCCTTACCCTTACCCTTAGGCCTACCTTTACCTTTCCCGTGCCATTGTCCGTGCCCTTGTCCTTGCCCTTTAGCCTTACCCTAACCCTCTACCCAACCCGTACATTTACAGTTACCTTACCATTACTCTTAACTTAATAAATGCAAAAACCTAAACCCCTACCCCAACTCTGGCTCAAACACCAGTAATAATGAAAACTGACTCCCATTGTACTCAGATTATTTCCCCTTCCAGCCTCGGTTTGACTACGTGTACTCTGAAATAAAACATTACAAAACGGCTTCACTGATGATGAATGTACGTGAGTAGAGTCTTATGCGGAGACCTTAGCATTCCACGTCACCCCATTGGGTCCAATTATTTGTTGATATTAATTTGCTGATAATGCCAATTGCGCTGTACAATTGCCGAATTTGTTTAGACAATGTGACGTTTGGAGACGCTACACTCTCCACTCCTGTACAAGCTGACTTTGGCTCGTCCTTCCTTTATCGCCTGGCACATGACACACTCATTGGCAAATTGTTTATTGCCGTCTGTGCAGACTGGGGCATAATTTCTGGGGCAGCCTTGCCTATCCTTCCAATTCTTGCAGTCGGGCCGCTACATGGAAGGAAAAAAAAACCCAAAACATTATAAGTATTTAGTGCATGAAGCTCTCCATGTGTAAAACATGGGACTCTGAAGTGGATGACGGAACTAAAGACGTGGCTTGGAAAAACTTACCTGCTCTTTGGTTTTTTCAGCCGTGTATCCATCGATCACCAAGACAACTGAAAGAGAATTGATTTAAAATAATAGACTTACATTGTCTGCTCTTATTTGCCAATATCCAACTGTTGGCCTGACTGGTTATTAATTTTTTAGCTGTAGTAATACATTTTGTAATTTTTATTCAAAATGTCCATTACAAAACTACACGAAGCTAGAATGATTGAATGGTGAAAATGCGAGCTCGGTGGTCAAATGGTATGACATCCACTCAAGAATGGCAAAGGTCTTGGGTTCGAATCCCGATAGGTCGCTGGATTTTTGTCTACATGACTCGGTAAAGTACTGCGTGCACAGTGCTTTTTAACACACATCGGTGTATATAGATTTAAACACAAATGTGTAGGACGTACATAATTGAGCTTACCTCCAAAGGCGAACAACAACAGCAGAACATATGCCTTCATGGTGTAGTACAGTTTCGTCACCTTATTGCGAAGGAGTCCTGTTCAACTTCTAGTAGTATTATGCTGCTATACTGTTTTGTAGCCAATACATACATATAACAACACACAGCAATCAGTAAACATCGGGACCTATTTTGCATACTGATCACGTGGTGGAAAACTATAATGGCGAGGCGATCTGTCTTTCAAACTGGTAGAAGCCAGATTTCAAGCTAATTTGATTGAATTCAACCTGTATGAACGACTTCAGTCACGGACGTAGGGTCTCGTGTCTGCAACCGATTATCTGTTGAGTTATATTTTGTTAACGTTGTTGGCTTTTATGTCCCTAAATTTTGTACAGATTTCTTGCAACGAGATGATGTTTCATGCGGCCCAATTAATAAACGAGCGTGTAAGTGTCATACATCCCTCGACTCCAACTGTTTGTTTCATAAGTATTGCCTAATTATTATTTTGGTTGACTTTGGTAGCTCGGTCCCATTGGTTGATGCTCGGCCACGTAATGGTCTATATTGTATAGACCATTTTTCCCCAGTTGTTTCTGTTGACATCGTTATCTTTTAATAGTGAATGATTAACTAATAATGACGTCGTTGTTGTTGTTATTTTGTATTCCACGTCAGCAGATGCCGATACAAACACATATCAGCAGTCTAGCCCCCATTTCTACAAAATTAATAGAATACCCATACTAATTGCGAGAGTCAAAGCCATATCTTGGTCAAGTATCCTGTAAAACGACAACTGAAAGTCTACTTTTACTCTTACGTAACAGCCACTGTCCTGGTTAGAAAGCGAGGCATATCATAATTAGAACATGAAACCAATAATATTCATTTTAACTAAGATAATGATGTGGGTTTCAGTACAAAGTGCTGACGTCTGCCATAGTCGGACGAGCCGGGTGGGGATGGGGGCAGGGGTAGCAGTCCCCCCCCCCCCCACAAGTTCGGGCAAACAATGGAACAATTCGGGCAAAGCAAGAAAAATAAAAAGACTTGATAATTATAAATGATAACTATAAATTGGTACTTGTTTATGCAAAAGTTCGGGCAAATCAACCCCTCTGCATGCCCCCCCCCCAAAGCCCCAGCTCAATACTACCTGTAAATGCTTCAATTCTTTGCACTAATCGAGATATTTGTAATAAAACCAACCCGTGAAAATGTACGCATTCCTATAGGCAGACGTCTCGTCTCACTGAGACGGAAACTAATTTCGGATCTTATTTCATTTAGTATTGAAAAATGATCTTCCTTGATGGGTTTGACAGTTCTCTACTTGTAACAAGATTACCGATATACCATAATAAAACATCAGAGGAAGCTAGCCGTGCGGTGGCATCACCTATAAAAGAAACAGCTTGCAGGCTGTGATGCATTGTACAAAATGAGTAAACGCATGTTAGAAATGGGAAATAAATATATAATAATATAATTCATATTGACAACAGGCACAGCAATGCCAAAGAACTCCAGAAGACGAAGTCACTGACGAGGCTATCAAGTGCCTCACTGGACTTGATTCAAATTGTATGTGATGGACTATCGTATCACACGAAAGAATAAATAGCACGATTACACAGTTTATTTTTTAATCGGACTGCGTTTACTTTATTTATAATGAGCTAATGATTTATTTACTGAGCTTATCTTGAACGAGGGTTACACGTCACGATTATGGGTAAAATATAGAAATGGTCAAGCCGATTGTGCAGTATTCTACTTGTCTGATGTAGGCCTAACACGCACATGAAACAAGTAAAAAAATGCTCAATCTGTTGTCTGAGCCAGGAGAAAATAGTTAAAAACCGTGCACATTTTTTCAGCATGCACAAACTTTTTCCTTAATTTTGGGGTCGTCAAATTCTATTTTTCTCGACTTTGACAGAATTTCCGACAGAAATATTTCTATGGACGATTGGTAGTTGTATGAACCAAATAGGCGTACGAGCTAGGAGGGCGAGGGGGAGTTGCACCCCACCCGCCCCACCCCCAATTCGGGGAAAACAGCGGGGAAAATTCGAGTAAAGCAAGAAGAAGAAGAAAATGAAAAGACTTTTTAAAAGTTTTTATAAGATTTCGGGCAAATTAACCCCTCTGCCCCCAACGTGTCCCCATCCATACGCCCATGGTATGAACTTCGTAATCGGTAAGTTTTCATCAGACTGATACCAATACAAAACAAGTTTCAATGAATGTACCAATCCTGTATTCACTTCATTCCTTTAAAATGAGACAAAACAAATGAGAACGTGTTCATGTTGCAGGCGCACTTTATAATTTCTAAATTTGTTGTTTATGACTCGCGTGAATATTGTTTGACGATGATAAGCTTTCAAATAAAAGTAATAATTGAACATTATCGTATTTGAATACAGATTTAGAGTATTCATTGAAGGAAACATTGCTTAGTGGCAGTCTGGAAGCGTACTGCCTGAAATTGTAAGCATTGCAGTGCCAACATTTTGTAGAAAATACTTTTGATATGGAAGAAGAAAAAATAACAATAATAAAAAAAATAAAATGCGGTAGTGTGTTATGAAAACCAGAGGTTTCTTCGAACAATGAAATGGTTTTTCTTTAAGATAGTGAAAAAATTAAATGATCAATTATGTCATGACCATTTAATCCACTGGGATTATCTTTACCTCTTGTATGAATTTAAATGACGTAATATTCAGCAAAATGGTGTTGTTGTATCTTAACAAATACAAATAAGGTATAGGCCTACGTAAGTTTTTGTGATGTCACAAAAACTATAGGTGTTCGTGAACACGTAAATGTAATGCTGGTAAACATCATTGAGTTAACACACACAAACAAGCTTTTTACGTAAAACCGGGTAACAAAATTGCTTGATTTTTAAAGCGTGTTACACCAGAGAGCGTTTTCTAACAATGTAATGACGTCATCAGTTTTAAATTTGAAAAAAGCAAAGAGTCAATATCAATTAACACAATGAAACAATGTCCAAAACTACTTCTTTATTGACCGTAGAGCAGAAAAGATGGGATGTTTTAAAAATGTTTGTTCATTTCAGCTTCCAATTTGAACCGGAAGTCAAGTTGAAATCGTGGTCATTTTTCATTACTTTTTAAGTTTTAAATATCTTTCTCTGAGGATGTTTGGATTGTAAAAATCCGTTGTGTAGTTCGCGAGTAATGCATTTTTTAAATAATACATTTTGATTTAACGCAATTGTTCAAGTGCTGTCTTCATGTTTAGGTTCAAGTATATGCCAAGTTTGAAAGTTCACTTCAATTTCAAACTTCAGTTAACTTTCTTTTGGAGAAGAGTTTGGAGGAATAAAACAGCGAAACGTAACACAATGGTCTTTCGGGGACACCGTAACACGAGATTTTTCGATCGCCCCCAAAACAGTATCTTTTTTTTACACGGCCGATTTTTTTCCTCAAATTTTACAAATTTTTACAAACAAATGCTGTGAAAAAAATTAATGATAATAACAATATTAGTTGTTCCCCATGATACCTTCCAGATTGTAATGACGTGAGGGAGTAGAATCCTATGAGAAATACTGAATCATTCCCTCAACATTTTATCAACACGACAAATTCTTACCTGTAATCACGCAATAGAAAAAACACAGCTGTTGTGTTTTCATTGATGGCTGCAGGAAAACAAACTATCAGCCCGGGGAAAAAAGATAATAATCGTTAATTTATCCTTATACACTTATGCGCCTGGACTTTGAAATAGTGTCTAGCAGATACCGTCTAGTGGTTTTACGCTGCCTAAAGATTAATCTTCACGCAGACAATGGTGACATTAGATACAATTATTATTGAATCCTGGACCTACGTTAGATCAAGATCGATACTTAAGTTTTCACGAGGTTTAATTTATTTTATTGTTTGAATACATTGTGCTCAAGCCGATTTTACCCTGAACAATGAATCCAAATGTTGAATGGCTTTTTTTGTATGACGACCAATGCTGTTAACTTTCAAATAAAATATCGAACAAAACAAATTCATCAATGAATAATAACGGAGTAAATTAATAATGATAATAAAAACAAACAAACAAACAAACAAACAAACAAACAAACAAACAAACAAACCAATTATTTTGTGTGTGGAGCGCAATAAATAACATCTGCACGCTGCCTACTCAATTTCAGCCGGGTGCCTTCCGACACAGAGACGAAATGAAGGCAAAATGACGTTGTAATATAGCTGACTTCAGGGTACCAGCAGCAGGCGTGGCCATCGTGCACATTTTTCTCGTAGGGTGGTGGGCCGGGATGATTGTTTCAAAAACAACATTTTTATAGACATCGAAGGTCCAAACGTGATTAATTAATTCTATTCATTATAACGTAACATGATCTTTAAAATTTCATTCACTGGAATCAATTAATTTTCAAGGTAAAATCAGCCTGAGCACGGATCATGAATTATTTGATATTTCGGCCGTTTTCATTAAAACAATTGCTTCTTCCAAGAGTTCATAATAATATAGATCAGAAAAAGACAAATGGGGCGCACGTGGAATTAAAAAAATAGATGCATTTTATTAACTACTCCCTTAAACTGATTTCTTTAAAAGACACTTAAGACAAAACATCTGGGGAGCAGTGTCACATGACCTGTTATACCGACAATGCCGTATGGGCCTATTCTTTACCACTTTGAAACTGCCGAAAGTCTCTAAAAGGTCATTCCGTGCCAACTCACATAAAATTCTGAAAAATTTGGCAGTGACCGACTCAGATTTGGCTAATTTTTTTTAACAATCCTCTATGGTCAATGAACAAACACAACATTTTAGATTCCTAACCCTTGCCGTTTCTGAGATATGGACCTCTAAAAATTTAAGCCCCGCCCCCTCTTTTTGAATTTGGTGTTTTTTGGCATTTTTGGAGGCCTATATCTCCAAATTGAGATAAGATATGTTGCTACCAATTGGTACACAGGTTGACTGGTATCCAAACAACTAAAATCTGTTGTCAAAAGTAGTACAGAAAATTTGTCTATCAAGGTATACATGTAGGTCTTTAAAAACCTACATTTTTAGCCTACAGAACAACTTTTCCTCATTTTTGAGACCCCTGGTGCTCGCGTGAATTGTCCGATTGCTTTGATATTACATTTGGTTATCAACTAGGTGCATGGGTCTGACCTAAAAAAAAGGATAGACCAATCACACCTTTGGTGGGTGTTTGGCAGGGGTCTGAAAATGGGTCCACTTGCCAAAAGACGCCCTTTTCAAGTGGTTATTTCATAATGTGGGACATTACTGACAAATTTCACAATTTTTTCCAAAAACACTTAATGTCCAGTTTATTTGTGTAAAAAAAAAGTTGGTAAAAAAAAAATTGTACATGAAATTGAGGTTTATTGACGTCATTTTTTGTAAAATAAAAGAGAGTTGAAGAGGAAACTACCGTAATAGTTAAGAGTGGCACCATCCTTTGAGTCTACATTTATATTACGACGGTCCGGCGTTATTGAACGTCTACGAGTGGTTTGCAGAACAAACCAACTAGTATGTCGCCCTCTATTGATGGACAAGTTTGATTAAAGTCTTCACTTAGCCTATAGCACTGTTACTCAAACTCCATAATGAAAAACACAGAAGAAACGTTGTTGTTTGTAATCAGCCTCTGTCACAGTGACGTAGTTGCGGAAATTTGTCAAGATGGCGGCGTTTCATGCTGCAGTGACCTATGGAAAATATCATACACTTCCCAGCAGAATAATTCCACGGAAAAAATAAGATACACCTCATAAATCGAAGAGTATTTCGAAAGAAATTTCAACATGACGAGTCGTTTCTAAGTAATTTTTTTTCGTAAGTTTGGAAAATATACTATTTAGCATCGGATTAGCCGCCATATTGACATTTTCCCCAATAAGCGCCCTCATTGGTTATTGTTGGTAATGGCATGACAGAGGCTAATGTCTTAACACTTTGGTTGACTGACTGTGACAACGTGAGGTTTTTCTGCAAAGCACACAACCTACGCTAACACGCAAAGGCTGATTAGTTAAAACGTAATACTTTATATAAAATACCGTCCGATCATTCGGAACGAAAATTATGCAAAAACAAAACAAGTCATCGCTGAGTATACATATAAACAGCTGCCGGCCGTTAACTTGAACTTGACATTTCAAGGTCACCAGGTAAGCAGCGCAGACCCATGGCTACCCAGAAAGTTACATTCTTAAGTCCTCAGGTAAAAAAAAACAAAAACATTTCAAGGTGCGCGTGCGCAGCAGCTATGTAAAAAAAAAAAAAAAAAAAAAAAGCAATACGTCGGAAAGTTAAGATGTTAGTACGCACATGTTCAATGAGCATAAGGCATTTATCTTAGTAATGGGAAAAGGGAAGTATTTTTTATTTTTTTATTTTATTTTTTTTTTTGGGGGGGGGGAGGAAATACGACAAACTGTTTTCAATTTGTTATAAAACGTTGACTTATTTTTTCTTTAGGATTTGGCAAAACTTACTGAGGAATTACGTATTCTGTAAGAAAATCAACTCGATGATTTGATCCAGTTATGTCACAAAATTATGCTATACTGTTTTTAGGGCGTTCTGCTTTTTTAATAGATCTATAGCTACCGATAGGTAAACAACAGTTTAGTTATAAAAGGTCAGCTTATTGTATCTTGGCCCCGCTTCCACCTCTGTGGACCTCGGTTCAAACCCAGCCTCTGATCTGAGCTTCGCATTTGGATTGATGAGCCTCGCATTTGGATTGTGATTTTAGTCGATATCTGATTACCCGAGTTTTTTTTCTTCTTCTTGTAATTAGGGTTTTCATTTCACGTCTGAAAGCGAACGTTTCTTCAATGTCTCCTCTATACACATGTATCTGCATACACAAGCGCATTTTCTGCTATCTTATGGGGGGGGGGGGGGGTGCCCTTAGCCCCTCTAGAAGAGTGGGTGTGTGCTTGCCACTACCCCATCTTTAGCCCTATTGGTTACAGTGCTAATTGCTTTTTAAGATCCATTAATTTATTTTCAGACACTTCAAGTAAAGACAATAATAAATCCAACTTTGAAAGAAGAAAGTCCACGAGATCTTCAAAGTAATGAGAGATTGTAGAATTGCATTTCTATTTATTCTATTCCCATTATTGAGTACAAGATGACGTCGTTGCCGTGGGTAACTAGATTATGTATTGCAATTGGGGTGGAGGAGGGGGCACTGACTCATCAGGGGGTGGTGGTGGTGGTGGGGGGGGGGTGTTATGGGCGAGGGGTACTTCCCTAAGATCGCAGAAATTACACTGGGATGGGTGTGGGGAGGTATACACATTCAAAACGGGGACCTGTCCTGTTGGTAAGTGATGGCATTTTGGACCCGGAAGTGCAGTGAAACGAATGTTCATGTACATGTATGTATACCATTCGTTTACATTACACTTCCGGCTCCAAAACGTCATCCCACTTATACCAACAGGATAACAGAAGGGACGATAGGGTCCCCGGTTGGGTGAAGGTCCCCAGCTGGAAAGTGTGTACAAAACCAAAGGAGCTTTTGCAAAAAAAGTTGAAGAACGAACACAAGAGGGACAATAGGAGGTCCCTGATTGCAGGTATTTACACACTTGTGTTTTTTTAAATGAATTTATTATTTATTTGTTTTTGATTGTTTTAATTATTATTATTGGGGTGGGGTGAGGATCGGGAGAGGTAAACGGGTCACTGTTTATTTCTCATGCTTCACACATGGATCTGAAAATGGCGGCAGGTTCTCTAAGAGTTTCATAAACGGCAAACATACACACAGTTTGATGAATGTATTCATCTTTTTAATCATGCACAAAGGCACTGGGCGTTGCCGATGTCTGACGTAGCAAACACTGCAGTCTGCTTGAGGAATTCAAAAAGGAAAGTCCCTGTGACTAATCAAGTCATTGGACCACACATCCATTCAAGTTAAACTCACAAATCAGATTATTTTATACAGGAACTGAGATGCCCAAGTTTCGAACCACTGACGAAAGTCCATGTTTATCACATCAACGTGGGCTATCCATGTTGCTTAACACGACAGTGAAGGACATGATCATGTAGTAAATGGGCCAAGCTAGGATGACGTTGTAGTATAATGTTGAGCACTGTTACTCTAACAAAACTTGCTATTCAGATACCTACAATACAACGAAATACCAGTAATTATTGGTGTACACCCACCAGGGAAAGTTTCCAAAATCAAAATTTCTTGCGCCGTCTCATTCTAACAGCCATCTTCAGTTCAAGTACGGAGGAGTTAAACAGAAACGTTTAACTTGTCATCGCTCCACACAGTCCTTAGTTCCCAACCCACACTCCTCACCTTCCTTTGTCGTTCGATGCAGAGGTTGGATACAAGGTAAAATTTATGTAATTATACTGCACAAGAATAGTCTTCAAATATAGACAGTAGGTAATTACTGCAGGCTTACGTGTCCATTAACAAGATAATTAGACAAAGAAAAAAAAATGAAATGTTGACTTATTCCGAGAAATGGTCTCCAAACACACGCCTTGTTGGTTGGATCGGTTTAGAAACAAAAGCATACTGTGTTTACTTCATTAAAGAAAAACCCAAGACCACGACTCCTAGCCTACGCTGTCCTTGTATTTTGTCCAATTCCATTATCAGCTTTGTCTGTGAATGCAACGTGACTAGGGAAATCATGTTGGGACTTGAGTCAACACACGCCATATGACGCCATATTCTTCTTCTTAGTGAGAGAGCTGTTGGCGTAACACCGGGATGCACCGGGAGCACGTGTCTCACAGTCACCTCCTTCCCCCGGCAAAATACTTGGCATTCAGTGAGGGGGGATCCCAATTTCTTGTCGGTTTGGTTTCAAAGAAAGCACCCGGGATAAACGTGCATCCTTCCCCATTCCGACAAACCCCTTTTTTCAGTTGTGTAAACCAAGGGCCCCTTTCCCCATGTTTTCTTATTGCATGGTTTTGTGCACAAATCGAGCCGAGACGTATCCGTCTATCAAACTAACGAAATTTCTTTTTGTAGAAAAAGTCCTGCCTACACACACCCCCACGCACACATCTGTCGACACCGTAAATCGAGGACTCTCTTTGTTTTCCCACTGTTTGGAGATAGCAATGTCCCCGTTGCGAAGCGAGGAAGTTCTCGCTCTGTCAAAACACCCGGGGATTCCTTTTGCTAAAGCCCTCGGCTTCAACGGGTTTAGACACACCCACAAACTACCCCCAAAACAAAAAGCTATAAAAAAAAACCACAGAGTTACATTTACTCGAATGTAGGAAAAACAACCGAATTATGGTAAAGAAAGGTATGTTAGTATTTGTATACAAAAAGTAATACTTCCATCCTCCAGCTGAACAAATTTATGAAAGGTGAGTGATGAAGGATGATCCTTGGTCCTTTGCGAATTAGAGATCTTCCAGCCGAAGTCTTGTTAGCATTTACTAGAAGAAGAAAAAAAAATAGAAAAATAAAATATGTGAATCTTGTGAAAGTTACTACACAAGAGCAAATAAAATCCTGTCCATACCCTAGCTGAACAAGTAACGATGACACAACTTAAAAAGGCCGAGGATAAAGAACAACTTCTCATCCACTTCTCATCCATGTGAAAGAAACCCTTTATGCCTCGGGTTGGTTAGATTGGCTTGAACTTTACATACAAAACCAGACATCTGCATCATGATAAACGTCTGTATATAAAAAAAAATTCCCTTCCACTTTCAAGCTGAACAAATTATGATGAAACACTGTAAAAAAAGGTGAAGGATAAAGGATGATCCATCGTCCATTAGAACGCAAACTATGGAGCTCTCGCAATCTCTAGCTCCATCACACGGGGACCTTATCACACGGAACGGAGATTATGTTGCACTGAGTCTTCCTGCTCCAGTGGAAGTTACCAAGGTAACCTGGCATCATCGCTCGCTGACATCAGGCTGGGCACACCGCATGGTCAAATTAAAGAACATTTATACCCCAGACTTATAGAAAGAGAGTGAGAGGAGAAGAAGAAAAAAATCACTACAAGAATGTGAATATTGTTAAATTAAAATGGATAATACATCATCGGATTTCGGAAGACTTAATTCAATTTCATCGTCTCGTCTTCAATTAACACACTCTTCAACCAAACTGTAGAAGTCTCATCAAGTGATGGTCGCATTACAGCGAAACAAACTCTGCTAGGTTCGAAACGTGGGGCCATTAACAAGTTAGTGTTTGCATTTTTGTATATGTTTAATGCAACAGGTCCTTTTGGTTGGTAAGCAGTTTGCAACAGCTAATATTGTATTTTTCGCAATTCTAAACGGTCCGTGTTTTGTCACAGGATTTTGTGAACGCTTATATTAAAGTGCTTATTTCGATTGCTGCAAGAGAAATAAACGACGGGTACTGGGGGATGCTTTTGCTATTTTCTCAACTTGGTAGTATGTCAGACGGACAAATTTCCCCAGAGGATTGTACTGGTATGGACTATATCATCAGTGAGCTTTCAGATTGTAATAAAGTCAATATTTTGTGATACAATTTGTTGTATTAGGTTAAAAAGTGATGTGAAGATTACGAAAGTAATCTGGTGGGGGTGGTGGTGGTGGTGTGTGTGTGTGTATGTGTGTGTGTGTGTGTCGGGGGGGGGGGGCGTGTCAGGGGAGGGGATGATCGAGGAGTGACTGGCTGGAAGGGGTACTAGTCTTCAATATAGCTACTATACGAACACGTTTCCCACAATTGGCCATATTTTGTGACCGCACGAGGGCGCTTTCAACGGCTAATTTCCTTGCATCACAATTACAGTTTTATTTTATTTTGATTGCCTGTGTGTTGTTATCTTGTATTAACAGCTAAATAAATAAAAACAACAACAACACTGGAAAAGCCAGTTCGTTTAACTTGTTTTGCATCACGTAAATCAGGTTCACACACGCCCTCAAGCGGTCAAAAATACTGGGCGTTGTCTTGACAGTCATATAAAGGTAAAATAAAGACTTGGTGATCATCGAAAACAAATTTGATTAGCTTCATCAAGGAAGCTCACCGGTTATAAAGTTCATATCAGTGCCAATCCTCCAGAGAAATGTTCTGTTTTTTTCAAATGCTGTCAAAGTCTAGAGATCAACAGCGACCCCAAATCACCGGTGCAATATTTCGATTGACGCAAAACTTCCTTTTTTTGCTTTATTTTCACTAAAACGTGAGCACTTAATTTGCTGATTTTTTCCCTTGAGATAACTAGAAAGTGGGAATTAATTTGCATTTCCCCAAACCAATTTTTTTTC
Organism: Marthasterias glacialis; assembly: GCA_911728455.2. NCBI lineage: Eukaryota > Metazoa > Echinodermata > Asteroidea > Forcipulatida > Asteriidae > Marthasterias > Marthasterias glacialis. The sequence continues at coordinate 13,624,984 of OU452229.1, forward strand.
TTCTTTAAATATTGACTCGTAGCATTGATCGTCAGGTAGTAGTATACCGGTAATTTGTTTGGTTGCCGGGGAAATAATTATGTTTGTAGTTGCCATATTGACTGACACTGATTTTATAAGCAATCGACCCCCCTCCCAACAACCACCCCAGCCCTTCTTTCCCGACCCTGCCCAACCCCCACCACTCCATAAGAATTTCACTGATGGAAAGTGTAAGTGAACACATCATTGTTGTTGCTGTTGTTGTTAATGTTGTTGTGGTTGTTGTTGCTGCTGCTGCTGTTGTTGCTGTTGTTGTTGTTGTTGTAGTTGTTGTTGTTGCTGCTGTTGTTGTTGTTGTTGTTGTTGTTGTTGTTGTTGTTGTTGTTGTTGTTGTTGTTGCTGTTTCTGTTGCTGTTGCTGTTGCTGTTGCTGTTGCTGCTGCTGCTGCTGTTGTTGTTGTTGTTGTTGTTGTTGTTGTTGTTGTTGTTGTTGTTGTTGTTGTTGTTGTTGTTGTTGTTGTTGTTGTTGTTGTTGTTGTTGTTACATTATTTCCCATTTTCCATACTTCTCAATACTGTTCACACCGTCAAACCTGTGAAATTGTCATCGATTAAACAACGAAAAACTACCTTTGTTTTGTCAGGGACTTTTCGCACGCCAGTTTCGGGCTTGTTTCGACTACTGTGACTGAAATAAGAAACAGTGATTGGTGGGGACCATACAATAGTTTACAATCGATTAGAGTCTAAAAGAAATGTGTTCTTTATAATAAGTAGGCCTATAGCTTCTAGATTGAAACTAATATTATCTGTTCAATAATTAGCAAAATATTTTAGGACTCCTTTCCACATATCATCCCTCGAGATTGCCCACCCACCTTTATTTATTTGTTATCATCTTTCCAATAATTCTTGCCCGTGATCCTCCACCACTTCTTTAACCTAAGGCCATCTTGCCGATTAATTTTGTCATCTGACTCGTGATTATCATTATGTACTATTTTAAAGAACTTTGTAATTAATCAAATCATCCAGGAAGGTCTAATTATTGACTTTAAATTATATCAGGTTGGCTGGGTGGTTTCTTTGACTGTTTTTATACTCTGTGGACCCCGGTTTATGTGTCTTGCTGTCTCTTTTGCCCGTGTAATTATGACATAAAATGACATAAAGAAAAACCTTAGTATTATGTGAATTATAAAAGCTGAACTTTAATTAGAGCTACAAGGTTTTGGGTCATTTTAGGGTGTGTCCGAATTAGGCAAGTTTGGCTACGGCTATGGCTGCCGGCAGCAGCGGCAACGTTGCGACCACTGCTGAAATCCACCAATCGGCTCAGCCTTAATCAGAAGTTACAATTGAACATGTTCTAAAGATATTTATCTGATGAAATAAAACGATGAACAATTTTTAATTTTTACTTTTTTGTAAGCCTGGTATCAACACCAGTGGACCGTGGAAGTCTCAGGAGTATCCCAACATTTTGACCCGTTAAAATCTTCGTTTCCTTGGCAATGTGCGTGGAAACACAACTTTAGGTTCCCACAAAATGCTCGAAATCTCGTGCAAGACTTGTACGGTCAAATGTCCTTCGGAATGTGGTCCAGCGGCGTAGCCATTTGGGGGTGGGGGCGGGGGCACGTTCCCCCATAAAATCTCAGCGCCCCCCATGGAAAATATATATATATATAAATATAATTATATGTAATTCATTACAAAACATAGACCCTGCCCCCCCCCCCCCCCCGCCGAGTCGGGAGAAAATAGTGACAAACCGTGCACACTTTTTAGCATGTAAACACATTATCCTTAGTCGCTTTAACCAGTGCGGTGGTCCTAAAAAGAACCGGTGGTGTTACTTGACGTTTCGATCAAGCCACTCTTAAGACAACGGGATGTCTCCACCATGCAAAGTGTCAATCTAGGCCTATATGTTTTGTTATTGTAAAAGCTTCAAAACCGGTCACAGGTTCGCAAATGGACCCAGCGACGAAAGTAAGGTAACATTTTAGGAGGACATAACGGGGTACACCATTTTCTTTTCTGAGAGGCACCTCTGTTTCCGTTTGCATTTTTCTTAACTTCAAGCCCCTTGTCAGTGCTCTTGTAATGTCATTTACTATTTCTTAATAAGATAATCTGACGGGGAGGTAATAACAAATACACTGTCTACGTGTAAATAGAAATATTGTTTCAAAAAGAAATTGAATTTATTACATAAAAGCTTATAAAATGTAACATTTCGTTCTTCAATTTTTTAATCTCCAAAGTCCAGATTTCAAATGGAGGGGAGGGGGGGGGCACCGGAAGGGGGCACAGACATCAATGGGGGTGGAGGTGGGCACGTGCCCCGTGCCTCCGACCCCAAGTTATGACTGGATCCACGTACAAAATACATAAAATAGCCACTTCTAGTTAAGTTCTAGATCTAATAGTTCCACATGGTCATAGGTGAGTAATGTTTAATTTTTATTACATTTCCCACGGATGGATGCAAGTTTTCCCCCTATGCGTCTCACAAGCCTGTTTGTTTGAGTGAACGCAATCGTGCTCTATCGTAGGTCATCCCCATGGACTGAATTTATTTTGCACTCTTAACGTCAGCGTTCGAATGACATTACAGTTGTTTGCCATTTATAACTGGTTCAAAAACGTCAGACCAAATAAAACAGACAACACACCGACCGGCAAAGCCCATGCTTTTGTGTCTCGGGGTCTGGCCTTTTTAAAATGCAAACCACGTTTCTTGCATTTTCAGCGCCTTCAAAATGTTGGCACGCTCTGTATAAGATAACACAAAGATAGACCAGCGTGGAAAGAAGTAGTAGAAGAAAAGAGAACGATTAAAGAAGAAAGAAAAAAAACATGAGCAGGAAACCCGTAGAGTCCCTGTTTCAACGAATCAAGTAAATGCCGGGCCCTGAGCAGGGCCCTGAGCTCGCTCCAGGTATCGACCGGCGCCAACAGTTCGAGGTTTGATTTCGGGGGGGAGGTTAAACTTACCCTCTTGCGATAACCGGCCAGGCGCGGTGTCTGGAGGGCCGAGAATGACAAACGGTCCTTTGCGGGTGTGCTCTCGAGTCACCTCGGTCCCCCGTGACACACGGGCACGGCCACTTCCAGAGGGAGGGGAAATGTGGTTTATAAAATATACGACAAGGGAATCACGGCACTTATTCCGTGAATCGTTTATGGCGTGGTCGATTGTACACCACTTCGGTTTTTATCTCGACTCGAGAGTGACACAAACAGTGAAGCAAGAGATGACATGCTCAAGTTGATCAATAGTTGATACATTATGTATAGGGAGATCAGATCCCTTCGGCAGGACCGTACATAGATTCATCTATGTATGTGCAATCACATAATGCAGGCTCTGGCAGGGCTGACGTACGGTGGCCCCCAAGGGACATCAGACAACACAGCTAATATCCTTAAGGCTACTAATACTCCATTGATTCTGAAGAGACGGTTACACGTCATAAACTAGTGGTCAATGTGTTAACATTCATAAAGTGAACATCATGATTACATACTGACTCGAGGTGGTCGAGAAGCGGCTGGTGTTTCCAATCTAATCATCAAGGAGGCTTAATAATGCCGAGCACGAACATCAGAACTTGTAATGTCTTGACCCTCAAGCCTCGCCTTCGTTACACTACGGATTTGCATTGGAGAAAAACAGTATGTCAACATCTTAGCAAAATCATGTTAATAAAAATCTATACCGTTTTAATAAAGACAAAGTACGGTACAGGATTAGAAATCATCGGGAAAATTTGATTCGTTCGAATCAGAAACCTCACATCCTCATCATCAATGTCAGGAAGCTAGCACTTTAAGACACACAAATGACCGGTGCTTATTTAGATTGCCGTGACAGAAAAAAGCCCGATCTAAAACGGCACAAAATCACGGACAAAACAGAAACCGTTTTCCCTTTTTTTTTTTTTTTTTTTTTTTACACTAAAAACGTGAAAACTGAATTTGATGGGTTTTCACAGCTTTGTTGTATGATGTTTTTCTAATTGAAAACTAAAGGAAAGGAAATAGTTTAAGCTTTCCCCCAAATAACTTGTTTCATTTATTTACTACTAGATGGTTTTAAGGTAACGGGCGGCCTTGTGGCATGGGTGACATGTGCGTAAAGCGCTCGCCACTCACCGATGGCCCTGGTTCGATTCCCAACTAAGGCCTATGTGAGTAGATTTGTGCTTTGATTCTCTCCTGTGCCACAAGTGTTCTTCTCTTGGCCCTCCGGTTTTTCTCCCTCCAGAAAAAAAAATCAACACTTTCGATCTCTGGCTGTGTATCCTTATCATTAATGGGTTGATGTGGTTGGCTGCCAAAGTCAGTTTAGCTTCTCAGCTGCCAATAAGGGTGATTACCCTCCCAAACTATTGTTCTTATAAAATAACTATTGTTGTCATTAACTCCAGTGATTGCAACTTCAAGTGGCTACATGGTAACATCTTCAGCCTACCTTAAAGTCCACAGCGTAAGCCGTTCTATCGACCTGAAGGGCCGTGTCCGAATTAATGGCTTCGGCTATGTCCGGAACGCCCAAAATCCTCATTTTTCACTGTAGTAGTAGCCGAAGTCCATTGATTCGGACGCGTGTACGCAGCTAACTTGTGATTGTTCTTCCATTCATAAGTCCGTGCCCAAATCGAGCGACTTCGGTTACTGCTATGGCTATTGGCTGAAGCTGCAGCGTTGACGAATACGGGGCGCAGAGATTCGGACGTGGTCACTGCCCAGTGTGGCGTAGCTAGGGTTTGTGGAACACGGGGAAAAGATTAGAGGATGGTGCTGTTTGTCTTTGAAAATCTTAGCACTAATTTGATGTTTTAGGAACAACCGCGGGCTTAGATTGTTTATTCACTATCCTGAGAGGAACTAACAATTTCAGATGGAAATTAAAAAAAAAAAATAAAAGAAAAGAAAAAAGTTTTTGTCAATTTGGCACCCCAAGCCTGCACCCGGTAGACACGCCCCCTTTGCCCATTCCAGGTCACCCTCCCATGCCCACTGCCACTGGCTAAGCCGTCGATCCGGACACGGAAGAAGTAAACCGAGGCTGAAAGAGTTCCCAATAGTCTGACCACATTTTTGGTATCAAGGAGTCAATGTTTAAGATTGCGTTTGCACACAGGGAACACGACACAAACTATGGCAGTACGATGGCATATAAAAACGATGGCATATAAAACAAAATATGAAAAAAAGTTTTTAATCATTGTTGTTACAAGTTTATTTATTTGTATTTTTATTTGTTTATTTATTTATTTATTTATTTATTATTAATATTATTTTTGGGGGGTGGGATGGGGGTGAGGTCTTGAGTTCATACACTGTCGTTCATGACGTTAGTAGAAAATGAAGTACAATGCTTCAATAAAAGAAGTCGTACTAGGCATTAGAGATATTTGCGAGTACCCCTTGACGTATATATAAGATTATTTCCCTTCATTTCCCTTTGTTCATTATCTGAACAACAAAAGTTTCTTCGATTTGTTGTCTCCATCCATCACTGTAGACGGTATTAAGACGGTATTAGCAGTTAAACAGAAGACTTAACTTTATAACCCGAAAGGTAAATTATTATGTAATGCAGAACTCTTATTTCTTATCTTAGCGGTGATTCGTTTTACTTCTTACAATTAAGGTGAATCGTTATATATCACTCCATCTTTTGAAGAAAAAAAACCTTGTGACTTTAGAAATCTTACTCCACCTTTATTTATTTATCATTGTTTTAAGAAAATATAGTGACAGATGTATCCAAAACTAATTTTCTTTTGTTTCCATTTTGAAATTGCAAACCTATTTTTTTTAATCATCAAACTGTAACAACCCCCAAACCAACCAAACATACACCCCAACACCCCCAAACATCCCAACACCCCCAGCAACGACGGTAAAAATGGGGAAAGAAGTAGACGAAGAAGAAGAGGGAGTTAAAACTAGTAAACAATTCAAACTGTAGAGCCGGATTTGGAGGGGTGGAGGTGGGGCTAGGGGGAGTGCTGTGGACATTTTCTAGAATTTGAAAGCAACTATAATGAAAGGACTATTTTTATAATAATGTAGCTGAGACTACCACGTAATAGATTTGTTATCTAAGCAATGAACAGCGTGGAATCAAAAAAAATAAATAATAATAAGCAGTTGTCTTTTTTGGGCTGCTAACTGGCATCGCAAAGCAAAATTGTATGTTTTCAGGAAAGCCTGTGTGGCTATTGCTTTGAAGAGTGTAGCCTCAGTTCAAAATTGTATGAACGCCCCTTTAACATAATACGGAACACCATGAGTTGTTTTAATTGGGCATCGTAATGCAAGCAGTGTTTTTGCCGATATGTAGTGTCGATCAATCATCCGACGCCTTCATCCATAGTCGTCAGTAAGCCGTCGTCATGGCAACCCAACTTGGTCTCAAAGTTTGACAGGCTTTTTTTTTCTTCTTTGATGACGTTTTCGCTGCCCCGAAGGCTGTCCCGCTGTGTTTGGCGAGCAAGCGACACGCTTCGGCCAGACATTGGAACTCAACGCGTCAGAAGGAACGGTCGTCTTTTTTTGTCGGTGTCAGGCTCTGATCTAATAGTAATAGTCAGTAATAAACAGAAGAACAGACACCGTCCATCAAGCAGCAGCAACCCATCTCGTTAAATACCTTGATTGAAACAACGCGAGCTGTAAAGAACGACGTGAACGGTTTTTGTTTTTTTTTAATCTTGAAGTGAGTAACACAGAGAACGTTGCCGGCGATTATGACGAACAGAACGACTCAGCAGCAATGCACAAGGTAAGCAAGACTTATGGTTATATTCCCACAGGAGACATATTTACATAAGATCTTCCGTCAGGCCCAAAATACTTTCTGACAGTTTAAATGACCAGGTGCAACACTGGCTTGTTGAATAGAACAACTTCTTAGTATTTTAGGGAATGAATTACAATTTTGGGATGAACAAAGTAATTGATGAGAAACTGGATTTGAACCTCCGACCTCCGGATTAAGTTGCCGGCGCTCTACCAAACTGAGCTATCCAGCCCTATGATGGCGGTCTTCCTATTTTGTCAATATCTTTGTTCTGGGTGCCAGTCAGAAGCCATACAACCTGAAACTGCCGTATATCTATTTGAAAAAGCATGAAGAAGTTTTACATTAGGTATATTATGATAACTAAGACTAAATGCTCAAACAAGTAAAAATATATTGGCAAAATAATTTGTTCCTCCATTAATGCATGAATACAGACCGAGTAGGTAAAGGGAGCAATGGCCCTTTGCGAAACCACGGCTTGGGGCTCAGGCTTATAGCTTCGTCCACCTGTTTGAAACCCCGTACCGAAAGCTTACGTTGTCAAACTAATTGGCAGAGCCTCAGCAAAAGCCAAAAACAAAAAACAAAAAAGAGCCATAATCTCTTCCCAAGTTGAAGTGGCCGTTCTCGGAGATGAAGAGACTTATCTTATCCCTGATTCTTCCTATAGAAAACACTGCCTCTTCCCAGAAGAGATTATTGCTTGACTGACACTCAAAACTCACTACTAAATGGAAACATTTACGCCCCTCGCCCCTTGTATGTTGAGTGAATACTTTAGTGATTTGTGTAAAGAATCGAGCGTGGGGTCTCATCAATGATAATAAGAGGGAGGGGGAGGAGGGGATAGAGGAGGGGAGGGGAGGGGAGGAGGGGGTAGAGGAAGGGAAGGGAAGGGAGGAGGGGCAGAGGAGGGGAGCGTAAGGATGGGTAGAAGGGGAGGGGAGAGGAAACCCATTGAGGCATTCTGAGAATCATATCAGAAACACTATAGCACTGCAGCCTCAGTTCTAACGAAAACTAAGCTGAGAGCTTACTTGTTTATACAGTAACCACCGATACCAAATAATTAAAATAATATTTTGTTCTGAATGTTTATGTTCGTTAATTTATTTTTTGTTTGTTTGTATCTGCCTTTTTTGTTGTAATTTTGTATTGTTTTCATAATGGTCGTTCCCTGCAATATAAGTATAAGCCTAACAACAACCACAGGAATCGCTTCAAAATCATGTTGTATACACAAAGCTGACCCAAACTGATGCGCAGTCGGTTCAATGATAGTTTCAACACTTTCAGGTTATTTTTCTGACACGAAACATTTTGATCCCAGTTGTCAGGGAACAGTGAAGGAAAGAAACACGCAAAATAAACAATCGGCAATCATAAACGGCGTAAAAGGGCCAGTTAACAACACAATTGAGAAGAAGAAGAAGAAGAAGAAGAAGAAGAAGAAGAAGAAGAAGAAGAAAAAATGAAAACAAATTAATGAGTGAAACTTTTGTCTCACTTCTTCTTCTGCGACATATATCTTTAAAAACACTCCGTGTTGTACAAATTTACAACATCTCCGACAAGCACTTAAGGGGATATTATCGCATGCCGTAGATCTCAAGCGTTCGGAGGGCACACGGATGGCTTTTAAACTTTATATTATGATACCTCGGATTGTTTTTGTAACCTGTGTTTATGTATAAAACAATTCAATCAGTCCGTATTGTTGTCTTTTTACTCGCTTGTAATAAGCACATTATGGAAGTATTTTCACGTTGAGTATAACGGCAAGGTTAGATGTACTGTTTTAAGACGGTTTTACAAACAGAAATTCTCTACACTATCCTTGTTGCCTTCCCGTCGATAGCTCAAGCAAGAGAGACGGAGTTCAGCTGCTCGACCGGAAAGCCAGGGTTCGGAACAAATCCGCGGGAACCGCTTTGAGAACTTGTTCTATTCTGTTTTGCTTCTGTATTTTGTTTTGTTTCGTTAGAAATCGGTCGCCACGGGCGCCATTTCCCCCATTGGGTTCTTCACTGTTCGCCATCTGACATGCAGCAGATGGTGAAGCTTCACATTATTTCAAACTGGATTAAAACTGTAAACGAAGCATTTCATCTGACTAAGAGACAGTTTCCTCAAATTGTGATGCATATTCGTTTGTGTATTCTTTTCAACACGATGCTATTATTGTAAGTGACTCCTCCCCTCCAATGAATCAGTTCGGTGTTTTTGACCACGCCCAACTCATCATTAAAACACGACAAATAGTTGAGTATCGTAGGCAAAATGGCAGCTGCCCCACCTCGTCCTCTTCTACCTTCTACCTCAACATCCTTGTCCAATGCTATGATCTCTTTACCCAAATCGACTATAGCCACCGTCGCTTATAACTAAGGCTTTGAAGCATTACAGCTTCGCTTATAAAACGCTCATGATACTATCATGCTATCATGATAGAGCATCCGTTCTTATAAGTGAGGCTGATTTAGAACGGGTTATTTATGGCGTGTCGTGGTCGAGCACCGGACTCAAGCTCTGGTGTTTCAGATCAGCAGAGTGTGGGTTCGAGTCCTTAAATCAAGACGCTTAACCGTTATTGCTCTGTCCTTCGGATGGGACGTGTGTTCTGTAATGCACGTAAAAGAACCCCGGTACACTTATCGCTTAGAGAAAGGGGTTTGCCCTGGTATTTCTGGTAGTGGCTGCTAAATGCGCCACATCACCTCGCAAAACCCTTATAAGGTGCTACATAAATGGGTCTCATAACTCAAAAACTTAAGAACCTTGTCTTGAGACGCCCGTGGTATTACAGCGCATTAGTGCTGTAAGTGATGCAGTACTATATCCCTTAGAAAAATTCCCCCCAGTCACCACACAGTGGAACTTCTATATGAACACTGTGTTCACATAGTAGCCATACTGTGCACTCAATGGTCACACTGTGACCACACTGTGTTCTCTATGTGTGACACTATGAATTTGGAACAAATTCACAGTGTACAAGTGTCCCCTGTGTGTTCACAGTGTGGTCTCTAGTGTGGTCATAGTGTGAACACTATGACCACACAGAGAACACAGTGTGGTGACAGGGGGAAATTTTCCTAAGAGTACTTGACAGCCCTACTTATAAGTGACAGTGGCTTGTCTAAATGGGTGTTCCCCTCCAGCCCTCCTCTAGCCCTAGATTGAAATCATTGCGCAATGGCAGCCAGTCCGAGGCAGACGAACTCATGCAGTATGTTTGTACAAAATGGCAGCTAGTCAGGCAAACAAAATCACGCAGTATACTGTTTGTACATACGTCACAAAAATGCGCCATCTTGTCGATGATGAAAACTTCTGACAAATTGTTATCTTTGAAAATGATATGAAAACAAAAAGTATACTGATGAACGTCTTAAATCAAGACTATTACCACTCGTGAAAGCTGAGCTGATTCATCACTTACATTCATGTAACTCTAAATAAATATTGTCAGTCTACTAAGCCCCATAACTTGTTTTGATTTCAAAAAGGATTTGGCGGTAGAAATGCTCGTTGTTTTCTTTACACACTGCGCCTTGCGGGTTTTTGTGTAAAGTTGCCTCAACTTCGTCAACAGAGTACCGCATACCTTGCGTTACTCACAGGCGTACTTCTTCTACAGTACCGCTGCCGTATGTTAAAGTGCAAAAACACGGAGTCCGAATGTCAGTTGCGACAAAACGTGGGCCACACTCATTTAAAAAGCATTTTTGACCGTTGAGAAAATGACGCTGACCAATCATATTGCACTGGTCACTCGTCAGTTTACAGAGCAAACAATTTCCAAGTGGACCTTCGTATGCAATTGACCCACAGGGAGTTTCGCCCACGGTGGGTCAGCGGAGTTCCGTGTGTGACATAGCGAGTGCTCCCTCTAGTTCTTATATATTACTCTATGGTCAAACTTGACTGCAAAAGGGAATGGCTTAGTATCCCGATTTATGCACCACCAAGGTTGCGTGTAATGTATAAAAGTATACTAATATACTTTTAAACAAAATATATACTTAAAAAAAAACCCCATATATATATATAACAGAATAAATTAACTTTTTGATTTTTCCGATCAACGTATAGAGTGTAAAATCTGTTGTTTACGATAAATGAGATCTGAAAAGCAGAAGAAATGGAACAGCAAACTTGTCAGGGTAGAATTTGAAGAATTTGAAGAATTACTACCGGTTACAATATTAGTAAAATATTAGTAAAACGAAACAATGTAGTGCATTATTTTCGTATGGGCCCAAATGAATAATTCAAAGACAAAAAAAAGTTTCTAAAACTTCAGACACAATTTATATTCTGTTGTATCAAGTAATTTTGACGACCACTAGAATGAAAAAAAAGTGTTTTGTTTATGCGTTTAAGCTGTCTAGAACATAACAACTGAATCGCAATGCGAAATCATATAATATCCAACTTTGTTATACATTGTTAAAAAGCAGTTGTTTGTCACAAAGCGAACTTTAAATGAACCTTGTCTTGTTTCCCTTGTCTCGTGTAAAAAAAGAAAAAGAAGCCTTGTTTTTAAGAATCTCTACTAGAGGAACCCTTAACTATTGGGCAATTAAGACGAATTGTTGATGACTGTAAATGAAAGCCCTCTCCGTGTTGTCCTCGTTAAAGACAAATCACAGGCTTGGTAGTTGTCGAAAATAGAGGGTTTATACTTTCAATCTGAAAGCTCACTGATTCAAAAGTTCTTCCTGGTACTACGAAACCTCAGTGGAACATTTCCATCTGAACTACTGTCAAAGTGGACGAATTAGCATTTGAGACCCCGCAAAATCAGTTGTTTCGATTATCGTTTAATTCGATCGCTGCAATCGAAATAAGTCCGATATGAGCGCGTTCAAAATCCCGATAATGCATAAACCGTTTCCGTTGTTATACGTCAAACGTGACCGCCTAAATTGGTGAGATTTGGACAGGTTGTTTGTTTGATGTGTTCATCGGAAACTAGAAGATTGGGAATCAACTGATAAACGTAGCGGCAAATCTGCGGCTGGCTTTTGCAGTGTCCCCCGCCCAAATCCCATCGTCAACCACCCATCATTTCTCGGACAACTTTCAAGACCCCCAGCCGGCCCCCATCATACAATCACATGATTTTTTGGATTTTGAAGAAAAAGCTCAGTCCAAACAACAGTTGTGGAATCGCCTTAGCCGCGTGGACCCGCAAGCTGCTCAAGCTATCGACCGGACTCTGAATCAGCGATTCATTACAGCGTAATCATGCACGGAAATTTACCAAATCGTGAGCTTGCATCCTTTATGCATATTTGATTTGGAAGGGGCGCTCGGCACACACAGCCCGCCTTTGCCGTATAATAAATACGCCTTTTAGCTTCGTTAAACTATATAGAAGAAGAAGAAGGAGAAGAAGGAGGAGGAGGAGAAGAAGGAGAAGAAATACAAAACAAAACCGAAACATCTTGTAGACAGAAGCACCTAATGCCGATAGTGGTTGAATAACTATTCAAGTAAAACGCGAGGAAACGGGGGAGAAATGAAATTATGTTTCGAAGTCCGGGGGGGGGGGAGGTTCCCCTCTTCATGATTTTGTTTTTGGGGAGTGGTGGTAGGGGGGTTAGAAAAGTTTTTGGGTTTAATGTTGTGTTGTTTGTAAAACGCCATCTTAGGGCTCCATCGAACCAAGCGGGGAAAAGCACTCCGGCACACACACCCATGAATTAACTGACTTTATTGGTCATGCCGCTAAAATCGCACATTGAAGATAAAGGTAAAACACTGGTTCCAACAGGGTTATAAATTTAACTGGTAAGCAATAAAACTGAAGAGAATCGGACGACAAACGATACAATTAGTAGCCATGTTTCTTCTAATAGCTACTTAAACCCTAACCCTCCCAAATCCTCTCAAATGCTCTCCAGGAAGTGGTCTGATTGCGGAGGATTGAGGACTGTTGGCACAAATAACAATTGCTTACCACTGGGTCAAGCATACCAAACATGTTGGCGTGGAGTGACGTAACGGTAGAAGAAAAGGTGGAGGGTTGGGGTCACCCTTGGGCAAGTGGGCCTAGGGATTGAGGAACTGAGCAAGTTTATAAGGAACTCTCGAAGTGAGATTCTGAGGTAAATATCTCGTGGTGTCGACATTGCACGGAAACACGCATTTAAATCGTCCCGAGATAATCTTTTCAGGATGACAACATTCTTCCTGTAAGACGGCGTCGACTTCCCGAGATAAAACTTAATGGTTACGACATCCAAAATTGAGATGTTGACATCCGAAAAAAAACCCAAAACCATTTTCTGTCATGCAACTACCAATATGACGTCACATTGAGATATATTGTCGACATCCTACTTTCAAGATCTCTTTATACTGAGATAGATGTCCCAGAATCTCAGCAAGTCAGATAGCTCCAGGATACCGCATATCCATATAACAAGATAATTCATCTTGAAAAGTAGACTTATTTTGTCGACTTGTCCTGATAATTTGTACTGCCAAGTCGTCCTATTTTATCGAATAAGTCGACTGGTCCTCATCTCGCCAACACAACTTAATGATACAAAGAAGACGACTTACTGTGGATATTTTTCTGACCAAGACGACTTACTGAAACTTAGATGGTATTAAGTCGACTTGTTAGCTTCAGTAAGTCGTCTTGGTTAGGTAAATTACTACGGTAAGTCAACTTCTAAGGTTTAATAAGTCCCTTTTGTCGAGATGAAATTATACGGAAGCCTAGAGTGACCATCCGCATTTCCGAGTCACTAAAATAACTATCATGGCAAGATGGATTAATGAAATGTTGTTACTTGGAAAGATGTAATAATCATCGTTGGAAGACTTATTCCTGATATAATTATCTCTAAGTTCCATCTTTCTACGATAATAAATTACCTCAGTAGCTTCGAAACAAGGATGGCCACTTTAAGCTTCCGTAAAATTAACATTACAAGTCAACTTATTCCATAAAATAAGTCGACTTGGAAACAAAAGGACAAAGTATCTCTTTATCTGGGTAAATGGTATGGTAATTTCTGCAGCTACGTATAAGTAATGATGGAGGAAAGTTATCATACAGTTTTTAAATATTTATACCATGACTTAATTCTCTTGACCACAAAATCATTAACATTATCAACATCAACCGTGCGAAGACGTGCCCAGTTTTCTGTTGTTTTCATTTAAACGAGATCACCCAATTTGATGAAAATTCACTGGTTGCTAAGATGGTGTGTTAATTGAAAGCTAATGGATGAAGAAAGAAAAATGATATACTTTAAAAAGGAGAAGCTATCAATTTATTTTGTACGATATACTGTCACAACAGTTTTGCGGGGATTTAAAACAAGCAACGTGTGGTAATTATGCAATCGTGAACAGAACTTGATCCGATCACAGACTCGGCAGAGCGGGTAGCCGTGAGGGGCTCCTTCTCCGTTTACATATATCCAATTACAATTATGAGATCGAGCTTCTTGTCATCACCTTTCCACCATTGATTGATATGTCATCCCTTGTAAAGTGGGTTTCAAATTCAGAGTAGGAGAGAAAACTATTAAAGAGCTTGAGCTCCTTACGTCGGGTCCTGTTCGGGGCGTGCTAGGTATATGGGCAACCAGAGGCCTTTCTGTCTGAAAGGATCAGTAGTTCCCCTTTAAAAGTAATTATACTGGATTAGAATCGGGTCACGGAGGTTTGGCTTGTGACCGGATCATTTTGAACCCCTCCCCCTTCCCCGTGACGTCGTTAGCACAGCTCTCTTTTCGCGTTATTACATCATTTCAAGTATTAACGAACAGAGCATACTTTCCGGAACAAACGGGACAAACCCCCACAGAAATCCCCAATTCCAACACAAATTTCTCTGCCAATCATTTCATCATTTGTTTACTAATTTGTTTTACCAATTTAATTGTTGGCTCCAAAACAAAAGCTCCTAATTTGCATGTTGATCACGTGCACATGTTGCAAACGTTTACCTGCAGTAAGAAAAAACAAAAATAATAACAATTAAAATGGCGTGGCGACCTTCGTCTTTCTTTTCAAACGGGTAGAAACAAGATTTCAGTCACGATGTAGGGTCTCGTCTCTCCATTGATAACCCGAACAATTAAAATTGTTTTTTTAGTTTTTTGTTTTTTTTGCTTTTGTTGCCCAAAATGTTGCACAGTGTTCTTACGCGAGTGTGTTTTACATGGTTTAATTAACAAACGTGCACTCCGTGATAATTGTAACCGTCATATGCAGTGATAAACTTCAATTGTCTGTTACACTGTTTAATTATTTCGGTATAAATTGTTAGCAATTTGAATACCGAGATTCGTTACCGCTTGTTCTCGTTCCCCTTCGGTGATGTACTGGTCAATATAATCACTTATACTCCACCATGTTTTGTTTTCTTTTCCGGGCGTCTGTAAAAGAATTTATTGCATAAATAAGCTGAGTTCAAAACAGGGTGCTATTTCGTGTACAGTGTTGTACGCTCGTATGGTGGGTACAACTTCCAGTGTTTTCAAAAACCAGAAACTTTTTCCTTCTACATGCTTAAAGCGAGAAGAACACACTGATCGAAACGTCGAGACCCTACTTTAACCCAACTCCGGTTAATCGTAGAACTAACATGTCTTCCAGAAAGAGATTTAACTCACATGGTTGATACAGGTAATCATACACGGTTCTTACACCATGCAAAGCTACCGTGAACTTCTTACCGATCCTACTTGAGCCGTTGTAAACGGAGCGAATTTATTAAAGTCCAAACTCATACCTGAAGTCTTTTTCAAACCACGAGGAAGACAGGAACACAGCTAAGCCAAAAAAGCCAAACTATAATCGAATTGTTTGCGTCCCCGTCATAGGAAAAAAAGGGGGCGAAGATTGGAACCTAAAACCCACGGGACACGACATGAAAATATGAATTTGTAACTAAATACAATTATTACAAACAACGCCTTGACAATTTGAAGGAAAATCAAACAAGCCACGACGGCCTGGCTTCCGAAGTAGAATCGACAAATACCAGTGGTTGGTCGATCGATACTCCCAGTACCAAATCAACTTGATGTGAGTCGCTGCATTTACGAGTCATGGTTGTCTTTTTTTTTAACGGGAGAAGACGAGCATCGAATCAAACGAATTTGAGACTGTGTTGTCTTCTTCCCCCCCCCCCTCTCTCTTCTGTTGAGAATGTAAAACCTTGAAGAGGGGTGGGAACAAATTATGGTTGAGAAGTAGATAAATTGATTAATGGAACGTGCGTTTTGTGCCGTTTGACTTTGCCCCGCCGTGGTTTTATTATCGAAACAAGAGGGTTAAGGGTCCGCTTCGATTGACTTTTTCCTCTTGTAAGTGATGTGTCCGGAAAGTGGTAAGTGTTCAATCGAACTGGCGACTTTTTTTTCTTGTGGCTGGCTTAGCCGTAGATGCTTCCCGCAATGTTTCCTGGTCAGAACAATCGCTAAGAAGGGTTTAATTATTTTCGTATGGCTCGGGGTAAGAATTCATGGCTTGTGGTCGTTGTGTATTTCATTAAATGTTCTTATCTCGCCGTGGGAAGGGGAGGGTAGAGGGAAGGGTGAGGTGCCCCGTGTTTTCCCATGTCAACGAAGAGACTGTGATTGAAGTACGTCGCCCCCTCAGTACGTGCCTAAGACTTAGACTTTTACAAGTTGTTCCCCCTTTATTATTATTTTTTTTAAAGAAAGAAAGAAAAAAAAAGCACATCCGACGCTCAGATCTGATTGCCGGTTATCGGTGACGCAGCGTGCGGCATAATCGTGCCGGGGCATCTCGTAGCGAGGACACCGCGCCGCAGTCCACCTCCCCATCGCGAGGGGGGTCCCTTGCGAGTTTACACGGCAGTCCCTGGCTGTGTGCTATACTCGAGAAGGACCGTGCATTATCTGATCCCAGCCCGGGCTATTATTTACGCTTCATTTCAAAACCCGCTCTTGAATTTTTCTGTCAATTCTGTCGATTTTTCCCCCCGATCGCTGCCAGTGGCGTGTATTTTACAGACAGCTACACGCAAGACTGTAACTTCTGCGTTGAGTAGCGCATTAG
Organism: Marthasterias glacialis; assembly: GCA_911728455.2. NCBI lineage: Eukaryota > Metazoa > Echinodermata > Asteroidea > Forcipulatida > Asteriidae > Marthasterias > Marthasterias glacialis. The sequence goes on from OU452229.1 coordinate 13,641,853, forward strand.
ACTTGCTAAAACCTTTATATGAAGATAAAAAAAAAATGAAAAACAGAAAAGTCAAATGCTCAGATTAATGATGGCCGTGTAAAAAAAGCAAAGCCCTTTGTTTCATGGTTGACGAGAGTCTGGGAAAAACGATCCCCACGAACAAAACAAGAGGGGAATTAATTATACAAAGAAAGAGTGGCATTTTCACTTCAGGATTATAATCGCCTCATCTCATGTTATGTTGATTTGTTAACAGAGAATTGAGCATATATTTTGATAACTGATATGTCTGCCCTCTAGTTAAAACAATTCTTTCTTTTCTTTTCAGGAGGTCAAGTTAACTTATCCTCTGGAAATTTACAGTTGAAAACTAGAGCTAGAGCCCTTTTTTATAACATAGGAGATTGGTCAAGCGTTATATAGGAACAGTTTCAATTAGGTATGGCCCAAACTCATGATGCTGAAGAAAAAAAAATCTGCCAAAGGCTTTCTGCTAGGTTAAAAATATATGAGTGGGGAGTCACATCCAAAAAGTATACGTGAAATGTTGGTAACCTTATTCTGGTAAGGAAATATGGATCGCCGCTTAGCTAATTTATGCGCGTACTCTCTAAATGTAAAATAATGGAAAACCACTTGTTTTGTCCGCCATACCAATGTTGCTGAGAGCCATATGGCTGACAACTCTGTGTAGAGTGAAAGACGGGTATTTTCAACTTGAATCAGGGTAAAGTTCGCTCCAATTTCACTCAAAAAGGGTGATGCACAGTGAGTTTCCCTCTCAAAAGAGCCAAACTGACACCACTCGGGCGAGAGAGTGAAATGTTCACTCTTTTACATTTAGAGAGTAGGCAGATTTTTGAAGTTTGGTCCTGGGGGAGGGGGCGAACCAAGTAAAAAAAACGTGAATTAATTTGATGGATAAACCCAATAAATACTATTAAGCCTTATTCGTAACCATACTTCCAACATCTTTGCCATACTTTATTGAAAATCTCAAAAAGAAAACCCCCACAGACACCCAAGGACGGTGGCCCGATGTGGTGAACACACGCCTGACTTGTTTTACCCGCTGCAGGACTCGGGGAAAGCCTTAAGTATACTGTGTTCGTAACATGCCGCAGACACAGTATAGAGGATTTGTGATGCTTCAGGATGTTTTTTTTTTATAAAGTTCACGCCATTACCAATTCTCCAGAGATTATCGCTATCTCTCTTTGATTCACACAATCAAACTGATCTCGATATGAGCGTGCAAAGAATCACTGACAGAGCTAATACTGATCCCTGAACACTGAAGGAAACAACATTGGCACATGTTATAGACCAGTTAAGACTAGAAAGTAGAAATGAACTTTTCCCAAACCAGTAAATGTAAAAATGACATGAAAATAGATGTGGAAGAACCCCATTTTAACTTCGGTTTTAAACAATCGAAATTTATAAGGACAATGTGTTTACATGCTGAAAAGTATGCACGATTTTTTATTGTTTTGTCTTGACTCAAACGGCGGATTGAGCCCAAATTATCATAGATTTATTTATTTTATTCATTTATATAATTATTGTAGAACAACGTTCTATCGGCTTTGATCTTTGAAAGCAACTGTCACCCATCATTAAGTAATGCCCATTTAAACATGAACTTCAACCGCCTCGACCCTCCTAAAACAATATTTTTAAGAGAAACGAAAATAAACAAAATTCTTTTTTTTTCTTGTCGGAAATCTGGAGTCGGGATGACCTTTACATAAATCTGTGTTCTGATCCTAACCTTCGTAGATTGATGGCTTTGATAAGAAAGTGTCTTTTTCAAGATTGTTCAAAGTAAAACCAAATATATATATATATATATATATATATATAAAAAACTAACAAATCTGAGACATTCCATGATTCTATATTTGGCGCTACAGCCTTCACTCCAAGAATCCTTTATCGCGCTGTCATCATCCTTGTCGTGTAACAATAAATAAACATCTGGTATGAACTTTGTAATAAGTGATCTTTCAGATTCAAACTATCTTCTTTTTAAAAAAAGGATCTTTCACTTCTTAGGTTGTGATTTTTGTATCTTTAAAGGGTATGCGCAACAATTGTATAAGGTTGAGAGACAAAAATCACATATTTATACATAACTTTGACATACAGATGGTCATGGTGGAAAACTCCCCTTTGAATATTTTTGTCTGAAATATCAGAACTCGATGTTTGAAAACATTGTGAGGTTTGTTTGACTGGTTTCTGGTGACTCTGTTGACCGACTGAGCTTAAACTTGTACAGGTTTGTTATTGCATGTGTACGTTGGGTCACATAAAGTTCGGGTAATGGTCTTCGACAATTATCAATGTTGTAAATGGGTGGTCGGGTTGGTGGAGTGGGATCTTTCCTCACCTTTCCAGCTCTATAGGAGGACCCCGTTTTGAATCCCAGCGGGGGCACTATGTGGAGTGGGTTTTCAGTCCCTACCTGATTGCATGGGTTTTCTTGGGGTTTTCCTCCCACATCTGAAACTGAAACTTCCTTCCTTGTCTTCTCTTCTTTGGGTTCTTGGCTGGTATATTAATTAAGTTCGCTTTTCTGAGAAGCCTTCGGTTCACAACCAGAATTAACAAATGTAAATGTGCTTTAACGCTCATGTATTACCTGTTTCTCTCTCTATATATTTATTTTTATAGGACAGGCAGCATTTGTCCGAGTATCATCAGATTCAGTGCTTGGCTCCTACTGACGCTACTGGTAGCACAAGTTCTCCTGGGTAACTCGGCCACGGCAGATGAGAAAAGCAGGTTCCCCAAATTTATGAGATGGGGTAAAAGATACAACCCAGGTACGTAACTAAAACTGCAAAAGAAATTACCGAAGTTACCCCTGCTTATTTTTTGGTAACTTCAAGACCAATGAAATGGGCAAGACAGGTTACTTACAAGACATTACCTAAATTGAATGTTTATTAAGTCACGAGTTAATAATAATAATTATTTATATGCATTTATTATGCGTTTTTAAACATCGCATCAAAGCGCTATACACTATTACTACCACTGATTAATGCGCCTTAAGCATTCCTGAAACCATCTGAACTCCTTTGGAGTATGCAGCACCGGCAGCCAAACTGGTGCAAAGGCTGCTAATCATTCAAATCAACAATCTGTACTCTCAGAGTGAGACCATCTTGGGTCTTAATTCCCGTACTCAAAGGTTTTGTAAGCACGCAGCACTCATCGTGGTAACCCGACTATTTGTTGGTGTCTTTGCGGGGACAACCTCGCTTCCAGGTGTCAATGCTTTTAGGTTAATTTAAAAGAGAAAAACAACATCTAGTTCTGTATTATTTATGTCAGGAAGTGGGGTTGTTCATCTTATTTTTGGTTCTTTTCATTGATGCACACAGCATGTCAGCTACAAACGTTTTTTTTTTAGTTCAACATGGCTGCCTCACTTCTTAACAAACCGTGAATAGAGCGTATAAGGCCTACAGCTGTAAGTTCTTTACAAACTACTAATATCAGACAAGATCTTTTCACAAATTGAACAACAAAAACACTTTGTTATAATTAAAAGAACTCCTCGGATTTTTATTGACCAATTACCTTCCCCAAACGAAACTAAAAGATGCTGCTTTATAAAAAAAACAAAAACAAAAAACAACAACATGGGAACTTAAACAAGAGAATTACGGGGACACATTGCCTACGGATCTTGGCGCTTTTTGGCAATAAAAAGCGTTGTTATGAAATGAACAATAGTTGGATAGATATTTTGAAAGTAGAATAAAATGATATCCCTTGAACTGTGTGTGTTTTGGGGGGCTTTCATTTCGTGACAGAACATAGTCCGCCATTTTGTAGATCGAAATGTTTGACTCCACAAAATGGCGGACCGTAAGTGTCTAGATGTAGAGTGTGGTTCCACTGGTTGTATTTTCGACAGGCAAACTTATGATTTGTTTTAATCACTACTCCCTTATCACAACAACACTTTATAGGTGTTTTATTGCATGAACAACTCTTCAAAAAGGAGCAATTCCAAGCAAACGTTTAAGAGATTTGAAGGCAAAGTGTTCCTTTAACGAATCACCGGTACCAAGAGCCACAGGCCCGTAACAACATCAGACAATAGTTGATTGTAATCAAGTCATTGTTTACTTTTATGAAATCGAATTCCGCTGATGCTAGTAAGACAATACGTGAAGCAGAATTCTACCCGAGCCGGGTATTTTGCAGGCACACACGAGCAAACGAAAACCATCTTTTTGCGCTGTGTACACATTTTGAACGCCAATGTAAAATCACATACTTTGTGTTGAAGAAAAAAAGAAAGAAAAACAAAGTGTTTATTTTCCCATCGCTCATCGTGTAACTTAATCCGTAATTACTGCCTGATCATCGAGATCTTTAAGTACACAGTAATCGTGTTTTACATCTCGTCAAAATAAAAGAAGGAATCCATATCCTACGTAAGCCTTCATCAGAACTTAGCAAACATTTTAAAGGGAAAACCATTCGCTGTTTGAATAATTTAGTTCAGGACTCTTTTCTTTATACTCGTGGCGATCTTTGTTTTTCCAGCGACCATGTCTCGTTGAATCGGGCTGATTAATTGAGATATTGTACGAGATAAATACACGGCTATCTTGTTAATCTCTTTATGAGCCTGGCTTTCTATTTTTTTCTTCTGTTGGATGAGTGGGTTGTTACGAGAGAATAATTGAGCTTGCCAGCAAGGTGGGTTTGCTTCGTGATCTTGAACAATCTCCACCCACGGGAACCACGGCAACGCCACGCCGGGTTTGAATCACGACGATCCCAGCCGTCTCTAGCAATTTTCTTCATCTTATCAATATGCAGGAGTTTAGATTGGAAAGAGATTCTTTATCAAGATCACGTACGAAGTGTGCGTTAGTTCAGTTTTCTTGATTCAGTTCAACAATATATTTTTACTCTATTTAAGACATACCATTTGAAAACAAATAATAACAACTTCCTCTAATCAGTAATTGCTAAAAGGTTGATCCTGTTGTTTGCTTAGTTGTGCTTGAGGTTTTTTTTAAACAAAATACAAATACGGGTACGAGTACTTTTCGGTGGGCACAAGTACGAGCAAAGATACTTTGTTGTGAGTAAGAGTACTTTACTGTGAGTACGAGTAAGATTACTTTACTGTGAGTACGAGTGAGAGTACTTTACTGTGAGTACGAGTGAGAGTAATTTACTGTGAGTACGAGTGAGAGTACTTTACAGTGAGTACGAGTAAGAGGACGTTACTGTGAGTACGAGTGAGAGTGCTCTACTATGAGTACAAGTGAGAGTACTTTACTGTGAGTACGAATAAGAGTACTTTACTGTGAGTACGAGTAAGAGTACTTTACTGTGAGTACGAGTAAGAGTACTTTACTGTGAGTACGAGTAAGAGTACTTTACTGTGAGTACGAGTAAGAGTACTTTACTGTGAATACGAGCAAGAGCACGGGTATTTCACTGTGAGGACAAACACGAGTACTCTGACTACGTGTAGTAGTAATATGACTACGTGTATTTTATTGTCAGAACGAGTTAGTGCTTTACTGCGAGTACAAGTAAGAGTACTTTACTGTGAGTGCGAGTAAGAGTACTTTACTGTGAATGCGAGTAAGAGTACTTTGCTCTGAGTACGAGCAAGAGTACCTTGCTGTGACTACGACTCCCAGTACTTTTCCAAAGTTACAAGTACAAACCAGAGTAACTCTTCCATGGGCATAAGCACGAGTAAGAGTATGGCACTGTCAGCACGAGTACGAGTACTTGTCCTGCGAGTACACATATGAGATAGAATTTTTGTGTAAGATTACCATTTGGTGAGTTTAAGTACAGGAATTTTCCTCATTAGTATGAGTATTGGTGCTTTTAAAGACTACAAACAAGACAGCGTACTACCGGTAATTAAAAGAAAAAGAAAAAGACTCGAGCACGATTAAGAGTACCAAACAATATCATTTTCATGAGTACTAGCCAAATACAAGACATTGTTCACAGGCACAAGATGAATACACTGCAGCTGTGTTACTTAAATGCTCTTTTTAATATTCTTTTTCTTGGGGAGTATTGATAGTGGTGTCTTCTGAGTGGCCTAAATCTCAAGAGGAAAAAAAGAGGGGGGGGGGGGGTAGGCGTAACTGGAGAGCGGTTCTAGTATTCTTGGGTGTTACTTTATCCAGCGGTCCTCGAAACTAAAACGCCGTAACGCCCTCACATCCCAGTCCTTGACTTGCTTGGCATTTTGCGGTCCCCTGCACGTGAAAGATTCCTCCGCCTACGAGCCTTTTACAAAATACAACTCCCGCTGATTGAAAGAAGAAGAAGAAGAAGCAGAAGAAAAAGTTCCCTACACCCTGTTCACCTTTTGTGTTCATGCCACTTGAAATATTATAAAACCAGTTTAGCATCCACTTTTTTTTTTTTTTTTTTTTTTTTTTTTTTTTTCATGACCACGTTATAAATGGTTACTAGTGAATGGGAATAACTTTACGGGAATCTTTAGCTGACAAAGTTGTGAGACAAAACAATAAAACAAACTAAAACCTCCAATGAGATGTTTCGTGATAACTTTCAAAACGCTAAACTTTACTCAAGGTCATTTGATTGTTCACTACATAAAGACAACAATCGCAGAAAGTGAAATGTTTTTATTGCACGAATTGAATGTCAAAAATTATATAGTTTCTTGTTTAAAAGCCCCAGCTCAACCTTGGTATCAATGCTTCCATTTTTTTTCTCAAAAATCAAGATATTTGTAATAAAACCAACCTGAGAAAATGTCAGCTCATTTGTTTGTTTCATTTGCGAGAAAACGGTGAAAATGCATACGGTATTTTTTGTACGCATTCCTGTAGGCAGAGTTTTCGTTTCATCTGAGGCGAAAACTAATCTTGGATCTTATTTCATTTATTATTTTAAAACGATAAAACTTCAGGCAGAAATATTACAAGGAAGGTTTTCTACCATCATTATCTTTATACCATGTAAGATATATGTAAATCTGTCAACATTTATGATTTTCTCCTTTCCTTTGAGCTAGGGCTTGAAATTGCAAATTCAAAGAAGACAATGTCGTTTTGGTGTTTCGATGATTTTATACATAGAGATGAAAACTGTGACCTTCAACAAAAGTCGGTCCGTACACACCTCTAGGAAAAAGTTAGAAAAAATAAAAATAAAATAATGGATGCGGCGGTAAATTTGAAACCACAAAAATCACATTCAAATGCTACGAACATGTGCGTGCTCAGCATGATAACGAAATGCCTGCTTTCCGCGCTTGCAAACCGCAAGACAATATTGTGATATTGATGAAGAATTTACACCACATTGGTGAAATAATAGTGATACCTTTACCGAGCGTCGCTTGGTGAAACGTTCACTGGAACCGATTTAGGTTCGGCAGGCCGTGGAAAGGAGCACACAATCTTCCAGACCTTCATAAAGATTAGGAATAGGTATTTCTAGCTTATACTCAGCCTTAATCTATCCCCATGTCAGTCTTTATATCTGATCGCAATCTACAAGGTAAAAGCACCAAGGGCCTTGCAACCTGTCGTACAAATTGATGAAGGTACTTGTTTTTTTCCCCGGCACGGCTGGGAAAGGGTAGGGAGGATATAGTGAGGCGTGCACGCATTGTCCTTGCTGATTGTTGTTGAAGGTAGACTTCGAATGATACGATCAGATGCTCTTCCTGTATCCAAAAAAGTAATAATACTAAAAAGAAGAAAAAAAAGGTGGGACAAAGAGCAGAAAAAAACATCAGGGCACAGGAGCAGAGTTGGCGGCTATCGTCTTTAAGATTAACGTTTTTTTCTTCTTTCAGAACATTATTGAGAATAAGGAGGACCTCGCTTACCTACACACTGTTTAACCAAACCATCATAATACATGACACTTTGTGGCGCCTTATAAATATTAATCAGTTCCTTTTGTTCTCTTTTTTCCCCTGCTGTTATCTGTCCAGATTACGTGGTAATGGACGACAATGAACTAAAAGATGAAATGAAACTGCCTGTATTTGGTAACGATGACGTTTTGTGCAAAAACGTGGCGTCCGGCGGCCTTTACCGTTGTGGCAAAATACCAGCGTCCGCATGAGGTAAATTTAAAAAAAAAAAAAATTTTCTTTTCCAGTAAAATGTTTGTGCAATTAAAATAATTATCACGCTGCAAAAACTCTGGTGCAAGTTTGATTCTTTTTGGTTTCTGTATGTGACAACACCACGATGGTGTTAATTTTATTGCCAGATCGCAATATTTGTTATTTGTTACCAGATTTCGGTGATTTTAATTGTCTCAGAATTTCAAAAATCATGATTTAACTTGTTCAGTGCACATCAGTCTTATTAAAATTCCGAAATACTCGGGAAATCAATGTATTATTTGGAAACACTTCACCCCAAACCACAGTTGCTTATTCCGATTGCCGCAACTGGAATAAGTCTTTCACGAACCCGATGAACAGAGTCTAAAAAGTTTTCGGTAGTTTTAACTAAAACGCAGTCATTTTTAAGCGTGGGTTGTTAGGCGTGTTAATTGAACAAGGGATTAACATGACTATTTTAATGACTAACAGATTCTTTTCATCTCACATTTTTATTATTATTTTTAATTTTTATCATTCAGAACCGTTGAAGATACCAAACCGAAACGACGAGACTTTCAACAGCAACTTTGCACCCCCGACAGCATGAAATCAATTTAACACCGACCATGGACCATTGACGATCTTAACGTAATGCTTATCAATCACTGCACTGCATCACCTAGCGAAAGGCGGTGTTAAAATAACGCCAGACGTTAATATTGTAATCTTCTGTGGTGTTTCTTTACTCATTCGGTGGGGTTTTAACACCGAGTGCAACCCTTTATGTGGACGTAAACTGATGAAGATTTTGTTGAAGTTGAAATTTTTAAGAAAGACATATCAAGTGGTTTTCTTCGATGGCTCATTCTTGATTAGTAATGTTTTTTTTTCAATAACACGTATAAGTCTCGCAAAGTAAATAAAAAAAAGGGAAAAAAAAGAAAAAAAAGAATGAAGCAAGGCAAACCACAGTTGAATAAAGATTCAATTTGTGTTGCCTAATTTAAAAAAAAAGTTTATTTCGAAAATGCAATGATTTATTTGAAGTGCTTAATATCGATTTTGAAAAATTATACAAAATTGACTTGGTGTTACTGGGTGTAGGTTTGATGAAAAGAACTAAATTGTGAACACCAACAGTACACGTTTTCTGCCGCGGTGCTGCATACCATTTTCCGAATAGTTTCGTCCAACCTGATATGATCATCAATAATTCTAAGACAATTTAAACAACCTTTCGGTTATTTTAACTAAAAACGCCCCCCTTAAAATAAAATTGTAAACGGTAAAGAGATGCTCATAAGTTGTATTTTAGACATTGCGTGAACGTGTGCAAACTGATTTGTGACAGACCAACGCAATCAAAACTTCAAAATGAAAAATTAACCAATTGATCCACTTTAAAAATTTTTAATAAAATAAATAAAATGATACAACAATTATAATAATAACAAATAAATAAATGAATTAAAACCCTTTATTGCTCCATAACCTTTCAGTTACTGATGGTCTGGTGTGACTCGCGTTAAAGAAGAAATAATAATGTAAAGTTAGATCTTTAGAAAGAGATATATCTTTCAAAACTTTCCACTAAGGTAAATAACTACAAATTAAGAATTATCTACTTGTGAAATATCACCCTGATAATATTATTATCAGACTGGTTACATTGAAATGACAGGAAAACAACTACTAGCAATAAGTTTCCAAATCAAGACGTTGAAGCCGTGGAAGCCCGTCAATGACATTAGAAACAAATAAGAAAAAAAAAGTGCATGGACTCTGTGATGTAACGGCAGCTTCGCTTAATCACGTACTAAATTATGATTAGTACCTAGCCATTAAAACACCTACAGGTTTAAGGATCGTCGAGTAATATGGTTTGCCCTGCAGTCTTTTGTGACTGTTTTAAGACCTTGGGAGCGATTAATACAATAATGAGGATTACAGAAACGGTTAAAGAAACAACTCAAGTTTCGACCACATTGATATCAAGCTATGGTCTACCACTTATATGACTTAAAGTAGTAGTTGGCTCTTCCTCGTATCTCGTAACAGATCCTCAATTACCTGGGAGTGGGTGAACTGGTTTTTGTGTTCCATTGATCATTGTGACCTTGCCCTGTTATTTCGCAAGCCTGTCCATGTTTGTCTTCTATCTCAGATACCTCTCAAAATCCCATACACAGTCTTTTTATGTCGATTGCCTGGAGCTCACTGTCCCGGGCCACCGATTGAATGTACCTCTCACCTCATCCCATCTCATGGTTTACATAAGGATTTTTGTAACAGAACCCCCAACCCCCACCCCCTGAAATCTAAATAATTATGAAACGTGTTCACTCAACATTTTTAGAAGTAAAACCAATGCACAAAAATGACAACAAACACATAAATGACTTTGTTTGAAAATAGATTATGTGATTCATCTGGAACATTTGCTGACCCACAGGGCTGTATGTGATTCATTTGAGGGCTTGCGTCTCCTAGTAGTTATCCCCGCTGAGCATCTAATGATTAACAAAAAATATCCCATTAAGAAGTAACTATAACTTACTGAACTCGAGAAGTGGTGGCTCTGAAAAGAGCCGTTTTCAGAGCCGGGTAGAGATTTACACATACCAGCTTACTAGTTGTAGTTACTTCTTATTATCCACACCATGCAAAGATTCAAACAGCACTTGATCAAACTTGTCACTGCTACAAACGATTACCTCGTTGATTTATCCCATATTTATCGCCTTTTTGACATACAACAACAGCAACATAAGTAAGTATTTTTTTTTATGATTCCAAGGGTTGCATCGCAGAATTGTTACTAGCGACGAAGTTTATTTAAATCCATCAGTTAAAAGAACAAGCGTTTACTACTGTCTAAAACGTTTTAACCAGTGTAAATGTTTACCAGGCAGTGTGTAACGTTAACCTCCGTATGATACAAAAACATTATCAATGTAAACGTTTTTTTACCAGGGTAAACATGTGTTTTCATATCGTTTACTGTGTTAAACGATTACAACTAAGTACATCAACCACCGCTATAATTATTTCAAAACGTTTGTCAGTGTATTAAAACCTTTACATTTGTATAAAACACAACTTGTGAGTACTATTGAACACTTCACACAAGCTCATTGCATCTTTGAAAATAAATATATTTACATCACCGCATAAGTTTCATTACCAACAAGATTAACGGTTTTGGGGAATTAATTTGTATCTTTTTGAAGATAAAGGGTGACGTATATGCCTGGCGATTGTCTTGAAGAAACACCATGTATAATAAACACACCTTGTAAATATAACAAAAATATACTATTTTGTTTATTGTTAAAGTAGCGTACTTAATTATTTTAACAGGGTTGAGTCAATATTTAGAATACCACTGTGATTATAAGAATAAAACTACTACTAGATTAATTACAATTGTAACTTAAATAACTACTGTTAGAATAGCACTACATGCGTACCACTTTAACTCACCTCTTAAAAAATGGAGAATAAAATCGACAAAATTGACTGACATCATTGATGATTTCTTCGCCCCTTTCTCTGTCTCTCTTTTCCTTTGCCGCCTTGTCATGTTTACATCACCTAGAAGGCATCTTCTTTCCGCACGGAAGCGATTAGTGGTCACCCACATGAATCGCATTGCGCCCAGCCATGACCGCGAAAGTCATTATTCAGCGGACGGCTCGCCGGCTGATTCGTGGGAGAGCCGGACGCTCTGCACGGTATATTCCACGGCAGGTCCCTCTCGCTCCGTATTTACAGTAGTTTTGTTGCCTGGGGCCAGTCAGAGCGTTCATGATTTTTAATTCACCCAAACAAATCGATGGTAACCGCGACCAAACCCAAGGGAGACATTTGAAATCATAAGTATAAGCTGCACTGTTTTAAATAAAAGCCAAACACACTTGTCTTATCTCATTCATGTTTTAGTTTTAAAGAGAAGTCGTTTACAGATAAAACAACAGTTCAGTCAAAATAATTAATATTTAATAGAAAGGCTTAATGCTTGGATGACCTAATGATTTACGAAAGACAATTACGAAAAAAAAACATTAAAACAAATGAAAACATCCCGCTGACGGTTACCTTTTTCAATTTTCTGCTCACTTGAAAATAATAAATTTAAAATATATTTTGCTGAAAAAAATGTGATAAATTACAACAATTTTTTTCTTTTCCAATTAGCTTGGGATTATAAAACTCAAAAAGGCGATGTTGACAACATTACCGATAATCTTTACATATTTTTTTTTAACGTTTTACCATTTCCCAAAATGAAGTGTTTGAAATCGAGTGATAATGAACACTATTAATAGATCCACAATTCGCTTTTTAAGGTTTTAAGAGAGAACACATTGCTTTAGCTGTAGAAAGCATTTTGTGCACGTACACAACACCATTGCGCGGGTCTTCAAGCTGAGATGTGTAGGAGGAAGTCAACAAATCCATATGAATGTTCTCCCATGAGACAGCTGCCTGGTAACATTTTTCAAAAAGTTTTTTTTATTTTATGCAATGCGCCTATAAGACTGAACCAAAATTAAAAACGGTCACACCTTGACCTTCGACCCCCATGACGTAGCAAAGCCTTGATTTGTAAGAGTGATTGGAATTTATACACGTGATCTTGAACAGTGTTGCTGCGCACACGTACAATGAGAGGGTTGGTTGCAACTCACATAATGGAAACACAAGTTTCGGATGACACTAATAGTATTACTAGGCCTGCTGTTCACACTCCCTTCGTTTGGGATATGCTTAAAAATACCCAAATATTGTAGAAATTTAAGAAAACAAAGGCATAAAAAGCCCAGACGCAAGAATCAAAACCATTCATAAAACAAGATCTTCAAGCTATTACAGTTTGTAGGCTGTAACATGTAAATCTGAATGTTCTTTTCCAACAGCCCCCCCCCCCCACCGGAAAAAAAAACATATTTCACCTGTAATTTGATTCACTGACAACTCTCTTGTACCGATACTTAAAAATTGAGAACCTGAGATTACTTTGCTCATCACGGGGAAAGAATTAATGATTTGATTATGCACGCTGGTAATGGACAATATTTACCCAAATGGGCTGAAGTTCACAAGATCAAATAAACCTTCGTCACTCTGAGGCAATCCGTGTCAGGCTCCCGTGTACAACGATGAGGCATATAGGTCTAGCTCACATCTCATATACAGTGGCGTAACTAGGGGGGGGGGGGGGCAACTGCCCCCAACTGATGTCCGTGTCCCCAGGTGCCCCCCCCCCCCTTTGAAGTCTGGACTTTCGAGATTAAAAATAAAATTACCAGAAAAATGTTACATTTTATGAGCTTTTTACGTAGTAATTTCAATGTTTTTTAAACTATTTTTTTTAATTATTTACATGCAGAATGAATTTGGTTTTACCCCAACACGTCAGAAGAGCGGTGAAAAAGGGGCTTGTTTAGCAAAAATACAAACGGAAACTATAGTTCTAATCGACCAAAAGTGCTCCCCTACTTGGTGCCACTCTAAGATTTTACCCTAATTACGTTGCTGCTCATATCAGAAGTACCAGACTATATTTAAAACTTCCAGCCTAAGTTTGGTCACTATGAATGTGCGTAGATGATGGCTGCAAACCGGTGGCTGATCGTGCATATTCCTTTATTTTGCCCTTGAATATCTAAGCAAGATATTTGTACTAACCATGGGCTTTGATATTAGTCACAACCCAGGAGGGCACAGGAACAAGAACAAGAACAATGACAACGACAACGACAACGACAGTGACAACGACAACAACAACTTCAAGAACGACAAGAACAAGAACAAGAACGAGAACAACGACAACGACAACGACAACGACAACGACAACGACAACAACAGCAACAGCAACAACAACAACAAGAACAAGAACAACAAGAAAAGAACAAGAACATCAAGAACAACAACAACAGCAGCAGCATCAGCAGCAGCAGCAACAACAACAACAACAAGGAACAACAGCAAGAACAACAAGAACAACAAGAACAAGAACAAGAACAAGAACAAGAACAAGAACAAGAACAAGAACAAGAACAAGAACAAGAACAAGAACAGCAACAACAACAACAACAATAACAACAAAAGTAGCAACAGCAACAGCAACAACAACAACAACAATAACATCAACAGTTTCTGCTGAACTTTCTTGTGAAACTTTGCCTTTGGTTTTATCCGTTCCAACAAATAATAATTATTTTATAAATTAAGGAAGAGGTTCAGGCAGGCGTTCACTTGTTTTCCCAGTTGGTATTACAATAGTTATGAAGATTGTTGTAAAGAAACGATTGCGTAAACATATTTTGAATTGTGGGGAACCATGTAATAGCAATAGACATAACATTACGCTCTGACTGGTATTTGTTTTAACATTTAGTAGGATGGGCTGAATAAAGAGACCCTTAATGAACTTGGACGCTTGCCAACTGTGACGTCACGACAACCACGTGGTGATAAAAGCTGGGGACCTAGGAGCGCTTGTACAGACGCAAGTACATGCTTTTAAGAACGATCCGAGCAAGAATGAAAACGATGGTTTCTGGATTCTTGTTTTTGTAAGAGTGGATTACATTTTTAGGGTTTCCGGAACATCCGTGCTCTGAGGGGAGTAAGCAAAGAGGGACGGAACTACTGTCTTTATGTGTACTCTGATTCTTGGGTGAAATAACAGACATGCTTCAAAAAAAAAGATTTGTGTTTTAATTGAGGAGCGCTCTCCTCTTTCTATCTGCCTTACTCGTTATTGATGGAGGCAGAGGGAGAAAAAAAAATTACCGAATGGGATCTAATCCATCCTTGGATTTGAGATGGGTATCATAAATCTATTCCCGTCCCCCTTTGTTTCATTGAATACACCATGCAGCAAGTCTGCGACCTGTTCATATTTACATTGGGTGGTTACGTTTAAACTGACCGAAAATTGTGTACATGTTTTGTCAGACCTTTTTGGGCACGTTCATATAACTTAAACGTCGTTATATCGAAATAAAGCAACGATGGTTTGTTGTGTCTTACAATGCAATGTGAATGATGACAGATAATTGTCAACAATATTTTTTATAAATGTTATTTTTTTTTAAACAGATGTTTTAGATGTTAATTTTTAGGTACAGAATCCATAAGGGTGCGTCCATTTTAATTGACGTCATTTCAGCAATACTTCTAAATTGGGTTTGATTTCAGGGTAAATAATGACTTGATATACAATTCAGCTGCGCTTTTGTTAGCAATTAACACAGGTGAAATATGTCAAGTAATGAAGTATGTAATTAAGAATTGTGAAACGATGACCGCGAGCGGCCAATATTATGCAGGGTGATTGCCAAGGGGGCTGTTCGTGTGTGTATACAGCTTGCGTGGGGTTTATGTGGACAGCAACAAGGTGAGCAAATCAAATCTAGTTCAATTAACAAAACCTAACATCTTTATGACCATCGATTAAAACCAACAGTCGTTGTTGCCAGTCCTCACATGTTAAGTGCCGAAACCTGTGGTTGCATGTACAAGCTTAAAGCTCACTTCGCTTTAAAATTCAGAACAGTACCAAGCCTTCAGACATTTTTTTTTTCCATCTGAAATGCTGCCTCGGCCAAGAAAAAAAAAAGCAGTTGGAGACCAAAAGAATAGGCGTACGAGCCGGGGGCAGGGGGCAGTCCTCCCCTCCCCGAATAGGGGCAAAACTGTGAGGACAATTCGGGCAAAACAAGAAAAAAAAATAAAACAACTCTTTATTAGAAGTTGGTACTTGTGTTTTTATCTGTGTAAAATTATGACGAATACATACTTTCCTTTTCCACAAACAAACGATGTACCATACTTGATAGATCTTTCGTAAAAAACTGCTCCATGTGTTACAAGTACGCAATATAACAATCAGAAACTTTGAGATACCGTTGAGCCAGAATGTACTCCAAACTCGGTTTGAGTACATTGATTTGAATGAAACAAAAACAAGATGGCCATCCCTTTCTAAACGTCTCCAGTTGCTGGCCCCAAACTGTTGGTTTATACAGAATTAAGTATAGGACAAAATCGTAGGAAAGCGAGTGACAAGATGGCCACCCCTTTCTAAAGTTCTCTAGTTGCTGGCCCCAAACTGTTGGTTTACACAGAATTAAGTATGTGACAAAATCGCAGGAAAGCGAGTGACAAGATGGCCACCCCTTTCTGAAGGTCTCTATAGTTGGTGGCCCCGATCTGTTGGTTTATACAGAGTTAAGTATGTGACAAAATCGTAGGGAAGCGAGTGACAAGATGGCCACCCCTTTCATAAGGTCTCTAGTTGCTGGCCCCAAACTGTTGGTATAAGTATGTGACAAAATCGTAGGAAAGCGAGTGACATTCCATATTGTAACTGGTTAATATGGTTCAGTCCGGCTGCAGTCTCCCCTCACTAATACAATTCTCTGGTGATTCCCTTTTTAAGACCGATTCATTTATTATACCATGTGAGATTCAAACACATCTCGTAAGTGATAACATCTTAGGTCGACGACCGCTACCGACAATGTGTAGGAATGCAAATATTATGATATCGCATGTAATCTCTTCATCCGTGCATGCTTAAAAAGGCATGACTACTGGAAAACCTCGACTGATCACTTTGTTCATGGAGTTGAACTTCCGTTGATGGGGGGGGGGGGGGGGTTGTGAAAGCCTCGTTGGGCTTGTGGAAATTTATTCTGAAACGCTGATAAATCATTGGTTTGGGGGGAAAGTACATTTCCCATCCTATAAAACATGCCGTACAACCAACATCTGAAAAGTCATTTCTCTCCCATCAGTTGCCATGATCATCTCAGGCTGACAATAAACATCTACATTTTACTCAGCACCCCCTCCCCCACATTTTAGTTTTAAAAGACCGCTGGCTCCATTTTTCATTCTCTTCGAAATCGTTTGCTAAACATCCGTTTTCAATGACAGACATACTTCTACAGCCAATAATACCCGTAGATATAACTTCAGAACCAATATTTTGCGTAACGTCTAAAAATACGTTCATGGTGACGCATGAAAAATTCCACAGACACAATACTGCAAATAACAAGCCTATAAATGTCACTGTTTCATAATCGTTAAAATATCGTCTTCTTGTATCGAGACGAAGTAAGAGACTATGCAAAAATGAATTATACTTATCACATTTTTAATTGTATTTATAGTTGTTTTTGGTTTTTGTACTCAGTATACACTAATCTAGACATCATAAGAGAGTGTGTTGAAGGTTGACGAATCCATATTTATTATTTTTTTTTGAAAGAGTGCAAGCTTCATCTTTCATAGTGTGGGATAGTCGGGTTCAATAGCATCCTTCTTCAAATACACAATACATGATTGGTATTCATTCAATTTTGTTGAAATTCAAATCAGTCTGAAAGCTTACCGGTACTGATTATGAAGGATATACCAGTGCCAATCTTCCATAGAAATATTTCTGTCTGAAAGTCTGTCAAAGTCATTCAAATGAAATGTTAGACCCCTATTTTTTATTTCGGTTGTAACAATCGAAATTAAGGACAATGTGCTTTCATGCTGAAAAGCGGGCGCGGTTTGTCACTTTTTTCTCCTCACTTGGACGACAGATTGAGCCCAAAGTTTCACAGTTTTTTTTTTGTCTCGTATATAGTGATTCACACAAAGTAAGAACACTGCACTATCAATTTTACCAATCCTCTATTTTTACCTTTATTACATTTTCCAAATCAGCTCTAAAACTCGTCTGCTTAATTCTGGGTTACTTATTATGCCATTTTGCGTTTCTGGTCAAGGGAGGCGGTGGCTTACGTTTTGAGTAAGCACGGTAAAGCACCATAAGAGCTTTACAGCTGGTCGTTTTATAAATATGAATCAGTTATTGTTACATTACTAAACAGTAATGAGTAAAGTTTTCGAAATAAAACGCGTACATAACAAAGGGGGTGGCGCACGACCATCTTCGCTTTTTGTTTAGCAAATCAGAAGAAGAACCGACAGTAGCAGATGGCAGATACAAATAATTTTGTATCCCTCTCTCCATTGTTCATCCCTGCATTTTCTGACTGCTTTTTGCTTCACTCTTTTCACTTCTTTCCACTTGATTGCTTCTGTTACTCCACTATACTTGTAGGTGTGTGTTGTGTTGTCTTTGTTTTAGCCTTTGAGAAAGACTCTGCTTGGGTTGAAACGTGAGGCCATTCAAAATGTTTTGAAAATAATTGAATGGTTTCATTTATTTATTAACCATTGAATGATACCATCTAGGTCCCGTAAAAAGCAGTACTACATAACTTGATATGTTTATTAAAAAAAGAAAAACAAAGAAAAAAGAAACCAAACTCATGGTTCAGAGTAGACCATTCGGAGTATGGGGGTTCCATTCGGACAAAACCATTGCAACACGACTTAGTGCGGTTTCTAAATGTAACCGTGGCGTAAATAACAACAACAACAACAACAACAACAACAACAACAACAACAACAACAACAACAACAACAACAACAACAACAACAACAACAACAACAACAACAACAACAACAACAACAACAACAACAACAACAACAACAACAACAACAACAACAACAACAACAACAACAACAACAACAACAACAACAACAACAACAGCAACAGCAACAACAACAGCAACAGCAACAGCAACAACAACAACAACAACAACACAACAACAACAACAAAACGTAGATAACTTTTTCATATGAATACAATAACCATGGAAACGAGAATGATACTATTAATGATGACGAACTGACGTTGGTAATAGTTGGAATGTTCATCAAAACTGCTGGAGCTTCTGTTACGGACATATTTCGTCCATTTTGCAACAATACACATTATCCTTCGGCATCAAAACACGGGAAAGCAAGGATACTGTGACCTTAATGTTTTCGTTTTTGACCTGCTCTATTGTCGTCTTCATGGCTTCAATTTTTTCCAATCCCCCCATTAGTTTAACAATCGATTAAAGAGTCACGTAATGTAATCCGCTTCAGGGTACCTGGTATTGATCCTTGAGGCGATCATCCATACACCTGATGACGTCACCAATAGGAGCTACACAGCCAGGAGACACGTGCCTATGACATCATCAAATGTAATCGGAATAATAATAGACCAATTGCGCGACCAATGTTTACATGTCATCACGTGACCTTTTGTGGATAATACGTCATCTGAGCTGATGGCAAACTACGTGCAAATACATGCCGTGACTGACAAAGTCACACCAAAAGTCACCTTCTGGTAATAATAACACAATTACTAAGCCATTTTACTAAAGTTGTATATTGTGACATTGATATTAATCACATGACTGTTTCATAAACAGCCACTCGAAGGTCTCTGGTACAAACTCTGGAATATTTTTCCACAGATTTCGAGAAAGAAAAGCCTCAATCGATCAAACAGTTGCAACAACCATCACATACCGTACCTTTCTTTCCTCTGGAGGACGTCGTGCTTGTTTACATTCAATACCTACAATAGGTCACGTGACGCGGGTCGCGCGATCGGTCTTTTGCACCGGCGTAGCCAGGATTATTTTCACTGGTGGGCACAGGGGGCGGGGGCAATGCTTTTCAGTGGGGGTACCATGTTTTTGTTTTTTTGTTTTTTTACTGAATTACATTTATATACATTTATCTTATGTGGGGCACCTGAGGACATTGGAAATGCTCCCCCAGACTAAGCCGCTGAATAATTGGTGAACACCTAACGGTAATGCGTATACCAACACGAATACGCTGGAACTCTACCAAGAAAGGGAAAGGAAAAATAAATGTTTCGATTTAATCAGAACTGGTCGACATTAATCCTCGCCTTTCACTGAAATACATCAGTTGTGATGACATTAAGCCTTTCACTGAAATACATCAGTTGTGGTGACATTAAGCCTTTCACTGAAATACATCAGTTGTGGTGACATTAAGGAAAAAATGAATTTACAAAATAAGGTAGTCGCACTAAAAAAAATCGTATTCACAGTACCGGTACTAAGAATAGTTTCGTGACCATGAAGACAAGCTTCCTCGGCTATAACTCAGCTGAGCTGAGCTGTTGTGGCACACACACCACCGCCCTCTCGTGTCGAGGAATCCAGCCTTAAAGTACGGAAGCTTAGAATAACCATCAATATTTCCCTGTTAAAATTACCTTGAAAAAAGTAAAACTTGGACAGACCCGACTCCTCATCCCAGTAAAAAAAAACACCTCCTTTTAATTTAATAGAATTCTAGTTTCCAAAGAAGATCTTCGGTCATGTCTTAGTAACCAGATACATCAGCCGAAATTACCTAGTTTATAGGGGATGAAAACTCGGATTGGCATCTTCTTAATCTACGTTTTACGTCTTTCTGCGATAATTTAGCCCAGAAATGAAAACGCGGATAGTCAATTTACAGCCGGTCAATCTCAAAGGGCATGTAAAATTGAGTTTCCATTCATTAAAAAACACGAAATGCCTTTTTGAAGTGTAAGTACACCTTTTTTGTAAATATGTTTCTTATAAATATTCTAAAACTAATTTTGACGATTTTCCAGTGCCGACCCCGCCCCTCCAGTGGGAGCATTAATTTGAATAAACATAAGCAAACTTGTGACGTAAGGTCGGGAGCTTCTGTTGCCTGTGCATAGCCTGACCACGCTGCCGCCCTGACGTCTTGGGTGTATTTTGGGTCGATTGGAATTGTTGACGCGGCGAAGTTATATTTAGTAATTTTTAAGGGACCAGACTACGGGCCTTTCTTTTTTTTCCTGACCTTACATCAAAAAGACCGTATTAACTTTTTTGCTCACACTCCTTCTGAACTCAAACAACAAAAATCAAGTTTTAGTCACTTTTGTTATGGAACAAAAGCACACAATGAAAAAAAAATAGCCTTTTCATTTTAAAATATTGCTACGATTATCGTGAACTCTACCGTCTTATTATTTCAATATAACTGTTTAAATTAGAATAACTATTGATACAACAATGTTTTATGGTATACACATTTTGGGCGATAAATCTAACGAGACATTACTGTTCAAATTTAATCACTGATGCGCTGAGCCCGGAAGAAACACTCACTGGGAACCACAAACAGACCGGGGTAAACATCTTGCTCTTCCACGATAACAAGCCCCGGTTTCATCTGATAGACATTTTCCCATCATGATACTCAAGCCCAACGCTCAAAGGTCACTTTCCGTCAGGCATCGTCAAATCTAAAAAAAAAAAAAAAAAAAAAAAAAAATCTCCGCGAAGGGGCGCTGTAACACTTGCATGGCTTGCAATCGCCTTTCGTTGACGTCAACGCCCCGCCTGGCTCGCAAAAGACGTCAGTGCTGGCCTCTCAAGATTGATGAGTGCACCTTTGGCTTGCTTTGGTGTGGTCTGAGTCTATTGCACAATTTGAGAATTTATCCACGTCAATCGCAGTGACAGTTACATTGCCGTTGATGCAATACTATCATATATACCCGTTTGGTACATCTTAAAGTTGTGATTCAACAAACTTAATAACCAAATTTGTTTTTTATATTTTCGAAAATTAGGTTTGATTTTCTATTTATAGATAGCAGAATGCTATGAATTATACCCGTATAAACGTCTGTCGTGTGCGAAAATATTGTTTTTCTTCCAAGACTCGATTTCTCAATATTGACAGATAGACACAGAGAAGGACAAACACAGCAATCACCGAATAGTCAGTTTGAAACATTTCTTAAAAGCTTCAACAATCTTTTTAAATACTATTCTCAGTTGTATTTATGTTTATTGAAAACGACGGCATCGGAATTCACTACATTCACTACTCCAAAAACTAATGAATACGGAAACGTATTGCCGCCACGTGAATAAACAAAATCTCACTCTTATCGTGTACGCGATAGTTATCTTGTACATACAAGATAATTATCAATTACGTACACGATAAACGTACACGATAAGACTGAACTTATCGTGTACGTACACTATAATTCCCAACTTATCGTGTACGTACACGACAAGTTATCATGAACGTACCTGATAAGAAACGTGTCTGTGCACGATAGGTTTTGACTAATCGTGTACGTACACAATAAGTTGGAACTTACCATGTACGTACACGATAATTATGATGTATGTACATGATAAGTTATCGTGTACGTACACGATAAGTTGTGAATTATCGTGTACATACACAATAACTATCGTGTACGTACAGATAACAATCTCGTAGGTACACGATAAGAGTTTTTTTCACGTGGCGGCAATACGCTTCTGTAAACGAATTCACTCCTCCAGGAAAAAAATAATGAAGTGTCATTACCTTTTATCTCTGAGAGCAGAGATTGTGTATTCTAGGAAATGACGTGGGATTTTGCCATTTAATACGATACTTAAGTATTCGCTAACACCCACATTTCTGATGCACTTTTAGGGGAAACTTTAATCCTGAGTTTGCGCACACATCCTATGAACGACGTTATAACGGATTGTGATTCCGTATAATAACGTACTGTACATTCGTAATAACTGGTTGTGATTATGTAATAACGGATTGTGATTCCGTAAGAACGGGCTCAAAATGTTATTGGGCGCTAATGGGCTTTCTTTCTATTCCAACATGACCGCACAAACAATCATGGGTGTTGTAACTAGTCTCGTGTATATAACCCGGGACAGAGTATCACCACTAGGGGGCGGTAGTCCAACCTGCTGATGGCTGCTGTGGTTGCAGTACACTATAGAGAAAAGACCATGCGCCAAGCCTCGTTAACAACATTTAAACCCATAATTTTGTTTCTGTAAATCAAACATTGGAAGGTCCTGGCTTTATGGATTATTGAAAAATGGTCCAATATTGTGCCCCTGGGGTTGTTGGCTTTCATCCTGGTGCATTTTGGGTAGACTGGCTCTCTGAAAATAACCCTATTTCGCTAAAAAATTGTAGGGTCATTTTTCCGAGATGAAGTCTGGCCAGTTTATTCGTTCAGGGGTGTTTTTATTTTGGAAGGGCTTACCAACAATTCTCAACAGATAACCAACTAAAAATTGAAAAGAAAAATAAAGTTTAGTTGTCAAAAAATTTATTTGATTTGTTTTCTAGAGGCTGAGAGACTTTTAAATATTTTTTGAGAGTATTTTTGACTGTTCAGCATTTAGCATTGGTTGCTATAAGAAGCCCACTTAGGTTATTCGCTCTAAAAAAACAATATAAAAAAGCAATGTGATCTTCGTTTAATGACTCTCTCGTTCAAATTAATTAGATTGAGTTACGCATTCGGCCTTAGAGGGGGTAATCTACCTCGTTTCCATTCGTGTAAGATCCCCGTAAAGGTGTCCCGGCGTGCCTTTACTTTAATCGTAGCATGGAGGAGAAAGGGGACGAAACGACACCCTGCCATTGGGAACGAGGCTGGAGGACATGACTGACGTGCATGTTATTTTTGCAACACTGCCCCGGGCATAGAGTTTAATACTTGCCCTTGCAAAATTGTCTAGATACAAAGTCATTCATGTGTGCATCTTCGGGGTCAAAGTACGATCTGGAGCTTCCACAGGAAAGGCTTTTCTCTTCCCTTGTTCTCAAAGAGATGATTTTGATCTTACTCTTGTGCCCTTCACCTCGTACTACACACCCAGAGAAACTTAGCGCGACGCATTACAAGATAAGTGGCTACTGGACATTTCTGTTACAAGTCAATGGGTATACATTGGGGTGACGGCTGAGCGGGAGTGAGCGAGAAGGACGGTAGGCGGGGGTTGGGGTGGGGATGGGGGGGGGGTGGTGCTATAATTCCATAATATTTTTACGACCACGCTAGATCATGTTCGAAGTTGAAGTGAATTATTTGTGAGTGTGAGGGGGAAGTGACATCTCTGATGATCATCATGTGCACTGTGGGTGGAAAAGGTCACGATTTGACGCGGCTTTACACTTAATGAGAAAAAAACTATATAAAAACACTTGAGATAATCTTGGTTTCAGTTTACGGATCACTGGGTTTATACAGTGGCTTACTAGTTTCAGGTTTCTTCATTATGTATAGTTTTGCGCGGCTTCATAAAATACTCTCCTCTCGAAGTTCATAGCGGCACGTGGGTCATATGACAGGCTCCTGTCACCTTCTAGGTCATGTTCCTCGTGTGGATTACCAATAGCAAAATATGCATTGTGGTTGCACGAAACGGGGTTAGACTGTATTCTCCATTTCAGCCTCGCTTTGGTTTACATTGGTTTGAATTGAAGAAAATGTAAGATGGCTTCCATATGGGAGGCTATGAAATGACATTACACCAGATCGAATTGATACGCCTTTAGTGTCACTCATATGAAGGTCGAGGAAAACATGTTTTATTGTAGATAGTGGTGTAACCGAGATTTGGAAGTCAGAGGCCAATACCGAGAATTCAAGACCGAGTACGCCGAGGAACGACGTGTCGAGACGGGGGACCGAGACAGACCTGGGGGGGTGGGGGGGGGAGTCAATCAGTCCGGATGCAGACAATATTGACTGTGTGCTAATCATTTGCTCCCAACCTGATCATGTTTCCCAAACAAAAATCATCTATGTGTACACAGTTTGTTGCTTTTCTATTAAACAACACAACCAGACATCGTCTAGGCTGCAGCCCACCGTCCTCTCAAAATGTGTTACGCATGTCCGGCTCAAATAACGTACTAAGTTATACCCATTCGAGTTATGCTCGTTGTGTAAGTAAAGCCTCCCCTGTATATCAATCTTGTAGCATTGCACTTCACCACACTACGTCATGCTTTCTTTGTGATAATGTAACGCCCCCAGGTTGTCGCAATGACCTCATCGCCGCTGATTATTTTGATATTCTTATTACGGAGGGGGATTTATTACGCATGTTATGGATTTATGCCTCAGATTACGTTCCGTAATGTCAGGCAAAGTGTGTGTGTTATTACTCATGCGTCATGTCCCGCACCGTGTTAATGTATAGGTCTTCCTTCTGACGATTTCTGGTGGGCGATTTTAAGATACCAATTTGCAGTTAAATTATGTTTGTTTGTTTGCAGAAATCTGACTATGCCCACAATCGAGAATGACAGACGTTTCTTCGTAAGTCTGCTGCCACCCAGCGTCTCAAAAAGATCAATGAACCTCTAAATCGTCAGTATGTTAAGGCTCCATTTGAGGCCGCTGAACTGAGCCAGCCCCTCCCGTCCCCCATCTTTACGTCATTGTTGGCGCAGTTTCACCAAATGGCATAAAGGCTTGATAAGCTCGTTACGTCACAGTAAAACACCAATGTGGTTCACATTAACCATGAGCAATGTTTAGATATAGTCCGTCACTGGTTCACACGTGACGACAGCACGCCTGTAAGTGTTAAAGGGTGATATTTTTTTTTGTACGATCAGGCTGGTTTTACTTCTCTATATTCTTACTTGAACCAAGAAAAGGCACCTGAGCCGTTTTCACACAGGCCCCCGATTTAACACCTCGCGATTCGTCCGTACATTGTGTTCTCACGACGGATGAGTGTGCCTAGGATCCTTCAAATATTCACGGGATGAAATCGCTTTAATGTTTAAAGCGCCCTCTGTTGAACTTAGCTACTTTTATAAGAAATCCATCTGACATGCAAACTTATACTAGTACCACACCATTGAATTTTTGCAAAACAACAGCAAATAATTAGATGCCACTTTTTCTTTTAATTCATAAAAAAAATCGGCATTTTAAAGCGAGTTGTCACTGAAAAACAACGGAAAAACACAATAGGATCCCATTCCTCACAAAACCTAATCGCAAACTCGTGAATAAAGTGATTGGATATTTCCTCTGAAGATCAATTTTATGTCTAAACATACTCTGATCGTGATTACTGTCTAATTGTACCTCAGTCGTCGTCAGAGTCATCGGCAAGGTTGATTAAAAGGGGAAATTGTGTTTAATGCATTATTGATGTGATTCTGTACATCAAAATATCCATGACTGTGGAAAGTTAAAGTCTAAACGATTCCGAGAAAACGCAAAGTTTTCCCTCACTGTTAACAGCATTGATCTGTGAATACCAAGGATCCCGCAATGATTGTATTTACTAATACTAGTCACAATTTCTGTTTACGTCTTATCGAGGTATACACGCTGAAGCTACGTAAATATAAACCCCATGAAATCAATGTTTTTGGGGACCAGAACCTGTCTTTATTATTAGAAGATGAGGACAGGGGACCAGTCTAGCCACAGTCTGTCCTCAGAGAGGCCAATGACCTCCAGAACTTGGTCTAGGTACCTTGTCTCAGTTGTAAAGGTCTCGCCTAGTTATTGCCCCGTTGAAGCCCAGGTCAAGATAATTCCGATGTAATGGTGCAGAACGTAACGCGTAGCCTTCTGTATATGTGACATACATTGTACAAAAACACATGCCATAGATTCCCTAATCCGAGATGCAGTATTTTGACAACAATACTTTAAAGACAAATACTGTATATCCGTGAACTTTCTATTGTTTTCGCAACACCAAGAAGTAAATTGCGAGCACTCCTTCTTATCAAAACAATTAACAGGATTATTTGCAAAGTCTGATGTCCATTCAGGGCCACCATACTGCATAGATGTATTTACTGAACTGAACAATTTGTGCTATGGATGTAAGACACTAGTTGAATGAAATCATACTGGACGTGACACGTTACACTATCTTCACTGTATCTATATACAAACGTCTGTGACGTGCAACGTTCCCATTTTTTGACACATGGTATTTTTACAGGAAACCTTGTTACTCTATTGAACTTTACAACCGTCGATTCTTAGCAATCAATTTGATTAGCAACAATTGCCTATCAGAGTAGAGGCAATCCGTGTTTCCATCTGCTTGAAGTACATACATCAAGCCATACGCATTGCCGGCAAATAAAGGGGTTGGGGAGATATATTCAAGGGTAGGCAGGTAGGACACAACTCATCGCTTTATTGCTTAGCCTCCCCCCACCCTGCCCGGAGCACGGCCTGACCTTCTTCATCATATTCCAATGCGCGGAGAATGTGTCGTTCCACCGCCTCTTCCCCGTAAATTGAATGATTAGTCGGTCCTGCCCCCTTCGCACATGAGGCGCTCTTTAATTTGTCGGCCACCGTGCTCCGTGCAATATGCTGCGCCGCGTTGCCTCGCTTCGTCTCCCCGGTCCGATCGCGGAGCTCGCATGTCCCCGGAGGGAAGCCGCCTTTCGGTCCCTTAACCACCTTTGATTTTTCCCTCTTTTTTTATTTGAAGTGTCTTTGCCCTTCATTAGACACTGGCCACAGCTGCGGTAGCACTTGAATAATAATTGGAAAACACACCACGTGGTTGCACTTTCTTCATCGTGAGGTTTGAATTGAAGATGAACTTGCTCCGAGCGTGCGTCAAACGGAGCCGTTTCCAACTCACTTCTCCGGGGTTTGTTAGCAATTAGTTAATTTTCGATAAAATGAACTTGCCAATCAGCTCTTGGACGAACCACACCACTCTATACATCTGTAATTTAAAGTTTAATTGCTTTTTGTCTCACGACAAGTTATAGTATTATTTCATTGTGCGTGATGCGGTTATGTTTTTCGTTTCGAAACAGCATCATCTGTCAAAATTCGTTCAGAGAAAAAGAAACTATAAAACTTTTTTTTCCCCCGGCGATAATCGGGCCATGCAAATTTAACTAACGGCTTTATTATTTGTCCCCTATGTCCTATTGTTACTTTAAACATTAGTCGTCAGTCATTCTGTATCCCCAAATTGGCTTTCTGTACAAATATGCATTAGAAATAGCTACTACGATCTGACAGTAAAATATTAAGTGAAAAGTACAACTTAAAATGGGTGTTTCATAATGTTACCCTTGTATTTAATTTAAAGGTAGAACACGGAATTAGTATTCATCAATTGTTTTTATTAGTATCAGTCTGAAAGCTTACTCAAATTTGAAGACCACGGTTTTAATTTCAATTGTAACAATCGAAGTTAAGGACAATGTGTTTTATGCTAAAAAGTGCACGGTTGTTCACTGTTTTCCCCTGACTCAAACGACGAATGGACGACACATTTTCACATGTTTGTTTTTTCATGTGTGTTGAATCATACAAAGTAAGAACACTGCACTGCCAGCTTTGCCAATCCTACCTTTTACATTTAAACAAGTACTTAAAACAAATATTATTTTGACATAACATGAGGACTGTTTATCACGACTGTTAACATACGTTGGCCCCTTTATTTTAGTTATCTTTACAATAAAGCTCCCCCAAATAACAAAAACGAAATATCATCCAAATCGAATAATCGAATTTATGAATCATTTAACCACGCAAACACAACTGGACACAGTTTCTGTACGTTATTTCTTTACATGAAGTTCACGGCTTGAAAAACTCTATTATCGCCCTTCAGTTTTAGCTGATGTTGAAGTTTGAAGATTATTGTTATATCAACCACGCGTAAACCCCCTCATTATTATTTATAACCAGGGACGTCAGACTCTTTCCCTTTCTCTTTTCCAGAGGAAGATCAGTTCAGAAAGAAATCTTGAACAGAGGAAGGAAAAGGATACAACTGTCAACTCTGAGAATACACAAATCGCTGATACGAAAGGTAACTCGCTCGATATTATTGATCGTGCGGTTCGGATGCTCTCAGATTCTAAATATCGGAATGCGTGCGTGTGTAAGGGTTAAAGGTATTACACCATTGGTTTTTCAGAAGATTAAAACATTTCTCATACAACCAACCCGTGGAAATCCCATCAAATTACTGATCACATTTCAAACAAAAGTGAAAACAATGGAAATGGTCAATTAGTTCTCAGGAGTTTATCTTTGCCCATTGTTTCATGTTCGTGCTTCTTTCCATTGCAGCAAATTCAGTTATGCAACGGCAGTGTTGAGGTCTCTATCAAATGAAATTTTCTCCGCTTTGTCAGCTTTTCATAGCTCTCGTGATAACTGTTACTTATATGTAGCTAAAACAACAAGTGAAGGTTCAGATTAACTATAATAACCTTTAC
Organism: Marthasterias glacialis; assembly: GCA_911728455.2. NCBI lineage: Eukaryota > Metazoa > Echinodermata > Asteroidea > Forcipulatida > Asteriidae > Marthasterias > Marthasterias glacialis. Next base: position 13,670,948 of record OU452229.1, read on the forward strand.
AACAAGATACAATTACCGATTCTACACTATATCTTTAAGGAGTGACTTTCTACGATAACGAACTGGTTCTCCCAAATCAAGAGAGAAGGTTAAAAAATACACCTTTTTTTTGAGAGCGTCTTGGGTTAAATAAAGACAAACGGCTATTGATTTTGTGTCGTCCCTACAAAGTCGGTAGGCGTTTTTAGAATTGGGGAAGAAAAATCAGTTGACATAATTGTTGAGGACTTGAGGCACTCTCTGCGACTGTTTTTTGTGATCTGCACTTAGATTTGTGGGAGGGGGAGGTAAAAAGAAGCGTCTGTGTTTGAAATCCATCGGGTCTATGTTTAAAAAGGTAATTCGCAGTGTGGTAATGTTAAAAATCGGAATTATATTTTTGTTTAAAGTTTAAGTATCAACATTAATCTTGTTCCACATTCATTACCGGTACATCATACATACAAGGGTAACTCACTGATGGTAACAGTTATAAAAACAGCGACAAGAACAACAAATCAAAAGCAAAAGCCACTTTTCCCCAAAGATAAAGAATAGAAAATAAAACACTCCTCGACTATTATTAGCAATTGTTAATACTTATAGGAGTCTATGCTGCATGGTACAATTCTACACATGTTGCAGAAAGTAGGCCAAGCCCCCAGTCCAATCCTCAATCAACAACCAACCCCTGGTCAATATACACCATCGACGAATTACTGTACACTTAGAAAATGGGCTTCAAATTAATTGGATTTGATCTTGCATACCCTTGTTCCAAGACGGGGGCTTGCAACAACCAGCTCTGAAAATAGTTAACAAAATAGTTGTTTTTATGCAAATCAGGGGGTATATGCGTATAAAATTAACAGTAAATATATTTCTTCAAAGAAATGCTGTATTTCCTCAACAGCATACTGAGTAAACTTTTCGAAAGGACAGTTAGATTGTGTTGAAATTGATGGTGACATGCGACAAAATAAAAGGCCTGCCCAGCATCTTGATTTCGGGTGTTCAGAGTCGGCCCGTACCGGAAGGTATATCAGCACTTATTACCGAACGGTTGGAAAGATTAGCTCCACGGTTTTTCACCGATAAGGAGGAGCGAAATCTGGGTTAAGCACTGACGGTAGAGCGCGCTGCCATCCCCCACCGTCTCTGTTGACTCTTCAGACGGCGAGGCCGGAGTCCTCCTCTGGAAAGTGGAAGATTTAATCGTGTGTACAAAGTGATACTAGGGGTTTATTATCAGATGAGGAAACGGCTCAAATTTCTCTGTGTGTTCTCCTATAGCCCCGGCGGCGAAAAAGTACATCAGTCTTAAAAAACAGGCAAAACAGTTGAGCGTAAGACACACCGTGTATGGCCTAAAATCAAACTCCACAAAGTGTTAGACAAACAGAGAAGACGTCTTGCGTCTTGAGAAAAGAGATTTAAAAAAAAATGGTGATGAACAAAAAGTTCCCGATGAGACGCTGGATAATCAAATCAAATATGAGGAAGAATTGAATTGAAATTACAAAATGACTGGATGACCTTATTTTTGTCCCCCGTTGAGGTTTTAGTTTCTTCCTTGCATTTTGTAACGTTCTGACAATGGACTGTAAAAGTCAATTAGGGTGATGCTGACAATGTCCTTCTCCAGTGTAACCCCCCACCCCACCCCATACAAACGCAGACACCCTGTTTGTCGACCACGTAAATCGAGGACTTCTCTTCGCTCTTTGTATGGACTTTTTCTATCTTAGAGAGGTCCCCATTGGTTCGAAGACGACAACGAACCAAGGACATCCTCGCTCTGTCAAAAACACCGGGATACCTGTTGTTAAAGTCACCGGTTTCAACGGGTAGAAACCCCAACACACACACCTACAAGTTGGTGTAAAATGTTTAATACATGCTATAGTGTTGATGCACTCTATACTCCTCTTGTCAGTATAATGTTAGTAAGCGGAACGAAGGAACGCTGAGCCCTCCTTCATAAGCGACACAGATTATAATCCCATAACCTAGATTACTTAGTGTTCTTAAACAACGTCAGTCAGTATAATCTGGGGTGCCACCAGCAACCCAGATTGTACTGATTGACTAGGGTAATCTAGGTTATGGGATTATAATCTGTGTCGCTCATGAACGAGGGCTCAGCGTTACTTTGTTCCGCTAACTACTGACACGATTGAGGAGAATCAAGTGGTTGATCATCAAAGACAAATGAACGATTTTAAACTAAGTACCACTATTGCGATTTGCGTGAGAACTGTTTCCTTCTGAAACTGTCTTCTTGTTGTGAACATATTGCACGAGTTCACGAAGTCTTTATAATCAATCTGAACAGATGGTATCGCCGACATCGCATCAATTTCACGAGTCTTTAGGGAGTCGTGGTTTGTTTGGATTAATAATAGTACTTTGCTAGTAAAAATAGTCGCCAGACGATTAGTCGACACTATATGAACATTCGGTTGTTAATCAATATATGTTAAGTTCAGTAAATTCTTCTATTAGAACGTTCATATAATTATTACAGCATAAATAAAATATTGTAGCTAATAATAACAAACAACGCAAGAATGGTTTACATGGTGATTTGTTCCTTGCCTTTCACCTCTGTGACCCCGGTTCGAATCCCAGACTGGAGCCTTGCATGTGGATTGGTTTTTTAGTCCTTACCATATTTCCCCCGTTTTGAGGTTTTCCTCCCACATCTAAAATTGACAATTCTTCATCATCTTCTCTACACATGCATCTTCAGGTCTACGTGTCACAGTGTTAGTCACTTTTCCGTATCCATTGGTTTCATTACCAGAAAGATATAATATGAATAGTAATAATAGTTATGAATAATGGTAAAGGGACCCTGGCATTTACCCCCGCTGCTAAAATGTAGGATTGGAACTGCCTCTGGCTACCGGGTAAGATTGGTGGTCTATTGGTAAAACATATGCTCTAGAATGACAAAGGTCGTGGGTTCGGATCCCACGAAATACGCCTGTGGTGTTTTTTTTAAGGACTCGGGTAAGTACCGAGTGTACCGTGCTCAACACACATCGGTGTTTGTGTAAAACATAAATAAGACCCTCGCATTGTTGCTGAAAATCGAGGCCAACATTTGAAGTTAAAATCACTATTAATAAACAAAAGTCACATGATAATTTGAAGGTTTAAATATGGCTAAAGTCTGTAACTTTAATTTAGCAGTCTATGCGTATAGTGTGAATTTGTGTGAATTTGGGTCTGCCCCCAGGCCCCACGCAAATAACACAAAACCATGTTTTCCCCTTTTCTTTTGTGCAAGAGCGCATACATCTAAATACTCTAGTTTTCAATAATCACCCCCTAAGGCGAACCTGTTAAAATGTCTTGGGTTTTGGAAGAAGAGTGCATCGTTTCTATAATCGTTTCTGTATTTCCAATAAACACACATCCAACTACTCTGCGGAGTTTTATTAATCACGCTAGGTGGTCACATGAAGCTCTTGCACGTCTGTTACGCACACTTATATCTGACATAATATTTTATGTCCAACGAAGAAATTTTGAACCATATTGTCTGACCCATAGTGACCCACAATTATGTTCGACCCATATTGTCCGTCAAACCATTATGTCCGACCCATAGTGTCCGACAAACCATTATGTCCGACCAATTGTGGCCGACAGACCATTATGTCCGACCCATAGTGTCCGACATACCATTATGTCCGACCCATAGTGTCCGTCAAATCATTATGTCCGACCAATTGTGGCCGACAAACCATTATGTCCGACCAATTGTGGCCGACAGACTATTATGTCCGACCCACAGTGTCCGTCAAACCATTCTGTCCGACCCATAGTGTCCGTCAAATCATTATGTCCGACCAATTGTGGCCGACGAACCATCAGGTCCGACCCATTATGTCCCCGGACACAATGGTTAGGAAGTAGACGTTCGTCGGAAAGAATGAGTCCAACATATATTGGTTCAAAATTGTCGTCGACAGAATAGTCCATGACGGACATAATGGTGCGCAACACACGTCTTTTGAGTAGGCAAATAATAATATAAAAAAAATTGAACAAAAAACAACTGCCCGAAAGACACTTTTCTCAGCCACGTTGTAGTATTTCGTACGGAATTATATAAAAAAATGTCCTGGTGTGGATTTCACAAAGTTCTAGGATTAGTCTTTTCTCGAGTTAGGATGAGTAACTAGTCCTAACATAGAACTAGTCCTAAGTTAGGACTAGTCCTAAGTTAAGACTAGTCCTAAGTTAGGACCAGTCCTAAGTTAGGACTAGTCCTTAGTTAGGACCAGTTTTGTGAAACGCATCCCTTTTGTCATATTTATTTGGCACAAAGTAAGCTTTCAGTTTGATGATGGATTGTTCAAGTTTATGTTTAATGCCTTTGACTTTTAAATTGAATCACAAGAAATCTGACATAATCTCAGTAAACGAGTTGGGGAGGGGGTTCTTTAGGGGGGGGGGGGTTCATACCCCATCTCACTGTGCCACACGTTTGGGGCCTATAATCCAGGGCTATGCTAAAATAAAACAAGGGGTGGTACCGGTAAGGTAAAAAAAAACCTCCACGACCTATTTATGTTACTTGAAACATCACTTGCGTTTAGTTTGTATTCGGCAATCCTTCAGCCAGACACGGGTGATCTAGACTCAACACGATGGTTAGATGAGCATGAATCTAGCACGCGCTGATCCGTCATGTACAAAGGGCCACAACCCGATAGCAATCTTGCAACGGGGCAGGCTACAATTTCACACAAGTGTGCTCGACCAGTTAGCAGACTTCAAGACTGTGCCTCCAAATGCTGCTGTCGTTTCGCGGGGTAAACACTCCAACTTAAACCGCACTACTTTCCTTTTCTGTCCTCCCCTCTCCTTCATAAAAGTTCAGGGGGGGGGGGCTCTCGGTACTCCGAGTGAGTCTGATTCCTTATTTGCAGCTCTTGAATATCATACGTAAACAGTAATATGTCATGGGAGACGCGCGGTGACACGTTAACACAATAAGCAACGGGGAATTATTTACATATGACCGGGTTTTCGGTTCAGTGTTGAAATAACACTTGTTCGATTATTTTTTATCGTTGCCATTTAACCTTTTCTGCTGTTGGAGTTGGATGAGCAACCAGTGCCATAAGTTGTGTCATTTTGACCTTGGAATAATTGGAATTCACGGCAATAGTGGTCATTTTGCAAGCAATTTATGACATTACGAAAAAAAAACCAAAATAATTGGGTCAGAGATATTTTGCTCTTCCTTGAAAATCACGGGTGTTCTTGTTTTCAAGGAGAAGAGAAGTTTCAACGAAATTGTGCAACAATTCCGATATCATTCCCGAAATTTCGATCGTTAAGTTCTGTCCATTGACATGTTGAAGCCTTAGATAAATGTTATACGGTTGTGAATGTTTGTGGCAGTAAAATGAGGCGCGTAACCTGAATGCCCAACCATGCACCTTAGCGCAGCCCTGGCTGTATGAAACAGAGTTAGGCCCGGGCTACATTTACGTACAGGGTTGGGGCTACATTTGAGCACGGGTTCCCTTAAGAAGTGTATCAAAGCAGTGTGTCAATGAGACTAGGGGAAGTCTTAAATTAACACTTTCAAAAGATGGGTCAGTGAAAACTCTGCCAGTTACAATTCATGTAAACACATCAAAGATGTATAACGACGGCGGGGAGTTGGGGACGGGGTGTATAGGGTGAGACGGGGGTAGAGACCGGGGGAGGGAGCGTCGAGTGCTTAAAACTTGAAGAAGGGGCTTGCCGGGGATTTTATTATTTTTATTTTTTTAAAGATAAACACAAACAATTGAAAGAGAAACATAAGTGTTGTTTTTTATGGGGGGGGGGGGGGGGGGGGGGTTCAGTCAAGCCACCATTGAGATTTGACGTCCATTATCGCATTCACCCAGCTAGGTCAATATGCGCATTCTTTATTACAATGCGTATCGAGTAACGAAACACATCAAAATCATCGAGTTCTGATATTCAATCCGATTGCGTATACACACTATCTGGGACACCGTTTTTCTGATCAAAGTGAGCACCTTGGCCCTGTGTCGATGTAAGTTTGTCAGGCATATCTGTGTTTCTATGATGCCATGATAAAGAGAAGAAAATGGGTTTTGTAAATGCAATGTTCAAATGAAAAAAGAAGAAGAGTTAACTTTGAATTTTTAATTGATCGTTTTTATGAGGGCAGCCAGAACAGTGGCGTAACCACCTAAGAACCCTTGTCCCAATTAAGATCGATAAAACAAAAGACACCCACCCAACCCCAACCCCCTCACAAAAACAACAACAACAACAACAACAACAACAACAACAACAACAACAACAACAACAACAACAACAACAACAACAACAACAACAACAACAACAACAACAACAACAACAACAACAACAACAACAACAACAACAACAACAACAACAACAACAACAACAACAACAACAACAACAACAACAACAACAACAACAACAACAACAACAACAACAACAACAACAACAACAACAACAACAACAACAACAACAACAACAACAACAACAACAACAACAACAACGTTAAGTTACGACACAGAGCCAGAGTGTACATTTGGAAAATATTTATAGTCCCTGGTCGGAACCCTTTTCCCCTAATAAGGATGTCACTGGACCCTCAATCATGGGTGATAACAGCTAGTCAACGATGGCAACAAGTCAATGCCTATTATATTCAAGAATACTAGTATCTCATCGTAGAAATGTTTAACATTCCAACACCCCGGTAAACACAATAAATAATAATAATACTAATAATAATAAATAAATTAACACTTAATAAAATAAAGTGAATAAATGGTTAACGACCCCCCGGAAAAAAAACTACAAAATAAGCAAAATGAAACTGGTTGTCAATTAATTTAAAGTATAAATGCATTTACTGCAATTATGTAAACGAACTACATATCAGTTTTCATTAAATAAAGGTCAGTTCTCCTTCCACCAAGGAGGAAGGACCTCCGTGCTTCAACTAAGGTTTTTCCAACATTTTACTCAAATTCGTTTCCCCTTTGAAAACGAGCAAGTGTGACAGATTCGAAGCCAGTTTCTGCAATGTAAAAAGACCAAGCGACCAGCCTGGGGCATCATCACGGTAACGAAAAGCTTAAATGCTCCGGGGTGTGGCAAATATTTTAAAAGAGACATCGTTGTTTTAAAGTGGATGGAATTCCACGTTAATCTCACAAATCTGATCTTCAAACTGAGCACGAAAGCTCGATAAACCTGTCATATTAGATTTTGAAACAGAACGAAGAGTTGTATAAATGCATTACATTAGATCCTCATCTCGAAGGCTATACGGCAGCCCCCCTCCAAAAAAATAAATAAATAAAATAAATAAATAAAAAAAATATGTAAAAAAAATAAAATAAATAAATATAATAAAAATAAATAAATAAATAAATAAATAAATAAAATAAAAAATAAAATAAAAAATAAAATAAAAAATAGAAGATTTGTCATTATGGAGGATAAATCTTGTGTAATCTGAAAGCTCATTGATTAAATATAGTTCACACCAGTACCAATCTTCCGGAGAAATATTAAAAGTCGATCGAAAATAGCATTTTGAAGACCCCTAAGTCACACAGCTTTTATTTCCTTACAAGATATTATTTTTTACCGATTCGTGGGTAATATTCTGTCCAAAACCAGTCTTTACAGAGAGATGGACTGTTTCGCTCTTTCCTACAGAGGGCAGTATTGTTTACGCTACAACTACAAAACCACGCTCTTTGTTTCAGCTCGATAATTATCACTGAGTAAAATGTCAAGTTGGCGTATTCCTCTTATAAAAGTAGCGCTATAATGCTGTGCCAACCAAGGTCCGTAGCTTACACAAACTGCTTGCAAACGACCGATCGGGATCCGGAGCAATGAAGTTAAATTTTAAAGAAGTTTGAGAATTTTGATATTGCTAAATTATCCGCAGCCGGATTGGGATCTGGATTTTGAAGCATGTTTTTTTTTTCTTCTTCGAAAAAGGCATTCGAAAAAAATAATAACAATTCAAGCAATAATGTTAGCATCAGAACGCTCAGATTCACGATTTGTTTGTCAGGGTGATGTACCTATATACCGTGTAGTCCCCTGGGTGTAGTCTCCTTTAATACAGAAAATGATAATAAAACAAAGTAAATATTTATATGTATGTTTGCCCATAGACGCCCAAACGTTGTTATTAACATATAAATGCACCGGGCTCTATCTTAGGTCGAACCTATCCCTTCGGTAACGTCAGTATTATCATACAAGACAATGTTTTGTGGAAAAAAGCTGCTTCCGTTGTCAACCTTTGCTTTTAAAATGTACCAACTGGTTTGTTAAAAACCCTAGGGTTATTTTCGAATGTATCCAGATAGAAGTCAGGACGACCGTTTTGGATAAATTCCCCCGTGCGAAACGCAACACCGTCATCTTAGTGATAAGTGCTTGTCTTTATAGTCGGGCACTGATACACCCTTTAAGGTAAAGAAAAGGATTGATAATTTTCCATATATTATATTTATATCTTAAAGATTATGATCCGTGCTCAAGCCGATTTTACCTTGAATAATGAATCGAAATGTTGAGTTGCTATTTTTTGTTAGATGACCACAGTTATTAACTTTAAAATAAATACATTTACTGAGAAAAAAATCCATCAACGAATAATAACGGAGTAGTTAATAAAAAAGAAAAAGAAAAGAAAAGGAAAACAAATAAATGCTTGTGTACAGCACAATACATAAACTCCGCGCGCTGCCTATTCAATTTTAGCCGGATGCCTTGCGACACAGAGACAAAATGCAGGTGAAATGACGTCGTTGTAATTATAGCTGACTTCTGGGTACCAGCATCGAGGATGGCCGTCGTACACATTTGTCACGGATAATCAGGCCAAACATATTTCTGGGGGGTCATCGACAAGGTAAAAACGCGAATTTTAAATTGTATTCATAAGAAAACAGCATGCTCTTTTAAGTTTCGTTCGCTGGAATCATTTCCTTTTCGAGCACAAACCACAGGTTCACGGATTATACATCCTTAAGGTTCACTTATTATAAAGTTTTACCAGCGCCATTTTTTTCCCCAGTGAAATGTTATCGTCTGAGATACGGCGTCGAAGTCAATAGTCTTGTTAGGAAGTGTGACGTAACACCCTTACTTCACGTAAGCTGGCTCTACTGATTACCAGAAACCTGTGGGAGTTGCATTGAGCTAGTTTTTCTTTGACGATTTATGCAAGAACAAAATCATAATTGGACATACTTCAAAGAATAAGGTCTTCTCAGAATTGAAAACCTCTGTCCTAAGAAATGCTTTTGAACAATGAAATGGTTGATTTTTTTTGTAAAATTACCAACAAAAAAACAAAACAAAAAACCTTTAGCCATAGCTTTGGAGCCGAAAGTTATAGCAAAATCGTCGGGTGTGCAGCCTCAGATACGCACGCGTGTGACGTAATGACTTACTGATTTTGGGTGGCATTTTGAGGACCCCTTCCCACCATTTTTCCGATTGCAGCAATATCAACCTTCATCAGAAACTCCTTGACAAAACAAAACATGACGTGTTTCGTTGTTTTCTCTGTGAAACGTGACCACCTAAGATGTTAAGAAAAAATACAGGATGGATTAATTATATCTTATTGAAAAACTCGAGGATAGTAATGAAGTTACTTACAAGACCATGTAAAATAAGGTACTATGGTGATTAGCATCCCGGCCCAACAGGGAAACAAAATAAATAAAAAATAAAAACATCACCAAAACGTGTACTCATTTAAACAACTATGTGTACGACCTTTTAAAATAAATGTGTGTACTTGTGTATTACTGTATATCACTTGATACCGCCCACAAAAAGAAAAAAAGGAAAAATAAAGTAGTTTTTATGAAAAATTTATCAGTAGAATCGGAATGGGACAGATTTTTAAAACTCTCATCAAATTCATTTTTGATCAGGACATTCCCTGGTTTTGGAAAAGAATATCATATCATAGTGTCCTAGCTTCTGCGGTTTAAGGGTGAATAAAGTAACCCAGACGGTGAATAACGTAACTCAGTTTGCAATGGTGTTTGACAAAGCACTCAACTGTCATCTGATTCTATGTCGTATTGTATTGGCTGATCGGAAAAGGGGGAAAATTCCTCCCTCTCGACCTGCAGAAATTGAAAAGGAAAGACACTAAACAGAAATATCCTTTTACATGGCCTTTCACAAAACACAAAAAATGACTGATGTATCACCACTTTAACATAACCAAGACGTAGGGGACACCCACACGGTAGCTCCTATTAATTGTTTGATGACATCATCAATAAATTCGCTGCCCAGGAAAACAAAGATTGACGAGCCTGTTGTGTGCTCTTAGGCCGTAAACACGCAAGGTGCCTCAATTGCTTTTTTGCCATTATATACGCTTAACGGCACAGACAGCACTGCTATAAATTTGTATTGAATATCATTAATATAAGCTATGACAACTTTATAGTATTGGATGACTTAATTATGATTTTAAGGGGGAAATCTGTAAATAAAAACATATTAATGATATTGATAATAATATAATTATAATAATACAAATCACAAAAAATAAATAAATATATCTATAAACAAATCCCCAAAACGTGTACTCGTTCTGCATTTTCTCCTCTCTCTTCAGGTAGTATTTCAAATGTATATTATTATTTCCCAAGGCAATTTGTCCCTAATATTAAGTTTACAAATACAAGTTTACATAAACAGAAGAAAGGGGGAAAATCGAACTCAACCACTCATGTGTAATATCTCTAATGATCTCTAATGCAAGAACACACAGCATTAGATTGGAAAACATAAATGTTCACAGACCTACAAATAATTTACATGGTATAAAGATACTCATGATGGATAACTTCCATGGAAATATGTTTGCCTGAAATACTACGACTTTTGACAAAAGAGTGAAACAATTAGTTTTGATCTTTTCGAGTCCAACATCTGATGGTCGAGATATACAATTATAAATCTGTCTGATTCACCTTATCTTCAAGGAAGAAGTGTTGGCTTTGTAAAGATCTGTTTGGTTTGTTCTCGACGTTTTGACAAGTGTGCCCCGGTAATCGTCAGGAGACCGGTTCGTAAAGTTAAATCACAATAAAACACTAAAAGTTACACCCCGAAAGCTCACTGAAGTGATTATGAAATTCATATCATCACAAATCCTTGAGAGAAACAGTTCCTTCTAGAATACTGTAAAATTACCTTCTGAAATACTGTAAAATTGATAGAAGAATTCACCCTTTTAATCTTATTGCAGCATGACAGTTGAGATAAGCGCTTATACACGAACATAAAACGTCTTTATTATAATGTTCATTATAAACGTGCATGAGCACCAATTTTGATGAAACCCTCACAGATTGGTTGTTTTTGATTGTTGCGTTTATTGAAAAAAAAACTAGCGGAGAGAAAAAACATTACTCCAACCCTCTAAGGTAACAAACGATAGCACAATATCGTGCAAACTAGATCATTTCAAATCATAACTACAGCCGTCGTAATTCACGCAGATTACCTCTTCACAATCGCTAATGCACCCAAAACAGCTGATTTATGATCCCTGGCGGAGTGAAGTAATTATGGTAAATTGTATGTCTCAGGGATACGTGCGTCACACGCGGTGAAGTCTTCGCTCGAGCCTTGCATCACAATTCCGCCAGCACTTCGCTTTGGTCGTCGAGTTAAAAAAAAAAAAAAAAAAAGTCGCAAAATCAGGTGTTTCCAAACGAAACATTACGCTTTAAATAGTATTTCAGTAAGAATAATATGGCAAGCGTCTGTTCTTCGAGACTTTTCCTATCATCACTAGATATTACAGGACCCATAACTGTAATTATCAAGACGCGTTACATAGCTCACTTATCAGATGCGTATACCTGCATCCTCCTTCGATAATTCTACTCTATATAGGAGAATGATGGTCCGATAGAAAAATATACAACATAACCACAAGTCAATATTTATTTGTTTGAAAAACAAATCAAGCAATCGATGTGCACTGAGCACCACCCCTCCCCCACATCACACCCACTTCGCGCAGAAACGGTTACATGTTTATTGTGTTTGTTTCTTAACCTTGATGTTTAAAACTTGTTAACAAGATGACTGGAATGGATGTCTACGGCGAAGTGCTCTCCACGCCCTCTAAACTTTCCTTTGTGGCATTTCCTTCACATTATTTTACCTTACTTTTTTTTTGTTACCTTGTTATTTTGTTGGATTGTATTTGCAAATGGAACTGTGGTAATATCTTCCTTTCAAAAACAAGTAGCACAAAAAGAGGCTTAGGGTAGAAACTAGTCTGGTCCTCTTTTTATATGACAAATGACTTAGTATAAGCTTGGTATGGTTCCAAACAGCTCGCCTTGCTAGATTTTCGTCATATTCTCGAAAGCTTTTAGAACCATCAACACTGTCAAATAACTCGATTTCAACGTCGTGTCCTCGAGACAGATGTTACAACCACGGTGTCCTTGCCAACATAAATTGCTAGAGTTGTGATTATTTATACTTTCTTTTGTAAATAAGGCAAAACGTTAACATTGCGAAAGAAACATCCCATTTGTTTAAAACGTAAAAACGAAGATAATTTTGTTCCCCACTTCGTTTTTCACGAGACCTCAATACTGATCCTGATTGATTTTTCCTCTCGAAATGAAATTTACATCAAATACACTGTTGGGGGAAAGGCAGTTGTTTTGAAGACGCATGCCCATCAACGGCTTTTAGGTAATGATAAACTGAAATGATAATGCTGGGGTTATTTGATTATTGATAAATTGAGGTTGACGAAGAAAAAAAAAAAGAAGAAAAAAAACGTCATTTCTTTGACTTGAGAATACAATTGTATGCTCACTTCATCTTGCTATTGACCGTAAAATCGAAACATGACCTGTTTCGCGGTACAGCCATTTTGTGTCTACGGTGTTCAAATCAATGCAACCAAACCGAGGCTTGGCGGAAAGTAGTCAGTCTCCTTTGTACAATCAGTGTTATAATCGTACTTCTGGAGACTGGAATTCTGACATGCGGAGGGGTGGGGTCAGAGCTGTGTAAGGCTTATCTTGAGGATAAAATGCTCATAACAATCTTCTAGAGGAGATGGTGGTCCAATTGACTTGATAAGAGAAGTACATGATGTGTAATCTCAAGAATGGCCTTGGCTGATGTGTGGGGGCGGAGGAACAGGGTACCGAAACTGAATTGCCATGACTTCGTGCATCTCAAAATCTTTTAAGGAGAGGCAAAGTGTTCACAATTGTGGAGAAAACGACCGATTCTGATAAGATATGAATCATGATAATGTACAGCACTGATAATGTTGGCAAATACTTGGGGTGAGGTATAGCATTCGCATTGGAAGGAAAGAATTCTACTTCTGACGTGCGTACTATCTTTGAATCAATATAGTGTATAATATTTGGTTGAGGTACAGCATTCACAACGATAATTATTGTCACCTAATTTTGAAAAAAAAAATAATCGAAGGGAAGTGTCTGTGCTCTAGCAAGAAGCCAATCAAGTTAAATGTTTGATGTAAATTGGCAACCGAATTTTGACAACCATTCGGACGAAATTATTCAGTTTTGAAAGCATTAGCTCTTAGGGAAAAACAGGAAACTTGTTTTGTACCTTTTTTACACAAAGTAACGGAGCGGACTAAATTTGAGGAGGTTTTCAAAAGTGTGACATTTCTGTTCAACCGAAGAGCCAGCTTCCCTATGATCCCCCGTCAGCCCTCACTCACTCTGTTAAGCTTATTTACAAATTATCTTCAATTCCCATAGGGATTACATCCTTAATTTAAATGATATCCACCCAAAGGTAATAAATTAGCCGCGTAGGTGTCTGGTCTTCTAACAAGTCGACAACAGCGGGTATACAACAACTTCCGTGATGGGTAAATCTTAGATGAAGAGATAGATGAATCCTCAACCTCCCCCCTCCCCACAAACTAGCAGTCGCGTGCATTTGACAGCGTGACGTAAGAAAAAAAAATGAGAAGACGAAAAAGGCGTGATCTAAACACACGCCTGCGTATAATCATTAGACTCTTCACTCCAGCTATATACCCAACTGTGTTCAGTTCATGAGTTACAATTGCCAGTTTCAATCTCTGCATACGTCAGAGCCAGCCGGAGTAGCGAGTCGAGTCAGAAGTTTCAGTGTCACTGCAAAGGGGGAGAAAAAAAAGAGACACGTTGCGTGGATCGCGAGCTGCATGGGGGAGGGGATGTATAAGGCATATTGGAGAGGTGTTACCCTGTGAAACGCTCTTATCCAGTTAAGTGTTGATGAAATAAACGGGTAAACATTTTGATACGACGCTCCTTCTCTGCGCCTCGCACGGGAACAACGGTTGATGCAAGACATTTTGTTACTTTTGTTGGTCCGGCAGGGGATTTCTTTTCAGTGGCTTTCAGTTCAGTCGGGTTTTAACTCCAAATAGCAGGGGAGAAGTGATTTATACGGGAAACGGTAAGTAAATTATTTCTAAACGTGTTTGGCTTATACATCTGAGTTTTCTGCGTGCTTTTTTGTTGTAGTGTTCGGCCTTGTTTCGCAAAAGCGCTTAGGAAATTATAAATTATTATTAAAAAATTATTAACAAAATATAATTATTTGGTGTTAAATTAGATTGCTTGGGCAAAATGTTTTTAGTGGAATGTATGCAATCACAATGTTCTTTTAATCAAATTGTTTCTGACAGAATATATTTTAAGAAAAATTTTTATCGGTACGAACTTAATCAGACCAAGGTTTTAGAGTAACAAATCAAAAAGTTGTTTGTTTTTGACGGCTAACCAATAACTTTGTTTGAAATACTATTTGAGGTTGAAGTACATTTACAGCATCTATTTTCGTGATATATTTAATAGCTATTATATAATTTTTTGACACTTGGCAAAACTGAAAGCCTGTCGCGGATAATTTTGGGTTTCTTGAAATAAAGCAGGATAATTAAAACTTAGACTAATAAAAACAAATCTGTTGAATTATTTTGAAGATAAGATTTCATCTTTATAAACGTTTACAATTATGGAAAAATAATTATGTCCATTTAATGAAAATGAAATGCCTTACTTGTAACGACTTATTGAATGTTATCTCCCAAAAGGCAGCGTAAAGTTACAATTTTGGACGGTACCGCAATTTAAATCTAATTTAAAGTAAACACCTTGTCCTAACGTTTGCACTGTGTTAGTAATGATACAGATTTATTTATTTATTTATTTATTTTTAATATCTAACTACTAAAAGGCTTCATTCATTACACTAAATTTCAAACTTTGACTTTCTAATTGATCCTGACATTTGCAGTCAGCAAAAAGAAGCTGATACTATTAATATATTTGTTTTCAAAATGTCAAATAACTCACACCAAAATAGCTGTATCAGTTGTATAAATTAGCTGTATAAATTTACAGTAAAAAGGTTCATCTTGAAAAACCTTCAAATTATATTTACGTCTTCCATTCCCTATGTTTGCACGAAGTGATAAGGTGTTAACAAAATAATTAGCTGTTGCAAACTGCTTACCAAACAAAAGAAAATAAGTTGAAATGCTAATATAACTCCCTTAGTATCTAATCGCACTCCCGAATAGCTCGAAGAGCTACATCAGTCGGTCCATTTTACCATAAGTTCAGGGAGAGAGAAAAAAAAAAAAAAAAAAAAAAAAAAACGGAAAACAAAATCAACTCTGTCGTGGTTTCTTCGCCAATATTAGACTTGATTGTGTGTATTCCTCACGCTTGCAAGAAGTAAAATGTGACATTGATACAATATATTAATCTAATATATATAATCACACTACCCGAATAACTACACCGGGACGGGCCGACTTTGCAAATTTCCTGCTATAGATTGTCTCCATTCAACCTGTTCTTTGCGGCTCATCGAAGCTATTTCCCTTGATATCCGACAACTGTTGCTTTGATAGTCGCTCTCTTTGATGCTGGGCTGTCGAAAATGAAGATCTTCAACTTATTGATTTGATGTGTTTAGATAATTCAATGATAACACACAGTCGCTGAGGACCAGAAGCTGGCAAACTGCCATTCATTTATGCTCAATTATAAACCTGTCCAGCTGGGCAATTCTTATAACAAAAGATGCAAACAAAATGTTCCCCTTATGCAAGGTTTCTCGACGGTAGTATTTATGCTAATTATTTTTGAGGGGTATACGAATCGACAACTTGTTTCCGTGTCTCGAAAATGTGAAGAAATTGTTTACAGAATATTTGTAAAATGAAGAAAAACAGATATATTTTTAAAAATAATTTCCTGCACGTGACTCGTCTTATATCAAAAATGAGACGTACTCCAATAAAACTATAACAACAATAACAGTAATAATAATACTAAAAAATAAAAATATTTATTTTTATTTTTTAGTATTATTATTACTGTTATTGTTATGGTATGCAAAAAAGGAAACAAAAAGACTAAGCACAAACATGCTGCTTAGCTGAAAAAGTTTGCCACCGAATTGAAAGGTGCCCTGCTAAATGCATGACAAGCCATAATTTCTGCTGGGTCTAGATCTCGATAAAACAGCTCACGGGATTCAGCCTTTAAACCTGAATAGCTAACCTTGCTTATTAACTACGGCCTTGGCTGTCCACCGCTTCCCGTGATATTTCTGTCAACGCGCGACGTGTGAATTGCTGTACCAAAAAATGGCAGACGACTTGTATTCACAGTCAGCAGCGCGCGTCACCTCTGGAATAACAAAATGCAATCACTTGCCATTATTTTAGGAAAGCGCTTCGATGGGGAAAGTGTGTTATACGATTGAATAGACGTGGGAATTGGCTTCCTGGCTACGTGGGGGACTATAGCTTTTGTCTTTCTAAATGACGGTGCGGCCATTTTGTTACTCCCCTCGAAGGCAATGTAACTAAACCGAGGCTGGGAGTTAGTCTGACCCCCTTTTCAGTCAATAAATGAGAATCACTATTCTTTATTGCCGTTGCATATACTGTACAATGATAGTCCTGCTCCTTGTTCTTCTTCCTGCCATTCAAAGCATTGTAACGGAACCGAGGCTTGAAGGGTATAATATGCATAGTCTGCCCCCGATCAGTACATGAGAATCACTTTTTGTTATTGTTATTTCGTATACTGGGAACACGGCATTGAACATTGTGGTGTCATTATAAAGGTCCACTCCACATTTACTTAGGACCTTTCGAGGAAACCATTGAAGTATCTGAATTATCACAATTATCCGAAATGTTTTTATATATATAAATAAAATACTACTACTACTGCTGCTGCTGCTACTACTACTACTACTTCTAATTTATAACAAAACAATAAAACAAAATAATAAAAAAGCATGGAAATATGTTCTTGTTTTATTTTATTGAAAAGGGGTTTCTTGAGTCAGAATTAACCGGGGAGATGTATTCATTGAGGTCGGGAAAACGATTGAACTAACTATCCCTTTTACATTTTGCTGAACATTTGCAATTGTTCCCCCCCCCCCCCTCCGTCAAAAACATTGACATTTTCAGAGGTTCTGTCACCCTTTTTGGAAAAATAAAAGTTCTTGAACATTTCATGACTGGAAAGAAATGTGCTCTTTCGACGTCGAAACCATCCCTTTTCATTATTCAACATGTGGACCGATTTGCCATCTGAATTTTCCTCCAACAAACAACATTTTCTTTTCTTTTTATTGCCAAGTTTTCTTGAACACTAATTTAACATCTATAATAGAAAATGACTGGGACAAAAGTATGTTTCGATGTAAAGAACGAAAAGAGAGCGAGAGACTCGAGAGAAGGGCGCACGAACCCTTTATATTTTTTAAATCAATAACTTTTAACAATATTTCTTTATCCGAACCTTTTTTTGTTGTACACAATCGGGGCTTTAATGAACATAAATAAAAGCCCCAATTGCAATTCAGGGCTTAAAACATTGTCTGTTATTAAATTCATTTCTTTTATAGGGGAAGAAGATAAGATAGTTCCTACTGTACTTCTGGGGGCAGAAACAAATTTAAAGCGAGAACTTGAAAGACAAGAAAAATGTGTAATTGTCATCGAAGAACCACGAAATTTTCTTCGGATGGATCCTCTCAATTAAATTTAGTTGGTCCTCATCAACGCGTTCTTCAAGTCGGTGTCCTAAAGTCTTCACACTGTTCTCTCTATTTCCCTCTCTCTGACTCCCTCTCTTTTATTTTTTATTTTTTTTTGAAAGGCGTTATTATCCTCTCACCCCGGAGGGAATAACATTGCGCACCCCTCTAGCCTATATGTAACACCACTGCTCCCACATGCCGCGAAACTTTAGCTAAAATACAATAATCTAATTTTTAAAATGGCATTTGACAAATTTCAATTATGCCATTCCCCCCCGACTTTCTTTGATTGAGTTAGCAATGTTTTATGCCGTCTTATAGAAAACTGCCCATGGGTATGTATGCTCCTGTACATAATAAGTTGTAATTTGTCCTGCTCCTTTTTTTTCACAGGATCCGAGGGTTAACCATGAATACGTGCGGGTTAAAAAGCTGGTTCCTCTTACTTTGTGTCCTGGCAGCTACCGCGCTGGCATCGCCGTACGGAAGATTCCTGGTAAGTGGTTGTGCTATATTCACCCTGTTCGGTGCGGTACATATAAATAATTCATGACACGACGTGGCCATTATAAGTATTATCCATTTGGAATATTACACCCAATTGGATTTGGTATGTTTCTCTTTAAGATATAATCCGTGCTAGAGCTGATTTTACACTGAAAAAATGAATCCATATATTAAATTGCCTATTTTGTAGGATGACCAAAGTTATACTTTCAAATGAGATACCGAACGACAAAATCCATCAACGAATAATAACAGAGTAATTAAATAAAACAATAAATAAACTCGGCGCGCTGTCTGCTCAATTTCAGCCTTGCGACACAGAGACAAAAATGCAGGCGAAATGACGTTGTGATATTATAGCTGACTTCTGGGTACCAGCAGCGGGCATGGCCGTCGTAGACATTTTTTCGTATAGGGTGGTTGACCAGGATAATCCTTTTAAAAACAACTTTTTTTTTAAAGCCATCTACAAGGACAAAACGCGATCTTTTATATTTGTTATAAAATTACATGCTCTTTTAACTTTCGCTGGAATTAACTAGTTTTCGAGTACAAATCAGAGGAGCACTGGTCATACATCTTTAATAAAAAGTGGCAACAATTTGAATTTAAAGTCGTCAGTTGCATTTTGTTTCTTCAAAATTCCGTCTCGGTAAATTTTCCAAGGTTGAAATCTTAGGTATAGCAGCTAGAGCTCCACCCTAATTTGGTAATAAATGCAGTTTCATTCAATCCAGACAGCCAACAGCAATGAATATTCATATCGCATCAACTCGTGTGAATTTAATGGAGTACCATTCAAAATACCATTCAAGATTACTGCCAGCAAACACCATAAGATCATTCTCGACTTCTTCACTCACAGAAACAGTAGCAAGGGGGGGTCACACAAATGAAAGATAGAGGTGACGTGACGCTGCTATGTCGCATTAAAAATCGCCAAGAGGGCAAACGGGTTTCGATTTTCCACACAATTCAATTGGTACTTGTTCTAAATTGAATTTTGTTGACTGTGGGGCGAGGGGGAAAAAAACTTCACATCTGAATCGCAAATCAAGAAGCAACACACAAGACAAAAAATACTGTCAATTTACAATGATTGAATATGGTGCTTGGTTTGAAAAAGCCCGTTATTGTTCATATGATCTAAGTGCATTCGAATTGTTTTATATTTTAAGTGGAATTTTGATGACATTTTGGTGTTCAAAAAAAGCCCCAGATTGTCAAACGACACGAAGCACTTTGCTTAGATCGCATAAAAGCATATGCTCTAGTTTGGATGCTGCGCCCTTTTGAATATTATTGAAATGAACAAAAGCTACTATCAGTTTTAATGGCAACCCCCCCCCCCGTGTGAAATGTCGATTGAACTGCGAATTTTAGAGTTAAAATCTATACAATTATAAAATATAATTGTATAAGATGATGTTTAAAGAGAAATATAAAAAAATCTATATGTGCACGAACTGGGTTTTTTTTTTTTTTTTTTTTTTTTGCTTTTGAGAAGCATGTCGCAAACAGTTCAGATACTTAAAAAAATTACACTCGTAAATGTTTTAAAATAGTTGTGTTTTGCTCTCGTCTTTCAAATGTTTATTTCGCAGGTCAAACGGAATAATTAAATGATGGGATGAGTTTTTTTTTTTTTAATTCAAAACGTTTTTAGTATGTAAACATGCTGTCCTTAATTTCGATTGTTACAACCGAAATCAAAGTGGGGGTCTTCAAATTATATTGGTACTGCTGTGAACTTCATAATCAGTGAGCTTTCAGACTGATACGAATAAAAACAAAATGACTTTGAATTCTACCTTTAAAAGGTTTTTAAATCAGATATGGGGTTAGGCCTAGACTTAGGACCGAACTACCCTGTGAGATTTATAACCTGTATATCAGTATTAAGGGACAGTATTAAGCGAGAGGAAATAGGGGTGCCATCGGAAAAGGGTCACAGTAAGGGATGGTATACTCTAGGGTTGCAATCAATATACATTGTGGGTTTTGGATATCTTATGGGTTGTAAAATGAGTTATGGAATGGGTTGCTTCTTGGGTTGAAAGCAGTATATATTTATGATACATATTTTAAATTATGGATTGCAATATCTTACGAGGTGAATTAATAGAAAAACAAACTTATTTGAATAAGCCTGCATAACGGAATGCATTTCTGTGAACAAGACTAGACATCAGACTAGAATGTAGGCCGGGTTCGTTAGATGTGTAGCCAAAGACGTAGACCCAACGGCTGTTGATTTGGCCGGGTTATGGGAGTAACACATTATGTGCAATGGAACACTAAAGGCCTATATGAGCTTTGTTAATGCTAAATACACACTTAATGTTCAAATCAACAATGGATGGAAAACCTTTCGTTGAATAGCAAGGACGCTTGATCTACAGTTCAGATTGTTTTATTGGTTTGAATACATCATGCAGAAGTCATGAAGTGAGTTACAATGCGGGAATATGACGTCACAGTCGTTGCGTTACGTTAACTGATGTGACTATTGCATCGCGGGTTAAAGAATACCTCATTTTGAATTTATCCTTACATCGATGTGCGATAATCACTGTATACCCAGCGGAAAAACGAAATACATACTAGGCTACTGAGTGGGACTGAAACTGCAACCCCCGCATTCTACAGCAGGTGTCTCTACCATGTCGACCACCAAGCGTGCCCGGTGACGAACGGCTGGTTCGAATAATTAGCAGTGGGTACCGCAAACATTTCAATAGATGTTTCTGGGGATAAACAAATAGGCCTACTTATTGTTTTGCTTTTACACTAACGCTGTCTTTAATGTTAGCTCGACTCCTATTTTATATTTCTCTAAAATTATCTTCACGGCAGGTGCCTTGTTCAGCATGACTGATAAAATAATTTATACACATTAGTACGTGGCACACGTTTTAAAATGATAAACAAGGCGAATGACGGCACGGGTGCGCGTTCACAAATTGACTCTCGTCGCCTCCTTTACCCATCTGCTACAGCAATAATCGTCGCTTTGCCAGGTAGATAATGGAGGACAAAGGAACCAAAAAGAAAGAAAAAAAGAAGACAAAAACCGTCTGAAAAATTACCAACCCAAATGAAACGCTGTATATAATGCAAGAAGTTTCAAAAGTCTTTGATACAGACATAGCTATACCGGTCGAAACGTCGGTCCAATTGTACCACTTCTCGCAGAATGTAGCAGATAACGTCTGCTGCGGTCCTTTTGCTAAATGGCTTTCATTGATCATTGTTCCTTGATCTTTTTGGGGGG
This sequence comes from Marthasterias glacialis, assembly GCA_911728455.2. Lineage (NCBI taxonomy): Eukaryota > Metazoa > Echinodermata > Asteroidea > Forcipulatida > Asteriidae > Marthasterias > Marthasterias glacialis. The sequence continues at coordinate 13,692,882 of OU452229.1, forward strand.
AAACTTCATTCCAATTAATGCACTGTAGGAAATCAATTAAAATTAAAATTAAAACAAGACATGGCGGAACTAAAATTAACAGGGAAGTAGACAAAAGTAAACACCATACGCCAAGACCCAGACGGATATACACGTCAAACACAGATCAAGTTACGAGGAACAATTTCTAAGAGACCCTGGTTGACGACTAATTGAGGAGGAAGTACTTATTGACGGAACCGAGAGTACAAACAACGTACAACAATTAAGTGTTAATTAAAGACATGACTCAAGTATTGATTATATTTTAGAAGAATGTAGTTAACTGAATGTGTATTCAGTAAACTTCATTACTTTAAATTATTTACATTTTAATTTGATTTTCATTTCAATTAGTTGGGCTGTATTTGTCTGGTTACTGGAACAATTTGTTATCTTCTTCATAAAAAAATACACCATCACCGTTGGAAAAAAGGGTGTATTTCTAAAAAGTGATGTTTGAAGCCTTCCACAGTGTTGATAAAGAAAAAACAACTAGCACTAATAAATATTGCTGGTCTAGGCCTAACCGTGTGCAGAAAATCTCTTTTGAATGGGGTGTTCGCTCTGGGAACAGCCGTCTGTTTGGTCTCGACGTTTCGAACAGTGTACTCTGCTCGTCTTCATGTGTTTTTCTGTGGTAGCGTGTAACTTATGATGATTAATTAAGAATAATGTCTTTAGCCCTGGTCCTGTTTCAAAATATCTGGAGAGGAATGACAGTCTTTTTGGGGGTGGATCCGTGTCAGAAACTTGGGGCTGATATTGCCAAGTTCATCCCCGCGGTATTGCATCATTTTAAAGGGGAGTCACAATATTGGAGCCTCATACTTCGGGCCAGAAGCTAGAAGAACATGTCTTTTGTGAAGGCCCAAAACTATCGATTCAAAGAAATGAGTGGACTATTAGTTTCCTTTCAGGGCTGATTATTTAGATACTCATATCGTTTTCATGGCATTTACAAGTAACATTTGCGGATGCCGTTAAAAAAAATCCACACCACGTAATCGTTATTTGATACGTATACTCTGTCTCGACACTACCCCATCCCCACCGTTACAGTGCAGTCTTTTTCTAGACAAACGTTACCTCCAAAACTTCACGGTAATATTCGCGGTACCTATTCAGCTAGATATATCACCGTAAAAATTAACGAAATGTTTTTCGTGGTATGACGTATAGGTCATAACAAACCCATCTACCCAACATCGACCGCGGGGTAAAATATAGGATTGGCAATATCGTTGGGGAAAAGAGAGGGAAAAAATGATAACAATAACAATAACAATAATAGAAGAAGAAAAAAATAACAAAACAACATAAAAAAGTAGTTTCAATATGGAATTCAATCTGGAGTTTTACTGATTTTGAAACACCCAACCAACCCTACGGATAATATCATCTGAAATGCTGTCGATTCCCCCCCCCCTAAAAAAAAAAAAAATAAATAAAATAAAATAGCATTTGAAGACTAATTAAAAACAATGGCAATATTCACGAATGTGAACATGCAGCATATCCCTAACAAAATGGTAGATGGTGGCGTCCACGTGCTTAAAGCAACGTCTGCGCAGAGCAAACATTTCCACTTAGTTGGTTCCCAATTGAGAGTCTGCTTGGTTGGAACCGAGCAGGTGATAGGATACCGCGCGTTGAATTTTAAATTTGTGACTTTTCCCCACTTTATTCCTGGTGGTAATCAGTCATATAAATTATCAATCACTTGTAGAGAAATAAGGATTGACACTCGTGATGGACAAAATATATTTAATCGTCCGGAGACGCGTAACAAATCCTGAATTTTATATATTTTGACAAATATTAATAAGTTCACTAATTAAAAATCAACACCAACATGTACGGAGTTGGTTAATTAAAATTTAATTTGAACACAATTATCAACTTTAAAACAGCTTAACAAATGGTTTACATTTTTCAAGGTGTTAGGGTAAATTTTCTCAGATGTTCAAGAATTAAAAAAAAAATGTGTATAATAATGATACTAAACTATTTATCTCGAATTGATTAAAAATCACCGTCGACCGTACAACAGTTTAATTCTGTGTTAAAAATATTGTGATTGGATTGTCTGTGAATATAAACGTTGCCAAGGGCTGATAGATTTCTGAGTTAAAATAGTATAAAATACAAATATGGTATCACTTTTAAGTGTATCACATAGGCGCTGTCCTTTTCACAGGTTTTGTCCCGATCTCGCTGCAGAATGCGCTTAAAAGACACTGCAGAAACAATTTGGAGCAAAAATCGACTCTTACAGACACCGTTTCTTACAAATTAAGCACAATATTGTTTTTATTTAGTGTTTTTTAAGTTGGTGATGGGGGGGGGGGGGGGTTGTTTGGTTAAAAGTTCGGGTTATTTAGTACAATTTTGAACTTATATACTTTGGTTGTCATCGTCGTCGTCGTTGACGTCGTTGTTTTGCTCTGGCAGTTTTGATAAACATTCCAACTATTACTGACTTCAACTCATCATCATTAATAGTATCATTCTCGTTTCCATGGTTATCGTATTCATATGAAAAATGTTCTCTACGTTTTTGTTTTGGTTGTTGTTGTTGTTGTTGTTGTTGTTGTTGTTGTTGTTGCTGCAATTCAATTCAATTCAATTCAATTTTAATCGTCATGTATACATGAAATTTGTTATCCTATTGTACAGCAGTAAAATATTAAAAATATACAATTTGGCAAATTGAACACAGTAACACAGTCACCACAGTTAAAAATCAACAAAGAAATTGCACAGAATAATAAAAAGTAAATAATACTTAAATATATTAAAAGAACACCCCAAGCAAAGTAATGACAAAAGGTCACTAACAAGCAAGAAAAGTGACAAGTAAGATAAGAATTCTAAAAGTATACCAAAAGAAATAAAAACACACTGAACTCTCTCCACCCGACATAAGTGGGAGAAACAAGATGGTTGCAAGATGGCTGCACCGCAACAAAGGTCTATTATCTACAGAATTTACAGTTAAAATTGTGAATGGCATGAGGTAAAAATGAGTTCCTAAACCTGTTTGTTTTAAGGCTTAACTGACGAATTCTACCGGATTTGTTTCTAACAACAGACGAGTTGAGAGGATGTGTATTGTCAGTCAGGATGGAATTAAACTTACACATGAGACTATTATGGACCAACTTCTGAAGACCATCAGTATCATCACCTATAATCCTTCTAGCATGTTTCACAATACGTTCTAGTTTCTTACGATTGCTAATAGTTAGAGAATTAAACCAAGTAATCGAACAAAAAGTTAAAACAGATTGAATTGTGCTCTGGTAAAACAGTTTTAAAACCCGGGTATTAACATTAAAAGATTTCAGTTTCCTTACAAAGTGTAACCGTTGGTTGGCTTTCTTGTAGACTTTGGTTGTGTTGGAATTCCAGTTTAGCTGACTATCAACCACAGTACCAAGGTATTTATATTCATCTACTACTTCTACAGGCACCTCGTTAAGTTTAACAGGTTGCATGGTTTGTTTGGTTCTTTGAAAATTAAAGACCATTTCTTTAGTTTTAGACACATTAATAATTAAGTAATTTTCAACACACCAGTTAATAAACATATCAATATTGCTTCTATAATCCAGTTCATCATTGTCACTTATCAATCCTGTTAAGACAGTATCATCAGCATATTTAATCATAATACATGAGTCACTGTTGTTGTTGTTGTTGTTGTTGTTGTTGTTGTTGTTGTTGTTGTTGTTGTTGTTGTTGTTGTTGTTGTTGTTGTTGTTGTTGTTGTTGTTGTTGTTGTTGTTGTTGTTGTTGTTGTTGTTGTTGTTGTTGTTGTTGTTGTTGTTGCTGTTGCTGTTGCTGTTGCTGTTGCTGTTGCTGTTGTTGTTGCTGTTGCTGTTGCTGTTGCTGTTGCTTTTGCTTTTGCTGTGGCTGATCTGTTGCTGTCGCTGATATGTTGCTGTCGCTGTTACTTATGCTGCTGCTGTTGTTGTTTTTGTGTTGTTCTTGTTGTTATTCTTGTTGTTGTTCTTGCTGTTGTTTCATTTCTTTTAAAGTAGTTTTGAAACATCCAGACTACTTCAATGTTCAACCAGGAGCAATACGCCATGGACCGGTACAATACCAACTTTTCATCTCATTCTAGTCTAAAGGCATTTACACTTTGGCTCATTTGACTTATCGAAGGTTGTAGTTTGTGAAAAAATAATATTGAAAACAAGTACTTTTATCATTCATTGTATAGTTTGCACTATACTCTGCATTCTTTAGCAATCAGCACTTCCTTGACGTAAACAAGATCATACAACGAAAAACGGGATCATTCATTTTGTGCTCGAAAAAAAACAGAGATGTTAGTTTCAATCTGAAAGCCCACTGATTAGAAAGTTTACACCATCCTCCAGGGAAATATTTCCGACTTCTTTCAATGTCGAGGAATTACCATTCTGAAGACACCAAAAAATCACAATAGCGTCGTAGTGATAGAATTAAGCACGTGGATCCTGCACGTGCAATGAAATACCTGGGGGAAAATGTTTTTATTTTTGTTTTCAATAAAACCGGATGACCTAATTTGATGATTTTTTTTCACAGATTGGTTGGATGGTTTGTTTCTTTTCTTCCTGAAATGAATCAAGTCTCCCAACAACAAATAATGCAATTAACTTGGTTACATTATGATGCGCAACAAGCACGCTGAATCGCATTCAAGCTTTACCGATGTAAAACGGTTGCATAGAGTCAAATAATTGACCGAGTGAATGGACAATGCCGACACTGATAGTCTTCGAAACACGTCCAAAACAATTTCAATTCTCCGGCTCAAGCGACGTCTTTGACGACTACAACAAGAAGACGCAATACGGAGCAGGTGTTTCTCTTTCATGCTGACTGTCACCGTCTTTTCCGCTCGAGACAAATGACATCTTTCCGGGACAGTCCAACACAAAATGACGAGAATGTATAAAAGTTCCAACCGGGGTGGCCGTGTTCAGGGGGAAATAATAGCGGGGAGAGCCTGCCGTCTCAAACGAGCTGGACCTCCCGTGGGCGGATGCGCTGAAAAGGATAACAAATCAACACAGCTTTTTTTTTTTTTTTTTTTTTTTTAGCTAAACCAGATGAATGGTTATACTTGCAACTGATCGTGACAATTATACCTCCGTAAATTATTCAAATTTTATTCTTCAATTTGTATTCAATCCCATAGACAACAGCTGTTTTATGTTGCAATTTGTTTACAAATGTAAATAATCACAATAGCAGTAAAAATGTCCTCTTTGCATGGTCGCTTTGTATCCGTGGGCAACCAGCATGATCCCATAAACAAATACACTTTGAGCCGTTAGGTAATCCACTTTGATGCCATCGTGGCGTCAAAGAAGGATGAGAATGCTAGTTTTGGTGCAGCCTCAATTACAATGGCCATTAATGGGGAAAGCAATTATGTCGTATTACTAAGCAACTCATTGAATTAATGTAAGTTTTACGATCCTAAGAAGAAGAAAAACACAAAAACAACACTAATTGGCATTAATTGGGATTTATTAAACTTGTTATCCAAGCGCTTCATACTGCAACTACCCACTGTTTGTTTGGCACTAAAAGTCAAGCAGTCGTCTATTCTCCTTAGGAGTATGCAGCATCGGAACCCAATGAGCGCACATGTTGCTTGGTCATTCCTATCAATAAAAATAATGCTCACATTATACTCCTGGGCGACGAGAAAACAACTGGAACACAAGTGTCATGACCTGGATTGGAACCCACACACTCCTACGACCCAGTCATCCGAACGTGGGTCCGAGGTCCCAGACCACTCGGCAAAGTCCATTATAAAACATCACCAAATCCTTAATCATTATTAATTCAGCTGCCCTTATTTCAAGATTTGGCAACAAAGCTGTCGATATTCATGCAATCGTTGAAGTCATTATTAATGAGGCCTTGATTCCTTCAAAGGCCATCGTAGCTATGGTTTTATGCCAGCAAGTTTAACACTGCAATGTATTTGAACGATTAGCTTTCTAAAGATTTAAACACCTGTAAAGCCTTGTATCGTACTGTAGGGAGGTCAATAAATATCATACCGCTCAAAATTATACAGGTAACGAGGTGTTTTATAGTTCGCCAAGACGATTGGATGAAACTAAGAAGTCGTCTTGGTGGGAGAAATTATCCCGGCAAGTCAACTTGTTAGGTTCATCAATTCATCCTTGCCAAGTCAATCTTCGACGGTTTCCGTCGAGTTAGTCGACGTGGCGAAATAAATCATCTCCGTATCTGGACAAACAGTATGACCACTCATTGAAGCCCGTACCTATCCTTCGGACATTCAGGTTTCTTCCCTGCATTTCACCTCTCTGGACCCCGGTTCGAATCCCGGGCTGGAGCCTTGCACATGGATTGGGTTTTCAAAATTATTATCTAAAACTAACATTTCGTCATCATCTTCTCTAGACAGACATCTTCAGGACAACGGGTCACAACGCTAGTCGCCTTTCCCTTTGTTCCATTACCATAAAGATGTGATAACAACAATAACAACAATCCAACGCCAAGTTAGTGCTGAGTTTCGAGAATGAATCTTTAACAAATAACAAACAAAGCTTTGTTCTGACCGAGAAATGGTCTTTACACTGCGGCCATCTTTTCGAGCCCAAACAAAAATGAGCAGCGTCGTGTGTTTTAATCTTGTACATTTCGCGCAGTTCACTTCAGTTCATCTGTTTTGACTGATTACGGTAATTTCATACTTTGTTTTTATCCGCAGGAAAATTACGGTGATGACCAGAACACAAGGGGCCTGTTCAGAGAAGGTGAGTGGTGTTTTTCACAAATTGAAGAGCTCTTTTTCAATGAGGGTCCAGCGGAAAAGGGAAAAGAAAACGACTGTCCCTGTAGAAGGCTGGTTGAGTTGGCGTATCTTTCCTCGCCTTCCACCTCTAGGACCCCAGTTCGAATCCCACCGGGGGCACAATGTGGATTGGGGTTTTCAGTCCCTGGTTGCATGGGTTTTCCCCTGGAATAAATACCTGGGGTTTTCCTCCCACATCTAAAACTGAAACTGCCTTCCTTTGTCTTCTGTCCGTGGGGTTCTTGGCTAGTATAGTTGATTAAGTCCGCTTTTCTGAGAATCCTTGGCTTCACAACCAGAATTGATAAATGCAATGAAAAGTGCTAAATATTAATAATTTTGTAAGCAGTCATTATTGCTTTAAAACAATCAAAATGAAATCCATAAGAGAACAAAAATGAAGTTAGAGATCACAAGAAAAATACGCAACTAAAGAGAAAGTTACATTATAAATAAGATGTAAATAATGCTGCAGAAACGGTTTGTAAAACTGCACAAGGGATGTTTTCATCAAACACCGACCCGTTTGGCTAATTTATCTAGAAGCATGCCAGCTACTGTCAGTCACCCTGGCGCTACGATCGGGGAGTCCCAAAACAAACACGAACAGATACCAAATTAAAATTGATGAGCTTTTTGTCTTGACCATTAGGTTCTCCTGTCATTCAAATTACTGCCCCCTCTCTCTCACTCACCTAAAATGCTTCCAATCAACTCCCCGTGAAAGAACAATCACTTCCAAAGCAAGTGGGGAACACCGCAGCATCCGTAGGGGCGGGAAAATTCAATTTCTTTTGCCACGCTGAATGATTCATGTTTGCCCACTCTATGGTTGTGTAATAAATCCCACCTAGAGAGTTTTGGCACACTGACCGATTTTTGCAATGGAATAATATCTCAAAGGGTTGGTTAGGGGCCATTGTCATTGACACAATCAGAAGAAGAAGAAGAAAAAGAAGAAGAAAAAAAGAAACCGTACACTAAGCACGTCCTTCATTACTTGCTCTATCTGTTTATGCAATGCAACTATTGCATCGGGGATTATAGAAAATTAATCTTGGTTCTTCCTTACAGCCATCTATGAATTGAACAGCTTTGTACAATTATTCTCTTCAATTTGCACGTCGAGTGGTAATCGAACCCACGACCTGCATCCTAAAGTGGATGTCTCATATAAATATATAAGAAATAGATAAAAACAAACTAGAAGAAATAAAAAGAAAGGTCTAAAAACTTACAGATTATAAAATTCATATAATACCAATCCTCCAGGGAAATATATCCGTCTGAAATGCGTTAAGGAAACAGGATTTGACGACACATAAATCACCGTTGCCGAATTCGAAATAGGCCATTTTATAGGAGCGTGCACAAAATCCTGCAAAGAAAATCAACTGATTTTTCCGTTTCACTTAAACGTTACCAACGAATGTGATTAAATTTCCATTGGTTGGTTTGTGTGTTTATGTCAGACGTCAGATTAACCTTGTTCTTCTAAAAAATAGTGATGTAGTTTCCCCTGGGCTGAAAAGAAAAGGAATGTTTTTCAAAACTAGAACTCAAACAGTTTTGCAAGAAACTGTAAAAATAAAAATAAATAATACTCAACATAAAAAAAAAAAAAAAAATGACTGTTCAACTCAATCTTCAACTCGACCGAATCAATCTTCGTCAATTTCGAGGAAACATCACGTTTTTTACTTCAGACACAGGACAAAAAAAAAATAATAAAAATCACAAATTGCACACATATTTTAGCCAGTGGTTTTGATAACTTCATCCTGGTGTATTAATAAACGACGCAAACTATCCGTCTACATGATCTTTTTAGGAGGTTAACCCCGGGCGGTACCTTGTTAAAACTGAGACAGACTTTGTTTAAAAGGGAAACTTTTTCCACGGAGGGTTTGTACATCAAGTAAGATTTAAGGTTTAAACAAAAAAATTACATTTTTTTTAACCACGGATCTCATACAAGGTTTTTAAGTGTTCCAAAGTTAAAACGAACATTGTTGTAAATAAACAATTATTTACACTTTTAACACAACCTACTTATCGGTAGTTTTGATAGGCACAATCCAAAACCGTTGCGATTAAGAGCAGAAATATTATTATACTATCATCTAACAAAATTAATTTCAATTAGTTTCATTTAAATTATCCACTTAAAAAAAGTAAACTCCCAAAATTGATATATACGAAGTTACACAAGACTTTATTTCAAAAAATGCGCCTTTTAAACTAAATTAAACTGACAAAATAATAGTGTGAAAAAATTCCTTAAAACAAACGATTCCCGGTGTAAGAACCAGCACCAAGGAGAGAGGCACACGGATAAAACAGACCCCAAACCACTTTTTCCTGCCACATGCATCGTAATGGGGGAAAAAAGAAGAAGAAGAAGGAAAAAAAAAAAACGGTGAAATGTGACTTTGCAGAAGAGCTTATTTCAAAATTGCGCCTAAAAAACCTAAACCGACAAAATAACACTGTGAAAAAATCCTTTAAACAAACGATTACCCGGTATAAGAACCAACACAAAAGAGAGTAGCACACGGATAAAAAAGACCCCAAACCACTTCTTCCTTCCACATGCATCACCATGGGGGAAAAAAGAAGAAGAAAAAAACAATCAGTAAAATGTGGCTGTGAATAGCTATTGTTGTTTACATTCACTTCATGCTTTAATTATACTAAATTGCTTATTAAACATCAAAATGCATAGTAGGAACACGCACCAATCGTTCATTTACGCGACAAAGGGAATTGACAAAGGGGCGAAATGAAGTTGCAAAATTCAAAACCCCCACAAGAGTGGTTGTGAATAATTTGGTGAGCATACAACTAGGGATTCGGAGCCATATCTCCCTCCAAGGGCCATATTTCTTTTTGCTCTGTGATAATTCTACATGGTTAAAGCCATTTACCCGCCAATTCATCGGTATGTTTTTTTCCCCCTCGCCCCAGTCCATACTACAATTTGTCCGTATTGCTTCATCGGCAGAACCACGCTGGTGGGCATCCACTTGTCACTTTCGAGTGGACCCAATCGATATACATTTATAAATAAGCCTCACATTATGCTGTCAGTTTCAAAGTGGAAACATATACATATAAATGCATTTCATGGATGCAAAGGGATGGAACGGTTTTAAGACTCAATAGTCTATTACAATATAACTGACGTCACTGGTGACGATCAAAAAGACCTCGCAGGTTACTCTGCGATGGCCTCTAAGTGAATGTAAAAAAAAATAAAAAATAAAATAAAATAAAAGATAGTGGCTCGCCAAGGACATTATTAATCAACAGGAAGATGGCACTAATTGTCACTTAGGACCATTGATAAGTCTAATAATATAACAGCATTCTTGATTCGACTGAGGTGAAGGTAATAAATCTGTGACTAGGACGCCATTTCACAAAGAACTGATAATCCATTATTAAGTAGAGTTAGCAAAAGAAAAAGAAAAGACAACAAAATAAATAGATAAACAAATATAGATAAATAAATAAATACTTTATTCCACTGAGACCTAACTTAAAGATGGTAGGTCCGATTTTTGGACGATTTGACCTAAACATTTAGATTTGAATTTTTGATTATAACTTTTTGATAGATTCATTGAAGTTATAAGCTTTCATCTACAGTATAACATGAAGAAAACCGCCAATGACAAGCGGCCCTTAATTTAAAACTAAAACCAACTTATTGTTGGGATCCCGACTTGACCGGACGTCTATCAGTCACGTACAAACAATATTTTGCATGTTGCATGTATTTTGTGCATTGCCCGTGGAATATGCAACAGTTTTGTGTGTTTTTATAATCAGCAACATCTGCTTAAAAAATCACTCCGAGAGCAAATTTGATACATACAAAATACGGTAAACAAATTCGCCGTTGAATTAAGTTTTAAGGTAAGCTGAAGGTCAATTCGAGAATTTAGATTTATTTAGATATTGTCATTTTGGTAAAGCATTAAATTGGTCAAAGGACGACATCGAGCCTCAGGAAATAGCAGGAACAATGGGGCTAGGCCATTTTACCTGACTTGTGGCTTTCACTGCGTCTACAGCTAGGGCTTCAACGGCCTCAGAGCCATCCAAAAATCATCCACGGCCATACTAACACTTTAAGTATGACATTTTATTGAACCCCTGACCTCTTAATACATCGTCATCAGTCGAAAGGTCAAAAGGTTAAAGGTGAGTGTAGCCGGCAGATTAAAAAAAACAAAAGTAACAAAACAAAACAAAACAAAAACCGAACAAAATACAAAAGGATGAGTGTAAAGGGCACACACTTGGCTAATTCGCGCAGATGATGTGAAGTGATTTGCCTGTGTTTTCGCAGGCTGTATTTTTGTAATCTTATAACCTTTCTTGGATTTCATGAGCAGACAAGATTAAGACATCTATCAACTCCTACAACGCCGTTGCCAATTGCTGCTTGATTTGATAGCTTTGCGAGGCGGGGATTTAGGTGTAGTTAGTTAAAAATACCCGGTAGGGATATGGATGGCGTCGGGATGAGGACAATTGGTTGGTGCTCCCTTCGGGACCGAGGGATTCAAACGAAGTTAGTGGTAGATCTGTACAGATATCTTAGAAAGGGTTCAAAAACCTCGCAACTCGTAAAACTGTTAGCTCTTTCTCATCTTCGCGACCCAGCGAGCTGACACTTGAAGTTTATCATTGGTTTGAAATGGTGCCGATGAGTCAGATGCAAATATAGGCCTCCAATTTGCTAAATCAAGCCGCTGGATTATTTTGAAACACGTAAAATGAAATAAAAGATGGTCACCTTAAAATAGCGCGGACCTAGAGGTAGCCTCAATCTTGTATCTAAATGTAGCCCCAACCTCGTACCTCAATGTAGCCCGTACCTACATGTAGCGCAAACTCTGTACCTAAACGAAGCCCGTACCTAAACGTTACACCAACATTGTTCCTCAATGTAGCCCCATACCTAAATGTAGCCCAATCTTGAACCTAATTGAGCCCCAACCTTTGTCTCGATGTAGCCCTAACCTTGTACCACAAGATAACCCGTACCTAAATTGCTCTATTTTTAGGTACAAGGTTGGGGCAATATTTTGGTCTTGGTTTACATTTAGGGGCTGCAGAGTGGTATCTCTTCCAATATTCCCTTTTTTCGCTCCATTTTTGACAGAGGCGCTTAACCCATTATGTGTTTAGGGGGAAAACATAACTTATGTCCGAACATTTGAATTTGGCGGACAGTGTCGATTGCTTAAGTATTCGGGCATGATGTTTAATGTTTTCGTTAGCTGAAACACATTGTCAATGACATGTTTATTTCTACGCGTTTATTACTTTACTGTTAAGTTTTTGCTTGAAGTTTGTTTGTTTGTTTGTTTATTTTGTTTTTTTATACAATTAGTCAATGACAGTCAAGCTGTTTGTGCACTGTACAAACACTACATCATTGATTGGATTTCGGGTGAGTGACGTCAGTAATAATCAATTTGACCAGCCAACTGAGTGAGCGCAATGACCCCGGGGATAAGTTTAAGGGTCACCTAGTGCTTGTAACCATTAATGATTTCCAATATCCCATGAGGCAAATTGGATCTTTCATGTCAACACATCGTTAACGACAAAAACAGTGAAAAACAAACTGTTATTTTCTACCACGTTGACCCCACCCGTAAAAACGGATACTGTTATCTTTCTGACGTTTGATATAGAGGATTGCAGCGACATTTAGGTACAAACAAGGGCTAAACTTAGATCCGGGCTATATTGAGGTTCAAGTTAAAGGAATGGTACATCATTGGTTTTTGAAAGTGTAACTTTATTCTCATCCTCTAATTTTCCGTTCAGATAAGTGCTTGCTTCAATTGCGGCAATCAACATAAGCAATGGTGAATAATAGAGGTCCCCAAGTTTACAGTATTCCAGATTCCTGTGATTTTGTCTGTTATGTAAATCACTGTAAAAAAAAATAAAAAAAAAAATAAAAAAGAGTAAAGAACGCTGGAAAAACGAGCATTTATACCTAGCCTTGCGGAATTTCAAAAAGACAAAGGAATCACACAGTAAACTGGAAAGCCTTTTCTTTGGATGATTTCAGCTTCAAAATTGTGAAATTCTTGTGTTGAAAAGTGTGTGATCGCGGTCGTCTGGCCCAAACGCTGCGTCGTGCAAACTAGTACTACCACATCGTGAACATAACGTTCCTTGTGGAATTTCCAACTTGCTGGAACTGTCCTTACTGGCTTTATTCAGCCACTCGAAGGTCTCTGGTACAAACTCTATAGTGTTTGTCACAGAAGAAAAGCCTCGATCGATTAAACAAAATGCAACAGTCATCATGTAGCCTACCTTACCGCACTTTCCTATGGGGGACGATGTGTTTGTTGACGGTTAAAACCCACTACAGGTCACGTGACTTGGAGAACGCAATCGGTCTATTGGTTCCAAAATTCCACCATTAATTCCGTTGGGTTCCAGCAGTAAATGCCTATTGGCTTACGTTGAAACAAATTCTTCTGGGGGTTGTTGTTAACGTACGACCTTTCGATACGTCCGTTGCATTTTTAAGACATGGAAATCCTGTTCATAATAAATTAATGCCCACTATTCCAGGCCACCTGCCGAATACATAGAACTCGACAGAGCTTTAAGGTTTTTCGGACTTTAACGTGTTATAAATATTGAAAAAGAGTTCGTAAAAATGCAACAATGAAACCTCTTTAATGTGACAAAGCGCAATGGTAACTCAAAAATGTGCCCGAACATTGACACATTATTTTTGCACTTTCAAAATAAATTCCACGAAGTAAAAAGAGTGTGCACAACATTGGTAAAATACAAATTTTCACAGATTTTTATATAAAACGTACATGGTATAAAGATGATCATGGTGGAAAACTGTTCATGCAATATATTATTTTGCTTGAAATACTAACATATTGTTTTTGAGAAATGAGTAAAACTTTTTACCCTTCTCGTGACTCCGACGAGCTAGTGAGCTTAAACTTTCAAATATTTTTAGTTCGTGTATGCTGGGTCAGACAAAGTGCGGATACTGGTCTATCAGAAATGTCTGCATGCTTTAAACCATTTTTTCCCCTGGAAAATGTGCGTACCATTTTGCCAAGTTGCATCATCTCCTTTAAGATGTTTTGATCCTTTTAAAGAAAGTTCTGCATCCAAGATGGTTTTATGGTTAAGCGATCTCTCTTAGACAACATTGGAAATAGTTCTTCTGACCGAAATGTCAAGAAACTGTACGAACACAGATTGATTGAAGACGAAAAGTACACTTTTCCATACATCTGAAAGAAAAGATTTACCAATAGCGCTCACTCGACAACTCCGACCTCTCATGCCCTCTTCAATTTTCTTTCAAAAGCGATTTCAATCTCCCACATAAACGAATTGCAGCCAGGAGGCCTGTTGCGGCTTGAACGTCCAGTTCAACAGCCAAAAGAAGAAAAAGAGAGAGAGAGTAAAAAAAAAACTCTTCAAATTCAAATGTCCTAGTATGACCAAGAGAGTGTTTTATCTCGTTTCCCCAGTAATAGTTTTCGAAGGCAATGATTGCTAAGCTTACGAAACGATTTACACCCAAACGAACTTTGAATCCATGACTAAAGTCTCCCCTCTTTATCTTGGGGGGAACCGCCAGCGTGGGGGTGGGGATTTGCAAGATTTTGTGTAATCTGAGTCACGCAGATCCAGCATAACAATCCATGAACACTTCAGGTCATTTTATAGAAAGTGTCCTCCCCCTCTCGTCTGGAAGCCAACCGGGGAGATGGGGCGATTGTACCCGATCTCTAAACGGCAATTAGCTACTCTTTTAAAAAAAAAATGTCCGGCTTTCAGCAGAGGTCACGATCAAATCTTTCCAGCCTTTTCGTCCCCCGGGGGGCATCTGAAAGCTTCTGAAAATGTTTATTCACGTTGAACTAATGGAACAGTGATTCTTTTTTTTAGAGGTACAGTGGTCGACAGTAAAATGGGGGTATTTAGGATTTAATATTATGTCGCGCAGTGTCGCGGAGGTCGAGATGGAATTTGTTTGTAACCTAGCAATCTCGAACGGGGTTTTGGTACTATATAATCAGCTTTGGATATATCGCAATATGTTCTATCACACACGGCGCGTGAGTGTGTATGGCTATTTAGTTACAGTAACTCGATCAACTTAAGTATGTTTAATGGCGCACTCCCGTTTAAAACAGTGTTACAGTTTACTGAACAGAGACCTGCTTGTGGCGAGGTTGGGGGTATAGCTAGATGCCAAGAGGGTTGTGCACGGCTCGCTTTCGGGAACTCAGTAAGGCTGGGATCCAGATCTAAGTGGACTTTAATAACCACAAGAGAGAAGAAAAAAAAACATATATATATATAAAATATATACACATATGCGGTATTATGAGATGATAATCTCGTTTCCTTTAGATCAATAAGTTGAAAGGTGCTGGACAATCTTGGCAAGGAGTTAATATCAAACACGATTTTACCTTGGCATCAGGACAAAAACACGGACGAAAATGAAAATAGAAAAAAGAAAAAAACAAAAAACAAAAACAATTTACTTATTGTTCATTAACAAACAAAGATCAACACGAACAATTTTAAAACACGAAATGACTGTAATTTTGCACAGACAACCTAAAGCATTTAATGAACGACTTGTATGTGTATAAGTCTGGGTGACATTATTGGGGTCTGCACAACTTCTCTGACCTACAAAAATAAACCTCGCTTCGGAGAACTGAACACGTCACGACGCATGTCTACTTCTGAGAAGACCAATACCTTTTCAAATCAACGTATTCATCAACGGGTATGGGTCTAGGTCTTGTTATTTTCAACTGTATTATGTATGCTATAACCATAAAATAACCTTCAAATTAGCAAAGGTTTAGGGGTGAAATTATGAGCCTATCCAGGTGCTTCTTTTCCTGCCTTCAACGCATAACAGAATTTAGATTCGATATTCTGCCGATTTTCCCGAAAATTTAGACTTAAATTTTAAATAGCTATTTTAATAGATTAGAGAAGGTACTGCTCGAAGAACCCAAACAATCTGTCAATGATTAATAAACAAAACATAAACAATAAATCACGAGGTCCGACCGAGTGAACACTCATGTGTTTGTTGGTACCTGTGTATTTATGCCTTACTTACAAATTCAAATTTCAAAAACAGGCAGTAACATAAAAATGCTGCAAAATCCATGAAAGACCTCAACAATATACTTTAAAATCACATGAACTACGATGGAGATGTTGCCGGTTATGATGGTACGATTATGTCAGATTAGACTAGCCACTTTATACCCCAACTATCTATACCCTTCATCTGCCCAATTTATATATATATACATATATACATCAACAGATGATGAGTCATCTGAGGCCACTCAGCCTGCTCGCAACCGCTTCAAAGAAAAGAGCAATTGGGTACCCCCAAAGAACCGAGATGTAGCTTTGGACACCTACATCAACTCAGTTAACACTGAGGTGCTTAAGGTTGCCAATACCAGAGTACCTAATAACCTCCCCCAAGAGGAACGCAAGGCCTTAACTCAACTTCGGCAGTCACCTAACATAGTGATTAAACGTGCTGACAAAGGGTCCGCAGTTGTAGTCATGAACACAGATGACTATATAGCTGAGGGCCTCAGACAGCTCAGTAACACTGATCACTATGTTGAATGTGACACTGACCCCACTCATTCATTCTCCAAACAAATCAGTGACACCCTCGTAAGCATTCACAATGCTAAGGGTATCGACAAGGATACACTTAACTACCTTCTCCCACAGGATCCCCGTACAGCACGCTTCTATCTTTTACCGAAGATACACAAGCCTAACAACCCAGGCCGTCCCATTGTATCTGGCAATGGCAGCCCCACAGAACGTATCTCTGAATTTGTTGATAGCTTTCTAAACCCACTCGTACCTCGCATTCCCTCATACATCAGAGACACCACTGACTTTCTTTGTAAATTGGAGGGTATCAAACACAAAATACCTGACTCTGCTTTTCTGGTGACTCTAGATGTATCGTCACTGTATACTAACATACCTCATAAAGAAGGAATTAAGGCATGTGGTTCTGTACTCCGAGCCAACAAACAAACCCGCCCCTCTGTGAGACACCTTACAGAACTCATCAGCCACATCCTAACTAAGAATAACTTTTCTTTCACAGAAAGGCACTTCTTACAGACACAAGGTACTGCCATGGGTACTAAAATGGCGCCTTCATATGCTAACTTGTTCATGTCTGACTTAGAAGACAAACTATTGTCTTCTGCTCCCAACCGCCCACTCGTGTGGTGGAGATTTATTGATGACATTTTCGCTATCTGGTGTGGTAGCCAAGATAGCTTGGAAGAATTCATTGATCATATAAACTCATTCCACCCCACCATTAAATTCACTGCCGATTTCTCTGTTACCTGCGTTAATTTTCTAGATGTGACTATAACTAAATCCCCTAATGGTATTGTGACAGATGTATATAGCAAACCCACTGACACCCATCAATATCTTCTCTCTAATAGCTGCCACCCTAGCCATTGCAAGGAGGCCATTGCCTACAGTCAAGCCTTACGTATAAGACGTATCTGCTCCACAGATACTCTATACAAAAGGCGTTCATCTGACCTAAGGCACCACCTTGTTTCTAGGGGCCATAGCAAACGAAGGGTTCAACTTGCCATCAACAGAGCTTTTGGCATACCCCGCCATACTCTGTTGACCAACACGGGCACCAAGAGAACCCCGACCAATAGAGTTGCTCTGGTCACTACTTTCCACCCTAGGTTACCCAATTTGTCATCTATAATCAATGACAACATGCCAATTCTCCACTCCTCCAACAGGTTGCGCTCAGCAATTTCTGAGCGCCCCATGGTCGCCTTCCGTCGCCCTAAGAGCCTAGGTGACATTCTAGTTAGAGCAAAACTCCCCCCAGGTACATGCCAAACTCCCTCCCCACAAGACATACAGGGTTGTCACCACTGCACCCGCTCTAAGTGCAAGACTTGTATGTATATCAAACCCACTGTACAGGTTAAAAGCCACAGCACTGGCTTTACCTACAAAATCAAGACCAACTCCCAATGCCAAACCCCAAATGTCATCTATGTCATATCATGTAAGAGATGTGGAGTACAGTATGTGGGAGAGACAAAGACCAAACTTAGTCTTCGCTTTGCGAACCATGTCTCCTCCATAAAGACCAAAAAACTGTACCCAGTATCTATCCACTTTAATAGTCCTAATCATAGTGTTAAAGATGTGGAACTAACTGTCATTGAGGCCTGCAACGGCGACGATTCACATCGTAAACTCAGAGAATCCCACTGGATTCACAAACTCCGAACAATCCAACCATTCGGATTAAACATAAACACAGGTGTTAAATAATTCCTCTTGGCAAATAACTACTTTATTACGATGCTTTTACATTATCATCATAGTATTCTCATTATAGCCCCCTCTCTATTATTCAATGTTTACACTTCTACTGCTTTATTTAGGGAGATTACCCTTAATCACCTCCCTCATGTGAGTTAATAATCCTGTCCTTTCATGTCAGCCGCATTTCCCACCATGCAGCTTTCCTCCTTTGTTCACTAATCTCCTTTTTGTACTAACCGACCACTGGACATCCCATTGTCCACACTGCTGCATTTTGATTGGTCATCAACAATCTCTTTGTCTGTATTTAATTAACTTTGATTGGTTGTCTTTTTCCCGCCTATTTTGGATACTCTCCATCTGTTTTAATCCCAAGGTTTTTCTATAAATGGATCTGTTTTTATGTTTGTGCTTGTTTTTGCCTCTGACGAAGGTCCGGTTTGGATCGAAAGCTAAGGCCATCAACCCTACTAGTTTTATATATATATATATATATAAAACTAGTAGGGTTGATGGCCTTAGCTTTCGATCCAAACCGGACCTTCGTCAGAGGCAAAAACAAGCACAAACATAAAAACAGATCCATTTATAGAAAAACCTAGGGATTAAAATAGATGGAGAGTATCCAAAATAGGCGGGAAAAAGACAACCAATCAAAGTTAATTAAATACAGACAAAGAGATTGTTGATGACCAATCAAAATACAGCAGTGTGGACAATGGGATGTCCAGTGGTCGGTTAGTACAAAAAGGAGATTAGTGAACAAAGGAGGAAAGCTGCATGGTGGGAAATGCGGCTGACATGAAAGGACAGGATTATTTACTCACATGAGGGAGGTGATTAAGGGTAATCTCCCTAAACAAAGCAGTAGAAGTGTAAACATTGAATAATAGAGAGGTGGCTATAATGAGAATACTATGATGATGATGTAAAAGCATGGAAATAAAGTAGTTATTTGCCAAGAGGAATTATTTAACACCTGTGTTTATGTTTAATCCGAATGGTTGGATTGTTCGGAGTTTGTGAATCCAGTGGGATTCTCTGAGTTTACGATGTGAATCGTCGCCGTTGCAGGCCTCAATGACAGTTAGTTCCACATCTTTAACACTATGATTAGGACTATTAAAGTGGATAGATACTGGGTACAGTTTTTTGGTCTTTATGGAGGAGACATGGTTCGCAAAGCGAAGACTAAGTTTGGTCTTTGTCTCTCCCACATACTGTACTCCACATCTCTTACATGATATGACATAGATGACATTTGGGGTTTGGCATTGGGAGTTGGTCTTGATTTTGTAGGTAAAGCCAGTGCTGTGGCTTTTAACCTGTACAGTGGGTTTGATATACATACAAGTCTTGCACTTAGAGCGGGTGCAGTGGTGACAACCCTGTATGTCTTGTGGGGAGGGAGTTTGGCCTGTACCTGGGGGGAGTTTTGCTCTAACTAGAATGTCACCTAGGCTCTTAGGGCGACGAAAGGCGACCATGGGGCGCTCAGAAATTGCTGAGCGCAACCTGTTGGAGGAGTGGAGAATTGGCATGTTGTCATTGATTATAGATGACAACTTGGGTAACCTAGGGTGGAAAGTAGTGACCAGAGCAACTCTATTGGTCGGGGTTCTCTTGGTGCCCGTGTTGGTCAACAGAGTATGGCGGGGTATGCCAAAAGCTCTGTTGATGGCAAGTTGAACCCTTCGTTTGCTATGGCCCCTAGAAACAAGGTGGTGCCTTAGGTCAGATGAACGCCTTTTGTATAGAGTATCTGTGGAGCATATACGTCTTATACGTAAGGCTTGACTGTAGGCAATTGCCTCCTTGCAATGGCTAGGGTGGCAGCTATTAGAGAGAAGATATTGATGGGTGTCAGTGGGTTTGCTATATACATCTGTCACAATACCATTAGGGGATTTAGTTATAGTCACATCTAGAAAATTCACG
This sequence comes from Marthasterias glacialis, assembly GCA_911728455.2. Taxonomy (NCBI): domain Eukaryota; kingdom Metazoa; phylum Echinodermata; class Asteroidea; order Forcipulatida; family Asteriidae; genus Marthasterias; species Marthasterias glacialis. The sequence goes on from OU452229.1 coordinate 13,713,103, forward strand.
CAGGTAACAGAGAAATCGGCAGTGAATTTAATGGTGGGGTGGAATGAGTTTATATGATCAATGAATTCTTCCAGGCTATCTTGGCTACCACACCAGATAGCGAAAATGTCATCAATAAATCTCCACCACACGAGTGGGCGGTTGGGAGCAGAAGACAATAGTTTGTCTTCTAAGTCAGACATGAACAAGTTAGCATATGAAGGCGCCATTTTAGTACCCATGGCAGTACCTTGTGTCTGTAAGAAGTGCCTTTCTGTGAAAGAAAAGTTATTCTTAGTTAGGATGTGGCTGATGAGTTCTGTAAGGTGTCTCACAGAGGGGCGGGTTTGTTTGTTGGCTCGGAGTACAGAACCACATGCCTTAATTCCTTCTTTATGAGGTATGTTAGTATATAGTGACGATACATCTAGAGTCACCAGAAAAGCAGAGTCAGGTATTTTGTGTTTGATACCCTCCAATTTACAAAGAAAGTCAGTGGTGTCTCTGATGTATGAGGGAATGCGAGGTACGAGTGGGTTTAGAAAGCTATCAACAAATTCAGAGATACGTTCTGTGGGGCTGCCATTGCCAGATACAATGGGACGGCCTGGGTTGTTAGGCTTGTGTATCTTCGGTAAAAGATAGAAGCGTGCTGTACGGGGATCCTGTGGGAGAAGGTAGTTAAGTGTATCCTTGTCGATACCCTTAGCATTGTGAATGCTTACGAGGGTGTCACTGATTTGTTTGGAGAATGAATGAGTGGGGTCAGTGTCACATTCAACATAGTGATCAGTGTTACTGAGCTGTCTGAGGCCCTCAGCTATATAGTCATCTGTGTTCATGACTACAACTGCGGACCCTTTGTCAGCACGTTTAATCACTATGTTAGGTGACTGCCGAAGTTGAGTTAAGGCCTTGCGTTCCTCTTGGGGGAGGTTATTAGGTACTCTGGTATTGGCAACCTTAAGCACCTCAGTGTTAACTGAGTTGATGTAGGTGTCCAAAGCTACATCTCGGTTCTTTGGGGGTACCCAATTGCTCTTTTCTTTGAAGCGATTGCGAGCAGGCTGAGTGGCCTCAGATGACTCATCATCTGTTGAGGGGTCTACATGAAAATATTCACGTAAACGTAGCCTGCGATTGAATTGGGCAATGTCTTGTTGTAAAGACAGCTGGTTGGGTTCTCTGGGTGTGGGGCAAAACTTAAGGCCCCTTGAGAGCAGTTTTACCTGTGGATCAGTTAAGATAGTGTCAGACAGGTTAACAACTGTAGTAGGCTGTGTGGTTACTGATGGCCCTTCAGTCGGAGGGTTACTAAACCCCTGTTTGTGGAAACGCCTTAGAATGTATTTCTTGTGGTTAGCTTGTACATTACGGCGCTTCTTGTTTTGTTTGTCCAATAAGCTGGTCCTTAAGTGGTTGATGTTAGACAACAGAATGGCTTGGAAATATTCATATTCAAGATTGGAACATGAATCTTTCAGTTGAGATTCAATCTGAGTAATCTCAAGCAATTGGTCATCAATGCATTGTTGGCATTGTACTTCCAACAACATGAGTAAATGGAAAGACATGTCTGTTAGTGTCTTATTCCATTTCTTCTGAAATGCGGGGTTAAGGTCCCCAAATGATGGGGCACATTTGATTTGAAGGCCTTTTGGGAGGATACGGGATAGACGGTAAAAACGGTAGTTATCAAGATGTGACAAGTAACGCACATTCTTTTCTTTCAGTTTGCGTAACTGACGGAAAAGACATTTAGCATTAACGGGGAATTCCATGTGAACAATGAAATATAAACAGTGGAAAAGTTGGGTACAATGGAAACGGATATGGAGACAATGGGTAAAAAATATCTGAAAAGCAAAGCGGTTAACTTACAAATCTGTGGAGAAAACGGGTTATAAAGACCTGTAGGAGACAAAAATTAAAGACCTGAAAAGCAAAACGGTTAACTTAAAAAACTGTGGAGAAAACGGGTTATAAAGACCTGTAGGAGACAAAAATTAAAGACCTGAAAAGCAAAACGGTTAACTTACAAATCTGTGGAGAAAACGGGTTATAAAGACCTGTAGGAGACAAAATTTAAAGACCTGAAAAGCAAAACGGTTAACTTACAAATCTGTGGAGAAAACGGGTTATAAAGACCTGTAGGAGACAAAAATTAAAGACCTGAAAAGCAAAACGGTTAACTTACAAATCTGTGGAGAAAACGGGTTATAAAGACCTGTAGGAGACAAAAATTAAAGACCTGAAAAGCAAAACGGTTAACTTACAAATCTGTGGAGAAAACGGGTTATAAAGACCTGTAGGAGACAAAAATTAAAGACCTGAAAAGCAAAACGGTTAACTTACAAATCTGTGGAGAAAACGGGTTATAAAGACCTGTAGGAGACAAAATTTAAAGACCTGAAAAGCAAAACGGTTAACTTACAAATCTGTGGAGAAAACGGGTTATAAAGACCTGTAGGAGACAAAAATTAAAGACCTGAAAAGCAAAACGGTTAACTTACAAATCTGTGGAGAAAACGGGTTATAAAGACCTGTAGGAGACAAAAATTAAAGACCTGAAAAGCAAAACGGTAAACTTACAAACCTGTGGAGAAAACGGGTTATAAAGACCTGTAGGAGACAAAAATTAAAAACCTGAAAAGCAAAACGGTTAACTTACAAATCTATGGAGAAAACGGGTTATAAAGACCTGTAGGAGACAAAAATTAAAGACCTGAAAAGCAAAACGGTAAACTTACAAACCTGTGGAAAAAACGGGTTATAAAGACATGTAGGAGAGAAATTAAAAGACCTGAAAAATAGAACGGTTAACTTATATATATAGAACGGTTAACTTATATATATATATAAATCGTTCAAAGCTGGCCGTGAAACTTCAGTCTCTAATCCGGGAGTAACGAGTTGAAACAATTGTATGAGATGACTGATATGCCTACCTTTTGAGGGACAACATTATTGCTAAAGGGACACATTGCTTTCAAATCTCTTGACATTTTGCTGTTTGGAATTTGGATTGCTCCTTATCCTTTTAAAGAGTTGTTTGTGCAATAAAAGACCTACAGTGGTAAACATTGGTGTGATTGTACTCCTATACTGTTCTGTGATAAGTACTGCATACTAGGTGCTTTCCAGAGGGGAAAACAAACTCCTCAAGCTACACAAACTTCCGTGTTCTGGGGCAGAAGTCTGAACAGGGCTGCAGGTAATCGAGCTCACCTTGTGACAAGAGGCCAGTTCGAATCCTATAATTAGCAGTGACCACTGAAAACAAACTTGATAATGTGTTCGTTTTACCCTGACACTGCTGTGTATTAAAGAGGGGCTACGAGGGGTCAAATTCCGTTTTGTGATGTAACTATTTTCCAATAGAAAAAGTGGGAAAAGATACAAAGTCTCTAACCTTACGTTAAAATTATATAAAATGACATTGTATTTGTTATCCTGCTAGTGTGAATTCTGTCTAACATGTACAGACCCATTTATCATTGACATCCAATGACGTAATGTTTTAAACTGTGCTCTGGAAGAGTATCAACTGAAACGACATTTTACACCATTTTAAAGCGAGGATAGAGACTTGAAATTTGATTCTCCTACTTTCATAAGGACTCTATATCCGTTAGAAAATGAGTGCATGACGAAACTGAATTTGACCTCTTAAAGCACTGTTCACTGCTTTACAGCGAGGAATAAAAAAAAATCAACAGGCTGCTCTGTTGGGATTCAGACCACGACCTCCGCATTTTAGAGCAGGTGCCTTAACCCCGAAAACAGTTCGAATTAGCAGCAGCCACCGCAAACATCTTCAGATGTAAAACCTGCGTCAGGGATAAGGCATATTCTTTTGGTTTTACTCTTACACCATGTGTGATAAGCACATACTCATAATACTAAAATTTCAATACAAAGAAAATTTCAATCATCTCATAAATGAGATTTTGTTTCTCTCTTTGTCAAAACTGATCCTACCCCGGTATTTGTTTAGCATTGTATTACGAAACAAATATATGATTTATTCATCTGGATTTTTTTTTTTTTACGCTATGTTTGTGGTTCGCAGAAGCCTTCGTTTTAAGCAAGCGTGACAAACCAACACCCAATTCTGTGGCAAGACTGGCCCGGATGCACTCCACTGTAGGTATCGGCAAAAGAGACGCCCACGGTAAGTGAATTCCACATAACACCACACATAGCTCTAGAAACTTATTTGCAGACGTGTTTGTATTTTGTTTATTTTTGCGTGTATGCGTGTGTCTGTTGGATAGGGGGGGGGGGGGGGGATGATATCGTTCAGTAATACTCGAACAATTTCATTACATTCATTTGATCCGGCTGGATTCTGATAAACAAATAGCATGGCGGATATTAAGGCGTTTGTACCGTATCATGTTCACATCACTCAATATCAAACAGACACAGTGTTAAAGTACCCAGGCATGAAAGATTCAAGTATCTAAAACACTAGTTACTACGCGTGGGCTTCTAATGCCCGTACATGAAGCACTAAGATTCATCTTAAGATGAGTTGTCAGTATTACAGTATAGTGATTTGTATTGTGACCTCACACTTTGCTAAGCAATTAGATTGATCTGCACTTAAGATCAATCTTAGCTCTTTGTGAAATCCAGCCAAGGATCTATAATCATCGGGAAAACAAATCTATATATGTTTATATAAAATTAGTTCCAATCTGAAAACTAAGCCATAATGAAGCTCACACCAGCACAAATCCTCCATAGATAATGTCCGTCAGACATTTAAGACAATGAAATACTATTTGAAGACCCACAAATCACTGTCACTTGTTTCGATTACCACATTCGAAATAAGCAACTCGGTTGAAATTTCCATCAAATCAGGAGGTAAGTTTTTTTTAGTGGAAAAACAACAAGAACAAGAACAAGAACAAGGACAAGAACAAGAACAAGAACAAGAACAAGAACAAGAACAAGAACAAGAACAAGAACAAGAACAAGAACAAGAACAAGAACAAGAACAAGAACAAGAACAAGAACAAGAACAAAAACAAGAACAACAGCAAGAAGAACAGACAATTATAAATAATAAGTTTTACATTATCCATCTTGTAAATGTGGCTTCAGTCAATTTACTCGTCCAAAAACTAAGAACATATATACCGTCTTAAACAAGGCTTTGGTAATTGCCGGGGGACAATGTCTAAAAACAACTTATCTTAAAGCTCTTTTTATTTATTAAAGAAAATCGAAACTGTTTGAAACTAATCAAAACTATTAATTGTCAACCACGAGAAACTTCTCCATCAAAACGCAGTTCTTATATTTCGATGTAGCACATCGAAATAAACACTTGCAAACAAACGCCCTGAAAATGTGTCGACAGCAAGGCTAACTAATTTTGATTTATTTCACATGTGGATTGTATGATGTGTTTTTTATTTATGACTAGAAGGTTTGGAATAGATGTGCTCTTCCGTAATCCAATGGCGTGTCATCACTTTAAGATAAATCGATAGATGTTTGATGTGTGTGGATATGAGAATGTCATTTCGCGGCGACTGCCTTGTGGGAACCGAATTAATATGGACAAAGGGGAGACCTAGTGATGAATACGACAGCAAATTCTAGATGCAATTGTGATTTTGTTTTCCTTGCGTATTTTGGAGATAAAATTAGACAAAACTTATTTTATTATATCCATTTCTGAATAAAGCATCACAATTTGTAGCAACAAGCTGAAATGATAGCGATGCGGTAATACCATAAATGATAATATCTTTAATAATAATAATAATAATAATAATAATTGAGTTTTATATAGCGCACGTATCTTCCAACCATTGGGTACTCCAGGCGCTTATGTATATATTATTTCTAAGACAGGTTTTGAAGTTTTTGAATAATGACACCCATGTATACCTTATAAGGTTATACGAGGTGCTGCGGCGCATTCAGCAGCCACTGCCAGAAACACTAGGGCAAACCCTTCCTCTAGTCTTAGCAATAAGTGTGACTAGGTTATTTAACATGCATTACACAACGCGCAGCTTAACGTCCCATCCGAAGGACGAAGCTATAGTGGTTAAGTGCCTTGCTCAAGAACACAGGTGTCAAGACCGGGACTCGAACCCAAACTCTGCTGATCAGAACACTGGAGCTTGAGGCGACGGCATCATAACTCCAAATTAATTTTCAAATCAACATTTCAGCTCTTTCTCAGCAAGAAAATAAAATGTTTATAATAAGCTTATCAAATATACAAATACAACATTTTTTTAATATATTTCTGTATGTTATTGCTGTGCAATGGTGTTTTGTAACAAATGGCATACCCATTGTTTTTACACTGTTTTCCCATTTTTACATTATTTATTTATTTAATTTTATTCATTTTTTTTTTTACTTTTTTTAAATTTTTTTAAAGAGAAGTCCTTGTTTCGTACACAAAACAAAACAGAAAACGTTCTTCGGTCTGCGTCAAACCACTCAGATTTATTATTATTTTTTTTTTTTTTTTTTTAATTCCTCGGTGTAGGACACGCACATAAAGGCTCGAAAAAAAATAGCAATAGGGGTTTCAGCACCAACTTATAATCTACATTATACATAACATCGTTCGTCGAAGAACACTAAAAACTACTACACACATGGGAGCCACCCTGTGCTTTGTCATCGGCGCATCCTTCAACAATACCTCCAGCCTTAAGTATCAATGAAAAGGGTAAAACAAAACAAAAATAAAGTGTGTTAGTTTTATGTAACTGTGTCACAACTTGTACTCACCGGTCTACGTTTCATGTTTCGCCTTGCCGTCACAAGCCGGGGTTGGATAGTGAATTATTTATAAGGGCTGTGCCAGTAGAGACCGCCCCGTTGTAAACTATAGCCGTTGATGTTAACTAAAAAGAAAGAAGGGGAAAAAATGTGAAAGGAGACAGTGACAAAAACAACTGGCTTCAGATGAAGAATGCCGTTTAACATTACCCTTTACAAACCGTCTTGAGTGGATATTTAAGAACGAGTGTGCAATGCGTTGCGAGTTTGAACTGATACGCCCAAACTATATACTTGTAGAGTTCCGGGGTCGTACAATACACACTTATAACACTGGAGCATTAATTTTGTTTATAGGAACCCGTGTATAATTATTTATACGTTGATTACTTCTTGTAAAACGGATATGCACTCCTATGTAATGCAAATGCACAATCTTCAGCTGGATATAGTTAAAGAAATATATGACTGGCGTAAAACCCAGGGGATGTCCCCCACCACCCCACTCATCCCCACACCCGTTTGTCGGCCCTGCAAATCAAGAACTTCTCTTTGCCCCATTGTTTGTCCCAAAGTGTGGACCCCCTTTTTTGCTACGTCTGCCTTGGTTCTGTACGTGGAAACGAAGCGAGAACGCCCTCGGTCTGTCGAAACACCCGGGTCCCTTTACTGGAAAGTCCTTTGTGTCAACGGGTTAGACTCGCTCACTCACACAAACATGTTTTTGGACCGGGGTGGTCACCCGTAGGATCCCCTCCAATAAATGTAAATCAGCAGTGAAACATTTATTGCGTACACATATAAATGAACACTTTTTAGCACCTTACAGATGCTCAATCTCCAATCTCCTTGAGTTTGCTTATTTTCATTGGTGCACTCGCACGTTAACGTGCACAAAATATTTGTCATTATTATCACTAAAACGTTACCACCTAATTTGATGAACTTTTTTTCACTAAAAGATTACCTCAATACCAGATAATTTGATGAAACCTTTCACTAAAACGTTACCACATAATTTAAAGAGATTGTCACCAAAATATTACCATAATACCAAATAATTTGATGAAACTTTTCACTGAAATGTTACCACATCATTCGATGAAAATGTTCACTTAAACTTTACCACATTCTTTGATGAAAGTTTTCCACCAAAATGTTACCACATAATTTGATGAAAATTTTCACTAAAACGTTAGCACTTAATTTGAAGACATTCAAGACATTCTTACAGGCTGGATGGATTGTTTTTCGAAGACTAGGGGGTGAGCACGATTTGTCAATTTCCAAAAACCGTTCTTTAAATTTCTTGAAATGGAAATTATGATAAATGCCCGTTGGAAGATGTTCTTTGTTGTAACGTTCTGATGTGGAATTCTACTTTCTCGAATCGATATGACTGTTACTAAAAACATTTCACACATCAAACAGTCAAGAAAATGTAACCCCAAATTCGTTTCAAAAACGGTAAAAAGAAAATAATAATAATGATAATAATGATAATAATAATAATAATCTTGAGAGACTAAAGGGTGTACCTCTTCCTTTATTTAAAAACCGGTAGGCCTACCTTTTATAACAATTTTTAAAAAGATTGTCATTTAAAAACCCGTTCCTTAGTTACGGTAGTCAGATCTCGTTTTAAAATGAAAATCCCCTCATTATATCACATTTTTAAAGAAGCCGAGTTTTAGTTATAGAAATCCTCTGTCCCTGAATGGACTAAAAATAGAAGGCGAACAATGGAGCAGTTCTATCGGGACGAGGGCAGTTAATTAGATCATAGCCAACAACTAGGATTTGATGCCACTGAAACTACGGCTGTTTAGTTTCTAATACAGTTATATATAAATTATAAATTCTTACACTTCGACATTTCGTTGTGGCATAACACAATAATACATCTTTCGATGTTTATTATCATACCATTTTTTTATCTTTTTATTTATTTATTTGGGAGAGTACAATATTTTATATCCGGCAGCTTTCCGTGAACGTGATATAACAACCAACTAGAGAAAAAATCTCCAAATCGGCCGATCAAGTCTTAATTAGTGAATACACATCGTTCCATTAGTGATTTATTTGCACATGACACTTATTTCAACTTACCACATCGAATAAAAAAAATGTAGACGAACAATTTTCTAGCATTATTATGTCAATATTTGAGACGGGAATATTCGTCACAGGACACTTGGTACAAATATCAGTTAAAAAAAAAAGCAAGAAAAAAACACAACTCTTTCATAAACTTGTAAACTTAATTTTCCCCAACTAATCATGCACTAGACCTACGCCTTTAAGCAGTACCATTGGGCCCAAATAAAATAGGCTGGTATCCCCTCTGTCAGATCTTTTTATGGATTTCGCACCTTCGTACTTCGGATACGTTTTTTCTTTTTTTCTTTTATCTTCTTCTCTTTTTTGATATTTTCCGTTCCGCGCCACATTAACTAATTGATGGTAGCACACAACATAATGACTTCGATGACCTTGAAAGTTTTCCTTGATCTTTGCGTATTTATGTCATGGAAAAACCCGTGACCGATTTCCCCTCTTTGTATAATTATTCGCCTGCTGACCGCATGGGATGTCAATTAAAAATCTATTTATATCAACAAAACTCTTCGCAAAAAAAGTCAATCAAATGTCAATGCTGAGCCCTTGACCTTCTACTTAATATTTCCGGGGCCACGAAGCGGGCCACGACGCTTCACCGATAACTCTTAAAAGTTGATATTCTTTGTGGTTTGGGCTAGTCTAGCAAAATACATTTTTTTGATTTGTTGATACACGTTTCTTGATACACTTTCTTGAAGTCCCTACTTTTCCTCTTATCTGTAGTTTTTTTTTCTCCCTTAATCAATTTTAAAATCACTATTTATTCATGTGCTGTGTGTTCATGTATTGTAACTCACGGCGTGATTTGTGTTTAGCTTACGAGCTTAGAGTGAGCTTAAGTTCACAACTCCACTGAATCCAACGTCACTAGAAACCGGAAATAGCTTCTCCTTTCGACAATATACCCGAGCAAAAAGGCAAAACTAAATATAGATTTTTCTTAGAAGATTTTGAAAAGGTCATCCTATACGCAAGTGCTAAAAGCAAGCACAAGTGCGTCACAGCGCCCCCCCCCCTTGGCATTTTCAAACCTCCGTACTTGCGAAACGTTATTCTGTTTGGTAAGATTGGTATCCGACTACACACGAAATGTCGGGCAAGCCCCTCAGCGAAGAGAGTGCGCAGGAAAATGCGAGCGAAATGTGATTTCGAAAGCTTAAGATTTATAAAGAAGCATCACAGAATGTGTTTACCAATTTAAAACTCGAATCTGTTGGAACAGGTGGGTGACGCAGTTCCATTGTAAGCCACGCCCATTGTACACAGACTGACTCCAATGGCATAACAATATCGCGGGATAATTATTGCGGAACAAAAAAAAAATAAAAACAAATAAATAAAAATAAATACAACATTAACATTCGCAAAGGCTCCATGTTTTAGTATCAGTTTTATTCAAAATATTTGGGTCTGGAAGTCAAAGAAAATGATTTGTAAAGATAGCGGAGAAAAATGAAAATGAGCGATTACTTTAAAACTCACTGGTTGAAAAGTTCATAGCACTACCATTACATCAAGAGAAGTAGTAAACAATAATATTCACAATTAAACACAATTTCGTACTTCGATTGCCACCATCAAAAAGTATTGAAAGCACATCTAAATCTCTGTCAAAACAACTGTTTTTCGTTCTAAAAAAAAGGGAACATCTAAGTTGATGGGATTTCGGATGAAATAACATTAGTCCTCCGAAAAAATATAAACTTCGACTTTGAGACGATGCTTATGTATGAAACTTATTAATGATGAGTAAAAACACTAATGATGAATGCAGAAACGCCAGCGTTTTATTGTTTTGTTTTTTTGCCGGAAGAAGTTAACGCTTACTTGAGGAAAAGTTGACACCAGTATCAAATAAATGCCGAAAAAGAATATATCTGCCCAAAACACTGTCCGAATGCGAGAATGTTGTCCCCGACCCTAAATACCTGCAGTATTGAGATTGAAAGATTCTACATGAAAACTAAAGAACGCCTCACGCAATGACCGGGGGATTTTAATAGCTCGGTTGTGAACAATTGTACTCTTGCCCCCCCCCCCCTCCCCCTCCCCTTCTAAACCAATGATGTACATCGGCGTAGCTACCGGGAAAGGGGAGGTGACACCCCCAATATTTTTCCTAAGTCGGCATTTAGAGCCACAGTCGGCAAATTGAGCACCAAACTTACCTGAGTAAGGGCTCGGGCTGAACACAAATCCATTCGGCAAGCCTAGGGATTTGCCAAGTGAAAATTTTAGTTTAATCCTTGCAGTTTGATAAGTCAGACTTTGAATTACCAAATTAAATATCCTCGGCAACGTGCGGAAATCTACGCTCTGAAAACACTAAAAGCCGAAGGGCGTCCGGGGCTTCGCCCCCGGACCCCCAAAAGAATTGTTGCCCCTGTAAACTCCAACAGTAGGGAATCCGTCCCGAGTCCAAAGTATTCAAAATTTCAGTTTCAAAATTAAACGTCTATTTTCGGCAACTTCACGGTCCTCATAAGACCTGAATACACAGACCATAAAGCATCCGGGGGCTTTGACATTGTGCTTTTACTTTCATTTGATAATATCAGTCGGCAAATTTAGGCTTCCACCCCCACCCCCCCCCAAAAAAAAAAAAATAAAAATAAAAAAAATAAGAAAGTGCCTTCGCTACGCCGCTGATGATGTATCATACCCTTTAAGCCCCAGCTCAAAATTGGTAAAATGACTGTAAATGCTTTCATTCTTTGCACAAATCAAGTTATAAATATACAATGAAACCAACCTGTTTCAGTTCATTTCGTTTCATTTGCGAGAGAACGCTACAATGCAGCATTCGGCATTTTTGTACGCATACTAACGCAGAGTTTGGGTCTCGTATAAAACGAATTCTTATTTTGGATCTTATTTCATTTGTTTTTCAAAAACGGTAATGGCAGAATTATTTCAAGGAAAGTTTTCTACCATCATTATCTTTATACCATGTAAGATTTATAAAAAAAAAATAATATTCGAACATTTATGGGTTTTTTTCTTACAAATGTTGAGCTGGGGCTGTAAAGTAAACATCGCCATTTGAAAACTATTTTTGAAATTGCAGTTCATGGCATACTGGTTTTTTATATCTCAGATATGTTCTTTGAGGAACTATCCAAGCTCGGTGAGACGACGGTTCGGGACGGCGAATGGGACTCGTCCTCGGCTCAATCGTCAGAGGACAACGTAGTGAATATCGACAAGTTTGCAAACGGTACATGTCATAACACTCGAGACCCACTCGCTGACGGCTGTGATTTCTCGATTGCCAATCCCTCGTTCTTTTTTTTTTAAGAGGCATAGGGGGAAGTTTAAGGGAATGTACACCATTGATTGTTTAAAGAGCAGAGTCATTTCCACTAAACACACCGTCACACCGTACATCTTGTGAAAAAGATCATCAAATTCGGTTGTCGCGGTTTTTTTTTTATAGGGAAAACAACAAACACTCATTGTGGTTTGTCAGGGATTTTGTGCACATGATCACATCGGGCTTCTTTCGATTGTGGCAATTTAAATAAGCTGTAGTGGGTATTGAAACAGCGGGTAGTCCACTGTGCCTTTTTTATCAACTTTGACAATATTTCGAGCGGCAATATTTCTCACGAGAATTAGTACTGGTATGAATTTGATAATCGTTGAGCTTACAGATTGAAACGTATCCATTGTGGGGATAAAACAAATACCTATACTGTGCTTTGTCATGGGCCAGCAACATTAAAATGTACAATAGAGAATATTTTATATATATATATACATATTTTTATATTTATTTATTATTGTTTTATATTTGTATCAGTCTGAAAGCTCACTGATTATGAAGTTCATACCACTACAAATCTTCAATAGAAATATTTCTGTCTGAAATACTGTCAAAGTCGAGAAGATAGATTTTGAAGACCCAAACTTTTATTTCTGTTTTAACAATTGAAATTAAGGACAATGTGTTTACACGCTGAAAAGCGTGCACGGTTTTTCACTGTTTTCTCCTGACTCGGAACGACGGATTGAGCCCACATTTTCACAGGATTGTTTTTTTTCCCATGTATATATTGAATTACACATAGTAAGAACACTTCAACATCAGCTTTACTCAATCCTGTCTTATTATTTTTTTACATTTAGCAAAAACTTGTTTAATCTTTTTTTTTTTTTTTTTTTTTTTTTTTTTTTTAATTTGTTTGAACCTTTGCAGAGAAAATTGTGGCCCCAAAACTCATACAATTTCATAAAATTGTTTACTGGTAAAACAGATGTTGTCATGTGCTTAATGGGGCAATTTCTTAATGATCCAGAAGGTTTGACGGCTCTTGTGGGCGTTCGCGTGATTTCATTTTTTTTTTTTTTTTTTTTTGAGTCACACGTCTACTTACAGGAACCAACGGCAAGTAAGCGCACCTCTTACTAGTGCTTGCTATGGGTCGGCTGACGTTTATGAAAATATGAATTATGCTAAGGGCCGTCCTGTAAGCAGAACATGTCTGCTTATCGGATTGATTAAATTGCCCACGTGTTTGTTGTTTCTAGTTAAATTCACAGGATTAGTGTGGTGTACGTTTCATTACAATATAGCTGGACTTTTACAACGACAGGGCTTTTACAACGACATTTTTTGACGACTGTTTGAGGAGGCAACCGGTTACATGTCGTGGCATTTAATCAATTTATCAACATTTGGGGGGGGGGGGGCAATTTTACAGAACTGAACAGTGACTACTCAGGCTGTTACATGTTTTTCTTCTTTATTTGTTTAGACCTGTCAGAACTGTTTGAAGTATTTCGAACCTGTCCGCACGCCCTACAGTACGTGGCTAATAGCAATGGAACTTGGGAAACCAGTCAATTAAAGGGTAAGAACCTATTACTAAACCGTGTGACTATAAACCGGTTCCTTATTTGTCGTTCAACGTTTACATTAATTACGACATGAATAAGATACCAGTTCCTAGTTCACCATTTTTTAGTTCAGCTTTTTATGTACGTGTTTCCATTTAAATAAAGAATCAGCTCCTTCGTCCAATTTTTTATCCATTTCCCTGTAAATAAATAAGCACTCATTATAGTTCAGTTTTAACTTATTTCCACGTACAAAGAACCAGTCCTGTTTCATCTTTGATGTTTTTGTTTTTTTCTACTCGAATAAAGAACGAGCACCTGGTACACATTATGCATTCCCATTTGGATAAATAACCAGTATCACAGCCACATTACCAATAAAGAACTAATTCACAGCTTTACATTTTTCTGTGTTAGTACTTTTATATTTTTATTTTAAGGTGACTAATGTTTTATTCTTTATACTTACTACAACTATTGTTGCACAAATTTATCTTATACATTGGGGGGAAAATATTAAACTACAGATACAAATGTTCGGGAATAAGTTTTATTGTGCGCATCTCGTGTTTTTGAATCACACGAGAGTACTCGGGCAGTCGGGAATTAGTGATAATAAATAATAATTCTTCATTTTGTTTTACTCGAGTTTATTTCAAAAGCAATGTTTTCAAATACGCTAAAGCATATCAAACAAATATTATAGAAAAAAACTTCATCTCAAAAAGGAAAAACAAGAAGAAAAATAAATAAATAAATAAATAAATACAAATCCAAATTTAGAAAGCAATCTTTGTGATTGTATTATTAATTATGATATCAAATCAAAAACTGCACCCAATACAACAAACCATACGCAATAACAATCGTCAGCTCAGAATGTCTTTATCTTCACTAAAAAAATAAATACACAGATAAAATGAAAGTAAAATATAGTAAACTTCCCTGTGATTAAACTAGTACACAACTCAATGGAAGAAAACATTTCTCTTATATTTTATGGAGAGGGGCACATTTCAAAACTTGTTTAGCTCTTACTTTAATAACCCTTGAATTTCTCTGGAAATAACGACACAAAAAATGTAAAATTTGCCATACCACCAGTGCAGTATCTTGCCTGCCATATAGGCCCTTGGATAATACAAGGTCACTCTTTTTGTAAACAAGGGTTACATGGGCTAAGTCTATCATAGACTAAGTTTATCGGTAATGCAACGCTGTACGCGTGTGGCAGAACATTGTTTGCTGTTGATTTGAAAGTACGGTGTCTGCTAAGTGCCAATTCCACTTGTAGAGGAGAGGAACGATGATTTCAAAGCACACTGTTACGACAGCGCACAGTCGTTCCTCATGAAAACAAATAATCATCTAAAGTGACGCCAAATGACGCCCATTAGCCGTCATTTTATGTCAGATAAATCATCTTTAAAGAGTACGTTTACAGCCATAAACAGTATTTGATGTAGATCAAAATGGTCGTCTTCTGAGAAGCACCTTGCTGTTGTTGCCATAAAAGTGAAATTAAATTTCATTATTCTTTGCCCATGAAGGAGAAGATTTGATGAATGTGTTCCCTTTTAACTACGAGAAGAATTGTATTCATTTAATTATGTTCGGTCGTTTTTAATATCACGCGACCGCAACAAAATTTACTCATATTGTTGATATGTTTTTAGATTTTTTTTTTTATTATTGAAGCAGGACCGTTTTTGCGTGGTTCAATTATTTCTTTTTAGTAGAACAATTAAAAAATAAAACGCTTATTTTTAATTGCGCATAATAATTTAGGGAAATTATCTAGAAGATGCTTAAAAACAAATTGTTTTTTAACCTTTTTTTTTTTTCATTAGTTTTTTTTAATTAACTTATACAATGGGATTTTTAGTATTTTTTTCTGAAAATTATCTATTGTAAATTGTTAACTTTTGTATGCTTGCAAACAACAAAATTAAATATGTATTACTCATACCCTATAATAACTTCTTTCTTCATTTAGGTATTCTTTGTCTGGCGTCGTCCCCCATTGTTGTTATTTTCATAATTACTATAAATGGAGTATTTCTTTATTTGTACAGCAGGAATAAAAATCGACATGACAATAAAACAAGTACAATAAAAAAGGCAGCGCATTTTAAAGATTAAAAATAAAATAAAAATTATATGCTATAATGGGCTTTACAGTGGGACGAATGTAATTATTGTTTTCAAGAAACCCAGCATACAATCAACATGTAAAAAACATGTCATAAAATGATCACGTATCAGTAACAACATGGTTTATGTTTTGTATGAGATTTTGTGTACGTCCACATTGAACTTATTTCCATTGTGGCAATCGATATAAGTAACTGTGATCGGGGCATTTGGTATTTATAATTACGCCATTTCATTGACAGTAATATGACCGATTGTGCGACTAATGTTTACGTGACCTATTGTGGGTAATACGTCATCTGAGCAGATGGCAAACTACGTGCAAATGCGTGCCGTGACACTCCAAAAGTCGGCTTTTTATAATAATAACACAGTTACTAAGCCATTTTATTAAAGTTGTATGTTGTGACATTGATATAAATCACATTACTGTTTCATAAACTACCAGTATTCTACTACAATAGAGGTTTATTCTTAGTTATGCACTACCAGCGTTGGCCGACTGTGCAGCCACCCGCCTGTTATTTTGTTTGTAATGTAGGCCTAAATCACTGTACAAAAAGTGTAAAGAACGTTGGAAAAGTGAGCATTTATACCTAGCCTAACGAAATTTTAAATAGGCAAAGGAATCATAGTCTTGGAAAGCAATTTCTTTGGATGACTCAGCTTCAAAACTGTGAAATTCTTGCGTTGAAAAGTGTGTGATCGCCGTTGTCTGGCCCAATTTATACGTTACTTGTACAATTTCCAAGACTTGCTGGCACTGTCCTTACTGGCTTTAGTACAAAATCTGGAATATTTTTTTCACAGATTTCGAGAAAGAAAAGCTTCGATCGAATAAACAAATGCAGCAATCATCATGTACCGTACCGCATTTTCCTATGGAAGACGTCGTGTTTGTTTACATTTACTACCCACAATAGGCCACGTGACGCGGGTCGCACAATCTTTCTATTCGTTAGATTCCCCCTCGAAGATTGGTACTGGTATGAACTTGATAACCAATGAACTTTCGAGTGATTTTCATTTTCTCTCCCTTGATAATTACCAAACCGGTACTTTTTTGTATGTATCTGTATACAAACTTTTTAATTGAGTTCTATTCCCCCACTCTTTTTTTTTTAACTTCAGATCTACTCAATACGTGCCTGAATGTGGCTGCACTAGCCAGACAAATGAACAACTTTTCCTGAGTCTAGCCAGCGACCAGTGAAGACAATTTTAGTACCGGGGGTTTCGTGACCAGCAAATCAAGACATCATCGCCCCGGAACTGTTGTCTTCAATCAGATTCATCAAAGACGTTATTATTTCAGTTTGAAAGCATCTCCCAGTTTTCCTCGATCAGCAACCGCGCAATGTACTAGGACAACCGATATAATAGGGACAGCGACGAACAATAATATGACTGATTATTTTGAAATTGTTTTGAAAACTTCTGCAAAGATCCATAAGAGATCGGTTCTGGAATGTTTATGATAATACAGTTCAATGCATGCCAGCTCAGAGTATGTTACACAAAGGAGAAGCTTGTTAAAGCGCCCTATGGAACCCTGTAGTCTATAATAGTGATTATTTGAAAACAGTGGGGGCCGTGTAATCCAATCGAAATTTGCTTCGTCGCCAATTCTCGTATGACAATAATATTCGACCGCCGCTTGGTGCAACTTGGGAAAGGTCCTTGAGAAAAAGACTACAGCTTGATTATTTTTCGATACGGTGTTGAATTGCCAATAATATCTTGTCGGAGTGTTCGCGTGATGGGCTTTTAAAAGGACCGTCAGCGCTTCTTGTTTGCTTTTGGATTGCAACGTGAAGTCCCCATTTTACAACAACTCGGGTTTGGATTACTGAATCCAAGTTGAAGTTGTTGTAACACTATAGCTCATTGCAAAATAACAATCATAAAATTAGCAGTCTTTTGTCACTTACAGTCTGAAAATCATACTGTTCTTGAAGTTAGGGTAAAATATAGGATTGGTAAAGCTGATAGTGCAATGTTCTTACTTTGTGTGGTTCGATTTATACCCGAAAAAAACAAACCTGTAAAAATATTTGGCTCAATCCGTCTGAAAATTCCGAAAATAGTGGAAAACCGTGCACACAGTTCAGCTCGTAAACACATTGTCCTTTTTTCGATTGTTATAAATATTCGAAATTAAAATCGTGGTCTCCAAACTCTATTTTCTCTCTTTTGACGGTATAATTTCTATGGAAGATTGGTACTGGTATGAATTTCATAATCAGTAAGCTTTCAGACTGATACAAAAAGAAAAGGAAAAAAAAGAAAAACTGAAATACCAATCCTGTATTGCACCTTTAACGATGTAGCATTCACTGTGGAAAAAAACAAATCCAGTAATTCTATCGGTGACTTACATCATTTGTGCAAAACAATGATCGTAAAAATTACGAGTACTTTTAGGAGAATACTCTCTAAATGTCAAAGAGTGAAATTTTCACTCGCTCGCCAGAGTGGTGTTAGTTTGGCTCTTTTGAGAGTGAAAATCACTCTTCACCACTCTTTTTTGAGTGAAAGTGGAGTGAATTTCACTCTGATTCTAGTGAAAATACACGTAATACTCTAAAAAGAGTTGTCCGACATATGGCTCCTTGCAAGAGTGGTATGGCGGACAAAAAGAGTGTTTTTTCAATATTTTACATTAAGAGAGTAAATAAATAAAACACGAAAAATAGATAAACAATGATACATAAACGGTATTCGATATGTTATTATGTGCTCTCTTTATGGTTAGGAATGAGTAAAATTTATGGACAAATTCAAACATTTTAAAATAAACTTTCTCCCGAAAATTATGGGTAATGTTTGGCATCGATTCTGCCAGGTAAGTCACCGTAGAATCAAACTCAAACTGTTACGAAAAGGTCTGTTACTCTTCTTGAATCAATACAGGGATGTCATTCTACAGATACTTCTAGGTCAGGTTTTATTTCTCGTCCATGACAAAGTTAATGTAAACATTTTAATGTTAACTGTCTAATCAATATGATGTGACTAATGTTCAGTCTCCGATGACAGGCAGATGGATTTTTTTTTTTTTTTTTTTTTTTTTTTTTAGGGTCAAACATGACGTTTAAATATAACCAGTAGATTTTAACGAGGGTTAAACAGCGAAGGGACCCGATAGCCATTTAAATCAATGTCAAAGGTCAAACATTGGGCGCAACTGAAAATGTCTACCGCCCTACATTCCCCGGGGGTAGGGGTAGAGGCCGAAGGACTGTACCCTGATCGGCCTAATATCAGAAAGCGGTTGATGACGTAAAAAAACTATTAAAACAAAAAGGTCGGTTCTGTATTTCGAAAACAAAATTCCAATGACCATTATGAAAAACAAATAAATATATTAAGTACCTTCAAAAGGTGACTGGATAAAGCCTTTTTAGATCAAGCGTACGGTGTATTTGCATGTACAAAATAAACTACCGGTTTACTCCAACGGTCACATCATTTTACAGCACCTCCAAAAGTGTCCACTTCGTTTGCTCCAAATCAAGAAACATGGTGCACTTTGTGCAGACACGCGAAAAGCTGTCTTACTTTTATCAATATTACGAAACAAAAAACAAAAAATAATAAAAAACGTTTCCCCTTTGGTGACGTAAGGCCCCACCCTAGAAAGTGTTTCATTTCGCGCACTGTTATTTCCAACAACAGCCTTTAGCTTGGCAGTTATGATGATCCAGTGACAAAATGAAAACCCACTGCCTTGGAGACATTGACAAAACATCTATACAGACAGATGACAAATTATTTCCTTTTATATATATATATTTGAGGGTGGAGTTTGCGCACCGACGGCTGATGCATGTGTTTGTTATTTAGCATTTCGACGACGAGGTTTTTCTGCTCGCATTGTGGAGACTCAAAACAGCTACTGGTGTCAGGATTTAGATTTTCCATGGTAGAAGTGACGTAATTATTGTCATGCATGAGTACCGTGAATTGCAATTATTATTTGTAGTCAAATATGAGTTTAGCTTTTGACACAGAGCCGAAGAGAATCTATAGTTAAATTGGACAGTTTATATTTTGAGCCGTTTTCATAAAGACTGGTTGGAAAAAGCGCTCAAAACGTCGACCAATTCTCTGAGCAGAAAAAAAAGAAAACTTATTCGTTTTAATGGTAAAACTGATAGAAAAAACACAATATAATAGTTGTCTCTTTCCAATCGATCGAAATTGTTTATTTTTAAGGTTTAGTTTGAATCACTATGTATTAGAAGATGTCCTTGAACACTCTATCAATGGTCAGAATTGATGCGGATCACGGGTCCTGACCCAGGATTCTGAGTCAAGATGAATCGGATTCTAAAATGCCTCCGGGTTCCGGGTGAGTCCCGTTCCCGGAATACAGGGACATGCTAACCCGGATTTCTGAGTCTGACCACATTGGGATCCAGATCCGGGTGAACTCTGACCCCGTTTTAGTCTTTTTGGCGAGTACACGCACAAACTACTGCTTTAGTCTTCGCGAGTGTCCATTTGTTTGGAGACGATTTCAATATATTTTAAGGTAGTGTTTTATCATTTATAGATGTATCAGTTACGGTGGTTGCATTGGTGTATTTTGTTGTTGATGTTCATATGGACATTCGTATGAAACAGAGAGATGATTTCTAGCCCAGGTATATGCTCGACTGAAATATGAATAAGAAATGGTGTGTTATAATAATTAAAAGCATGCATTTGAGTTTATTTCGCTATATTCGGCTTCTTGCCCTTACTTAAAGAATGATATAAAGACTTTGTGTAAAGACCATACTATGTAAAGACAACTCAGTACAAGACCACGAAAGTACATTGATTTATTGTGAAACTCGTGTCCTAGTCCGCAGGTATATGGCATAAAGGCGTTATTAGAACGTATTCAGTTGGTAGTTAAACGATAGCAACATTTATGAAATTGTAAATTATTAGTTGTAACTGAAAAACAAATATATTCTGCTCCCATCATAAACCGTTTACACATGAAGAATGACTTTAGGTGTATTTGTAAACAGAGACAGGCGTCTGGGATTTCGTAAAAGCTGCTTTTTTAGACGACATATGCTCCGTATCCATTACTTGGAGTTAGTTAAAAGAATACTTTCAACACATTGCCCGATAATGAAATGGGGGAGGGTAAATTCAACAATCTTGAATCCATTTCAAGAAATATTAAAAGCCTATAAGTAATATCATCGTCTTCACTGAACATTATATCTAAATATAAAGATGCCAAATTCTCCTTGCAAGGAAATCAAACTCCTATTTTGTTATTAAAAAAATGAAAGCTTGATATCGAGACACGATGCTGAAACGTGTAGAAATAAAGATTTTGCATGGATTGTATACCACGACGGGGAATTTGCGGTAACACTATTTAATTACCGATATGTGAGGGGGTATGGGATCCAGCGGTCTAACAGCTCGACGTTTCGACCACTAACATGCTCAGATCTTCATGCGTGGACATTTTGTTTACGTGGGACCTACAAGACTTTCTCTTAGAACTGCAACTTTTTTTCCTGGGGCGATGTGGGGGGTGTTATGTTTTTGCAATGTTTTTAACGAAGAAAGTCCAACCGGAGTTAAATAATTATTTAGCATGAGACTGCATATTCATTATAGACAATATTTTTAATAATTTTAAGTTAAGGAAAAAAATAAAGTCTCTATCTGGGATACGGTTAATTAACTTATATAATTATCAGAACCATTGTGTGTGTGAATAAACAACCAACGACTCTAC
Source organism: Marthasterias glacialis (assembly GCA_911728455.2). Taxonomy (NCBI): domain Eukaryota; kingdom Metazoa; phylum Echinodermata; class Asteroidea; order Forcipulatida; family Asteriidae; genus Marthasterias; species Marthasterias glacialis. The sequence continues at coordinate 13,734,719 of OU452229.1, forward strand.
GGTATACATACCGGTGTTTGTCCTACAACACAATACTAAACAACCTCACTAATGAATGCAAATTCATGAATGTTCCCTTCTCAACATGAGGTAAACTGGTTTTATCTACAAATTGGATGTCTGCAATATTTGACAAAGGCTTCGGATCAGATCGGCTTGGAATAACAATAGTCCGAGGGACCATGAAGAATGTTGATCATCTAAATTATTGCTCAGGGCTATTTTGACGTGGTTTATACCTGTCAGAGATGTATTGATTTTGAGCACGTTTTCCGTCACCGCAATCGCATATACTAGTAAGTCTGCGATAGGCTACCTCGCTCGGTCAGTGACAAATGGGCCTATCTTCTTGATTTGATATTTCCTATAGAAGGGGGGAAAGCATAAATTAGTGACTTGAACACCTGTGTCCCATCAGTAATACAATGTCACATGGTTTGATGAGGTTTCCATAAAGCCGAGTTTATTGAAGTTCAGACTCTACACAGTTTCGATTCATGATTTTTTTTTTTTATAGTCGGTTTACTTTTTTTTCTGTTTTGGTCACATTCGTAGTTATAGTGAAGGTAAGATGCGGTTTGTCCGTCTTTGTTATGCGTTGTAATGACACATACACTGTAAAAACAGACAATTTCAGCTTAAGGTGAAAACAATCTGCGAGATGAATGTATTGTCTCTTGCACTTATCTTCTTGTTAGTTTTCTTCCTTTTATTTTCATGAATTCCCCTTAACTTGAATAAAGCGATACAAACGCAAAGACTTATTGGAAGACCTGTCTCTGAATCCTCATCATTTCCAAGGTACAGACGTTAGTGTTTGCGATGTGTTTAAGGCAACTTCAGGGTCAAGAAATAGCAGTGGGGGAGGGGGGAGGGGGTTAACCCATGTCCGGGTCATTCTGACACGCAATCGTGATCAATGGTGTATTTTGTTCGCAAAAGCCAACAATGATATTAATAAAACCTTGTGATTGGTGTTGCCGAATATGTAAGTCCGGGGGAGGCAGGGATGGAGTGAGCAAGTTACGGGTCAGTCAGACTCGGTTTCCGGGTCGTACTGACTCAGGAACAAGGTCAGTTGTCAGCTGTGATTTATACGAAGTTCGGTAATATTATCTAAAAAAAACTTCTGGGTCAACCCAGATCAGGTCGGCTTGACCTGGTTTCCGAATAGGTCGCTTTTGTTTTAGAGGAACTCGATCAAAAATCTGCAAACCATCCTTCGTAATCAGAGTGTTATCATTTTTGTTATTTGTGACACTAATATCACCAACACGCCTGGAGGCCACGTCACCGAATGCTGCGATTGACTTACGACATGCATGTGCAACATCACTAATGAAATACTATTAGCGAGGACTCCGCACGCCAGTGAAAAATGAGAAATCATCCCACGGAATAAACTTTCATTTTACCTTTACCCCCCCCCCCCCCCCCCCACGGAAGATGGAGTGAAAAAAAGAAAGGAAACAAACCCGGAAAACGTCCCACAGGTGTGGACAACACATACATCTCCAAGAATTGGCGCTGGAATATCTCAGTAACCTAAGGTTGTATACATTGTTGATTATTACTGGAAGAAAACGTAAATTGGTTTGAATCAAATTGTTTTCATTAAAAAGGTTCCGTGTGTTGAGTTGTTGTTGGTGGTGTTGCTGTTGCGGAAAAACAATTGCTGGATTGTGTTTTCAATGATTACCACCACTCATGAATCATTCACTGCTCTGGAAACATCATTTTTTGCAGATAATATACACCGTCATGTTTGTTTTACTTATATGCTCTGTGGACAAGCCAGTGTTAACTTTTTAAAAACAGTCCCTTTTGAAACATTGTTTTTTCTATTTATTTATTTAGGCCTATTGTTGTTTTATTTTTTGAATGTTTTTATTTATTTATCTATTGTTCGATTGTTAATTTATTTGTTTTCTTGCGTGCCTCCTTGATTGCTTGTCCGTTGCTTTCTTGCCTGCGCTGTTCATTTCTTTATTTATTTATATTTTATTGTTATTACTATTATTCTGTTGTTTGTTTGTTTGTTTGTTTGTTGGGTTGTTTGTTTTGTTGCTGGAGGTTTTTTTTATATATATATATTTTTTTTTTTATTTTTTTTTTTTAAGTTTTTATTTTTTATTTTTTTTATTAGTCACAGTGTTTATCAGACAACCAATGAAAACAACGACTGAGAACGAACGATGACAATTATTTGTTTCATTATTTGTTTATTTAGTTGTAATTTGTTTTTATTTGCATCAACACACTCTTTTTAGCTCTCTAGTCCAAGTCGGGCATCAGAACAACCCGATGAAGCCAGATAATCCATTCCCAAAATTGAGATAAAAGCAAGAATCTTAACCGGACTGTTGGACCTCGTATTTACCCTGCTCTCCCCCATCTTCCCAGCCCCTCCCCCCACCACCACCACCATAAAAAAAAGAAAAAAAAAAAAAAAAAAAAAACACGCGTTTGGTAATTCAAGTCTTGCATAATTAATTAACACTTCAAAGACAAAATACATTATGAGTTTCTGATATCAAAGTTGAAAAAAATAAAATAAAAATGAAGACCCGCTTATCACCATTGCTTACTTCGAACGCGTAAAAAGTCCCCGCCATACCCTGAACAATGTGTCGCCGTTTTCCCTGAAATGTGATCACTTTCAGTTCGATGTCTTTTCACAAGTTGCCGGGATGATGTACCTTTAATTATTATGGTTCAGTCTCGCTTGAATGTAACCATACTGGCATGAAATATATAGCTGCATGTAATTGCTCTTAATTTCTGATGGTTGTATCTCTGCAACAAGAATGATATCCTGCAGCACTAGCCAAGGGATTTCTGTCAGTATATAATAGCAATCCATTGGTATACACACACTCAGTATCAGTTAACAGTGACATACACAATCTGATGAACCAGGGGCTAGCTGTTGGGATAACACTTCAAAACACTTTAAATGATTTTGTCGTCATTGTTTGATTTTATTTCATTTGTGCAGATGGATGTAGCTGCCTAGGGTGCTCCCTGCAACTGCCACGTATCGACTGTAGAAGCAATTGCATTCGCACACCAGTTATGGCGAATATAACATTTCCTGTTGACGGGCAACTATATTAAGTTAGTCATAACGGGCTCCTTTACATCTATTGCGCAGCCATCTTGTTTTTCTTGTCTTCATTCCCATCAACGTATTACAACCCAGAGCGAGGCTCAGAGAGGGATCTAAGTAGTGTAGTTTTAGTATTACGTTTACAGAGCGCACAAAAGCACCAGACTTTCCATGGTGGTGCATTAGGTCATACCAATCAATTTGAGAAGGAGTCCCCCTAAAAAAAAAATAATAATAAAATAACAATAATAATAATAATAATAATAATAACTAAAAAAAAATATAATAATAATAATAATAAATAAAACTGTTTGGAATTCAAAATGGCTGTCGTTTACATTCAAATGCACATAACTTATTTAAACATAAAATGTTGTAGTTTGATTTTGATTGAGGATTTTATGATGTAAGGCAATGCTCTTAAAACCATATGATGTATTTAAGATATGTCACAACTGCAAGATGGCTTCTTACCATCTGCGAGTCGCCTAAAGAGAGCCCTGCATAAAATCACAGTAACTCACGGTGAATCTGACTCCCAAAATCGTGACGTCACGTGACGTCACGTTATTAAGCGCACTCTTCCTTTTATGAAGGTACTTCCAATCATTCAACGGTGTATGTTACTGTGATGGTTTGCTGAATTGTGAAGGGATTATTTTGAGGAATGGAAACGTCATTTCCATTCCCCAAATATCCACTCAACAAGACAAAAAAAACTTCAGTTCAACAACGTTAGTACCCACTATACAAGTCACGTGATGACATGTAAACATTGGACGCCCAATCGGTCTATTGTGGTTTAGTGGGCGGGCTTGGGGGGGGGGGGGCATCTCAAAATGATGATTCCTCAACTTTGAAAGTGTTTCAGACGGGGGAAAAACAGGTCACGTTTTCGAAAACCGATGTAGTTTAAATGTAGCAATTGGTGATAATGTTTACTTTATTTTTAAAGTGCGCTACTCGCACTTATTTTATGACCCTTTAAACTTTAAAGTTTGATTTGGTCCAGAACTGTGACAGGAACTTGAAATATATTTTTTGAGCCCCTTACGGCTTAGTAAGCGCAAGCAAAATAAAAATGAAACTAAAACATCTGCCTCTCACGGGGTCTCACTGCGTGAGAATGTTTTCCTAACATTTCCTGTGTAATACACACCTTGATACAGACGATTCCATCCAAACAAATTTGTCCTTTTGCTTGCAGGGTTGTTATTACTATTGACATTTTTTTTATCATTCTGCAGACGGTTTGCTTTTTTCCCCCCTACCGTTAAAAATCACAGTAACTGTACCGGGGTTTGAAGGTCGAAATTGTCTGGTATCCTGTCAGTTAAATGACAATCAGTACTGCTATTGCGCATGGGGTATTCGACAAAATGGTGATATGGTGATACTAAAACAAACCTCTCGTACTCCAATAACCCTATCAGGACCGTTTTTTTTTTTTTTTTTTTTTTTTTTTTTTTGATGTACGGGGATCGGGGGGGGGGGGGCACATACCCCGTATTTTCCAAAGTGTTTAACCGATTTTGATGAAACTTGCCACAAATGTTCATTTCACCGTGTTTTTCCCATTATTTTTTGGTCATAAATCGTGTTTTTTCGTCCGAATGTTTTGAAACTTGGCAAACTTGTACATTTGAACAAGATCCATACAATTTGAACCTAATTTAGTTAATGAAGTCACCTTTGGGGGCGTTATAATCCATTAATTTATCCCATTTTTTTTTCTAACTTTAAAGTCAAAATGGCCGCCGCCAAGGGCCCAGGGAGAAGTAATTACGACTTAATTGACAAATCTAAATATTTTTTGGGTCTGAAAAGTAAGAAATTAGCATGTTGAAAATATTCCATTGTTAAAAAACTTGATATAATTTGACCCCATAATTACAGGCTAAAAACACAAAATCCAAGATGGCTACCAAAAATGGCGGCCATTTTGAATTCCCAAAACCATTTCAGACTATCACGTGACTCATCACTATCACTTTTCTGGCAAAGAAAACAAAAATAAGTGGAAACTATGTTCAAAAAGTAAAAAGAAAATCACTAGAAAACAGTAAAACTCGTGTGACCCAAGGTCAAACAAATGGTTGCTATGGCAACAGCTAACCCCTGGTATCAATTATTTTTTGCCAACATGATCCTAGATAATTATATTTTTGGGAAAAGTCAAAAAATGTTGGTAGGGGGGCACATTGTGCACCCCCACCCCCGGTCCTGATAAGGTTAAGATATTTCAAAAAAATAAAAGAACAAAAAACATAATAATAAAAACAAATAAATATATATATAAGTACCACACAAAGCAAACAAGTTTTCATTCAACGACAGAAAAAAGTAGACTTGGGCAGCATTTGTTATTTTCATGTTATTATCGATGACACGTTCCAACAAAGTTTCTAGACGCTGTACTTCATTTGCTTTTAATATACACGTCACTTTGGTCATGTTTAATCGATAACCTTTTACGAACAAGAGAGGGCACACATCATGGGGTTGTTTAAGGCCTTTAGTATGCCTCGGTTATTGCTGTCCAAAAATACCATGATTCCAAGAACCCACATCCCTCACCCACCTTCCAAATCTCCCTTTAGGTTGATTTTGCTTTTTGGTGCTAAATTATATTGCTAAAATTGTAACGGCCGAATTTTATGGGGTTTTCACAGGTGTGTTGCGAGTTGTTTTGTTCTAAACTAGAGGGCGTCAATTAATTGATTCTGCAAATACGCAAAATGAATTATTTTCAGTAGGTATCAATCAGTGGGTAAAAATAGTGGGTAATTTACTTGAGTTTAGCGAATGCATAAAGTGAATGTGAACACTGTGAAGCAACTGGGATGTTTAAATGAGGCCTGTAGTTCCCGTCGTCGAGAAACCAAGTTAATCTGTACTTAACCCACATTACAGACGCAGCAGATTTAAAGGTTTCAATATTTTAGAGTGCAGAACACTGTATGATACAATGGCAGAATGAGTGGAAGAGTTTCCTTAGTACTGAAATGTGTCAAAAGAACAATGGAAGAGGTTGGATTTTCCTTCATTCCCCCCTTTTACCCATTAACCAAGGTGTCGACTAGGCTTTTCAGCTTAAAACGGAAACAATCACGCACTCTAAAAACTAACTTAGTCAAAACAGCGTTAATTAGTCCTTTTAGACCACATTTTTACTACAATTTGTCAAAAATGGTATAAAATGACTAATTAAGGCTGTTTTGACTAACTGTAGTTTTAAAGTGCGGGTTTTGCAATTTTATGAAAGGTTTAGTCTTTAGAAACTCAACTCAACTTTGTTGGCAAGAGGGGACATCGCGAATCGCGAAAAAAATTGATAATGATAACAATAATAAACAAATATTAATAATAATAATACTAAATGGAATTTAAAAAGTGACACAATGGTAAAATGTAGGATTGGTTTTAAGCAGTGTTCTTTCTTTGTGCAATTCAAAATTATTCTTGAAAAAACAAAATTGCAAACATTTGGGCTCAATCCGTCGTCCGAAATAGTGAAAAATGGTTCACACTTTTTAGCACGTAAACACATAATGTCCTTAATTTCTATTGTTACAATCATTAAAATCGGGGTCTTCAAATTCCATCTTCTCGACTTTGACAGTATTTCAGACAAAAATATTTCTATGGAAGACTGGCACTGTATGAACTACATAACCAGTAAGCTTGCAGACTTATACTAGTTACAACAAAACTAGATGAATACCAATCAAGTATTCTACCTTTAAGATGTCATGATTATTTTCCTGAAAATATGTGCAGAATTGTACTTTGTTGATACCGAATAAATATAATGCATGCGACATCGCACAGTTTATTACGAACATGTGCGCATCTAATTGTTTGGAAGAAAAATTTGGGAGATCGTTGCGAATGCTATTGCATACATTATTTTTTATAATACAACGTTCTTGAAGAAGAGGTCAACCCAACTCCCCTCGATTTTCCCGTGTCGTAGCAAAAACAAAAATAAAAGAAATAATAATAATAATAGAGAGATCTCTTGAAAAAAAAAAAAAAAAAAGCTAAAAATGAAAACGAATTACTTGTCTGACTTTGTTGAGTTGTGAAATTTTTATTATGTAACTAACAATTCCTTTATTCACACCCACCCTTTTCCCCGCTCTCCAAATTAATAACAGAAATGAAAAGTAAAAAAAAAAAAAAAAAAAAAAAAATGAAAATTTTAAAAACATTACTCTATGGAAAAAACATGTGTTTGACGAAGTTTTTAAATATGTAAAAAAAAGAGAATAATCACGAGTAGAATGATAAGCAACAGTAGGGAAACATAGCTCCCCATATCTGCTTGAGGGCGCTGTTAAACATGCCCTATGCTTCCGTCGTCCTTCATCGTTTTGACCACACCACTGGCCTACAATGTTAACAACCAAAATGTTTACACCGGCTCTCAGAGATCATTATAACCTCTTACATCAAATTGCTGTTCTCCAAAGAGCTACAGAGCCTTGGCATTCTTGCAGGCACGGTTTGTACACAGCTTGAAGGAGGAAAACATAACAACTGGCACTTTGTGGAGATTACACCGTCTGATGTTTATCTTTTTGATATGAAAAAAGGGGTCACATCTCAAAACTTGTTCAGATGTTATTCTTACAGTTTGTGCTTGTATTTGTTAAATGATAGCACAATGGACAATTCTCAGAAGACCAGTGTAGCATCTTGCCTGCCAGGAAATGCTCTGGAATGTACAAGGTCACGCTTTCTGTGAACAACATGCAATCAATTTCCCCGTTACATGACGTCATCGAGAATTCAAGAATGAAAACTGGGATGAAATTAGTAGAGAAGTTCGTCACTTACCAGTTTGTGAAATTGGTCTAAACTCTGATGACAACCTGTGGGTTACGCAGATCCACAGATAAAACACACTCCACATTCCATAGATCTCCGTGCTTGCTCAATGGACAGAAGTCTCTGAACCGGCCACCTCATCACTTTGACACAAAATGGCGTAGGGCACACTCATCATTAAGCCAGGATTAGCCTTCAAGACTAGTCTCTTGTCAAATCGTTAAGTAGAACGACTTAACATTGTCTTTGTTTTACCTAACAAAAAAATGGGCCAAAAGTTCTCAACTTTAAAATAACAGTACTAAACAAAGTCACTCTATGTAAAACAATTCGTTTCACTAGTCTCTGGTCAAACCGCTAAGTTGGACGACTCCACATGTTCAAGGTATATCTACCAGCACGGGGTTCTTGGCCACGACTTCTCATCTTCACATAACAATACGAAGCCACTCAATGGAAGTTATTCGTTGATACAAAAATGTTTGTTTCTCACCAAACAATACGAATTGGACAAGAATACGAGCAGTCCACATTCCACAGATGATCACCATACACCAGTACGTGTCCCATCACTTCCTTTTGACACCAGAACACGCAACACCAGCATTTTGGAGGGTCGAAATAAGTTATGGTGATTTTCGACGTCTTCGCCATACTATCCATTGGTCCCATGTTGACTTCCTAAAATAAATGAGGTTTCAGATTGAAACTAGTCAATAATGTGTTCAATAATTATTAATCATGTACTTTATCTATCTTTACAGTCACCTCTTTACGTTTTAATTCTCCGGTTTTCTTCCTCTGTTGATGAACAATCATCTTAATCGTCAGGGTCATTTTTTTGAGGCTGCAGCTTTCCGGCATTTTGATGGGTCCATCCCTGCCAAAAGCAAGGGCGCCCTCTCTGTCACGTCTGTCAAGCTACCTACACATGCCTCATTTTTTGAGTTCAAGTCTTCCCAGTAGATTCTTATTGCAGCCTTGGGGCATGCCAATAATCACACCAAGTAATAAACATCCAGACGATAATCCCCAAATTGTATCTGCAAATATGAATCCACGAATGATTTACACACAGTAAGGATGTGAGTAATCGTTTTATTTCTGTGTTCAAGGAACACAACTATTGTTAATATCAGACTCGAGTCACACCATTAGGGTCAAGCTACTGGTCTGTTGCACACAGAGGTCAAGCAGAGCCTATTTTTTCTAATAAGCCACGACCACATCATTTGCAAAATAATGAAGGTCTGCCCCATAGACTGATTTCTGACCATTCATTAAACAACTGCCAGGAATCCAGTACAAGGAACTAAAGAGCGGGTTAATAAAAGGTTCTTCAAGAACTAGAGTAGTGGCATGAATTGGTATCTACATATGCCGTGAGATTCGTGGATACCCCCACCCCTCCGGCCAAACCCCGGTACCTATTAATCGGCATCAATTTGCCTGACAATTCGCAAACCTTTCCACTAACATCGACCCCTATTTTGGTATTAGCGGCACAGAGTATCGTGAAAGTTAAAACCAAAGTTTATAGGGCGCCAAAGGCGCAAGATGGGGAACAAAATTGTAAATATGTACGGAAATATTTCCGTAAATTATTAGGTGTGACGTCCCGTCATACTCACTATATTGACTTTGTACGCAACTTCCCCTCAATTTAATTTGGATGTGAACAAGGCGAATTATCAAATGTAACATATTCAGCCCCCCCCCCCCTCTTTACGATTTGCTTTTCCTTTTTCTTTAATTACTTAAAAAGTAAATTTGAATCTCCAGACGAGTAGTGGTTTCAAACCGAACGATACATCACCAATGCATCAAAACTGTGATGTAATTGATCTAAATTAATTTCCGATGATCTCATTTACGCTAATCTAATTTATTAATCTTCATGGGGGAAAAAAACTGGTGAAGCGTCTCAAAGAATGTCAAGAGAAAATTCGACACAAACAAACATCACCCGATTATATTAATATCTACTGATATGCCTCATATCAATGATGCAAGAACCTATACATGTGACACTATCCTAATTGTCGCTTCTGAGTAGAATTGTGCCGTATATAGACAGAACAAGATATCGCCCGATTGATCTGACGTATAATGAAATATCAAAATGAACTTCCATTGAATACAAAAAATAAAAAAATAAAAAAACAACACGTAGCTGCTGATAAGTTTGATGGTTTGATTAATACGCCTACTCGAAATTTCAATGTCTGTTTTAGATCAGCCCTACTTTCGGCTACGAAACAATCTAAGACCCTGCGGTGTATCGAAGCGATTTATTACAACAAGTTTGTAAACAAAGGTCGTTTTTGAATCAGTGGACAAAAAAAGAGGCGAATCATGTAGACGGAGATGTGAGCGTTTATGAATTTTCCCTTTTACGGGTGAACCCGCTAAATAGTGAACATGTACAAGAATAATTAATATTTCGGATGCCCTTCTTAAAAAAAATAGAGGGTCATTACTGACAGAATTTGTGGAAATATGGCCAAACTTGTAGCGTGGGGTTGTTGACTTGTGTTTTTATATGGGGTAAGACAGGCTGTGGTGGATTTGGTACTATTTCAAAGAGGGCGCTCATCACTCATGTATAGCATAGGAACAGATTTATTTGTCAAACACACGTTAATAAAAAAATAAAGGACAAATAAACTGAACATTTTACGGCATTTATTTTTTATTATTTTATTCTTATTTTACTTTTTGAAGAGGCTGCGAGATTTCTAAATGTTCGAGTATTTTTCATTTTTATTTATTTATTAATTATTTTTATTGTTTTTATCATTATTTTTATATTTAGCATGTGGCATGGGTTGCTATTAAATGGAACTTGTATTTAGTTGGGAGCCTCGCTACCACACGGCGTACTCACCTAGATTGTAAATGACGCCCTCAGCGTTCCCCAGGTTTCATTTCAGTAGAAATACTTCCAATCCCTTTTCAAACTCTCTTTTTTCTTCTTTTTTCACCCTTTTTTCAGTCGAATGACTGTAAAACGTTCCATAATGATGACATCATAGGTCGATACCTAATCACAACTATAGCCTTTACTGTAACAACAGTAAGATTGAGGTTTGTGGTTACAATATTTTATTAAATCTGTTTTCAATATGTGGTTATGTGAAGAACGGGAGGTTTACTCGACGTTTCAAACAGTATCATGCTACATTTGTCTTCAGGAGAAAATCAGTTTTAAAAAAATGTAACCATTAGACTAGTTTAGAATGACACTGGAAGGGAAATTTTAGCAGCCAAATCACATCAGCGATGGCAATTTTCGTCCCTTCAAAATAAAGCAAGTCTGTCAACTGACTTTTGCCCAATTCTTGAAGTTGCTAAAAAGCAAATAATGCTAAGCACAAACAGGTTTCGCTCAGCAAATTTGGGTTAGAGGCCGGAACACCCGTATGTGTAAGAGCTTGCGACTTGTTCCTTTCTGTGCGTTATTGCGATTATTGATACCAGCTATAAAGCTTTATATGAAGTGAGTCTTGCAATTCCGGTGGGTACAATTAAAATGTTAAAAATATATTTTTGGAAGGAGTGTTGGCTCACAGAAGAGCCGTTTGATTTGTTTTCAACGTTTCGACTAGCTCCCTCTAGTGGTCTTCAAGCGACCAGGACTTGTTCCTAAGCTCGATTTACTGTTTTTGTTAACTCATAGGCTTTAATGAAATGGGAAGAGTTTAGTATGCTCTGCTACCAGTTTTAAGTTTCATATTCGTTTACAAGTGACATTTTCAAAGAAAACATTGTACCTGTTAATCCTGATGCCACCAAGCGTCCCAAAGCCCTTAAATTTGGGTCCTTTTATTCGGTATTGGTAACAAGTCTGTGTGTACTGGGTATCTATTTACATACATTTTCTGTTCATCGGCCCTCTATTCATTTTGACGCAGTAGGCCTATACATATGCTAACGGATCGATAAAACTTCCGGGAAAAAAGAGAGAGAGAGAGAGAAAAAAAAAAAAAAAAAAAAAAAAAAAACATAAAACAGTCTCGTCAAACTTCTCATCACACAGCAGGCTGGTCGAAGGTTCGGGGGCTAAGATGACACAGTTAATCATTTCGCTTCTATTTTAATGTGGCTGCTCTGACATCTGGACGAGTTTGTTTCATAATCTAGACGCTTTCGGTGTCACGCGCAGCTAGGCTGCTTGGCGGTCTGTCGTCGCCCCGGTTCGGGTCTAAATCATCGCTTTTAAGGATGGAGAGAAAATGCCTTCAAAAAACCACAAATGTTTATGTTTATATTTTAATAAAGTTGATCTTTTATTTATTTTTCAGCGAAAAGAAAATTTAAGTTAATTTATCCTTCGCACTGCAAAATGACATCTAGAAAATAAAGAGTATACATAATTTTCGTGAAGATGATGACAAAGAGAAATTGTTCCAATGACGACTGTACATCACTACTAATGTCATAATACTGTTTAAAAAACACCGAATCAAGCGGTCGGTGAGAGGAAACCTGTGTTTTCCCACAAAATACAGCAAAAACCAAACCTGGAACCTGTAAGTATATTATGTTATCCCGAGTAAGCCATGGAACTTGTTTTATCTATTTTATTTTTTATTTATTTATTCTTATTATTTTATTTTATTATTATTATTATTATTTTTTTTTATTATTTATTTAAATACCGACAACGGTTTATGTTTTGTCAGTTCTGTTTTTGTGTTTTTTCACAAATAGTGGTTATTTCGATAGCGGCAATAGAAATAAGCACTGGTGATTCTGGGTTTTCAACCATACGCTATGTTCTCGACTTTGTCATTATTTTTTTCGGACAGAACGTTTCTCTGGAGGTCAGATACGGTATCAGATTGAAATATAGTACTACTATTTTGTTTCGATGATAAGCTATCACTTGTTCATTTAAGAAACTTGTGTAAGACTGATGGGCTATCAAACAGCAGGCCCTTCTACCTAACGCAAAAGAAGAAAACAAACTTCTCCAATCGCAGTTCAACGAAATTTCTGACTATAATTGTAACCGGGGAAAGATTGACAACCAGAAGAGGACTCAGTGTTTCAGGTTAAACTGATGTAAAACCAGAACTCTGACTATGAATCGTGGACTGTGAGTGAAGCTGGATTCTCTGTAATTGACGCCATGGAAGTGCGCGCGCATCTGTTCGACTCACGCACGTGGTGCGTCAACGCTGGCGTAAGCCAATGGAATCGTCGATCTGGAGTTGCCAAATAGCACGTGATTTCAGGTTTTGTGCAGAGCGAGTTGCTTTACGGCTAGTGACGTCACTTTGTCTCTGTGAATAGGGGGGGGGTGAGGGGGTGAGGGGCGGCGGTGGCGGTGGTGGTGGTGGTGGCGGGGGGGGGGGGGGGCATCTGGTTTGCGTTATGCCAGAAGGAAACGTACAAGTGTTATTGGACATCACCAAACACATACGCATGTCATAACGGTACATAGTCTGTATCAAAAAGACATAAATCCCCGGCATTGTGTAGTCAGCTGATGGCACTTCCGTTGTCACTAGCAACGGGAACAAATGATCAAGCTCTAAGATAGGGGCGCCTGATTAATTTCTCCCTGCTTTCATGACGGACACATAATTTTCTATCTCTACAAGAGGTGGTTAGGAGACGGGTGGATAGTTTTGTTTCCCTGCTACTAAACAGACGGTACAACGACAATTTTAAGTTAGATGTTAAGAAAACACTTTTAAGACAAACAAATTACTGAAATCAGTTCCACTATTTTAAAATAGTAATTATAGCTGTCATGGGGACAGTCTTTCTGATTGTGTCCTGAGACTGCCCACATTTATTCACATAGTGGCTTGTCGTTAACAGACTGTGTGAGTTTCCCCCTTAAAATACCCGAACGCTCGCGAGACGTTCACGGTGTTAACAAATTATTTTGAAGAATGTTATGCCTATCATTCGCCAACTTCCAGAGGTGTGACTAGATTCAGTGGATTGGAATCGAGAATGATTATAAGCAACTTTAAATTGATTGGCATTTGCACAAAAATTGACAAGTGAACCCAAAAGAAGTTGCACTCTTTTTAATTCCATTGCGAAGGAATTCTGTCTCAAAAGAGTGAAAAGAAAATGTCTAAAAGTTAATAACCTATACTGGTTAATGACAAAATAATTATAATAATATTAATAATAAACCATCTTCCTCGTTTCTGAGCCTTTTTTGTTGCTAACAATATTTATTATGGTGTTTTGTTGACAGCAGTAATGGACGATGGAGCCGTGGAGCTCCTAGCCTTTTGTCAAGGCCTTCGAGGCTCAGACAGCTTTGTGTAGCCGCAAAGCGACTGGAACCGGAGACCATGACCCAATTTCATAGAGCTTCTGAAGCAGAAAATAGTGCGAACAATTTTTCTTCTCAGCAAAAATAAGCAGGACACCAGTCACAGATTGTACATGTGATCATGCTAATTTGGCTGGTAAACTTAGTCTGATAAGCACAATTTTGTTGTGATTAGCTACTTTTTGTGCCTAAGCAGCTTTATGAAAGTGGGCCCAAGTCAGAGCGGGTGAGTGGCTTTTGCACGTGGTCTCAAGTTCCAGTCGCTTCGCCTGTTTGAAGTTCCGTACCGAACGTGTAGGTCTACATTTTCAAAATTACAAGCCATAACCTAAACCGAAGACGTGATTTCGAAAAGGACGTTACAACATAGTGCATCATTGGCAAGGAACACACGACAGGAGTGAGCGCTAGAGGGCGACAAACAAGATTTGATAGTATGTATATTAACATTATTGCAACCGTTGTCATGGTTGATAATCTACGGAAATCCCACTCTTATCATGTACGTATACATGATAACTATCGTGTACGTAAACGATAAGAGACTTATCGTGTACTTACATGGAACCATCGTGTACGTCCACGATAGTTATCGTGTACGTACATAATAATTATCGTGTACGTACATGATAATTATCGTGTGCGTACATGATAACGATCGTGTATGTAGTGTACGTACACGATAAGTCTCTTATCGTTTACGTACACGATAGTTATCGTGTACATACACGACAGTTATCATGTACGTACCTGATAAGAGTGGGATTTTTTTTTATTCATGTGGCGGCACTACGCTTCCGAAATAATCAGCGCTTACGAGAAGTAAAAAAAAAGAAGAAGCATTTTACCTGTAATTTTGTTTTTAGAGGATGCGTAGTCAACTACAAGATGGATAATTTGAAAGTTTGAGTGGGGGCAATGTCTCGTATTATGAACAATAGTTGTTTTCCGTCTGAAAGTAATCTCTTAAAATAATGATTTAACGAGCCGTGGGTAAACATCACGAATCAATGTGGACGCTCTCCCCCCCAACCAAAAAAAAAAAAAAACAATAATATTAATAATAATAAATAAATACATAAAATAACATAATCTCTCAATCGGGATCACCTCCTAATTCAAGAAAATTTTTAACAGTTGGTTGGATTGTTTAGTCATTCACAATCACATAGTAATGCCGTCTTCCAAAAATAAATGCTGCTTACCTTTAGAGTGAAGATTTGTTTTTATGAACTTGACCCCTTTCCAATATATACACCACGAGGTGTTTTTTTCGGAAGCACTCAGTCAAAATCTGTTGAAACAAGATTGGCGAAGAAAGTTAATTTCCCCCAAGTGCCGTAATTTGTTTTTTATTAGGTTGATTTTTAACAATGACGTCCCGAAAAGCCTTCAGAGTTGCCGCCACTTGGTCTAAAACGCTAGAGGGGATTTGACCAATGCGTTTGCATCAAAGCAAGAGGTATTAGCACAATCCACCGGGCGAAAAATAGACAGCAATTCTTTTGGTAAAATGTGCATTATCAGCCAAATACACGTCAAATGAGAATGCGTAACGACATAAAACAAAAATACTACTCTGTCACACCAGGCTTTTTGTTATGGGCAACTTGGGTGCAGCCAAACAACCAACATGCAAAAAAGAACACCCCGGTTGCTTTTTTCAGTTGTTTGTCTAACCGTGTGTTTACTATTCCCAAGAAGAAGGGGGGAAAATGAGGAAATCAAATTGGAATTTTTGTGTTTTTTCGTGACGATTGCCTGGAACTAGTTGCCTGATAATTTCCTTGGACTAAAGGTAGCCAGAAACCTGAAAGTAGCTTGAACCTATATCTCATAAGCGCCATATTACACTTCACCCTACCAGGACCGGAGTGGGGTGTACAATGTGCCCACCTACCAAAATGTTCCCCGTAACTTTGTAACGCTTAGTCCGAACACCGCGAAATTTTCTGACTTTTCCCCAAAATATATCTAGAATTATGTTGGAAAAAATATTTGGAGCCGGTGGTTAGCTGTTGCCATGGCAACCATTTGTTTGACCTCGGGTCACGCGATTTTTTAAAATGTTTTTTAGTGATTTGTTTTTACTCTTCGAACATAATTTCCACTTAATTTATTATTATTATTTTTTTTTTTTATCTTTGCAGGTCTCTATTTAGGTCTTAAGCTACTTTTAGGGACCACAACACTCGTGTGACATGGCCCATCGAGTCAAAATGTTTCTATGCACGATAAACTATGCTGTAATCGTTTTGAACCTCGTGATTCAAACATTGTCCAAGTTACACTTCCAAGCCCATTTCTAGTGTCATTGAAAAATCGACTGCTTTCTTTATAAAAAATACAACATAAATAAAAAATATAAAAAAAAACATCAAAACAATAATACTAACAAGATATTTTATTAACAAATTGTTATTTTTTAGATTAGTATTAAAAGACAAACATTCGGGGATCGATTCATCAATGGCAAAGCCAGCTCGCTCGTTGATTGCGGAAAAAAAAACATAGTTAGAGAACATTTTTTGGAAGTCCTTGTTTACCATTTGAACAGCTGCTTCAAAACTAACGGCACTTCCGATCAGTAATTGCAGGTATAACTGTCAGAGAAATAAAACAGTTTTTTTTTTACGGGAACGGATAAGTTGGAAATCATCGGGTCAAAAGAATAGCATACTTTAGTTCTGATACTGGGTCTGTGCCCATGGGAGTTGTGAACCCCTTTGTGGTCAATCTGATCCAGTTCAAAGTGGAATATTACTGGGAGCTCATTTTGGGATCAAATTGACCTGGGTAGAGCTGTTTAATAGGGAACCGAATTGGGGCTGCATTCCTGTTTCGGTCAGTGTGACCCAGGTCAGAATTGATTTTTGATCCGTAGTTTTAGGGGGCCAGACTCATATAGTGGTCAGGCTCTGACCCAGTTAGAAATTCATTAAGGAAACTGGGCTTCCAAGGAGGGAGCTGCGTTCCTGGGCCGATGTTGAAACCACGGCTTAGGCCTCGACGCCTGCTGAGGCACCGTCCTCGTGTTTGAAGCCCTGTTACAAAAGTGTACGTTTCTTTTTTAAATGACTGACGGGGCCCAATCCGGAGCCTTTAAAGCCGAAGCCGTGATTTCGAAAAGGGCCCGAGTTCGGTCAGTGTGACCCATTTCAGAATCAACCAGGAAACCGAGATCTCACGGAGCAGGATTCTTATTTCGGTTAGGAGTGTAACCCTGGTCAGAATTAATCAAAGAATCAACGCCAAAGGGAGCCACGTGCTCATATTTTTGGGGTCAGTTCTGATCCGGGTCCATCATTACCCTTTGTGAAAAACGCCGGTCATTTTATCTGTACACATTTCCCTAAGTTCACGACATCAATCCAGATGATGATATTTTCACAGAAGACTGATGGACAACAGCAAAATTCTCAGCTTAAAAATCAACAGTCTCTATCCAAATTGCGAACTGACCATTTAGGTGTCAGAACTATAGACGTCTGTGAATGTGAGAGCGGCTGCTGATAACGAGCGGCTGAAGACTGATGCTACATTACATCCCCCATAGGCCTATCGGGTTTTTTGTTCAGCGTAACACATCTTGTTTGTGTGTATATATTTTTTTTTTTTTTTTTTTATTTCTTTATTATTTTCTTCTTCAAGACTATTTCATTTCCGTTATTTAGTTGTCAATAACACACCCTAATGACCAGTCTTTGAAATCAGTCTTTTTTCGTTTGTTTGTTTGTTGGGTGGGTTGTTTGTTTAAAAATAAAGGTGTTTCCAAAAAAAATAAAAAAAATAAAAAAATAAAAAAATAAATAAATAAATAAATAAATAACGGTTTATGCTTTGACATGAATTTCGCTGCGACGAAATAAACACAAGCAACGATCATTTTGAGGTTCATCGAAAGCTGTGTTCTCGACATTGACATTAATTATTTTCATTTGGCTGTCTTCATATGTAGCGTTGGTACTGTTATGACGTCGTTTATGATCATCAGTGAGCTCTTAGGTTGAGACTATTTATTTACCCCTCAGTGATTACTAATCCCGTATTTTCTCTTTGACAACAGTATCACATTATATTTATCATCATACTAAATTCCATAAACTATGAAAGATAGATGGATTCATAGACTAAACAATAATGCACATCCGGGTTTTTTTTTTATTTTTTTTTTTAGCTTTTTTTTTTTTTTTTTTTTTTTTTTTTTTCTTCTTTTCGTTATTTTACCTTCACTTGGAATGAGGAAAACGGACACTATACAATATCTTGCCCATACATCTTATTTATCAGCCTTTCTTTATTTGCTAGTATTTAAAAAAAAAAGAAGCTTAAATTTGACAATCCATTCCGAGCTGGCTTTTGAACAACATGACACACAGCTCAATTGAAATGAGACAGAAGAAGAAGAATGTATAGATATTCATAATAGTAACCTTTTAGGTTTTTGTTAATGGAACCTTTGGGTTGGGGTGTCAAGAAACTCGTACCTGCATTAGATGTAAAGAACGTATAAACACAAAACACAGCTTGATAAATAATAGTCGGTGTTCAGTATCACGAAGTCAACGACTTCCTTTTATCTTCTCCTCCTCAAGGACGGCATAAAGATCTGGTGAGTGGGTTTTATCCATCTTTTTCTTTCTCAGCTTAGATGTCTTTCTTGTTTATGAAGAACGAGTATACGTGACGATGTTCATCGGCAATTAATTGTCCTTTGTTCTTCTCTTATACAACGATTTTTTTAAGAAACAAATCCTTCATTGTTATCCATAATTCTACGAAATCAATTGGCGGCTTTCTCACGACAACTGAAATTAATAGAAATTGTTATAAGAACATAAATTTATATTATATTTTATAAAATATATTAAATTTTATTAGATTGTCAGTAACCAAGCAGGGGTCGACGTTTCGAGATTCAAAGAATGATAACAAGAACACGAAAAAAAAAAAAAAAAAACATCCTCAAAATCTGAGACGAAAAAGTACCCTCCGTGGCAACATGCTCAGGTAAAATTAACAAATAAACGCCCCCAAGAAAAAAACAAATAACGATGACGCCTATTAACATTGAGGGCGTTTCGTCACCCGCCGGAGTAGAGATTTCTGCAAATAAACCTGCGCCAACTACAGTTCCTACGAACGCAAAATGGCCCACGCTAAGTTTCTAGTTTCAATGTATTCTCAGTAGTTACCCGGGCCAAATTTCATGAAACTGTTAATGCAGTCCCAACAATGTAAACCGTACAGTACTTCGGCTGCCAGTCTAACCTATATTTCTGCTAAGCCGAATTTGTCTGTGCTTAGCACGTCTTTGTGCTACAGTCTTTACGGAATTGGGCTCCATTAGCATGATACGTCTTGAAGTATCAAAAAAAAAATAGATAGATATATATATATATTGAAAACCGTCGAGGATGGGGTGGGGTGGAGGATGGGGGTGGATGATTGAGGGGGGGGGGTATGGAGGATGAGAGTAGGGTAGTTTAATCTATCTTAATACTGCCCTGGGTCCGATTTCAATCTACCCCGAGAAGAACACGGCTCTTCTACCGGGAGACTTTGTACCAACTTCTTCATTTTGTGTTGCTTCGTATACATCTTCACTTGATAATATTCAAAGTTTAAAATATCTTTCAGCAAGTACCGGGTGGGGAAATTAACTGCAATGATTTCAATCGATAAAGCCGTCAGAGTTAGTAGCTCAGATCAACTTTGCTTTTGTGTCTTCTAAAGACAGAGAACGTGACTTGGGAGAAAATTTATTTAGTTTTAACCTTTTACAGTTCCTGTAGATTCCATCCTTCAGAGAAATATTTCCGTCTTAATTTGTCATCGTAAAAAAAACAGTATTTTTGAAGGCTCTCCACCCAAAACGCCATTATACTTCGATCACAGCAAAATCATTGTTCAAATACTTTTACGCGAGACAATCGTTGTTCATTGTTTGCATTTATAAATGCGATTTTTAAGACTGGCTGAATGGTGTATTTATTGAAAACTAGAGGATAGGAAAAAAGGTAATCATTAAAAAAAAGGTAATAATAATAATAATAATAAAAACAAACAAACAAACAAACAAACAAACAAACAAACAATTGTATACTATCCACGCGCATGGACTGAGCATAACAATGTACTCAAGTCGACACACAGATTGGATTGCGATATTCAATGGATTTTAGGAAATTATGATTTCTCAGAGCGAGATACAGAACAATAATTTATCGTATTTGTTTTAAACTCACATACGGCCAGTTCAAATCAAATTAAATGTTCTCATTACCACCCGTTCCGATTTTCACGCACGCCCTTTTATACTTTTTATGTTTTACATATTTGGTTTTTTTTCTGATTTTTTTTTTCCATTAAAAGTATAAATTTTGTTTAAACAAAATGTTCACTAAATCCATAAGTGAAACAAATCTGATTTTATGCTCAACAGAAAATGTGTAATTACTGTGTGATGGTGCCCAAGACGTCTTCGCATCAGTACCACGTCAATTTGTCATGATGCTTTTAGTTTTAATCACTGTATTTTCCTATTCTAGGTCTAGCACCCTACATCGCTCAGACCTCGGCTCCCTCACACACTTTGGATGCTAATTTGTGGAACAAGCTGCCGGGTGCCATCGGGGAAGCGGCGTTCACAACCACCTTCGTTTTATTTTTATTTTTTATTTCTTTATATTTTTGTTGTTGACTGTGATGTGATGTGTTTGTAGAGCACCAAATGCCCATTATTAATATCAATTACATAATATAACATGTTAACTCCCCTCCCCACCGTTTTTGTGTTATTTTTTTTCTTTTCTTTTGTTTCAATCTGAGGTTAATGAACTCTAAAAAAAAATAATAATATACTTTTACTGGCCTTAGTAGTACAACTAATTAATAAATAAACACATATAAGTTACCCCCAATTTGAAAATAAACAATACAATTAGTTTAAAAGAAAAACAGCAACAAACTGTAATTAGATTATATTGAATAAGTTTTGGAAGATGGTTAATTTTTTTTTTTTAGTATTTACTCTCAGTGGGGGATACGAGATAAACTCGAACGAAATGTAAGCGATATAGTTAGCCTGCACTTTCACTACAATAGAAATTCAATAGCTCTGCCCATCACGGGCCTATCTTGAATCTGCCCTTTACAAACCGAGTTATTACCGCTGAAAAGAGCAGGAAAAAACCTCATAAAGTAAGTTAAATTCCTTTGTCAATACAGTGATACGGTCTTGCAAATACCAACCCGGATGCTAGCATCACGAAATGAATAGGTTGAACTATATACAGTAGTCTATTAGCAAAAAGCAAGTATAGGCATTATGTGTTCGGCACACACTGACAAGAATAAATAGGGCTACGGGAGGGGGGCAGTAGTTGACCATTAGAGTCTCGTTTCAAATCATTGTTGATGTCGTTTTTTTTTCTTCTACCGCTCCAATTAGGTATTGAATGATTATAAAGAAAATACGGATGAATAAATGGGTCTTTGAAATGTCATTTGAAAAGTGATGGGGGCAACAAATTTAGAGGAAGATTTATAGGTGCAAAAACTATCCGTACAACTATCCAACTTGTGCTCATTTCCTCCAAGTGGTCTCGTTATTAATTATTATAATGAAAACAAGGATAAACAACTAATTTGAAGAAATTTGTGTGCATTTTTTTTTCATTTCAATCGCTACAATCGGAAGAAGCAGCGGCCCAATTTGTGCCAAAATATTTTGTTTATTAAATAATTTTTGCACTAAACGAATTTCGACAAAACATGCAAAACGTTCGCATATGCCACGGACAATGAACAAAATACATGTAACATACAACATTGTTTGTATATGGCTGATGGGAGTTGAGATAATGTCGAGATCCCGAAAATAATTCATTTTTCATTAACTATCACTTATCATTGGCAAATTCTTTCGTGCAGTACCTTGAACGAAAGCTTATAACTTTCTTGAATATATACAAGATAGCAGTTTCAAATTTAAATCAAATCCAAAGTTTATGTTTTGTCTTCTTTCTCCATTTATAACACTTTGTAGCTAAATAAAGGCAGGCAGGCAAATGTAGCTAGACAAAGGCTACTGTGCTTTATTCAATAATAATTGGATGAGATATGAGAAGCTGCAACCTTCATTGACTTGTGGCAGGTGACTAGTAACACTGGTTCACGCCCCCCATTCCCCCACCCCCGACCCTGACCAACCCACGTCCACTGGCTGTGCAACTTCCGCGAATCAATGTCTTAAGGTACTCTGCCCACTCGCTCTGATGGGAATGGTCTTTCTCCGTTGCATCATCATTGACAAAAGTAGTTGTTCAGTTTCAACAGTGGTCAAATGAAATCATTCAAGTTCATTTGGTCGCAAAGATCATTCAATTCCGCAAAAAGCCAACAGCGAAAGACCGGCCAACCATTAATTGTAACCAGGTGGTAGAAATTCAACTGAAGAATAGTGAAAATGTTGTCTTGAATGCCTATAAATGTAATACAGTGACTAAAACGAACCCGAGTGAGAAGAACGAAATCGTGTGCACGAAAACGACATTGAATCCATTAGGGGGGGGGGGGGGGGGATAAATAAAAACATAAAAACGCAGCTCCTTTGAACAATTTAGGCCAACATTTTGTATTTGAATGTTTTTTTGTTTTGTTTTTTTTTGGTAACCGGGAAAAGCCATAGTTTTAGATCGACAGACTGAACTGTTTCAGAAATTGGGATTTGATAACATTGCTAGCTGATGTCTGGTTTTATTTAGACAAGTTGTTTTCAAAATTATTGCGATCAATTGTTTATTCATAAATTCATACACAACACTAGAATTGAACTAAAATTACATTACTAGGGTTTTGGTTAAGCATAGTAAATAAACGAATAAAAAAAAATAAAAAAAATAAAACATGAATCAATAAATGAATAATCATACTTTTGCTATATAGCCATATTGTCATTTTGTCTTTTTTACGAAGCAAACATACTGTTGTGTTATATTTTATCCGGGAAACATTATTGTTTTCATGTATTTATTTATTTGTCTTTCTTTTCTGCGGAGTGTGGGGGTGAGGTGGGGGAGATGTAAAGATCACTGTACATATTTCTATTGGCTTGCATACTCTCCTGTTTTTCAATGATTCATCACAGTCGACCACAAAGACACCGATTTCGACGACCCAAAAGCGGAAATAAAACAGACCAAAGTTTGTACGACACATCATGGTCGCTTGTCGGACACAGTGGGTTAGCCATGATGGTTTGTCGGACACAGTGGGACAGCCACGATGGTTCGTCGGACACAGTGGGTTAGCCATGATGGTTTGTCGGACACACTCAGTGCGACAGCCACGATGATTTGTCGGACACAGTGGCACAGCCATGATGGTTTATCGGACACAGTGGGACAGCCACGATGGTTTGTCGGACACAGTGGGCCAGCCATGATGGTTTGTAGAACAAAATGAGCCAACTATGATGGTTTGTCGGAGACAGTGGGTTAGCCATGATGGTTTGTCGGACACACTCAGTGCGACAGCCACGATGATTTGTCGGACACAGTGGCACAGCCAGAATGATTGGTTTGTCGGACACAGTGGGACAGCCATGATGGTTTGTTGGACACAGTTGGTCAGCCATGATGATTTGTCGGATACAGTGGCACAGCCATGATGGTTTGTCGGACACAGTGAGTCAGCCATGATGATTTGTCGGATATAGTGGGACAGCCATGATGGTTTGTCGAACAAAATGGGCAAACCATGATGGTTTTTACTTATTTAATGAGGTTTTTATTTATCATGTTTCCTTTCTCTTTTAGCACCACACGGAAAAATAGTCGTTGGACATTCTACGACTTCATTTGCAAATAACGCCATGCAATAAAATTAAACAAAACAAAATGCTGAGAACATTTTTACCTGTATAGATCTTTAAGGCGCCATAGAAATTTATCGGCCAGTTTAAGACCCTATAAAAACACAACTCTTGTTTGTTGTTCACAGAGGGGGTTGACCTATTATTTTAACCGACGGTCCCGCTGGTCAGGGAAGTCGGCTCCGTGCAACCTAAAGCTCAGGGGAGCAGGGGGGCAAGCCACATTTTAACCCTTCGGCAAGAAGACTCAACACAAAACCGAGAAAAGGCCTCTTCCGTAATGAAGCTCGTCTTTATTGATGACCACCATCATTTACCTCGGAAGGGAGAGTGAAGAGATACAATGGACACCTGCAAAGGTGGCCGCGTTGGTCTGGCCGTTACAGCCAGGCATACCCGGGTGTCACGGCACGATTTACCCGTATTTTATTGACATTGTGTTTTTGTCCTGAGTGACTCCGGGGCTTGGAGGTTCTGGTCTCCGTTATAACATCTAAATTGTAGCGTTCTGACTCAGCAGAGCGGAATTCGGTTACACATTAAAGATAATTGAAACAATTTCTCTCGAAGTGGTTTTTATTACTTATGAGGTATTGCTGTAACTTTAAAGGGGTACGGTAGTGCAATGCTGGTTTAATACAGAACAAACTTCAAAAACCTCTTTCAAATTATAATAAGCGCCTTGAGTAGTAATTGTTGATAGATACGTGCCCTATATAAGACTCTGGTATTAACAATCAAACTGTACAAATAGCATCGAATTCGGTGGTTGGTTTGCGTGAAAAAGAACAAACAAAAATGTTTCACACATTCATATCGGGCATGTTTCGAATGCAGCAATTGAAATCAGCAATATGGTGATTTTGAGGGTATTGATCTTGGTATTACTTCATTATCAGTATCAAATTGGTTTTGGACAATTATTAGTCCTTTATCTTGTCAATAAACAAAGGCAGGTTCAATAAAACTCTGCTGCGTGTTTGGAGTGGGACTTCCCGCAAACTGTACTTTGGAAAGTTAGTGTTAAACAAAAATAAGATAAAACAAAAAAAATACTAACTTTTACAAGAATCGCAATACTACTGATTTGATGTATGATTTTTAATCAACAGACCAGCTTAGTCTGTTGAAAGCTTCAGTTGTAGCTTCCCCAAAGGTAGGTTATGACAATGTAATTTACGTTTCATTGCCCTTTTACGTATGTGCGTCCCCGAAAAATACAGCTTAAGGCCTAAGTCTAGCTCTAGACCTCAATGAAGTTTGGACCACAAATAGGCTACAATAACGGGCAATCGGACCACAATGATGCTACAATTAGTTGCAAGGTCCGGGCTATATTTTAGAGCCTGGCTACTTTTAGGGGCCGCTAAAGAAAAAGAAAGATCATGATTGGTAATTTATATGATTATGTTTTTGGAAGGTCCCTGATTACAAAGTTTGGACCAAATTACTATCAAAGCCGAGAATTTTAGCTCTAAATTTACCGTTGCTTATGTTGGTTGCCGCAATCGAAATAAGCATGTACATTGGACGAGGAAGAAAAGAAAAAATCCGTGACGAAACAAAGGCCTCGTCCCGAACATTATTAATCCTCTCCGGTAAATCCCACAAAGTGGTTGGTTACGAAAAGATGATGTATCGGACTGAACTTTTTATTGGCGATTTAATGACATGTTTAGTGGCGCAGATAGATTAAACATTCTGGGAGAATTTTGACATTGATGCTACAAGCATGAAATTGGCACAATGTGTCATGAGTGGGATATGGGGCCACGGCAATGTTTTCTATAGGGAACATTCCAAACATCTACCTGCTGTAGTATTTATATTTGAACTTACATTTAGAATGTTACAGCGGTCCGGGTGTGAAATAGGTTAATACATAAGTAGCATTTTCAGAATAAAGCATGTTACCACAAACTACTTATGCTGTCAGTTACACCATTAAGCGTAGAGGGGACATTCCGCCTGCTTATTCATTTATGGTTCCACTCCCCAGATGCGGCGAAAATGTTCCCCCCTTTTTTCTGTGTGTTTTACACAAACCGACTGTAGTGTAATAACGACATTTGGAGAGCTCTGGAGAGCCTATCAAACAGGCACTCGAGGAGCGGACTCGTTCAAAAGGTCAAGCCACTCTGTTATTCAGTGTACTTGGAGTTGGCCTGCGGGAATATCGGAGAAATCAGCCAGCAATCCGCACAAGGAGAAGCTGCGCAAAACTTGGCTAAATTGCGCCTCAATCTAGTCGCTTTGGCAACTTACACGGAGGAATAACGGTTTGGTTTTCTTTTTCGCTTTTTCCTGCGTCAGTGCAAACAAAAGAAAACCCAAAACAACAACATCAAAACAAAAACAACAGCAAAAACGAAAACGACAGCAACAACAAGAAGATGCGTACATTAAAAGGCGCAGTTCGTTCTGTGTTTCGTAGTAACTAGACTTCAAAGGAGCCGTAGGTTGTAAAGAAGTTATTGTTGAATTAGTGTACTGTTTCATAAAGCATTAAATACTTACAATTATGCGCCGGAACAAGCACAGACGTGCGCAGTGGGGTCTTTTATACAGGTAGACAACTTTAGTGGAAAGGGCTATTATTGCATGTCATGCTGTGACGTCAGGGGTGCGTTGACGACAACACCGGAGAAAGCACTCTGATCTGTCTGTTAATGTGAGTAAAGAAAAAACGAAAGTCCAGATTTATTTCATGTTGGTGCATTAAGTAATTGCGGACAACATGTAATACGGTAACAACACCAGCGGTGGTGGGGCTTTTTTTTTTTTTTTTCTTTCTTTCTTTTTTTCTTTTTTATTATTACAGGCAGTACCGGGCCCATAGGCTGGTGGAATCGGGGCTGGGGGATAGAACCACCCATCCCCAGACAAGAGAGTTCTGCTTTCGATTTAAAAGAAAAAGAAAAAGACACTTATAAAGTCCAGGGGTCGCAGGTTCAGATCCCGCTCCAGTTAATCGGTCTTTGTTCACCAAAAATTGAATTAGAATTTACCCCAGTCAGTTTTCCTTGTGGCTTTTTATTTAATATTTTTAATAATATATAAAATATATAGACAACGTATAAGAACAGCAAAGTGGAACCATTTCAAACATTTACAAAAACGACCTCACTATTCACATCAGCCTTTAGGAGCCTTAAGGAAGACGTCAACCTGCAAACACAATTTAAAATCAATATAAAAACTACTTATTCAAAGAACAAACAGTAGATTTGTAGTTGACATTCAATATTAAACCATTTTGTTTTACGGCTGCTGTGTAGTTGTTGTCAGGTTCCCTTTTCAACAAGATAATGTTGAAAGTTGTCAGCTGCAAAAAAGGGACCCAACTATTTGTTCTTTGGCTTCCATGGAAGCCAAAGAACAAATAGTCGGGTCAACAACAACAACAACCATCATGAACCATGTAACCCATGACATCACATGTTTACAAAAGAGCCACAGAGCCTGGACGTCCTGCATGGCATGATTTGCACACAGCCCAATGCAAGACAACATCAAATTTTATATTTTATGGAGATTAGCCTGTCTGATTTTCATCAACTTTTGATTGGAAGAAAGAGGCACATCTCAAAACGTGTACAACATGTTATTTTAATAATTCTTTAATCTGCGTGGGAATTATGAGACAGAATGTAAATTTTCCCACTTGACCAGTGCAGTATCTTGCCTGCCAGAAAAGCCCGGGAATGTACAAGGTCGCTCTTTATTTTTGTAAACAAAGGTTACATGGTAGGATGTCCAGTTGAAGTAAAAAGCAATAAATCAAAATAAATAGGCCTAAATCAAATCAGGACGGCCAAGAAAAAGGTTGAGGGCGTACTATACAACTTTGTAGTAGATTTTAGGAAGAGTAAATTTATTCCTATTCCCTAGTTTTCAATAAATACACCATTACAACCATTCCCTGGTTCTCAATAAATACACCATTACAACCATCGTGTGAAACTTTCATCTTTCAGTACAGGCTTCAGTAAAAAAAAGAGGACAAAAAAAACATTAACAGACAAACAAATAAACAACCCAACACGCCCACAAACAAACAAACAAACAGACAAACAGACAAACAGACAAACAAACAAACAAACAAACAAACAAACAAACAAACAAACAAACAAACAAACAAACAAACAAACAAACAAACAAACAAACAAACAACAAACAACAAACAAACACACAAACAAGGGCGTTCTTTGAAGGGGGTATTGAACTGTTTTTTTTCCCTTGACTTTGGCAGTATTTTCAGGAGGAATGTTTTTCTGGAGGAATTGTTCTGGTGTGACTTTTATTAGAGGTAAGCGTTTAGATTCTCCTGAAAAGAATAATGTACTTTCGACTTAAAGTTTTAATTTTTTTTCGGGCTGCTTTTAAAATGTTACAGGTCGCTGTTATTGAATATCTCGATCGCGCCAATTTATTTCCCTATCAATCACGTGACGCACGGCAGGTTGCTCCTGTTTGCTCCTGTTTAATTGAGTTCGTGCTCTGTGTTTGTTTGTGTTTGTTTTTTTTGTTTTTTTGAGTGATGGCTAAAATTTACCAACCCAGTTTGTAACATGTAAGCTGTTTAGTCTTGACATCGACACTGTAGCAATCCGTCAACTGATTAAAAAGAAGGAATAACCTTATTTTGAAGAAGGGTTTTCTACTTTTTTTATAAGTAGGTATCAATGATAGCCACCGAAAGTACTACCCTACTTTCCCCTGACTTTCTCAACAACGAAATACGCCAAATATTTTGATTGATTCATCTAGTTCAACCCGTCCGCCCTATTTTTTTCCCTCCAAAGTAAATAACCATAAAATTAAAAAGAAACATGCACACTATAACCCCTTTCCGTGTATATGCATCCAATTAATCAACAGAAATTCGTCATTCGTCGTGAGTAGGTGGAAGAAACAACAAACAAAAAAACAAGAAAATATTGAGATAAAGAGAAAGATCAAGGAACGAAATTCCAACCAATTAGATGACTGGATTGCGTACACACCGACGCGAAGTGCTTCCGCAGATGCACTGGCCCTTCGTGATCCATGACGCGCAGTGGGTATTCAAGTCTGCAACTTAAACCGTATATTAGAGGCAGACTGTGCAACCGAACAGTTAGAAGTACGAGTGCGTGTACAGAGGACGACAAAATATAACAGGCTTTTAACACAACAGCGTCGTTTTGGTGTGTGTGTGTGAGTGTGTCGACAAGCAGAGTGCATTCTGATAGTGGTGTGCGGGCCCCAGGTTGGAGTCACCATGGAAAGAACAGGTACGTGGTGGAAGAGCACAGTCGTTCAGCTCAGGAACTGACTGTTACAAGTACTATATAAATAAAAATTAAAATAATAGTAATTACAATGTTTTTCCCTATGATTTTTGTCATTGTTTGGGAGTATGATTATTTATCGCAGGATTTTCGGACTGATATAAGTACCATACTGAAAAATAAAAATAACTTATTCATTTAACTGTTGATTTACTTTCTCTCAAGATGGTATGTAATTGTGGACAGATATGAACAATTCTTGCAGGAATTGCCAACTGCCAGTGGCGTAACTAAAGGAGGGGGGCACGGGGGCGGGGGGGGGCGTGCCCTCCGAAATGATGTCCGTGCCCCCTTCCCCCACCCCCCCCCCCCCCCCCCCCATTTGAAATCTGGACTTTTGAGATCAAAAATTACCAGACTAAAATGTTACATTTTAAGAGCTTTTACAAAGTAATTTCAATGTTTTTAAAACTACTTTTTCTTATTTACACGCACAATGTATTTTGTTTTACCTCAACACGTCAGAAGAGCGCTGAAAGGGTGTTTCTTTTTTGGGGAAAATGGAAACTACAGTTTTAATCGGCCAAAAGTGCACCCCTTGGAAAAAAGGTGACCCCCCCCCCTGCCCCCCCCCCCCCCCCCCGTAAAATTATACCCTAGTTACGGCACTGCCGACTGCCAACAAGTATACGGGTGTTGTTATGCTTATCTTTCACACTTTTTTTGTTTGAATTTAAAGTTTATTGTAGGTTCGTGTGTGATGCCTCCAATTTTGGACACGATCATTATTTTTCTTGTTACTTCATTTACCGTAACTGTTCTTTTCACTTGATTTAGTATAAAACATTTTTAAAAAGGCAGTAGATTGAGCTTCATACAGCTTACTGTTTTATCACCGTGGGCAAATCTCAAAATTACATGAACAAATTGAATTATTGGTTATAATAAATAACAATAACTAGTTTTATTGTATATGTACAGCGCTTTATCCACTGGCGTCTCAAAGAGCTTATTATCATTGTACGATACAGTTTTTGGAATTTTTAAAATTATAAGACCCAGTTATGCAGCACCTTATAATGGTTTAAGGTGCTGCGGCGAATTAAGCATGCTCTTAATCAAAGTTTATCGCGTTGTAAAATCTGTCTGTTGAGTTGAACTTGTTCGCTGATTATGATACTTCTAAATGTCTTCTTTGGCGAATTATTACAGGTTTCTTTGAAATGTAAAAAAAGAAAGAAAACAAACATATTCAAATTCAGTCATTGCACTAAGATGAGAGTTACTTACTGAATAAATGTATATATTTATTATCTACCTATCTATTGGCGATTCTATTAAATCACTATCATATATGGGTCCATTAAGATAGAAAGATAGATAGATACATAAAAGGTTTGTTCAGATTGTAATCACAGTATGAACAAAACGAATTGCAACAATTTAACATCAATAAAAGTCAATAAATGAAATAAAAGAATTCAATTTAAAATCGCTTATAAAAAAAGCTCTCCTCTTCCAGTAACTGACATGACTTATTCTCAAAATGGTTTGTCAGCAAAATGTTTTCTGTCCACATAACTTATATCTCTTTATCGTTTCAGTCTTTGTTCAACCTGTCTGTCATTACGTTCTTGTTCCTCTGTACGTTTCGTTTGTCTGTCCACCAGGCATGACTAGGCCCCAGCTTCTTGAAGATGCCTCCATAATTCTTTTCTTTTTCTATCTTTTGAAATGGATTTTTGATTACTTCTTGAATTCAATTGGTTTGGTTGTGTAATTGTTTACAAATGTTCATGAAGTATGGAAATAAATGTGAGCATTTGTTAAAATAAACCAATTAATACACATAAAGTTTTAAATTGTTCTATTCTTGTTAAATATTTTCAGTGTTTAATTGTACTACTAACTCATATTTACTAATTCATATCATTAATGATGATTCCATTGCTATTCCACTCTGAGTGAAAGTGCAAATGCAAAAGATCTTTCTCCTTCTTCTTCCCTGGACTCTTTAGTCAGATTGTCTTTGCCAAATAGTTCCAGAGGTGTAAAACGATAGGGGTCGTTATGGCCGTCTACGTAATGGAACCTTTTTATCGGTTCCGTGTATATAATATGCCAATATTGAACTTGACTTGTTGGTTCAGCTTCGCCGATGGCTGGCGATCCTTCCACGGGGATAAATGGGGAGTCCACGGCAGAATGGAGTTCTGTGCAAACAACCAACTGGGATCATGCCTGCGTTATTTGCTTGATTGTGTATAGTTCATTTGATCGTAATTGGAATGTTTCAGATCGAATCACAAAAGCTATTATACAAATTGATGGTTTCTTTTTTTTACTTGATGGGGATAGTGGAATATTGTTGTTGTTGTTGTTTTTTTTTTGTTTTTTTTGAGGGGGGTCAATTCATTTCCAAGCTTGAATTCAATGTTCAGGGTAATTCCATTGGAAAGTGGGAATGAGCTAAACATTCCAATGTTAGTTAATGATTATATTCTTCTTTTGTTTGCAAAATGCATTCAAGTTCATCTGGCCAAAAAAAAAAAAAAAAAAAAAAAAAAAAATAAATGCAAATAAGTGATTAATGTTTTGTTTGGCAACCTTTGAAATCTAAACAAATAATGTGTTTCGGCTCGTTTAATGTGGTTACGATCATCTAACTACCAAAGTGTCCCAGTAGAAAATGTATACAAAAAATCCACTGGAATTATCAAACAACTGCAACCAATTATGAAGTCAGTCTCCCGGGCAGTAACTGCGGAATTGCCCTTCACGTTTGAGTGAAAACAATGGCTTGTTTTTTTTTAACACGCGGACAATAATATTGTTAACTTGAGCTTATTGTCCACACTTTGTATGACCCACGTACACATGAAATCAAAAACCTGTAAAAGTTTAAGAAATAAACTGTTTTCCCCCTCTCAATGTAGTCTCGTGATATATTCGGGGTTTTTAACCTTGTTCCGGGCGAATTTGCATAAAACAGGGGGAAAATGTTTGAGTTATTGCTAATATGTTTCTTGTTTTTGTTTTTTTCCCCCTTCTGTCTCTCCCTATCCAGGAATTTATTGTGTTCTTCTGTCGCTACTGGTCATAGTCACAATTCACACGTGTATAGCACAGAAACCAGACCTAATAATACGTTACGGCAAATCCTTCCCATCTCGGCCAAGGCAAATGCCGAGGTCGCCCTTCTATGCCAAACGGAACGAGGTGTTCCTACCCGACAACAGCGACTTCCCACTGGACTTCACGAGAGATGAGCAAATGGACACGGACAAGGCAGCAATTGATGGTAAGTATACGTTCGGGTGCAATTCCCGTGGGATAAGGTGACGATGCCCTACTTGTTATGAAGTGTGTCTGGTGGGCGGGGGGGGGGGGGGTTGGATCACCCGCTAGAATTTCCCATTAGCAAAACAAATGATGGCATGATTCATAAAACATGACACCGACACTTGTGTGCGTATAACAACACAACGTTTTAAGCTTTCTGCAGTAACGATGTTGTCATTCACAAATGCCGTTTTAAACGCCGGATTTTGCACCACTTTCAAAACTCATTAGAAGCCGTACAGATTGAAACTTATAGGGTCATTCCTACAACTTCCTACATATACTTAAGCCACGATGACGTATTGCTGATGTTTTTCTCAATCTGTTTTCTTGATCGTGTTTTGCCTTTCACTTATGTCGCCGATGGACTGTATTGTACTATACCCCCCCCCCCCCCACTGTAGAAGTATTTTAATTCACAAACTTAAAACAAAATTCAATTCAAAAATTGAATGATCTTAAAATATTCTTTTAACTTTTCCCACTGTTTGGAGATAGCGATGTCCAAGTTGGTTTTGTACACAAAAGCGAAGCGAGCACGTTCTCGTTCCCTCAAAACATCCATATCCCTATTGTTAAAGCCCTCGGCTTCAACGGGGAGACGCCCCCAAAGTTTTCATGAAATAGTTACGTAAACCAATGTTTCTTGGAAGCAATCAATTATTGTATGGTTAACGTTTCTAAAGCTATCTGTATATCTACACGCATTATACGACGTTACATTTGTTTTTACCTCCACGTCAGATTATCTTATATGAAAACAAAAAAGTAAACGGCATATAAAGAGAACGAAAGTGGGCTTGTTTAGAAAACAAAATGAAACGGAAACTACAGTTTTAATTGGCCAGAAGTGCCCCCTAGAAAAAATGGTGCACCCCTTATGCCCTCTGAAATTCTACCCTAGTTTTGCCGCTATCGACCACATCGACCGACAATGTCGATGCAAGGTTGATGTTTAGGCCAATATTATATTTTTTCTAAGGACTGCCTTCTCAAAATTATCTTTTTCATATTAAATTCTGTCCGTTGGAGAAGAAAAAAGTTGCTATTCTCTAAAAACGTGGAAGTATAATAAATTCAAGCTACCTCACGAAATTCCGATCCTAGATTCATATTTTTTCAGCAACGGTTCCTTCGCTGTTTTGTGCAAGCCCTTTACACGCCATTCGTCGCACGCCACTGAAGCAAACGGGAACAGCAATTATACCATCCCGTACATGGTTCTTATGGTTAGACTGAATTCCCCCAAAGGGTAGCGTCTCTGGTTTCAACTTCCGACCTTCTCTCATTTTCCTCCTCATTTCCCCCCTTTTTTTAAGTATACAACCTGCTATTCTGTGCCCCGCAATCTTCCTGCTATAATGCATCCTGTGTAGGTAAACTTTCTAGTTAAAGGGAAAGGGGACCATTGGTTTTTGGAAGAATAAATTCATTTATTCTTATTATTCTTATCTTATTTCTTTCATCAAACATATACATCAGAACTCGAGCGATATACTTTATAATACATTATATAGTTCCAATAACTTGCTCATAGAGAGTTTGTGGATGGAGGTCTCTAAAAAGCACAGCTTGTCGCGTGAGACCTCTCTCGATACAAGAACAAAACAACAATAATTATAACAAGACAAACTTAGTAACAACTCGTTGATTGGTATTACTAGTGTATAAAGATAAACCTGAGATAAGCAAGAAACACAAAGCATGTTTAGTCACTAGTTCTATTATCAACACATCATACACAGCCAACCTGATAGAAAAAAATACTTCATCAAGGATGGGTTGATCCCAAGATACGGTTTGTGTTTTGCCAGGATTTGTTTGAGTTTAAATTGAGCTTATTTCGATGTCAACATTCGAAGTGAAGCAATGTAAACTTCGGGTCATCATATTTTGTTTTCTTTACTTTGAGAGCATATAAAAACAAGATAATTTGTTATGAGGGTTTAGCAGTGGTATGAACTTTATAAACAATGCGATTGAAGATGGGGAAAAAAGACCTAATCGTTTTGTAAATTAAAAATAGTGTGTTTTTTTTGTAAACTATTTGGTTATTATTTTGTATTGATCGATCATTTACCGTATCTCGTCCTTAAAGCCTGTTGATGACACGCTATTTCATCACAACCCCATCCCCAAACATTATTCCATCAACTTCTTTCTCCAGTCTATAATTTATGGGCCCTGGCTTTTTATCCTGGTACCCAAGCCCATGTATTTTCCTTTTTCTTTCTGTTTTCGACTAAAACATTCCTCCCCCAAACTTTGATCCTCAACTAATATTACAAACAAAAAATAAAAGACATAAATAAAAGACTCACTTTATTGAAACGAAAATCTAATTAGTTTGGTGATAAATGCTTGTTTTCAAAATAAATAAGTATTTTGAGAAGAATATGGTGTGTTAATGGTAAAAGCAAAAGAATTCCGAGAAAAACAATAATCAGTTTTCGATTAGCTAACCTAACCTTGCCCTCACATTCAATCGCAACCATAAAATCGTTGAATCGAAGTCATAAAAAAAAACAGTTTAATATTTGAAAAAGTCTGACGCTGGTTATTGAAGATCTTCCCAAAATGACCATTTCTGGGGAAGACTTGGTTGAAGGATAGAGTAATTTTGCGCTATAAGTAGCCATATCGAATGCACTTAAGGAATAAATCAGTTTTCGATTTCACCACTCTGCATCCAATCAACAACAACAAACAGGGTGTTTGTTGTCATTTTGAGGGTTGTCAATTTCCATTCTCACGTTGAAGATCACGGGTGTACACGTACGTGTTGTTTTAAATCTTCTTACTCGTACACCTTTGTTAAATCTTATTTTCGTGAGGCACGCGGTCACTCCGTTGTTTTTCTCCAACCACATCTTGAACCAGATGAGCGGATGCTCTTTGATTTACGCACACCCCTAAAAAAAAACACGTCAATAAAATAATACCATTTGCGTCCCTGGAATTTTGTTTTGTCTCGTTTAAAGTCAAAACAACCGATGGTCATGGACAGCCCGACATTTGTATTTGAGGGCTGTAGGACTAACTATGTTCTTTAATTAATTAAATGAACAAAAATAGTTATATGTATTTATATACATCAAAAGTGATCATGGAGGCCAATGGCTGGTGGTGGTGTAGCCATGGAACGGTATCGAAGATCGGCAGGTGTTCGGAGATTAACATGGCGCGGTACTGCTGCCGTGAACGGCGTCTACGAACCTTCAAATGTGGCAGCATCCGGCCTCGATATAATTTACTCAAAACAAAGGAAGACAATAAACTGCCGGATAATTATTACATACCGGTAAATCTTGACGGTAGGCACTCGAGTGCGGTACGTTTGCTTAACCCAAATAATGAGTATACGGACTGAAAAAGAGTTCCTTCCTCCGTTATTTAATAGTGCGCCTTCCCCCTGAAAACAGTGGTATTAGGCTTTAATTACTCTGCTGACGTCAGTGTCCGATACCCAGTCTCTACACACACGCACACACAGTAGAAACTGCCGGCTTGCCGAGTCTCAAGGGAGAGGGACCGGTTTGTTTCAGGGGTGTGGCATGCTTCCGGGAGAGCATGGAGAAAGGCTCGGCAGTTTTAAAGACGAGCATTGTCGTGTTTTTAATGCAGTGGCGGGGAAAGGGACTCTTTTAATGAAATCCCACGCTCGAGTTGTGTATCCGTAAATACCTGTACACACAAAAGAAAAAGCACACTGAATCCATTAGGTTACAACCAACCTTGATTTTGTATCTTCAAATTACGCTCAATTAGTGACATGCCATTTATTCGGATGACAAGACATATATTTATACGGCCATGTGGACTTATTAATAATGAATGGAATTTTAGTTTCATGGTTGCCTTGGCCAGATAATGCAACATTGTCAGTCGATGTAAATTAGCTTTTGCTTATATTTTCTAGCATGTTTAAAGATATTGAAATAACATAAACAATAATAACAAATAAAACATTAGTTTCAGTGCGTCGTCAAAGCCCGATAAATGTCCACGGCAATTCGACATCTTAAATCTAGGAAGTCTTTACAGGGAGATGAATTGTCGCAGCAAGTCGACCTCTCAGTTTCAGCAAGTCGACTTGTCGACAGATAATTTATCCACAGAACGTCGACATCTTAGGTTTAGTAATTATTCACGGAGAGATAAATTTTCATGGCAAGTCGACAACTCAGTTTCAGTAAGTCGTCGTGAGATACAACATATCAGTTTCAGTGAGTCGTCTTTGTCGTACAAATTTCTTGGCAAGTCGACATCGGACCTAGGAAGCATAGTAAGGAAACTTTAGGTGACAAATGACTCGGACAGATGTAATAATCATCGTGAGAAGACTGTCTTATTCCTGAGATCATTATTTCTGTATTCCATCTTTTTATGAGAAATTACCTCAGTAACTTGGAAACGCGGATGACCTTTTTAAGCTTCCGTAGTGAAGTCTTCACGGGAAGATAAACTTTCACGGCAAGTCGACATTTTAGATTCAGTTAGTCGACATCTTAGATTCAGTTAGCCTTTTGTAGAGATACACAATCAACGCAAGTTGACTTCTTAACCCCAGTAAGTCAACTTGGCAAGTTAAATTGCCTCGTTATCTAAATAATTGTTACGTCAGTCTTGAAGCTCCGTAGAATGCCGTTATATTACTTTTCAAATCAATATTCCCTCTTAGCGAGTTGAGTAGAAAACTCCGAGTATGTATATTAAATTGTACAAAAAGAGGGGGAGGGTGGGGGAAACTCTGTCGTGACAATAATCGACCCATCTGTTTGCACACTGATCAATGCTGAAAATGAGTTAAGCCAACACGGCAACAAAAATAACACTGACTGCTATTACATTGCCTTACACGTTGGCCCTTCATTCTTGGCTTTAAAACAGTGGCAGTCACAAAATGTGTTTTGATAGCGCTCGTGTTTTGTTTTTTTTGTTTTTTTTTTGCTTCTTCTTCTTCATCTTGCAGCGCAGGGCGAATGTTTAACCAGTATCGATATGGCATTCGTTATTACGGTAATGGCCAATTTTAGCTGGTTGGAAGGACGCATTCTCCCCTCAGACATCCATACATGTGGTTCACGTTTCATCTGTGGTACCCACTTAACTAAGCCGGCGTCCGTTTTGCCTTATTATCGTTGCCGCTCTGAGAGAAAGGAATACAGTCAACCCGCAAATTTGAACAGTCGTTAGAGCGTACACAAACATTATTTCCAAAAACAACATTACAAAATGTATCAATACTTCATTGTGAATCTTGCATTGCCTTTGGGACCCCCCCCCCCCCGGCCACCGCACCCTTACTGTGTCTCACGAACTGCCTGCTGCAAGTTTGTTTATATGCACGCTTATCTGCCTTTAACAAAAAAGAATGGGGGGAAATGGAAAACAAAATAATTTGGTGTAATTTAATGCTAATGTTTTGTGTGTATTTTTAATGGCTGCTAACTTGACTGGACTTTCGGCTTTCTAGCCGCTGTGTTGCAGTGCTTTAATAAACCATAGTAATAATAACAATAGTAAATTAATACTAATCCAGGCAAATATTGGAATTTGTTTCTTAATATCTTCTCCCAAGACTATTTTTATATTACATGGCTGTCCCCCGTAAACTATAGTTTGTAGAAAATGTAATGACAGCTCTTCCAAATCTTAAACTAAGTTTTGAAGTAGAGCAAAACCCGTCTTGACCCAGTAGCCTTTTTTCAAGTCGTAAATTTCCATTAATTTACAAGATATGAAAAAAAAGAAATCATCCAAACAAACTACTGCGGATGAAAAAAAAAATGCTAGGAATTAATCATTTTACTGTGTAGTACCGGTAGCTGCCAATGATTTCCTTAAATTGATTTCCTTAATATCTTTTACAACTTTCTTCAAAGCGTAACAATTTGCCTCAAGTAAATTTTTCTTGAAGGTCAAATCCCCGTGTTTTTAATACAAGCGGTAAAATGATTTACCGACTTTTTTTTTTAACAACCGATCACGCAAAACAATTCAGGTTCAACTAAACCAGAAACGACCGCTTCCGAATTCGCATCACTTGTCATTTTGTGAAATTATAACAAATCAATTATTTTTTATTCGATTGATTGTTTAGATTTTTTTTTTTTTTTTTTTTTTTTTTAATGATTAGGAAGTGGATCTTTGTATAATTGATTGCTTCAAGCGAAGTGTTTGCTCTCAAGTTGGCTTCATGCCAAGCAATAACTAATTCCCTGTTGCTCGGGGTTCTTAGATATTCATGTATGCAGATAGTCCACAGGTATATTGCACGTGAAGCCATGACCAAGTGTCAAACTAAACCGTCTCAATGCACAGTGGTACATTGGGGGATTTTGATACGTTTTGTCCCCTTTCAAAATTGTTTTCCCTATCGCAGATGTAACTCATCTAAGCTATCAAAACACAAATAGAAATAAGACAGGGAATTGGGGAAAAGAAGTTGAAAAACACGAATGTCTCAAAGATACAGGAATTGGCCCTGAGAGGTTTTCAAATTGGCTTTAAAGAATATTCTAAGAAAAATAGTATTATGCTGAGAGATAGAGAGGGGAAAAACGTATATTATTAGAAAATTGGAAATCGAAGGGCTCAGGATCTCGGGGCTTAGGCTTCTGAGACTTCCCTCTGGGTGCTTAACTGCGTCCAGAGGCATTAACTCCTAAAAACGTAACATCTACAGACTCTGATGAATAATATGAAGGAATTTACTGAAGGCTAGTCCAGAGAACCTTGGGCTCCGGACCTGTTATAATGGTCTGTGCGGCCGCTTGGGGGCTTTCTTATTCCATTCATCTCAACGTGTACCGAAACCGAGGCTGTGATGAGATATAGTCGGATGCCTAGAATTATAACTGTCAATATCGCGATCTTATATACAGGGAACCAAGCACAGTTTAGAAAGAAATGCGATACAGGGAAATAGTTGTCATGATTATTCCCTCAAACCGAACAAGAGCTTTGCTAACTGCATTCTTCATGTATACTATATTGGATCAGATACGGGAAACATTTGGGGGGAATTGTGCCTTTAATGATATACAAGTATGGCATTTGCCACACCATGGCTATGGGTCCATCGCAGATTTGTCTTTAAAAAAAAAAAAACATATTGGTAGAATAACAAACAATTTTCTAAATTGTCAGAATGGCTGCCGTGCCACCCTGTCTACCTATGTATTCATTTATTTGATTGTTCAGAGGACAAACTTGCCATGTCCCTAAAGCCAATTATCTTTCTCAGGACACACTCTGACAGTGTGCCAATTTCCATGCTTGTAATTATCAAAGGCACGATCCCACCGCCTACCTGCAGTACTGTATACTTCAACACTATGTTCAAGATCAAGAACTTTTACATACCTACAAAATATGTCAACCACTTACATCAAGGTTGACTGCTTTATCATACAGTTGTAGATATAATTCAAGGCTGGAAATATTTTTTTTTTATGTTTGACAACAAAGGCCGAAGTAGAGCATTGCTTTCAGGGGGTGGGGGGGGGGGGGGAAAGAAGGAGGGGCACATAATGGTTTGTCAATAATAAGTATTTTCAGACCAATTATTTGAAGCTTACAAAATGCTCTGCTTGTCCATTTTTCTGTTTGAAGGTGAACCCCTGCGTTATTGAAGCTGGAATCAATTGCCAATGCATGCACCGGTGGGAAATTATACAAGAAAGTATGCAACGTTTAAATGCATCAAGAATGATTGAGACTTCAGATATGCAATATCTTATTGTTCTGATTACAAAGTAAAAGCATTACAAAAAATTAAATAATAAAAAACAAAAACAAATACAAAAATACAAAATATTATATGATATATTGTCCAGGAACTTCTTGCGGTGAAGGATGTGACATGGGCCATAGGTGGGTGTGTGTGTAAGTCAAGCCTTGCATAGGATTCAATCTGATCAATCTCGTTGTTTATTTAGTTATTTTTGTTTTACTTTTTGACGGAGAATAAAGACACATAACTTTGTTCATCTCAAAATGATACCAAAACATGTAACCATTTTATTTTTCTAGAAAACACCACCACTGCACTGATTACAATGAATTTGTACGTTTCACAAGTTGGTCTTTTGATGTGTTTATTGATATCCATAACCAGAGTGAAGTCCTATAAACCAAAAGGCTGAGCTACCTTTTTAGCTTTTGATCCTTTTCAGACTATACTGTGAAAGATGTGCCGTATAGGCCATGCCATATAACTGGAACCGTTACCTAAACATTCAACAGTCCAACAACCAACTAACAAACAACCCAACAAACAAACAAACCATAAGCAAGAAGAAAAAACAATGAATGATTGTATGAATTTCGGTTATGTGCTATCTACTTTTCATG
Source organism: Marthasterias glacialis (assembly GCA_911728455.2). NCBI lineage: Eukaryota > Metazoa > Echinodermata > Asteroidea > Forcipulatida > Asteriidae > Marthasterias > Marthasterias glacialis. The sequence continues at coordinate 13,775,815 of OU452229.1, forward strand.
ACTAGAATACTGTTCTGACAAGAAATTGTCCGGAAAATTATCAATTGCCATGCCGCAGGTTAGAATACCGCAGTGAATCGGGTACGTCTTGTACTTATCTTCACTATCCCTGAGTGAGATCGGAGGACTCCTCGTAAGATGTCTACGAGAGGTCCACCTCAGCCACAAATTCCACTCCGCGACAGTAGATAGGATGAACACAGGGCAAGATAAGAATTAACAGGACAAGTTCTTTTTAGAACCAACTTATATCTCTCTCAGGGATAGTGAAGATGATTACGAGAAGTCTCCCACCCACCAATCTACTATCTATTCTGCGGCAACAGACGCAATTGCAGGACAAGTTCTTATTAGAACTACAATCTACTCAAGACATATAAAGTAGATACCACAGAGCGATACCACAAACCAAATTTCACATCGATACTCCACAATGCATTGCCCCAGTTAATTCGATACAAGTGCCGATGCTCCTCATGGCCTAGAGGTACATCTTCTTACAAAAAAAAAACGATATGTCGCAACCTTCAGTTCAAATCATTAAAGGTCAAAGTAAAAGTGCGCACAGTCCTGACAAAACACGAATGCGGGTATTTTCTGTTTTCTGGAAAAGTTGATATTTGTTGATGACAGGTAGTCTAGCTGTATAATGGCTTGTTGTAGAAAAGGGGAATGTACTCTTCCCAAAACCAACGAGAAGCCATTGCTCTATAGGCAAACTTTTTTTCTTATTTTGTTTTTGTTTTCAAAACACAGGTTATTGTGACTTAGCTGTATAATGGCTTGGTGGTAGAAAACCTGAAGGGAAATCTATTCACCCCAAAACCAACGAGAAGCCATAGCTCTATGGTCAAACTTTTTTTGTTTTGTTTGTTTGTTTTTTTGTTTTCTTCAAAACACAGGTCATTGTGACTTGTCAGAATGGCCACTCATATAACAAACAAGTGCTCAGCATCGCACACCGTGCACGCAGCGGTCAAACAACAACTTGGTTAGTGTAAAGGAAATTAAGTCAATCACAACCCACTCAAGAGAATCGCCACGAATACGGATTGATCACAGTCCATTTAATAACAGTGTGGCAACCTGTACATATGGATGCACATCGAGCCCGAAAAGTAACACCTCTGGTCAAACACCCTACAGGACTTCATTCAAATCGAAATATGCCAAATAACGTTGGGTTCCTAACCGTAGACAAGGTCAACTGCAAATCATGCGAGATTGTTGACCTCACAACGTAACCACGTACTGTTCAAACAGATAATTATTTTGAACGTGGCTCTACATTTCCGTTCTTTAACGATCCACACAGTGCGTTGAAAAGTTCATGAAAATTATACGATCGGTCAATGTATTTTATTTTTTTTATTTATTATTATTATTTTTTTTTTTTTGGGGGGGGGATTGGAAGGGTATATTCATCCCCATCCTCTGATTTTCAAAGAAAACATCTTCTGTGAACATGTCTCAGTCAGATAGCTAGTCAGTCACCACTGGTGGAGAGTCACGGCAACACAAAGGCGCCCGACCATAAATGAGTATTGGATAATCTTGATGCAAGACCAACTGTTCTTTTTGTTCTCACCTGTATGTTTATAAGAGAAAGTCATAATAGACTCCTTTCAAGCCGTGACCATCATGAGTTATAAAGTCAAACTTGACCCTCAAGGGGACTCTGATGATCAGTATACCCTTGGAGGTAGGTCACTACCACACACTTGCAAAACAAAGGCACCCGATTGTCATTGAGAATAAGGGGATCGATATCACTTCTCTTCAAGATATTCACAGAGTGTAAGAAAATGTCTAGTAATTGGGGCTCGCAGCATCGTGCGTCTCCGTTAAAGGCATTGCATACGTTTGGTAATGACTCCGAAAATTTATGGCAATAAAAACTTACTTGGTAAGAAGTACAGCAGCTCTGGACAGTATAATGCATTTTGAGAAACTTTTTTCACTTTGAAGTACTGCGGTTAGGGAAAAATATATCAGTTTTCATCCCCAAAGATTTGAATCTGAGAAGCGTTATGGCCGTAACGTTTCTCAGAATGTGTATTCCAATGACGGATACTTCTTCATCGTGAACACAACCGCTCCAGATTTTTGGCAATATCTCAAAAATGCTGCCACCATTTGAAATGAAATTTTCACAGGTTAGTTTTATGGTATATATCTACAATTAGATAGGTTTAAAACAGACACTAGGCTCCAACTACCAAACGTATGCATCTCCGTTAAAGACGGGGTTCTGCACTGGCAATTATCGTGACCAATAAATTGATTAGTTTCAATCCAGTAGTTGACTGTTATGAAGTCCATAACCAATAAACCAATCCTCCGCAGAGAGACAAGCCCGTCTGAAATTCACTGTCACTGTCGATGATAGCATTTGAAGAAACCACACATCACCGTTTGCTTATTTCGATTGGCGCAATCCAAATAGAAGCCCGATATTAAGTGCACACTAAAATCCCAGACAAAACAATAGAACCGTGTTTAGTCGCTTAAACTAAAAATGTAGTCGCCAAATTAACTTGATTGAATTTCCCTTAAAGGTTGCTTTACGGTGTGTTCATTGAAAATTAAAGGATGTTGATTATATTACTCATTCAACAAAAGCAAACAATACTTTCCCTTTAAGGGGAGTGTCAGATGCAATTTGAAGGGCCTTGGGCGTCGAGCATCGTCTCACAGTCTTCTAGAACATCTCACCAAATCAAAGGTGTAACAGTTCCCTTTCAGGTTTTCGTCAGCGTTTAATTAATCAAAATATACCTGTGTCTATGTTTGATTGTAATTCGAGGTATAAGGGAGTCGATTTAAGTGCAAAGAGCAGCCTACGGGGGTTGTAATGATACGCCTGGTCTCGGTATGAACAATGAATGGTGGAGAGATTGACGTAGATGAGAATGCTTTACCCCAGCACAGGACGGCACACAGTTAACAAAGAAGAAGAGAGGAAGAAAAAGAAAAAGTAGAACGGTTGTCGTCGAGTTGAAATTTCTCAGCAAATTAATTACAGCCCCGGCGGATTTGTATTCATCTCGCCAAGCTATAAATATACATTTCAAAAGGGAAGTAAAAAAAAATAATAATACTAAAAATAAAAAAAAGGATAAAAATAGACGTGATCTTTGTTTTGCCTTGTGTACGAGCTTTTGTTGTGGATAGAAATTACTCGATAAAAATGTCTTTCCCTTTGGGCCAATGAGCCGGCTAAACACTGATTTTGGTCATTATTGATCGAATAACCAGGTGGTTAAAAAATAGCACTGAATAATACAAGTGCACTATCACCCTGACTTTGCAGTTACAGACCTCGATATTTGATTAAAATTTATCAGACTTATTTTTCGTATATGTATCTTGAATATAAGGGGATTTGAAGGAAACAAGAATTTTACTACTGTAAAAAAAACTTAAAACAAATAAAAAAATTCGATAAACATTATATATTCTTAATATTGAAATAAAGAAAAAACAAAAATAACCATAAACACATTCAGTTCTTGTTACCATGGTTATGCACAGGTTAAAATCTTACTAAAGAAAATTTTGTTCATTTTTATACATGATGGGGGGAAAACCCCAATTGGGTAACCACGCAACCGGGTAGGACTGGCTACCCCCAGACGGCTAAGGGTTGGAACTGTGGTCCACAGAGCCATGGTGAAAACTACCATCCTGCAACGTTAATAAACTGCAGTTACACCCATTAACTACACGTTAAAAAAACCGATGACGTCATCATGAAGTCATTAAGATTTTTAAGAAAGTGTTAAATGTTAGACTATCTGAACTTGCAATAGGTTTTCAGCAAAATAATAAATTTTTAACTTGTCACAAGAGGGCCTATTGAGGATGATGACGTCATTGATCTTATAATTGGTACTGACTCTAAAACGGTAACCTGTAGCTTTGACCTCATTACTTTTCATTAGTATTGACCTCATATAGTTTAACATGATAAGGTCGAGTTCGAGACTATTATAAGAACTCAAAATGGGCGGGGAAAAATAAGGGGGGAATGGCTGTAGTCCCTCTAAGGAATGCAGTTTGCACATGATCGTTAAAGGTATGAGACCGGCTGTTAGTTGCAATCTTCCACTTTGCATTTTAGATAAGAGCACCCTTTATAAAGTTGCAAATTTATTTCAACTTGTACCATTCATGTGGCTCGAATTCATATGAAATCAACTTGCTTGGCGTTCTTGTAGGCACTTTAGTTGATTCGGTTGGGTATGCCTGACAATAAATCCAGTCATTCAGTTGGTTCAATAGAGGTTAACCAATGTGTTTTTCCCTTATAATGCTTTGTGACAAGCATTGTGTTCTGATTCTAAAATATTCTGATCGATTCCACGGGTTTTTAAAAAAAATAAATTCTGTGATTGGGGTGCATAGACGTGTCTGAACCCACTGATGGCTAGAACTTTTTCCATTTATTGTATTCTGCAATGGGGGAAGGATTGGAATTGTTTTTTTAAGTGAGTTCAGTTGAAATTAGTTTTAGAATCGCACAATACTTGGCATGCACGTTTATTAATGCAGACATTGACTGTTACATGTCGCATGCCAGCTGATCAAATAGATGGATTTCATTACAGTGCAGAAATCAAAGTGAATGTTATCAAAACGAGGCTGGAGGAAAGAAGTAGTCTTGCCCCGTTCTTATATAATTGGAGTTGTAGGAACATTTCTCAAGAGAGTGACATACATATGTCTGTTTTCTCTCAAATTCAAATCAATGTATACCACAACGAGACTGGAATTAAGGGAGAATTTAGGTACCTTTTTATTTTTACAAAGGGGGTCGGTATCCGTTATTACGACTGCAGACAAGTGGACGTGGTGGCTGCAGAGTAATTTTGTCAGTGGAATCGATCGCTTCCTGGGCTGCTCCTCGCAGTCTTGTGTGATTTACAGTAGATTGGATACCGATTGTGGTTTAAAAATGATGCAATATAAGTTGAGAGATTTTCTGATGGTTGTGGATTTAATAATAATGTCATTCTAGACATTGTGTGTGTCTGGTGAGCACATTTACATTGCATTAGTCCGCCGTTGCAATTGAACTGAATTCATTTCAATCCAATAATTCATCGATTTTCATACGCACGAGGTCAATAGAGAACAATGAGAAAAAGGGGACCTATCTCATTTTGACCGAAGCTTGAAGGGTATATTGTAACACTTTACAAGATAGCTTTAAAGAAAAAAAAATGGATTTTAATTTTACGGAGAGATTCAGCCGTGAGGGGCAAACTGCTGATGCAATTATAAAGAAACTGAAAAAATTTGTATTTTTTTGAAATTGTCCGTTAGCGTCCAGAGTCTGCTGCTGCTATCCGCCTCATTCACGAGTCGGACATTTTTTTTTTTTTTTAACGGAAAATGCAATTACAGGAATTTGATACGCACAGCAAACAAGTGGGCTTATCTGAACTGACAATTCTGATGAAACAGTCATCCTTTTGAAAGCTTTTTACATCAACTCCATCATCGAAATATGATCCATCGAAAAAAAGTAGGGGAAAAAAGACCAAGCTGTGCATGTTTCGAACGAACTAACGACCCCTAATCTTTGATAAGTCGTTTTCAAATTCGGGTTTATTTTTTAAATTTGGCTGTTGGGGTCCGGTATAAGACAATTTTTAACATTTTGTGTTTAATGGGACAACGCAAAACATTTTTTTTTTACGTCGTTTATATATGAGGTTTAAAATTGATAAAATTTGGGAAAGTGTTCTCAATTCACACTTTTCTTTAATGTGAAACAAATACCAATTGTTATGTAAATTGTTTGCGTCTAAAATACTACCATACGAAGCACGGATAAGTAATCCGTCCGAATGAATTAGCCAAGGGCACTGTATGCATGCGTACGATCCACCCACAACAACAATTGCAAGATGATGGAGAAAAACGGAAGTTGTTGTTCTGATGATGACCGTTTGTCATTCTTAAGACGCATCATTGGATAAAGAAGCATTATCAACAGAAAAGAAATGAAGAAGGATTTTAATAGTTCGTTCAAACAAATCACTAATTCGTTCGAACGGATTGAAAATTCTTCCAAACGGATTACAAATTCGTTCGAACGGATTGCTAATTCATTTGAACGGTTTACTAAACCGTTCGAATGAATTATCCCGTTTTTTGTTGATTTTTGTCGTTGTCGTCGTCGTCGTCGTCGTCGTCGTCGTCGTTGTTGTTGTTGTTGTTGTTGTTGTTGTTGTTATTTTCTTACTACTGTCTCTTCCTGGACTTCGAATTACCACAATAAGGCAGGGGAAAAACTCCCACCACGAGAGAGAGTAAATAAAAATAAAAATCGTTGCTTTTTGCAATATCGAATTCAGCACATTATTAAGAACGTGCACAGAATCAAAGGACAAATTATAAACCAATATTCACTGCCTCCTGAAAAAAAACGTGATGGAATTTAATGGCATATGCGGAGGTGAGTTGTATGATGTAATTTGTAGAGAAGTAGGTTATAGGAATGAATGTAATTCTTCCAGAACTTGTGATTTGGCTCCGCTTTGATGACTTATTTTGTCTTGGGAAGTAAGCTTGGAATGAAAATAGTCTTCCAAAGACCAGCGATGTAGAACTAATCTATAGAATGTCGTTGCCTCAACCGTTTCGAACAATTATTACTACTTCTCAGAGATATTCCTGTATCCGTTAACGGTTATTTCACATGACAGTTTGTTAAAAGACCGAACTCATGTTCACCATCATGTTTTTAAGTATTATAATCAGACTGTACGACCAACCTGTGAAAATAGACTGCGCCATTAAGCCCCGCCTACCTTAGCAACTGCCTAGAAACATCACACGGTGCGTTCGGTTGCAACCACACACACACGTCGGATGCAAAAGTTAGTACAGTTGTGTGTGCTGTTGTGTGTCAGAACAATGGCGGCGGTCTGTTTACTTTTCTAATGGGATTTTAACGTGTCGGACTTTTGTCGGACTTTAAGTGGCGTTGTCAAGGCTGTGATTGGTCAATACGTTAGTAGGCGGGCCTTAATGGATCGATCTATTGCACCAACTTAAATGATTTATCCTGTTTAAGATAATGTTTATTTCGACTGCAAAAATATAAATATTCAACCGTGAATACAATACTGTCTCGACTTTGAAGCTATCTCAGATTAGCAGACTTCTCTGAAGTTTTTAATATAATTTCAACTAATTTTGAGCACTCCGATTCGCTGGCATAAAGGAAATGACAATTAAAGTAATAATGATACAAAAAGTAATTACACATATTCCCTGAAATGTGAACCCCTAATTTGGTGCAATTTTACAGGTTGCTTTTAATTGTTTCTGTGATGAAAACTATAGGATGGGAATAAATTTACAAAATTATCTGCTTTCCTTTAAAACTCTCCCATATTCATCCCAATCTTGTCTTGTCCTCCACTTAAGATGATCCACTTTGAACATGTAGGTCTTATAATATGTGCGTGGTTTTTTTGATTGTCACAGGTCTATACGTATGCTCAGTGAAGTGTACACACATCCGTTCAAAGTTGCATTGAGTGCATTTTGATAGGTACACGTGTAAAGGTTACGCGTGTAGAGTAGGAGCATGGTACCGCATTGCCTTTAAAATATATCACTCACACCGGCGGAAATTTCAGTATAACGGCATCGCAAAAAGAAAGAAAAAAAAACAACAATCGTTTTGTGATGTATTTTTGTTTTTGTCTCCAACCTTTTCTCATTCCCTTTTTTTTCAGCGAGCAAGCGAATATACTGAGCCGTCGCGACAGGCCTATACACTCTGAAACATGCCGGGTCAGAATGACCCGGAATCTGTGTAAAAATGACCCAGAAATGGGTCAAACTGACGCAGAATGTCGAGTGAAAAGATCCCATTTTTAACCAGTTTCCGGGTCCAGCCCCCTGGGACCTGGGATCAAGAGTGATATTTAAAGATCAGTACAAATGTTTTCAATTTGTTTATTGTCGTTGTCGTTGTTTTTGTCATTACCGTTGTCGTTTTCGTTGTTGTTGTTGCTGTCGTTGTCGTTGTCGTTGTTGTCGTCGTTGTCGCTATTGTCGTTTTTGCTGTTCTCGGGGACTCGTGTAAAGGATCAAACTCGGGAAACTGCCTACATGCCCGCCTTGAGACGTATTTGTTTCCTCCAAGTGTCAGTTCAACCCATGTCATCATCTATCATTCACTCTTAACCGGCATTTAACCGTGAAATGCAATAACATTTGAATTCAATCATCGCAAAGTGCACGCCGTCACCACTGATCTTGGAGTTGTACACATTGCCAAAGAAACAATCAATAACACTCGTATCTAAATGTGTTTTAAAATGTAAACATAAAGGAATAAATTAAAGGACTTCATGTACCGTATATAAATATAGGCTGTGGTCGTCCTATGGCTAATATAAAAATCCCACGGTCGCTCTATTGGTAATAATTGTACCCCGTGGTCGCCCTTTAGGTATATATACCCTCTGGTCGCCCTATGGGTAATAAACCCTCTGGTCCTGTATGGGTAACCCTGTGGTCACCCTATGGGTAATCTACCCCCTGGTCACCCTATTGTTAATATACCCTCTGGTCACCCTATGGGTAATATGCCCTCTGGTCACCCTATGGGTAATATGCCCTCTGGTCACCATATGGGTAATATGCCCTCTGGTCACCCTATGGGTAATATGCCCTCTGGTCACCCTGTGGAAAATATACCCTCTGGTCACCCTGTGGGTAATATACCCCCTGGTCACCCTATGGGTAACCCTCTGGTCCCCTATGGGTAATATACCATGTGGTCACACTATGTTTTTTTTTTTATTTATGTAATTATTATTTATTTATTTATTATTATTTTACTAATATAATCAATGGAGAGAGAAAGAACATTCCATGCAAACTGAATATCGAGCAATACATGGGAGAAAGTGTGGAAACTAATGGAACTGGTTCTTGTGTTCTCCTTGGGTATCACATGATTTAACTGACAGGGAAATTTGGGATAAGGAAAGTTCTCCTATCAGAACACAGACTGTTATGGGCATACATCTTAAAATGAAATTATACAGCACATCGGCAAGTTACAGGTTGACTTTGATAATATTGACGCGTTGATAAGTTGACAAGTGTAGGGCAACGTATCGATGGCTGCCAAGTTGTTTCCCACCCCCTTTTTTATATAGTGTTGGTATCTTTTTTTTTCTCATATAATGTAATGCTTGCTGGATTTGCTACATCTTCCCAAATGAATCCATTAAAAAAAAAAATGCACGGGCAAGTAAACTGCACTGGCATTTACTGCTCCAACCTCTGTACGAGCGGTGAGAGCTTTAAGTGCCCCTTTGACCACAACGTCCCCACAAACTGATTGAGCCAAAAGTATCCGAAGAGGACAAACATCACATAGGATCAACCCATCATAATGTCCCAGCCAGGAAACTCGTTGGTAAGAAAATCAGTGATTCTCCCCCTGGTTGGGGGACTGAGGGGCAGGCAGTAACCGATTTACGGTCTGTGTGACCGGTGTCAGTCCCACCGCCGATTACGAGGCCTTCCATTGCCTGATTTAATTTGAAAACCCTCTTCCTCTCGGGAACTTAGCTCCGTTTAAACGAAGGATTGGGTTTAGTCATGTCAATCGTAAATAACTGTGTGTGTGTGTGTGTGGGGGGGGGGGGGGCTTGAAAGTTGACCTGGAAATAAAAACCTGATAAGATTTGGCGAGAAAATGAAATGGAATTATTCAGCCTTTTCCCTTCAGAGTGTACGTACTCTGCTCGCTGTTGCGCAACAGATTTGTAACATCACCGGTTTAAAATAATAATGACTTATTATACTACGTATATGTCGAATGTATATTATAAAAGGGGGGGAGGAAGGGGTAATGAATGTATGTGGTGAGTAGCAGTTAGTCGGGGTATAAGTATCTAGACGTCTAAGCAGAAGGTGGATTTGAATTGGAGAGGTTTACACGCTCATTGCCAGCGGAGTTGCCAGAGCATGCAGCAATCTCTTCTCAATATGCAAGGGGAAGGGACAGCAATGCTCTCATTAGTGCGTGGACTGTTTTGATAAAGGGTAAAAAGTGCAACAACCGGGCGCACCGGGCGCGGTTTCTAACTGGTTTACTCACGCTAAAGAGAACATGTCGATTGGCCCTATACTACGGGCAACGGAGGACGTAAAGAAGAAGATAAAAAAAAAATATTCAGGGGGAAAAGAAAAGAAAGAAAAAAATCAGGCGGGAGCTGCAGTCTACGCATGTATCGCCCCGTGAACGGGACTCGTCCAGGCATGCCTCGCCTATTTCCCCCGAGATCTCCTGAGAAGTCACGACTTCCCGAAAGTGGAGAATTAAGCTAGTCGGACGGGTTACGACATAGGAAATGTCAACCAATCACGGCACAATATCAAAGGGGAACGCATTTACAGGGGAAAGGGTCCAGATTTAGGACTATAGCTTTCGACTTTACCTGTTTGTACGTTAATCGTGCGTGCGTGATAAGGGGTCAGGTTGACAACTGGCAAAATTTATGAGCCATCATCGAAATGCGTTCACCCCGACAACTTCAACCTCCAAGTGTCGTGTATTTTCATAAACAACAAACCTATCATTTTATTCCGTTCTTCTTTTCTTTTCTGTAAAAAAAAAGTACTTTCACATTGCAAGTGGGGGCTACTTTTAATGAAATGAATCATTCATGGCCAAATCTGCGTTTCTGCCTCGGGGGGAAAATAAACAAAAAAGGAGGGTAATTGGCAAGAATCCCAAACTCTCTTATTAATGTATATTTTTCTTCCAGATAAAATATAATTATCACTGTTTCATGTAGCCCCTCAAAACACAGAATATCTGTTTGTGTTATTTACATTTGGTGGCTTGTCCATATTGAAGAATCCCCGTTATGGGCCATAAAAAGTAAAGTACACTTTGCATCACTTTTTTTTCCTTCTTCTTCTTTAACTAAAATTCACCAACTTGCAGTATCATAGATGAACAAACTGTTTCAATCACAGACCGTGGACATAACTATTGTTTTTTGCTATTTTATTTTATTATTATTTATTTTTTTAGACAACAACACTAACAACAACAACAACAACAACAACAACAACAACGCTGTTTTCATTTGCCTTTTGTAACTTTCCGATCAGCAAACTGAAATGTAAATATATTTTTTGTTTACAAGGAAAATATAGTATCCGTTCACTGGATGGCAACATCCTCCTCTATATGAGTTCTTGCCCTCTGTTTGAAAGATAGACAAAAATAATTTCGGGAAAAGAATATTCACGGGAATACTTCAACAACAGGCTAGCGACGGGCTGGGAGCGGAATAAATTTGACACTGCCTGTAATTAGCCTATGAATATAAACGCAAGGGACTCTGAGAAAACGTCAGCAGTTTAATACTCTGTGTACGGTAGCCCTAGTGTTTTTTTTTGTTTTTTTTCTTTCTTTTAATATAATTTTTTATTGAAGACTTCTGCGGCAGTATATTCCCCCTACCTGAAATGAAACAAACAAATGAATTGTAATGTGAACTTCAAGTAGAATCAGAGGAGTAAATCATTCGTTTCGTCTCGTTAAGATTGCGCCTTCCTGGCGATCACCAGGCTGCGGTTTCCCCCCCCCCCCCCCTCACTGCTCCTCACTCTTTCCTTTACAAACGAATGAGACACGTCAAAGTCTAGTTTGTCTGGGTCATTTATTACAGACCGGTAATTTGTGGCCTGTTTTACCATGGTCGATAAATCTTAGTTCCGACTGAGCCTTCTTGGAAATTGTTCTTAAGTACTGAGGACGCGTAGTCACAATTTAGGAGAAACATGGCCAACCTTTGTATTCAACATCAAAATTCACAATTGTTAATTAACCACACTATGGAGCAAAAGTTGATGTATCTTTTCGAAAACTCGTCGGAAATATTGGGAGTGCCAACTCACCAGCGCTGACGTCAGTTTATCCGTTGTCCCTAGTGTACAAACACAGGGACAATTTGTGTCTGTATTAATAGGTCTAGTTACTCATAAGTCGATTTATATTTGATTTTTATTGTAAGTGATTTCAATACTGATTAACCCTTCAATATTGAACACAACCTAAGCTAGGGACAGTGGTCATCATGTTGTTGTTTGACGTCATCCTCCATAGAATTTGTGAATGTTTCATCGTTTTGTGATACAGAAAGCAATACCGAGTAAAGAACAAAAAATATAAAAAAATTCAACAACCCACCCAACAAACAAACAAAACAAAACCGCTTTGTGTCTCGTAAAATAGTCCTCTATTGTTCAATTACAAAATGGCGTTGCATTGCTGATTTCCATTTTTGTCTGGGCGACCATTCTTCATTAACTTTCCTACCCAATGGTTGATTGCTATACTAAAGGGACATACTGTCTTTAGTTTCTCATTATTTGTGCCTTTATTTATTTGCTTCACTTAAAGTACTGTTTTCTCGTAAAGCACTGTGGTACTCAGTGTTCAAGAGCGCTCTATAGATGCCCGTTACTATTATTATTGTTATTACGAGAAAAAAAAAGTACTGGTAACATGTTTTCCCGCGAAGGGAATAATAATTGCACGCACTTTGCACCTTCGCCGTGAAGCGTTCGGTTTAGACTTCAAGGATTTCAAATCGAGTAATTCCCAATACCAACAGTTGCCCTGTGAGTCCAAGTCCAAGTTTATTTTACAAAGTGAAGTTAGCAATTGACAAAAAAGAAGTCGAATTTGTCAGAAAGTTTTTTTTGTGTGTGAATTAATTTTGTGGGTATAAACCGGAATTATCAGAGGATTTGTGGGATGTTTTACGCAGTCAGCTCAAAAACTCAAATCTCCGCGTGCCTTGCGATTTCTCAAACCGACTGTCTTCTTTCAAAACTACACACTAAGGTTAAGGTCTTGGTGGCGCAACATATGTTAATTCCGGTTGTTTGTTTTGTAGCTTCTTTTTAATACTAAACATATATATATGGAAATCTTTTTAGCACCAACTGTTTCCCATAATCCACCAATCACTCAATAATTATTCGGCAAGTATAAAGAATAAAATAAAATGAAGTACACAAATAAATCAATAAAATACGTACTGAGAGATTCAATTCTATTTCAAAAGTGTCTTACTGTGTAAATTTTATTCGGTAAGGTCGTGTTTCGTTACAGATGCAGCGTTAATATTATTCGGTTATTCGTGTCTGTCTTTACGTCTGCAAATATAACGCCACTCGATTATTCAATTCTGATTCACAGATGCAGCATTAAAGCTATTCGGTTTAATTTGTTGCTGTAATTAGGTATACGCAGCGTTAATGCTATTCCATTGTGCATTTCTTTCTTTACAGATGCAGCGTTTATCGAGAGACCGCTCGACTTCGATCCTTTCTCAAGGTGGCGATCACAAAGGCAGCGGATAATGAGGGCGAAATTCCTCCAGGATTGATGATGACTCCCGACCATACATTTCATATCCTCCTTCCCCCCAACAAAATTGGACACCAAAAAAACAGGACTTTTGAGTGAGAAAACAAAATAAGGTAGATTTTAATTCTACTCTGAGAACCAGACACTGTGTATAAAATTCGAAATAAACAACAAGAAACGTAGAAAGTTAGAACGAAGATTTGGAGACAAACATGTGGGACTTTAAAGACACACTTACTTTGTTATTCATCTTTTTTTCTTTTCTTTTTTTTCTTCTTTTTTTTTTTGATTTTACCACAAAAAGAAACTGACTACGACTGAGTACCTATAAAAACAAATTACCGTTTGTTAAAGACAGGGGCCCATTTTCGAAGAGCTGTTAAGCCGGGATGTTTTGCGAAGCAACACTTCTTTAAGCCAACAAAAAAAGTATGATTCAGCGGGGCACCAGTCGCAATAATGTAAACAACACAGCATTTTGACTGGTAAGCAATTTCTGCTCAGCGTGCTTCACAGCTTTTTGAAGGTGGACCTGTGCCAAATTTCATAGAGCTGTTTTTTAAACAGAAAAACTTCAAAATTGCTTAACATTTTTCTGCTCAGGAAGAATAAGCAGGGAACTATTGACGTTTAGTACCTGTGATTTATTTATTTATTTAATTTTATTTATTTATTTATTTATTTTATTTTATATTATATTATTTTTTGATTATTTTTTCCCTGGTTAGCAAATTCGTTTTAGGCTTAGCTAAACTGTGTGGTGAAGCAGCTCTCTGTAAAATTTGGCCCAGGACACGATTTTACCTAGCTGGTTAAGATAGCTATAAACTGTTGCTTAGCAAATGTTGCTCTCTACGCAGAAATTGGCGAGAGACTAGTCGCAATCAGTGTACACCATATTGTATTTAGGCTGTTGTTACCTGGTTTAGCTTAGCGAATTTGAGCGCCGAAAGACATCCATGGAATTGGCCCACAATGTAAAAAAACAAAAAACAAACAACAACAACAACAACAACAACAACAACAACAACAACAACAACAACAACAACAACAACAACAACAACAACAACAACAACAACAACAACAACAACAACAACAACAACAACAACAACAACAACAACAACAACAACAACAACAACAACAACAACAACAACAACAACAACAACAACAACAACAACAACAACAACAACAACAACAACAACAACAACACTGGTATACAACCAATTAATACATCATTGGGGAACACTCACTTCCTTTTACGGATGTCGTTTAAATGCTTCAACTCAAGATCACATTTTGATGTTTGACTTTCTCAAGCTTGTGATATTTTAAACCCCAAAAGTTGCACATTACCTAATTCAAACTCGCTGCAATTTCAGTTTAAAATAAAAACAGAACTATATTTGTTGGGGCAGGTTTCCATCGAGTACGGAAACAGTCAAGTGTAGCAATAAAAGCTATACTTGGTAAAAGCCTGGCACCGCCGGTTGTCCATCGGGGACGACTGTTTCAAATCCACTCGCAACTATTAACTTTTCTATGGAAAATACTGTCTAGGAACGAAGTTCAGTTGTCGGCTTTTACACAATAGACACCGATACCACCATCGTACTTTAGGATTTAATATTGTTCACCTTTCAAATCAGTGTCTACAATTTTTCCCAACCTGTTGAAAATGGTTCAAATTGGTTAATTCATTTCGGGAAAGGGGGAGAATTAGCTTTTGCAAACTGCTTGCCAACCCAAATGAATTGTGGTAATGCAACAACTTTTAAATTGCCTGACGTTTCGGGCCTACAGCAAATTTGGTATTCATTTATTTTATTTTTTCTCAGTGGCTAATAGCTAAAATATGAAACAACTTGGTTAACGTGGCATTTGGAATTAAAAGCAATTTACGGCTTTCGGTAGGAATCGAAATCACTATGCTTTTAAGATAACTCTTTTTAACTAGTAAGATATTCACATTTTGGACCGATATTTATGAGATGTACTTTCGCCTGACATGTCATATTTTGGAAAACGCATTTGAATCTGGTCTTGATTTTTGTTTCCTTGCAAGGGAACAGTTTCGTGGTTTGTAGTCAGTTGGAAAAAGTGCTTGACAAAATAACCGCTAAAAATTGAAACATGAGAAGAAAACAAATTACTCACTATATTAATCTCTGTCCGCTAATCCAGATTATTGTTTATGCGCTAAAAGCCAATTCGTGAACTTATGCAGCTACTGATGACATTTTCCCCACAAAGGATGTGCGTAATGAGTTTTAAATTCATACCCAAAATGGGACAAAGTGTGTAATACAATGGGAACTGTTCGTTGTTTCCTTGAGCGCATTTTCCAGTAAATTTACTCCTATATCCACTGTGGTTTTGAATGATAGATAAACCATGCCAGCATGTAATCTGATAGCAATGTGGTAAATGACTACTTCAAACAGAATACAGACAGTTCTGTGCAGTTCAGTGCACAGTTGCGACAGCATGCAGTTGAACAGCTCAAATTAGCTGATTGACTTGCTGGAAAAATTGTCTTTGTTTCTTAAGGATATCCAGAGAAAGTAGAAGACTGCACTGTATGTACTCTTCCCTTCATTTTTTTTTTCTTTTCTTGTTTTTTTCTCTCTCCTAAGCAGATGTTAACAATAATAATAATAAATATTCTAAATTAATTCCCCCTTAGTAGACAACGATGCCTATTAGGTTTATATGGTTTGGGTAGAATTTACAAAGTGAGTAAAACAGCACACGGGCGGTGTTTTCACGCTAAGAATTTGGATAATATTGTGAACCAATATTCTAGATATAATTTCGCTTCTGTTTTGCTTTGGTAGTTTATTAGCCGAAACTGTGCACAGGTTGACACGTGGTTTTCCCAAAACGGGCCTTAAGCTTACGACAACAGCCTTTATGGTCCGGTGGGTCATCATGTTCGACAATCGATTTGGAACACTGTGTTTGACCCACTGTGTCCGACAAATCATTACACGGTACTCGACCCCATTGTGTCCGACAAACCATTATGTTCCACCCGTTGTGTCTGGCAAAACATGTTCGACACATTGTGTCGACAAACTATTATGCACTACCCGTTGTGTCTGACACAATGTTCCATGGCCCGTAAGAGGCGTCCATAAAAGAATATCAATTAAATTACAATACTTTGTGATATGTTAGCAAAATGAAAGATAATTGAAGTAGGTTATGCCCGTTCAAACCAGGAAGCCCAAAGGCATAAAGATGCTCCTCTGCTTCCAACCTTGTTACCAAACATGACCAAGGGTGAACCATATCCGTTATACATAAACAAGATATCAAAGCATTGGGAAGGATTACACTGAAAGTAAACTATGAGAAATGGGCCACAGTGGATCCCATTACTAAACATTGTAAATATACTGTTGTTATTTGTTTACTGGAAACTAACTGGCGTACGCCATTGCTCCAGGTGTGTTTTTGCTATAGTGTTTTGGTACACTAAGAGCGCAGTGTAAGAGTTCACTCAACACGCTGTATAATATTGTTAGTCTCTTGATTGTAAAGTTAAAGTGAAGTATTTAAAAACAGCAGCCCCGTAATGAGAGTACTTTGTTATTATTTCCGTAGTTTCAGGTACACTTTTGGAATATTGTAAAACATTTTAAACAGCTTTTTCTTTTGAGAAATCGTCGGTGTAATATCTCTCAATGTATCCATGTTTTGAAGAAAAAAACACTTTAGACGACTACTAAAAAATAAAGCCGCGAAGATGATTTCGTAAAACAATAAGTAACAAAATGTTAAAAATTGTGTTTATTTGATTGTGTATTCATTCCACATTATGAAGGGATGGTTAATGATGATGATGTGGGATTTTTTGAGGGCGAGGTAGATGTGATGAAGGGGGGAGGGGGTCACAGAGAGGCCACTGAGAGGCCACCTCTTCCACCTGTGGTGAAATAAATACACCGTGTCTAAACACCTGACTCGCCTTGAGAAAATCTTGCGCCCGGATTCGTAGTCATTGTTACGAAACAAGCAACTGGAAAAATACCCCCATGGGTGCACCAAGGGTAGACGGTTTTCACCGAAGAGGGAGCAGAATGGGTAAAGGTGAGTGTCTCTATTATTTGAAAGAGGACTTTGGAACAACAACAACAACAACAACAACAACAACAACAACAACAACAACAACAACAACAACAACAACAACAACAACTACAACAACAACAACAACAACAACAACAACAACTACAACAACAACAACAACAACAACCTGGCCGATTCTTGTTGTAGTAAATAACCCCATTCCAAACGGAAATGCTTAATCTGTTTCCCTAAGACGGTCTTTCAATTTTCAGCAACGCTCCTCGATTGTTTTATTTTCAGAGACGTTATTTCAACAGACAAGATATTTTCAATCAAACGGCAGGAATCTAGTAACTTAAATTGACACCTTCTATGAGTAAATCCCAAACCCAAACATCCCACGCACTCACACACAAAAATGCCGCCATTGGATAACCACTCTCTTTTTTCTATGTTATGAACAAGCCCCGTCCACGTGTTGAGAGACATTGGGCTCGACTGACTTAAAAAGCCTGCAATAACGCCTGACGTTGTGTGTATAATATAGTGGTTTTGTAGTCCTGTCATTTAATCACAGAAGTGGAAGAAAACCATTCACTTTTATGCAACATGTCTGCATCTACTGCTCTTTATCCAAATCAAAGTGGATTGGTTGCTCTAGAAAGGAAAGGGAGAGAGAGAGAGACGGGGAAAAAAACCTTTCTGAGGGGCCACTCCAAAGAGGAATATTTTACTTGGATTCACTTAAGAAAGATGTGATTCACTTAACCTCTCAAAACGAAAACCTGTGCGTGTAAAAATACCCAGAGTTTCCGGGCCCTAGGGGGAGTGGCCCCAAAAACGTTTAGTGACATGTATACAGTGATGAAATGTACAAATAAAAAATGTGAAAAAAAAAAACACATAGATGCCTATATACGTGGTTACAAGATCTCATGCATTTTATGTAAACGCGGGATTTCTATTTAGGATTCGGAATGACATGTATATGCACGTGTGATGGTTAGATGATGTAAAAACATTTCCCCGCGAGCAGATTTTCGGCATTGATCACGGTGCGTACTGTCTCGTTTTCAATTCCAACATTGAAAGGGGGGGGGGGTTACAGCCTGTGCTTATTTCATTTTAACCATTTAATTTGAATTAATCTTTAAACTGTAAAGCTTTGAGCTGAGTGGATGTTTGGTCAGAAATCAGGAGAGTTATTTTTGTGTAAAGCACTTTTCACACGACGAAAAAATAACCAAAGTCCCTTGCTACACGTTTTTACGAGCGCTGGTTGTTTATTTGTTGTCATCGTGCGTGACTGATTTAGCGAGCTTTCGCATGGGCAAAAGTAAAAAACTAACAACCATTGTGCGCTACATACTTGATTTAAGTTAATGTAGGCTACACGAAACGGAAAGATCGCATGTAGTATTTCAACATGGATATGTCCATGAGCTTGTCCAACTCCCACAAGCACCCGTGTCTTAACTGACAGTAATCTTGATATTGTAATTTCAAATAAGTTTTCTCTTCACTTTTAGAAATACTAGAAGTAATTGTTGACATAAAATGTAAAGGAAAACAAATATAATAGTTTACATGATGTCGTAATTGTGCATTGCATCAGTTTGTATTTAACAAATATGACAATAAATAAAAATTCAAATGAGAAATCACAGTTTTAAACTATGGCCCGTGTTTTTTCAGGAGACCTTTGGTTTAAGTGGGCATTCCATCAGATGCCTTCTTCAAAAATCTGGACCGTCGAGCGATTTTTAAATTGCGACCCTTGGGCACGACCGGGATTGTTAAAGCAAACAGACACAGGGTATAAATCCACAAACCTGTGCTTAAAATGCAACTAATGCGAACCCCAAACTAACCAGAGGCTGACACATTTATCGGGGGGGCGCATTACACCAGCTGAGGTAATTCGAGATTATTTTCTATCGGGCGCAAAGGCAACGATTTCTGGAGAGGACGACACACACCTCGAGTCAAATAACGAATCATTGCCACAAGACGAATATTCTGAACTGTCGTGAAGTGGGCCACTACCAGTGACTAATACAGCCTTCCTCCCCATAAAAAAAAAAAAAACAGCTACAGAAATCTTTTGAATAAATCATGAGCGAGTTGTGTCGGCCACAGTTTCATTTTTGTTTAAGGGTTAAATGGTCGGTGTCTAAAGCTACCTAGAATAACATGTTTACTGACACGAAGAAAATGACAAGGCTCGAGAAATAGGCTCTGCGTCATTTTTTTTTTTTTTCCTTTTTTTTTTTTTTGGAACGCTGTATGCTGTGATAAGGGCAGAACTGTTTGGGGGGAAAGTGAAGATGCTCCTTTCATGCTTTTTCTGAGAGTTCATGAATTCATGGCCACGTTCTGTTTTGCTGCATGTGATGGTGCGATCGAAATGAGACGCGTCATTAAGATTAGTTACAACAGCAGTTTAACCATAAGGCAGTGACGACCCAACACGGGCCCCCTTTGGAAGGAGCATGTTTACGTTTTCCTAAGATTCGTATTAAAGGTGGTTATGACCTGATGATAAATCTTGTTTTTGTTTTGTCCTCCCTCTCTCTCTCTCTCATTCACAACCAGTGTTTACCCAACTCGAGGTGTGAAAAAAAAGAAACAAAAAAGACTGGGTCCTTGAAATGAAATAGACATACGAACCTGTTCATTGTGTATAATGGGAATCATGATAAGGTTCCCAAACATCCCTCACCAATGTGAGTCCTTTGGGGACTCTAATGGCCCTTTACGAAACCACGGCTTGGGCGTGGGCTAAGGCTTGGGCTTCGTCGGTTGTTTAGAAAACGTGTGCCTTCCTTGCGGGGCTTCAAGCATGCCGACGGAGCCCAAGCCGGAGCCTAAGCCCAAGCCGTGGTTTCCTAAACAGTCTATGTGGCAGTAAACTTACCAGGTTAATCTATCGTTCTCGTAAAACAATATTCATTTAAGTCTGCTGCCACCTAGACTTTCAAAGTCTATCATTGGAAACTAGAGAATGGGAACGAATTACTTATGCCTCCCGTAAACTAATGACGAAAACTACGTTTAAGGCTACCTTTTACCTCAAAATCTTCCGTTTCGCCGTTAATATCACATAATTATAATGTTAGTAAAGTACAAAATGTTTCATTTAATAGAAACGAAAAAACATTTACATAAATCTTATTTGTGTATTCAATAACCCTCTCAATTAGTCCGATTGAAGTCTCACATTTCACTGATCCGGTGGCATTTTTATTTGTTTAATTTTATTTTTGTTTAATAGTAACTGAAACAAGCCACTTGAATTAATTTGATTTTTAGTTTTACAGGTTGTTTGTATGGTGTGTTTATTTTCTACCTTCATTTCAAGCCAGCATACTTAACTCTGCTTTCATTCCGTATTTGTATTAGTTAAGGGAGGAGACGCAGATCTGTATGGAAAATAAAAATGTATTGGTCATCCCAAGTACTTTGATGTGGATTGTAAATAACACTTAGCGATGACAAGGTAATTCATCGGAGAGTCTGTTCCCATCCGAAATGCCCGTCCTCCAGTGGGGAAGTGATAAATCCACCATCACTTATAGCATGGAGCAATAATAGCTGGCTCAACAATTTCCACTTTATAAGCTGAAACATTACCCATCTCACCGCATGTGTGCACGTCCGAGGCCCTTTTTTCGCCACCACAAACTAATCCCAACGAAATTTTTTAATCAATCGACAAACGCCTGGAGCGTGTTAGGGATATCGATTAGACCGTCAGACGGTTCCCGGAGTCCCCGTCGACGGTGACATTGTCTTTCTCCCTTTTCTCTGACCTTCAATTTGTGTCACTCCATCAAGGGGAAAAGAGTGAGACAGAGACAACCGACTAGTATACGTGGCCGGCTCGTCCTAAGATAAACGTGTAACTTGCGTCCCGGTTCATTTACGGCTTGACTACATACGCTCAGCAAAATCATTCACAAGATTACTTTACTTCAATAGACCATCTTCAACTTTAAAGGGCAAGGCTAATAACAAGAGAGGCTCCAACTTGTTGCTCCTAAAGAGGCGTCTAGTTTTAAACAACAGTGTGCAGTAACAAATGCGTCAAACCTGTTTTGGAATGACACTGGCTATAGAACTAAGGCTGTTTATTTCGAAACCAGGGCTTTGGGTTTAGTTCTGGCTTAGGCTCCGTCCGCTTGTTTGAAGTCCCGTACCAAAAGCGTACGTTTTAAAAATAACTGATAGAGCCTAAGCCGGAGCCTGAGCCCAAGCCGTGGTTTCGAAAAGGGCCTTTTGACCCAATTCGCCTGACGTCATCATCACAATAATGTCCCGTTGTTGTAAAGTGTAGCGCTCATCTTGGGCAACGCGGTGTTTACAAGCGTTACCTATTGACTTCCAAAATGGCCAGCGTGGCACAGTCGCCGCGTGTGACGTGCGTGCAAGGGGTCAAAGGCCAGGCACTCAATGCATGACGTCACAACGTTGCAAACTGTAGTAAAAGGTGCACAGGGGTCGATTTTACAAAGCACTAAGATTCATCTTTAAGATGAGTTGCCGGTATTACCAGAGTGATTTGTGTGGTGACATCACACTTTGCTTAGCAATTAAGATTGATTCGCACTTAAGATCAATCTGAACTCAGTGTGAAATCGACCCCAGATAAGAAATACATTCACCACACGCGTATAACTCGACAACTAATTATACTTTAACTAAGACACACTGGATAGAATTTACACTTGACTTTGAACTTACACCTTGACTTCTTCAATAAAAACTACTACGTCCGCAGCAGCACATACAAAGTTGCCATAATGGTAAGTTTCCTTGACGAATTAGGAATCCGTAAATGAATATCTTGAAAGAGTCTTGTTGTTGTACGTCAAGCACGAATTCTTCTCTCACCATTCTATTGTGATACCACATCATGACATACATTCTTACTGTTCATTTGTAATGAGTCCTTGGTTAGAATGTACACACATCTTAAGCTAACCCTCGTGCTATAATCTCTATTATTTTATGTTGTAAGCATGTAAGTAATACTTGAGGGAAAAAAAAATACTTTAGAATAACACGTGTGAGTACGGTACTTTAAATACAGTCAAAGACCGACATGTATAAGGCCTAACTATGTGCATAAAATTATGAAGCACAATTCGCGGCCCTGTAACTGCAGCTCAGTTATAGAGTTTGAGCTATACTTTAACGCCAAGGGAAACACTTAGGTATACAGTAGGGGCTACTTGTAGGTTCTGGGCCGCATTTAGATTTCACACAAAGTGTGGCGTTTACGACTGGGAAAGTTACAACTGGGCTTTGGTGATTTTTATGAATGGAGACAAGAAAAACTTTCCAGTGCATGCTCGGGTGAATAAATGAGTTTAGAAGCCCTCATGTGGTGACTGCTGTGTTTTCCCCTTCCAATGACACCCGATACACTGACTACACCAAGCTGTTGCATAAAACAAGAGTGATTACAGGCGAGATTGCGCAAAAAGGAGACTGTGGGGGGAAAAAAAAGAATCGAATTTAGAAAGAAAGTACTGTGTCAACAGTTTGTCTACGGGGTAAGAAACAGCTTTTCCCCCCTTTTTCCGATCACTGGAAAGTTGAAAGACGATGCTGTGTGTCAGTCGCCTGCCTGGATTAGGAGCAATCAACGGGGAGATTATGGAAGACGATCCCGACCGCGATGTTCTCCACTAAGAGTTTAGATAAAAACAGGTTGTCGTCACCTACACGCGTTTGGCGTGTGGATGCGGTCAGGTGTTTTTTCGCTCTGCCGAGCGTCTTTAGCAGGGGGACTGAAAAACGTCACTGACAGCACGTCTGTTCGGCTCGGTTACGTCTTGAGCAGGAAGACAAGAAAGAAAAACAAAATTGGAATCTGGAAAGTTAATACACGCTTCATCTACTAATCAATTACTACCGATCGTAACTTGCTGGATATGGTTGTTTTGTTTGGTCTACCGAAGATTAAGATTTCTTTATGGGAAAAACAAAACAAAACATTGTAAACAGCGTGTTAAGACCACCAGAATAACCGCGGGTTATTTCGATTGCATGATTCAAGGCAGGAGGAAGGATAACTGAACGTGCATAATATAACATCCGTGATAAAAAATAACCAGTTTTTCGTGGTTTTCCACCTGTACCTAATTTGGCGACAATTTTCACAGATTTGTCGCATGCCATTGTTTATAAAATACTAAAGCGTGGATTAAAGGAATTTTTTTTTCAAAGACCTAATATTGTTGTTTTAAAGCACATGGACAACATTGGCAAATGTCAAAGACCAGTATCTGCACTTTACGTGACCCAACAAACAAATACATGAAATAACAAGCCTGTAAAAAATGTTCAGCTCAATAAAAGTCATCTTCTTCATTCTTCAGAGAGAATATAAGAAAATACACATTTCCATTTGTCACACCTTTGCCAGGCGATTATGAGGAGCCCTGGAATACATGATTTGACGGTAAATATAATTCAATGTCACACATCCATCTCAAGTTAGTCTGCAAGAAAGTACAATATTTGTACGTATCCAAGAGATGTTTTTTTCCCTATTGCATTTAATAACACTTTCAGGGCAAGGGGAAGGAGGGGGACATTTGAAGTACGACGACACTGAACACGAGACACTTCTCTGAACTTTTTTGTTTATTTTTATCTTGTTTTTATTATGTAATTGTTTGTGTTCTCTCCTGAAATATCTGCGCTTCGGGTGTCCCTATGGACACACGTCAATACACTTGCATTTACCCTAACTCTATTAAGACCTTCCTCAAAGTTTGTAAATGGGTTTTTGCATCACAAGGTATCGACTACGGCCATATGTGACAAAACAACTCTGCCCTAGAAAACAGGAGTTAAAAACATTAAGGGCACGATAATGTGTCACACTGATGTGTAAGATTTTCCTTAACTCCATTTCAGCGTTAAGTGTCTGCCTCAGGGGCCAAAGTTATTCTTCAAAATATCACATAATGCTTTGTTGGGATTTGTTTAGTTGTATATACCTCTCCCGGGGAGGATTGGGGGCCATCGTCAAGTCTGCCTACAGCTTGCAAATAAGGTATGAATGTACTACGAGCTTGTGAACTCGCAAACGACTCCCTGGGCAGTAAGGGTGGGTATATGGCCCGTACAAAGTACCGGGTCACCTTCACCCATTTGTCTGGTCAAGTGGCTCGGAATCAGGGTCAGAAAAAACGCATTATTGAACCGCGTTTCTGGACAAGTTGACCCAAACATAGGGAGTCACGAGTCGATGAGTATCGTTGTTCGTTAATTACTGTTCCATCCACGCAAGAACGAGACAATGGCGACCAACATAAACGTAGTCTGAGACTATGTCCGTTTTCGAAACCCCGGCTTGGGCTGGGGATCCGGTTTGGGCTTCGGCTTGGGCCTCCGGTTCTGGCTAGGGCTCCATCCGACCTGTTCGAAACCCCGTCACGGAAGGCCTACGTTATTTTTCTAAACAACTGATGAAGCCTAAGCCCAAGCCCAAACATAACTTGTGGTTCCTAAACGGCCTGTAAGCCAAGCACTTCGCATGAAAATATGCCGTGTTAGACTGGTTCCCGGTCCCTACATCGTTTACATTCTGACTGAATATAGGGACCGGTAGAGGGTAATGAAAATTATCATATACCTGGCAGAATTCTCATAGGTGTATGCTAATTTTAATTAGCATATAGGTATCCGTAATCCCATAATGCAATGCGGCCTTTACACAAAACACGATGGGCACAGAGTCTCAGAATCTCCCATCGTGCAGATTAACATCGTTAAGATGTCTAAATGTTGTTTGACACTAGTACACGTGTGTATCGTAACCTTTCACCTGGACATATAGTGAACCAACCGGTTAACTTGAATTTTGATGTTGTAGGATGGTTCAATATATGTCCAGGTGAAGGGTTACGATACACACGTGTGCAAGTGTCAAACAACATGCACACGTCACAAACGTCATCTCTAAAACTAGAAAGTTATCACTGCGCCCGCGCAATCGAGGGCCTATCAAAAGCGCCATATCGCTAGCAGCCACCGGTCCCTATACAGTCAGAGGAGAACGATGTAGGGACCGGGAACCAGTCAAATGCCATGTCTGATTTGACGGCTTAGTAGCTATGGCCGGATTGATGAAAAGGCTTATTCTTCAAAGTTATCAACGCGTCCAACGGTCTTAGCCGCAGTATCGCAATACAACATGAAGACAGGACGTATGTACGTGCATATATCAGCCTCTTCCACAATGCCCATTTACGGATTCCTAATTCGTCAAGGAATTAGTATTTTCTTTTTCTTTTAGTGTTATTTTTATATGTATAACTTTATAACTACTATTGTGGACGTGGTTGTAGTTTCCGTGCAAGAACACGTTTGTTGAGGCGTTTGTTTTTAGTGCAAATTCGAACCTTTGCTTCTGAATGAAATATAACTAATTGTCAACTTTTGTTGACGCGTTTCGTGGATATGTTGTTATCTGAGCACTGTTTACTACAATATTTTAAAATGTTATGAGGTCATGCATGGCGAGCACAATCAACATTATTAAGGCCCTTCTCGAAACCGAGGCTTCAGCTTCGGCTCCGGTTTATAGTCTAGCCTCCGTTTTAAACAGATATTACCGACAGTGCCAGTTTTCAAAAAACAAAAACGAAGCCTAAGTCGGAGCCTAAGCTGGAGCCAAAGGCCAAAGGCGTTGTTTCGAAAACGGCCAAAGATAGCCGAAGCTGAAGTGGTCTGGTCCCTTTAATTAACAATGAGAATCGTTATTTATTATTTACTGATGCACACACAGAACAAGACAGGGCATTATAAAGGTCAAAACTGACGATGCTAAGTTGCGTTAAAACACGAAATCTCCAAGGACCTAGATATAACTTACTCGTAATGCAATTTCTTAAGGGCGTACCCTAAAACTCAGAGCGGTATTTTTTGATCATCTGCGGGAAATAGTGTATCTTATGTTTTTTATTTTTTATTTATTTCCCCCCCCCCCATTTTTTTATGGGCAATATTAATCATGGTATAGAACGGATAATGTTATTAAGCTTTAAACCTGCGACTTCAGTTCAGTTTGTAGCCCTGTGCTACGGCCGCACCGCGGCAGGAGAGAGGTTTGGGCTTTTACGTCTGCACTGTATTTGTCTTTCGTTAACCGTCTACGAGACTCGGCGGGCATAGTTGATGCTAAATCTGATAGGGCTGGGATTGTAAGCCGCGAATAATTGTCACTGTCATAAGTCAATATTGGAACAGTCCCTGAAGGGGGTATCATCTATCGCTACGCGAACTCAAGGAATATTACTCTACGAAATGGTTCAAAAAGGTGCTGTCCACTTCACCCAGCAATACCTGATTTAGAAGCCACTCCAAACTATAAAAAAAGTCCACTAGGTAATTTTTTTCAGGTGCTATTTCCCCCTCTATCACAGTTCATAAATCAAACAGACACAATTTAAATGGACACCTGCATCCTTACCAGATTGTCTGGACTAACCCCCCCCCCCCCCCGTGTTTGGGAGTTTCTTCCCACACATTAAACTGGTGGGTATTAATAGGTTGGGAAAGCAATAAAAAAGAATCCAACCTGGAACACATTTCAGAAGACATCTCTTTGTTAAGCATTTTAACCACATGGGACATCGACTGGGTAAATTTTTAGTTTATTTTCAGAGGTGAACGACGACAAATTGACTGGAGTGGGATTTGAACCAGCGAACCCCGGATTAACGTACTACCAACAACAGAGCTTTCCAGCCCTATGTTAACGGTCTCCTTGTCAATGCATGTATCCTTGTTCGGGGGTGCCAGTTAGAAGCCATTCAACCTGAAACTCCCATGTGTATTCAGCGATCACACCCAAAGTATACGATTTATGAATGGTTCTCAAGTCAAATTTTCCTCTGCTCACCCCAAAATTGACATTGTCAAAGTTCGTAAAAATTGTAGTAGACACACACACAAAAACAGACACCCTGACTAATACCCAACTAACCGTTCAAGAATTTCCAACCAGCAACTCAATCTGGTAATTATTCCTCATGTCTAAGTCATAAATTAATAAATTGAACAGACTTCTGTATTCCTACCTGATTCGGGTTATTCTCAAACTGATAATGTTTCCTTCTATGATTTCTCTCTCTCCCTCATAGCTCTTTCTCTTGTAAAGCATTCCTGGGATAATAAGAACAGTAAACAAACATTTTTAAATGATCAAAAAGTACAACTGATGAGGCAAACAGTTTTAGGTGATAAATAAATTATCTTATCAATATATTTCAGAAAAAAATAATACAAATAATTAATTGCCGGCAAACAAATGATTTTACAAATAATAGTTACAAAATAATTAATAAATGTAAAAGCAAAAACAAATACGTAAAATAATCAAGTAAAACAAAATGCATTTGAAACAATAATATGAGCACTAAACGGACCTCTCGCTATTAAAGTGCGACAATGATAAATACTATAATTTATGCAGTATTAAAAAAAAAAAAGATCAGATATGTAGTTTAAAATATTACAAATTAATAAACAATAACATTAATTATTATAATAGCTCAGTTGGTAGAGCGCCGGCACGTCTATCTGGTTGCTGGTTAAAGTCCAACTTCAGTCATTTTTTCTTTGTTCACACAAAAAATGAATTAAAATTTACCCAGTCAGTTCCCATTGTGGTTTGTTGCTTAGTTGATAATTCAGTTGCTTCATTAATAAATCAAATTCAACTAGATGATGGGATTAAATGTACTCTTCCGAAAAACAACAACAACAACAACAAAACAAATAAACGATGATGTATACAATCATGCACATTTAATGATTAATAATGGTCCTTGCGCCTGTGATTTGTGGGACGCGCCACAAGGAATTATGTGTTCAAAGCCTATATGGGAGTATGTTAAGTACATCAATTGGTACTCGATATGTGGCATGGTGTACCCCTCCCCCTCCTATGGTGTCTTCATTGTGTTCTAGAAATCTCTGAAAGACTTTTGAGGACTTGAGGGGGTGCTTCTGTGCAAGAGGGGAAAAGAGTGTGTTAGAGAATGTAAACATTTGGGGGGGGGGGCTCCTTTGCCACATATCGGGCATGGTATAAAGTACAGGGACAATGGAAAGAACAAAAGAAGCCTCCTCGGGAATGCAATAGTATAGGAATAGACATTTCTATTGTAGATAAACAAACCGCGCTGGGTGGCACGGACGGCCGAATGTACCAAAACAGTCAAGTCTTGTTGACAAATTCAACATTTTTTAAACTTTCTGTTTAAGGAAAAAAACATCCCATTATTAGTTGGTTTATTTTAAAACAAATTCTAAACAATTTGTGAATATTTGTAGCATTTTTGCAAACTGTGATTATCTGTTTTTGCTTTGCAATGGTGGCTCCCCGTAGTGGTTTTTTTTCCATCTTGGTTGGCAAGAACTCAGTCTGTTGACATTGCAAGAGGAAGGTCAATGGTTGTTTTGGGGACGGTTTGTTGCCATTTCAGTCAAACAGTGCAACAAACCGTCGACTTCACCAAGTGTTGTCTCTTTGTGATTGCCTTTTGATTCTGATGAAATCTGGATTTATTGTTGACAGTGGTGCAAATATTTGATGATGTTTACTTACAGGATAATAAGCAGCCACCGGGGAAGTTTAATGCCAAGCCTATAATGAACCATTGGATGCATGGTGAATGGAAGAGCAACAATGAAGAGAAGATCGATTCACTTCAACAGAGGGCGCTAGTCTCATTTGGTCTTGACTTTCATCATATTTACCACTTGTATGGGTGCACCCCCGTTTTGAAAAAAGGGTCCCATTTCAAACAATGCTAAATACTGACAAATAAAAAAATAAAAAAATACTAGTATAATCATCATAATCAAAACAGCTGTTTGAATCCTCTCAGCCTGTGGAAGCTACATCAAAACATTATTTGGAGACAATTAATAAGGCTCTTTTTCCCCTTTCCGGGGAGAGGTTAGCCGTGAGCTATGCTCATCCAAAATGAGATCACGCCAGATTTAGCACACGGCCAGACTCTGATTTTTGGGGGAAAGGGCCCAACTCTAGTGAACAAAATATGACCACAGGCGAGGTCTCATAAACCACAAATACCCCCAACAACATCAAAGGACAACAAATGATTAGTACCCATTATGGTACGTTTCAAGACTCCTAAAAACACTTACCTTCAAATGTTTGATTGTACAGCAATAGTTTTGCAATCATTCGTTAGGCTTGGCGCACGAATCGGTCACTATCATAGTGTGGTACACCCTGCTTCCGAGATCAGTAAAATGCCTGTATGGATTCACTGAACAATACACAAAGTCAACCATTATTATTATTACGTAACCTTCCCCAAAAACACATCGGAATATGTCGCTGTGTGTGCCGGCCTGTAGTTAGTAATAATACCTTTCAGCAACTGCATTTTTGTTTTACTACGCGAAGGGCACTTCCATTCTGAAAATTCTTAAACTCTGTGGGAATACGGAGGCCAAGAGGTCACCGAGGCCAAGACCAGGGGCAACAGAGGCCTCGCCGGCTTCCTTGACTGCCTGTAATTCCAGGCCTGTATTACACTCATGACTCGTCATGGCAATAACATTGCTTCACGTTTGCACAAAACACGAGTGTCAATCTAGCTTGAATGATAAATGCACTACAATTTCTCTAAGAGGCTGAAACATAAAAACCTACAAAACTCACCTGGGGCTTCCAAACAGTGTGTCCTTTTAAAGTGTTGTCATTTTAGTCTCAAGCTAGAGCTACACTCAGATTGGAAACTGGAAATAATCAGTCTGAATTCGGAGAACTCGATATGTTGTCTTCACATGCCTTCGGGAGAAGAGATAGTAATGGTGGTTATGACCTCGCGCGACCTCATCGTCAATGACACCATAGAGTTGTTACATAACTTTGCTGATCGCTCGCAAGCACGGGCTGTACCGGTTACCCTTTAGGGACCACGGCAAAGTACCAAACAGTAACTGTTTCCGAATAAATTATTCGCTAATGTTAAATTCAACATATCATTCCCAGACAATGTACATCTTTTTATAAACGAGAGGGGGTGGGGACAAACACGAAAAACAAACAAGTAATAACATTTTAACAGAAATCTTGGATATTCGTTCTATGGAAGAACGCCATAACCTACATACATTAACGGAACGCACAAAGACCATTATAAACAATGTGTTTCTTTAAATAATGCAACTCACTCTAAAATGAGGAAATCGCATTTGAGTACACGCCTGTGACAAATGAGGGCTCACTCTAGTTTAGTGAACAGACTCGGTTTATAAGGTGCACTTCTTGCTGAATAGAGTGTAAGTGTGCACGGTGTTATAATATTACAAAAAGTTTGTTAATATTATATTCAGCATTTGATGAAATATAGACATTTAGAATTCATCCATCGTGCTGAGTCCAATGCATCAATCTTTTGGTGATTATATCGCTCCCTCCCAAAATCACTTATCCGAAACCCAAGCTGATCTATTTTGAGTTTTATTTTGCTGCTGCTGCTATTGTTGTTGTTGTTGTTGTTGTTGCTGCTGCTGCTGCTGCTGCTGCTGCTGCTGCTGTAGTAGTAATCCCCCGTCATTTTCCTTTTTCTTTCTTTTGAAAAAGGCTACCTACAATCTTGGTCAAAATGCTCGGGCAATGGGGCATTAGTTTTACACTCAAACCACCTTTGATTCGCCGTCCCCCCCCCCCTCTCCCCCTCTCCCCCTTTGCAGACGGTGCAATGGGAGCCAACATTGAACGGGGGAGCGGGGGTAGGCCAGGGAGATATGACCAGGATTGTAGATGATGGGAAACTAGAGGAGAGGGCCAAGTAGATCTTTAAATGCCAATTATGGCATTGGTCGCCCAGCATTCATTGTATAAACAGAACCTCATTCCCTTCCCCCACATACACACAGCCACACTCTTCCCCACATTGAGTTTACATGTACACATAACGCAAATACACAAATGACACAATGTCACAAACCCAGTTCACTGTTGGCAATTGAAAAGCCATGACGGTTTCGCATCGGCGCTCCTGAAAAAAGAAATATGATGACGTGGGTATTTTTAATAATCGAACAAATGAACGAACTAATAGTAATACAAAACCGAATAGCTCAAATTCGTGTACTTTCCGAACTAACAAAAGGATACAAACGCCGTTTGTACCATGTTATTTTTGTTGGTAACAACAGGTATGGAAACTTTTATTATGGTTTTGGTGAGAATTTATTTTATCCTTACCCCGTAGTTTTCATTAAACACACCATGCCCTTTAATATTTAAAGAAAATTAGGAGGACACGTTTTAGCTAAAACAACGAAAACTAGTTTGTGTTCTGTCTTATACACATTCATACTTGTTTTAATTTCCCTTGCAGCAATTGGATCTTCAGAATGCTCTCTTTTCCCAATTTTAGTAACTTCGAACGGAAGTATTTCTGGAAAATTGATGAAGATATTGTGACACGAGAATATGTGTACTTGTTGGGTGGCAATGGACGAGGTATATAGAGATGGATAGAGACGAGACTTAGAGGTAAAACTTGAGGGAAAGGCACATTGAGACTTCTTTGGACTTAAAGATATTTAGTTTCTAGCTTTACAAAGAAAATGACTCAAGGATGTTACTCAGAAGAGAGCAGAAATGGAAACTGACTAAACCTACAGGATTGTTAGAATTGTGAAAACTGCATGTATAAAGTATTAATGAATCATATTAAATCAATGGGGGTCATTGCCTAGGGTGGCGATGGACATTACTAATGATATTTTGGGAGGTCCGGAAAGAGTGGTCATTAAAATATTGGGGCAATCGGTCTACTTGGAAACTACTGGGAAATTGTACAGTATATGGGGTCAGTTTCTTGACTTGACCACAATGAAGATACCGCCTGTTAAATGGGAAATTGTTTATGTGGTCAGTGTGTTCTTGACCACCGCATGACAAGCAAGTGGGTGAAATTTAATGACTTACAATATGATATTATCAGTAACTAGCTCTCAGAATGAAACTACCTCGTGACCAAAACATTGTAAATGGCCTCGCGCTTCGACTCTAGCAGTCTTGTTCAAAGTATTAAACATTTTAGCCTTTGAAGCAAACTCTGCTGGGGTCGAGGTTTTTGTATTCATTTAATCATTACTATTTAATTATTTGTTTATTAATTATGTTATTAATATTATTATTTTTTTTTTCATATACGGCATTGGTCACTTTTGTTGGTAAGCAGCTTGCAACAACAAATTATATCTTTTCATTACGTACTTACAAATCCTGCTCTTTTACTTTGAACGGAAACTCTTTCGAAGTTGCTCCCTCGCGGAGAAATAGAAAACAAAAACTACAGCCATGGTTATAGATAATGGTTTTGTTCTACATTAATTGGTGCAATAGTTTCGCACCAGAGCGGAATCAAAACTTTTTTCTTTTTTTTTTGAAACAAAGTGAGGAAATGCTTTGTAAAAACAAAACACTTCGCCCGAGATAATTATCGCCGAATCAAGAGCTATTTGGAACCAAAGTCCATTCAATGAAGCCTTTGTTCTGGACGAGTTGTCATTATTGTTTTAGTGCAACTTTAAAGATGAAACGTATTTTTTTGTGAATTCTTATAAAATAAGATAACAAAAAATAATATGTATATATCCAAGGAGTGCACAACAAAAATAATAGCATGCCAAGATCCGCAAAATACTATGACCTTTGTTCTAGAAATTCATCTGACAGTTTTTGGTAAAAATCCCCACTGCTCAGTGTGTAGTTTGAAAAATCCACTAGGACAAAAGGAGTGTTTGAACAACACTGGATAAACACAGCATGGAAAAATATAGGGGATTTTTTTTTTATTTATTAATTTTTTTTTTTTTTGGGGGGGGGGTCGCAACGAAAAATTGCGTTTCGAAGCGGTTGGGTGAGAGATGGGTGGACTCGGGGCTACTCTAGCAGTGTTTTTCAACGTGGGGTGCTAATATTACAACGTTTTCACCACGGTTATGAATCAGTTATCCCCGCCCATCTAGGGTTCAAAATAGGGGCGGGCATCACAATCATAATGCATTATGAATAGATCCTTCATACCTGTATTTAGAACAACGTCAAGCCTTATGTTTTGTAGATGTGTTATAAAATAAATGGTGCAATCCAACAGGCCCCGAGCCGCAATCGAGTATTAACTTTAGTTTTTTATCACAATAAGCCGTGTTTTTTTTTTTTGTTTTTTTTTTTTGGGGGGGTTGGGTTTTTTTTTCTTTCTTTTTCTCACCTCTCGGTTGAGAATCGGTTTAGTGTGGGCATGGGAAAAATATAATGTTTCCATTAATAAACGCTTTCGCTACACACAAAGTCAATGGCTAGGGCAAAAACCACTGTGAAATAGGCGGAAGTATAACAAGAAAAAAATACCTAAGAGCTACTGAATTCCATATAAATGTTGGGGTGGCCTTCAACCCATTGTCGTGAATACGCACACTGTCGTCATATAGCCTGAATTCGAACTTTACTATACAGGTCCAGAAGTTAGAATGGAGCACAATGTCGATGCAAGTGAGATTTAAATAAACAAAACTTACACCATTGAGCGGAAACAAAAATAGAACATTTCTAAAGTTGAGCATTGGCAGCTCTCTGGAGTTATTACCACCAGTTCGTCAGTGACGTCCAACTAGCTAAGACTGAAATGTCAGTTTGAGGTGGTTTTATGATCACAGCGTTGAAATCATGACTTTGGGGAATCGTCTGAAGCTTGTCCTCGTCAGCTCTGCCGTCTGGATTGTACTCTCCTTGGAGGGAGGAGAGGGGACTAACATCGGCGGGGATGAAACCAGGTTCAGACGGCGTAGAGATACCCACGACAGGTAAGGGTGACAGAATAAAACTGTTTCTACCTCAATGTTGCGGTGTTTTCTTTTTTTATTATTATTATTATTATTATTATTCTACTTTTTTGCTTTTACTTTTTTTTCTTTCATGTGTGAGCAGGTGTACCTGTTGACACCTAGTATTCAGAGAAACCGACGGCACTTGTTGTCTTTTCTTTCACCAAATCTAATGAGGAAGTTGCTGAGAATGCAAGAAAAAACTTGTAATTTTCTATAGTGTTAATGGAAAATTTGTATTATTTTTATTAAACTGAATTATTGATTGATTGGATTTTTATATATATATATATATGTGGCGTTGTTATTAACATGATCATAAGCTTTGACCGCAGCTCCAGAGTGCGGTGAAGAATTTGGTGGGTGTGTGAGGGGGAGAGCCTGTTCAACTTATTAACATGAGAGTCTTTTATACACATGGATAAACCGAGAACGTCCTCCGCTTTATTCTGAGCTCACTTTGACTTGAAAAAAAAAAAGGTTTTCCACACATTGCAGGATCGTGGGACACTCTTAAACACGTAGTTGTTGTTGCTGTAGTTTTTTGTTTTGTTTCGTTTTTAACGAATTGAGATTTTTGCTAAATCGTCAGCTAGCAGGTTGGCGTGCTTTTTCTTTGCTTAGGGTAATGAAGTAGTGATGAATTATAAACTGTTCTGAAGGCTGTCCCTATAAAACGGCTGCTTACTGGATTCATAGAGTGGCTCCTACCTTTATCATATCTACATCTTTTTTTAAAGGGGTTTAACGTTCTTGTTTGTTTTTGTTATTGTGCCATCAGAAGTGAAGCCGCAATAACAACATGCGAGTGCAACTTTCAATCATCAACACTTACTTGTGAAACACCGAATTCCGGTAAGAACACACAGTTTGAGAAATAAAAACCTGAAGTAAATTTCACGTGAAATAATGCAGATCATATACCAACTTCGTTTTTTAGTTTAATAGAAAGAAATACAACAATTTACACCGAAAACACGCTGTTCTATGAGTTGTTGTTGCTTGTTTTTTGCTCTTTTTTTATCCATGGCATGAAAGGTAAAATGAATTACTTACGTTTTCTTGCTATATAATGGAGAAAAAACAGTTCGGTTGGTTGGTTTATTTATTTATTTTTTTATTTATTTTTTTGTTCGTGTGTAACAGTAACTTCGTGGCTAGTATTATTTAAAACTTTAAGTCGTTTATAGTATAAGGTATAGAAGGATTCCAAATCCTGTCTGACAATAAACTCATCTGCTTGCCGATTGAGAGAAATGAAGTTCAAGCCTCGTTGGAGAACAAAACGTTGCCTGTCAATCAATTCAAGATCGATAGCAACGTTGATGTGGAGAAAGGAAAGGGATACGTCAGAAACTTCAGCTGTGAACTCCAGTGCTGGATGAAAACCATTGGCGAAGTCGATACAATCTATGATTTCTTCTTTAGAGTGCCATATTGGCCTACCTACGATTAATTAATTCGTGATAGCTACCCCATGCGTATACCAATTCTCTCGTAGATTCGACTTCCCATCCGTATACGAAAGATTGGTCATCTCGTACTGAAGTTTTTTCTCACACGTACTATTTATCTCGTCCATGTGATCTTGTAGAACTGAAGTCTTATCTCGGGCATGCGACGTATTATTTCGATCATACACCATTTGATATGTCATATAATGCATACTGCTAACCCCTTACATATTAGTATTATCCTGAATAATTGAGCCAATCTTTTTGAAACCATTTCCCCTCTCTTTTTTTTCTAGTTTGTGAACCAGGTGAAGTAGCACTAAGAGACTCGTGTTACATATTTGTCACAGACCGAGTACAATCACGTGACGAGTCTGTATTGGATTGTATACAGCGTGACAGTCATCTCGTATACATTGAGACGGGAGTAGAACAGGAATTCCTTGCCGAATACATTATGAACAACTCATTGAATACTGTCGATTATTGGTTGGGACTGATTGCCGTGGATGTGATTTACACTTGGTTAGATGGATCTCAGTATAGTCCCGAACTATTTTCTATAGATACTAGATATGGAGGCAATTGCATTTTGCTTAATTCCGGCACATTTTACGTGAGGGGTTGCAACTTCAAGAGAAGATACATTTGTGAGGGACCGAGACCATCCGGTGGTAAGCACTAACCGTCATTTATTGATAACAATAATAAAAACTTTGTCTTTATTCCCTTAGGTAATAGTTACATATTTGTCTATCCTTAAGAGTGACTTTAAAAAATGCTGATTTATAGAAGGTACCACGATTTCAAAATTTTAGGGCCCTACCCCGTTTCTGTAAATATATCGATCTCGAGCGGTTGTTTCACTGACATCCTAGTCATTTTGTTTTCATAGACGTCACGTACCTGATGAATAATCGTTGCTGGATGTAAAACTGGCGATGGGGATTTCACTTGAACCCCAAGGCTACTTGTTATTTTTATCATTATTTATTCATTTATTTATTTGTTTGTTTATTTATTTTTGCAACTGTAACTGAGCGAAGGGGTTATCTCATTTTGTATAATTACTTGTAGTTCATCTCTACAAACTTATGGTAAATGAAATATGAACGGGTGAAAGCAACAACAGATTACTTTACGTGTGTGTGATTTGCTGATGTTTTTCGTCCTTGTTTGAAAAGAAAACGTTATTTATATGCTTGTTTGTCCTTTATTACTACCATAGTATTTGTTCAGATCATTTTGTTGATTTTTTTTTTAGTTTGCTCAAGCAGTTCGTTCACGTCCACGACATCCTGTTACAAAGCTTTTTCCAACGAAAGAACATATTCTCAGGCTAGTCAAAAGTGCCTCGATCTGAACGCCCATCTACTCTACATAGAAACAATGGATGAGCTGAATTACATAGTGTCGCAATCATTAAGCTATTCATATTGGATCGGCCTCATGGCTGTACGATATGAATGGATGGATGGAACCTTTGCCATCTTTCAGACGTTTCAATCATCTAACGGCAACCACGGTAACGAATGCTTTCGCATGTTACATGAGTATGACTTCGATTGGAACGACCGGCAGTGTAATAGACAATACGGTCATATTTGTGAACGAAAGGCTTTTAGATCAGTTACACAACAAGGTACGGTTTTATAGACGTCCCATTATACGATACAACCATAAAACAGTGGCTTATCTAAGGGGGCAGGGGACGCACGAGGAGCACGTGCCCCCGAAACTGATGCCCGTGCCCCTCTCCCCCCGGTACCCCCAATGTGAAATCTCGATTTTTTTTTTTTTTAGATTAAAAGTTCAAAGCATACAATGTTACATTTTATGAGCTTTTATGTAATATTTTCAATGTTTTTAAAACTACTGTTTTTATTATGTACACGCAGAATGTGTTTTCTTTTACATCAACACGTCACAAGAGAGCTGAAAAGGGGCTTGTGTAGGAAATACAAACGGAAACAAAAGTTTTAATTTGACAAACGTGACCCCTGGGAAAAATGGTGCCCCCCCCCCCTTGTGCTCCCTAAAATCTTACCCTAGTTACGGCGCTACCTCCCTAGAGCTAGTTCCATGGATATAACTTGGGAATAGACAACACGGGGATCTACCATAAGGGTGATAAACTTGGTCATTTTTAATTATTTTTATTTATTGTTATTGTTTTTTAATCTCAAGCAATAAACCAAAAAGGAAACTGACTGCATTTTTAATACAAATGAAAAAGCAGTGAACTCAAGTGATGGCATTTTGATACTAATAGTCCAGTCAAAATATGTAAAAGGGTCAACCCTATACAAACTGCAACATAATCCACTTTACCTGCATTTAATTTGGAACAGCTCACAAAACAACATATTGAAAGTATAAGCAAATAGAAGTATTGAAACAATGAGTAAATTGCTTAAATTAAAATGGCCGCAATTCAAAACTATTGTTGCCTAGTATGTCAGGATCTGAGACTCGTGGAGACTATTGGAGACCGGTGTGTATACCCACGTTTTCAGGGTAAAGAAACCTGTTTATAACAATATTTATAACTTTAGGGTATTTGAATAAATCAAGATAGCACGCTTGTAAAATAAAGTGTGATCACACTTCTTTTCAAAGTTTCACACAAAAGGACAAAAGACTAAAATGGTAGCTGATGATGTGCACCCAAAAAACGCACAGAAATTATAATTTGAACCATTTCATCAGGTGAAAACACACCTGGCTCAGCATTATTATCACCGGAAAAAAACATTTCATGTATTCACATTGGCGGAACGTAAACTTGCCACAAATTAGTTGGGCAGAACAGCGTCCAAGCGGCTGGTTTATTTTTATTTATTTGTTCACCCCCTAACCCCACCCCACGCCTGTACCTTTGCAGTTGAATTTACAGTATATTTTGGCCTCGGTTTTTACATGTGTTTTTACCTTGCTCTCCTCCGTTTCTCACACCGGCTTTAAATTGCATAGAACTGCTTCCTTCCCCCTCATTTAAATAATATACTCCTCCCTTTCAAACACCCTTTTCCAATATAAGTCCTTTTCTCCTTGCTCTTCCATCCCTCCTACTTTCTAAACCCCTTTTCTTTTAAAGATTATCACGTGATGTCTCAAGGTCTTTTGAAGCTTGACCTGTAATTCTACCCACATGGAGAGAAATGGGAGCCTGCCCGCCCCGCCCCCAGTTCCCACCCCTGGTGCTCCCCATACAAAAATTATGAAGACACATGTAATTCACAACAAAAGAAAATTGTACATGCCCCCACCCCCAACTGCCACAGTGAAAAAATCCTGGCTATGCCGCTGAGAGAGAGGCATAGCATTATGAACTTTAACCCCCCAAAATATTATAAGCTTTTTGATTATTGTGAGCGTTCCGTGTTTGTTTGTTTGTTTTTTTCTCTCTCTTTTTTTTCACTGATGCGTTAAAACATATACCATCAAACTGTTTATCATGGTCATGATATGGTCTCGTCTCATGACTTGCTTTCCCACGGCTGCATACTGTATAGTACAGAAATAGTGCAAGTTCACTCAGATGGGAAATTACTGCCAATATCAATTTTAAAT
The DNA here is from genome assembly GCA_911728455.2 of Marthasterias glacialis. Lineage (NCBI taxonomy): Eukaryota > Metazoa > Echinodermata > Asteroidea > Forcipulatida > Asteriidae > Marthasterias > Marthasterias glacialis. The sequence goes on from OU452229.1 coordinate 13,815,256, forward strand.
GGCGTTCATTTTGAATGTATGCAAATCAGGTGTCAACAAATGACCACTGTTCTAATTACTGTCATTAACGGGCTCCTTAGCCCTAACAAATTGATATATCCAGCAGAATACTACGAGCCTCATATCCCAAGCTACAGACAAAAGTAATTTGAATGGCGGTCATTTTGACGATATGCAAAATAAGTATAAGCAAATGACCCAGTGTTATTGTTATTGTATTCATTGACCCTGAAACATGGGTATAGACACCATCTTTAAGTCTCTACAAGTCCCAAATCTCGAGATATAGTCGAAAGTAGTTTGAATGGCGGCAGTTTTTAATTTATGCAAATGAGGCATTTTTCTATACTTTTGATTTGTTGTTTTGTTATTTATTCGAAGTTAAATGCAGGTACAAGTGGATTCTGTTGCAATTTGTTTTGATTCTAATCATATTTGGACTTGACTATATTATATAGAAACAAGAAATTGGTTTCAGTCCCCAGCTGACACCGTGTATGGGGACAGGAACTGTACCAATATACTCATAAGATACCTAAGACCCGTCTTCAAATGACAATCACCACTGCTACGAACAGGTAGAAGAAACGGTATCTCGATTTATCTTGTGTTCACCTACACACGGCAAGTGGAACAGAGGGACACACAGATAAACAAAAATATGTCAAATCTCTCAATCCTTAATGTTCACCAGTGTTCCACTCTCGGCCGATCAATGATGACGATAATGATGACACCGTGTAATTTCCTAAACTTGGATTTTGCTGTCCTTCATTGCAGGGAACGTTTGGTGCCAGTCTTCCATTCCTAATGATTTGATACAGCTTAGTAGGTATGGTTCCTTGTGTATTGATCATAATGAATTCAGCTCGACTCCTATACTCCGTAGTTGTGAAACTCAAGATAATGTCAAGGGGTGTAGCTGTTACAGGGAAACGTAAGTTCAATTACAAACTCAATATGATTTTTGAAAACACAGTTCAGTTTTGCAACTCAAATCATTCTTAGTTTGAATTGGGTAAACAAAACGAAAGAAAGAAACTCATAGAAAAAAACGAAACGTTTGCAAATTGTGACAGCATGCAACTGCTTCAGCTTATTGTCAATCGTGCTGTCTAATTTATCTTAAAATATTTTGTGATAAAATTATTTTGTGCTTGAGTAGAGACCGTAAAAAAAAAAGAAATAAAAAAGAGGATCGAAATGACTACCTTTTCTCAATTTTAAATCACAGCCATGGAGGACCGATACGATGCAGCTGTGGGTTTTGCCAATTCAATTGGACCGGACACGGTACGGAAGGTGTAAAATCCTCCTATTTGCAAAGACTTCAATTAAAGGCCCTCAACATTTTCAATTCGCTAATTATTTGGGGAAAAAAAGCTCACTTATGAACATTCACAATATCACTGGCAATAATAATAAGCCCGCGTTTGCTCCAAGCCTACCTCCATTTCTTTTAATTGACTACTTTGAATTTTTATATGTTGTGATAAAACATATGACTAGTTCAAGTCTATGATTTCATCTTGGTTACCTATACAACGTACATGTTCACAATTATCAAGTGTGTGATTAAGCTCCCAGCAAACGATCTCAAGATGCCAATAAATTACTGTGTTTAAACTAAACCTCCAGCTTTACTCCTGTAACTATCACCGCAGTATACATTTATTTATTTTTCAGATAAAGTGTGGCCCTCTGATTTTAATTGTTCCTGTTCCAGTGAAGAAGAGCTGGATTTTCTAACCATCATGAAAACAAACGGTTCTGAATTCGATTGTTTATTGGACCAACCGCCATCTACGACACCAATTTCACAGTTGGTAACCGACATGTCATCAGTTTCGACGATTACCGAAGGGACTCTGCTGTCGTCTACCACTGGACAGTTTAACACAAGTCTTGGGACGCCTCTAGCCGTGACGGAGACAAAGCCGAATATAAACGCTACTACAGCCACTTCTACAAGACTGGTCAGTTCTTTGACTGCAGGAGAGGAGGGCACTGCGGCCAGCGTGACAAGCAACGGCGGTGCAATCGCTGCAGGGGTCATCCTTGCTGTTGTATTTTTCGTCGGGCTGCTCATCGTGGCTTTCTTTGTTTGGCGGAGAAAGGGCCGGAAACAATCGGAGAACAAGTCGGAGAGGCAAGTCCGTAGTCCTGAAATTTAGATGTAGTAAACAGTAGGCCCCTACATGTAGGTTAACATTGCTAGAATTCCGGGCACATGAAAACAATCTATGCCAACAAACGGTCTGAAATTGGCCAACCTAGGGGGTATGGATATCCGAGTACCATCCGACGAAGATTGAGCAGGGCAAACCAAACTATACGCAGCCAGATTGTGTGCTTAAACCGCTTGTTAGGAAACTTGAAAGCGGCACTCAAAATGACACTCTTGCTAATAATATTGTCTTAGAGTGTAATTGGCCTTTCATTGATTTTTTTTTCCTCCACAATTATACCTCCACTCTTAACAGATCAGACAAAGCACGGGCAGCTCAGAATCAGTATGCTTCAGGACAATCTGAAACGGGTCAGTATTTATTGATATTAAAACGAAGTACTTAGTCTCTGAGATCATATGCTGTGAAGTTGAACTGCAGTAGTTTGTGGTAGAGAGCTCAACTGTGAGAAGTTTGGATTCAGTTTTTGTTAATGGTTTACATGGTTGTAATCACCGTAAGAGGGCGCTGTAGTTTTGGATTAACCGAAAGCTTTCCGGGATTCACCACAATAAGATCCCGTTTATTCCCCGATTCTAAATTGTAAATATCTAACAGAGTACTTTATTTTATTTATTTGTTTAATTTGTTTGCAACGTCTTTCAGCCTCTTGTACTTATTTGTGGACAACTTAACTTCTTTCTATCTTTCAATTTTTGGGAGGTTAGCTTTTGAAATTTGAGCATATCATGCACTTCTAAATGAAAACAACCCGATTTAGTAAACGGGCAACACTCAGTGACATAGAATCCTACGCTTGTGAGAAAAATGACAATTTGTCTTTGCCTATTATTTTATCTGAAATGCTCCAACTTGAAAGCAAACAACCCCCTGGAGCACAATAATGGGCTATTTTAAAGGTTTGTAAATTATTGACGAAGCCTGGCGCAAGAGTTAGTAAAATCAAGTGTTTTTGTAACCTTTTATTTCCCGAAAGCAGTTCGTGTGTGAGAGCGCCCTCTTATGGCACTGGGTTGGGAAGTCTATAATTATCAGTGTATACAAAAGTAACTGCAACAGATAGTTTGGTGACTGTTCAGGTTACTTCATCTTTGCCAAGGCAAACTATTGATAAAACGTCCCCAATTCTAGGTACATTAAAAACAATGGCGAACAGACTTGGACGTTGACAACTGCTCTAATGGACCGAACAAACTCTGCTTATGTAAAACATTTTCGTCATAAATGGTCAAAGGCGGTTTTCAACGTGTAAACAGGGTGCCATCGAACGTGCAAACAGGGTGCCATCGAAACGAGACTTTTTTTTTTTTTTTTTTTTTTTTTAGGTATGTCCATTCGAACCAACGTACACTTCAAACATAGTACCCCTCAAAAAAAATTCCGAAGATCACAGGAAAAAGTAGATTACACATAATCATGCGGACAGATAATGCCAGTGAAGTTAACCAATGTTGTTATGGTAATTCAAAGTCGATGAAACCTGGCCAACTCTTTGTGCAGCCTCATCACAAGTCTAATAGCATTTGAACTGCCTCTAGCTACCGGGCAGTCTCGGATCTAGTTGGTAAGACATCTGCTCTAGAATGGCGGGGGTCGTGGGTTCCAATCCCACCCGAGGAAAATGTATGTGATTTTTTTTTTCACGGGACTCAGGAAAGTACTGAGTATACCGTGCTTAACACACATCGGTGTATGGGTAAAGCATTACAAACAACACTCATCACAAGTCTAAATATTATGAAACTGAGGACACACCACGAGATGACACGATCAAGGGCGTTACCCTACAGGTTACTCTTTTGAAAGTACCCTCCAACAGCAACCTGTCGGTACTGATGGAGTAACACACATCACCATCATCATTAATGCCTTGAGAGCGGTTTCAGTCACATGTTCTTGTTTTCAATAAATACACATTATAACCAACTGGAGACAATATTAATGAATTAATCGGTCTTGTTTAAGTGAAAACAACTAAAACAGTAATTGTTTGGTCATTCTGTAAAAATATTTTTGTAAGATGTTTTTTTTATTATTTATTATTATTATTATTATTATTATTATTTTAATTTGTGTTATCAAGTTAAAAAGCAACAATGATTTGTGGAGTCTTCAACTGCTATTTTATCGACTTTCAGATGTTTACTACTAATAGCATGAATGTGCCGATACAAGTGTGCTTTCAGCCTGACACTAATTATGTCTTTAATCATTTGGCCTTTTCTGTAGTTAACCCTACGTACAGTCTTAATGAATTGGACATCTCAAAGCAGAGTGATGAAATCTTGAAACCAGTTCACGTGGTTGGCGTCCATGCCGCCCACAACCCAACGTATGAAATCGGGGGCGAGGGAGAAACCTCCAGTGAATATACTTACATAAAGGTGTGGTAATTCTGTTTTGTTTTAAATTAAAGGTGCAATCATTTGCGTTTTTCATGAGCATGGAAGATTAAGATACAGTGCGCCATCAAGTGTTTGCCTTGCAAAAATCATTTATGTCATAGTGCATCCTCTGGAAAGTCTTGATTGCGCAAGACTCAAGTACGAACAGTTTCCGTTTAATTTGTAAAGATCAATTCTTCTGTTGGAAAATGGATGTTAATATGGTTGAATTTTAATACGTAAACTAGTAAGTTGAAAATGTTATTACGTGATGGATACATTTTGTTTTTTTCAACGTGGAACTGAAAATGCCTGCACTCAGTAAGATTACTGAATGTCGACGTCCTTCTACGAAAATTCCTAATTCTGGGTAAACTCCAGGTGGCGTACTTCATGGTGGATCGAATTTCCCGTATTCTGTTAGATTTCCAAACTTCAATCCTCTTCCATATGAAAAAGTCAAAAAGAAGAAGAAGGAAAAACAAAAATAGTACGCAAAACTATTAACTCAAACGAGGGAGGTGTCCACAAATGTCTTACACAAACAAAGAAAAATATTACTGCATCCCCTGGAAAAAAACAGCCAAATCAAACTTCATGATATCCTAAGCTAGACCATTTCACACATCCTAAAAGGGGTGTCAATCAACTGGGGTTGCCGACTTGGTCAGGAGGGGTTAACAAAAATTTGCTTACTACCATTCTCCCATATCCCTGTGCACAAAAATCCTATATCAGCATCTGTTGTGTACAATATTTTGCAAGTGACCTTGCCAAGTCTCAGGCCCACACAGAGTGAAATTGAACCATCTGTTGAGTCAATGGGCTGTAGTAGAGATTTATATTTTGATCTCTTGCCGACAGTTTACATATATAGCGCCAAATATGCACCAAATAGGCGTACCATAACTTCAAGGACACGTGGCACAGGGGAGTAAGTCCCTGATAGGTCCATCCCTTGACGGTTTTAAATACTGATATATTTTTTAAACACGGGTGGTTTTCTGACTTCAATAATTATTTATTGCATTGTTTGTGTTACAGTCGCCTGAGGATAACAAGGAATACGCAGACATCCAACCAAGAGGTTACGAAACTCTTTGCCCGAAAAAACATCCAGATCCCTACACGGCCTTAAAGGGTTCCAAGGGTGAAAACGAAAGTGGCGACCCCGCGACTTATACGCAGATTCCAGATAAGGCTGGGGAGACTTACGCCACTATTGCATCCGGTGGCTACACTGCATATAACCCCACCAAGCAAGACGAAGACGTTAACACTGACCCACTGAGTACCAGGGACACCGATGGTGACGACCCGCTGGATTACACGCCAATACCAAACAACGACCGAGGTAAACCGGCTAAGAAAGTCGTCGATGATGTTGGTAACGGGTATCTTGGTCTGGGCGACGTAGTCCCTCATTGTCATGCCGCGGCTGCTGCGAAAACAACCCGATCGACTCCAGGCAGGAGTGGTGACAGCGACTACGTAGATGTTGATGTCAAGGTACCCCAAGTACTAAAGCCTACCGTCTCACCGAAAAAGAAGAAAAGTGAATACGTGAACGTAGATGTATCAACTACTCGTGACGGTAGTTACGTCAGCATGGATGCTCCAACCTCTCATGAGAACCAGGGAGATGACCCCTCAACCGCCGAAAATGACTACTACTTCAAGCTCGAGAAGCCCCAGGCTACGCCAGATGAAGGTGATGAGGCTAGCAACTCCCCTCAAGAGGATCATACCTACAATTCTTTGGCTGTCAATGCAAGAAAGGTACCTGGCCAAGGCAAGGCCGACGTCCTTGACAACAGTGCCTACAACACAGTCGACCGCACCCACAAAATAGATGCTGCACCCAAAAGCTCTGGTCAGTCTCCTGCACAAGGCAATAAGGATGATAATGCGTACGACGCCATCAACCGTATCGGTGGTGGTTTGAAGTACCCAATCGTCGCTGCTGACGACGGAGACTACAGTCTGACGGTTCCAGTGAGAGACGACACCTACAACTCTTTTGATCGTTCACATGGCAGAAATAAGAATCCGAGATCGAGCAACCAGGCTTCCCAGAACGACTACGGCTCGCTGGCGAACAGCAACGATGATGAGTACGCTACCTTCAACTAGGTCTGTGGATCCTCGCACTTATGGCGTCTTTCAAAAGACATTGCAAATATATCACAAATGCTTATTAATTCAGAATAAAAACCGCAACGTCGCAACATCGCAGATACTAGCGGCGATTTGCGATGTCTCTTCGGGGCCACCATATTTAACAAACCTTTCACATTCAAAAAGCAGCTAAGCTATGGATATTAATATCATTTAATACTGTAATCCTCGTCTGCTTTCTGCTTTCTATAAAAAATATATGTATACTGACTCCTGGCTCAGGCCATTTTCTCCTCTCGGTCTCCTGTCGGTCTCTTCCATTAGATTGAAGGGGAGGAAAACAAAATGGCTGAAAAGTCTTGAACTCAAAGATATCGACTAACATAGTCATTCTGCTTAACATAAATTACATACTTTTGTTGTACTTAATCGTATTAAAAGCAATCCCTAATCTTCGCCTTGGATGGCTTTTTAAGGGTATTTTAGAATATTTCAAAATGATAATAATTAAAGTAGTAATCCAGCAATTAGCCATTTCTTGGAATCGATCCTTAAGGTACACTATTTTTATTGATTCACGTGATTTCGGGATTAATTTTGCTGCTCTCTTTAATTTGGTGGAGGATGAAGTATGAGACACATTGATGTGTTTTTTATGTTCACATATCTTGTTTTTATATTGTGCTGAAGTATATGTACATGTATTTTAAAATAGATTTTTAAAATGAACGAACATCATACGATGTATTTCGGACTTTGACAAGTTGATTATGCAGTGCTGTCAAATAATGTCTACCATATCATAATAGCACCAGCTATACTTGGACATAAAACCGTGCAAAATGAGTGCACCCACAAACCAGAAGCCGGGCAACTTTATTGTCATGGGTCCTTGTATAAATGTTAGGTGTACTGCTGTTGTGTTATTGGTAGTCATTGGCAGAACTGTGTTCATGGGATCGTTTACTGGCAGATTGAACTTCTGTTAAACGAGAGCATATCCTGCTGGAGTGACATTGTGTTATATAAGGGGTGTTCATTGCAATATAACCTTGATTTAGAGGTCATATCTTTTCAGAATGTTTGTTTTATGTAAGGTCATTTCCTGACAGAGTGACCTCGTGTTAAGAGGTCAAAGCACTGCATTTAAACTAGTTTTAACTTTGACAAGAAAGATGTAATCAAGTAAAACAAAGACAAGAGGTGATTAAAAATCACCCTTACATGCATGTGTACATAATTATATACGATGTTACTGTAAGTATATACCATTAATTATAAAAACGGAATGTGTTGTAATTTTTTTTTACATTTAAAGGGACATACTAAATAGTGATATAGAAACAAAGACAATACAATTTAAGATGGTTGTTGAAAAAAATCATCAAAGTGGCCAATAATTCACGAAAAAATAGACCAACAAAAAAAACAAAAGAGGTCAAAGATCAGTGTATACGCTTTACCAGCCGTTTCGAGTGTGAAATTTACGCTGCAATGTCGCGTGATGTTATAAGTAGACTGGTGCTTTTATTGTCAATATTAATATCACTATGTCAAGACACGAGGATCCAGTCTGCATAATCTCTAGCACATGTGTGTGAACATTAACACGGTCACTGTTCCATCTTCACACACATAAAACTGAGTCCGAAACCATGGAAAACGTTCCTTCGAGATCCCAAAGAACGTCGTAAAAAAATAAAGACAAACAATCCAAAGATGGTAAAACCACAAGCAAAAAGTCTTTTAAAAAAACACGATAACCCGATCGGAGCCAAAAAAACAACAAGAGCACCACACCACCAACAGACAATGTCGCACCGTTGCGCAAACCACTGGTTAGCCGTCGTGAACATCGGACTTGTATCAAGAGTGTTGACGTCTTTATTATGTTTATTGACTACCGCCATGATTGAAATACACCTAGGCCTATCCAAAAATTCTATGCCACAAACCTGTCCATTAAAATTCCGGCAAAGAATGCATCATTCACGGTGCCATCACGATCACCGGTGAGTATCCCTCACCGTCGGCCATCGTTTTACGTTGGTTTGACTAATGACTTTTGCCAAGCTGTAGCCTCCTGTTATCGTCGAGAAGAAGTGGCCCTTCTTCTTGCAGCTTTTGCGATGGATGTCACACGTTTTTCAGTCGAAGACTTTTTTAGGACGACCTGGGCCACTGTTTTGGGGGGAGGAGTTGACATCGTGGTTTTCAACGCAAGACCGTGTCGTCCACCGAGACCGCCTCTACGTAATGTGGTACAAACAGCTAGGTGTACAGACTAGAACTATTGAAAAAAAACGTACTTGATAGTCTGGTACCCATTCCCTCCTGCATGTTCGCAGCTTGATGGGTCGTGGAGAGAGTTCTTGTCTGGGGGAATATGCGCCCTGCAAGCCCCGCGAGTCACGGCACTGACCGTGCGATAATGCGTTGGGGTATGAGTCTCGCAAGCCCCCCACGCTCGTGCTACCTGGCACTGTGGAGCACGCTTCCATTGGCCGGACTCTCTGGGTTAAGATTTTACGTACGATTGTTCATAATTATGTATAATTTGTATCCATGATGAGAGAACATGCTCTTTTTTTGTCACATACTCATGAATAATTATTTTAAAATCACAGTTGAATTTGATGCAGTAATGAACTCTTATAAGGCTGGAAGTAAAACTAACTCCAAAGATCACGTGATTTATCCGAACCAAAAAATCGGTTCGGAAAAACCACGTGACCGTACGTTTTTGAAAAATGCTCGAAAACGGCCAAATTTGGTGGTTTCTTTTCAGGATATTTCATCTCTACTCCTCAAGACCATGTCAAGACCTTTATTTTCTAGTTTGTAGCCCAAAATAGCCCAACGAAACCGGTGTGTCCCTTTAAGTACAATCATGTTTGTAACCATAACCCTATTAATCAAGATTAGCACCAGAGCTATATCATTGATATGTTGTACTTTAAAAAGAGGTTTATTTGTTTGACGTGGAATGGGAAACATTTTGTTTAAATGTTTTATTATATAAATGTATGTATATATAGTACTTTATAAATGTTTGAAAACTAAAAATTTAGTGTTACTGACAACAACTGTTGTTTTGCCCTTAAACCGATGTTTGTTAAGCACCTTAAAGTGTAATTAGCATACTTTCCCGAGTTACATGGGAAATAAATTCGCTGGCATATTACTCATTTGGGAGTCGAACCGGAGACCTTTGCGATTCCAAAGCAGATGTCTACCATTGGACCACCAAGCTTTCCCAGTAGCTAGAGGCAGTTCGAATCTTATATTTTAGCAGCGGGTACCGCAGCGATTTCAATAGCTTTTATATTTGCGGGGAAAAACGTAAGTTAAAGTTACCTCTGTGACAATGTATTGTTTCGTAAAAATGTTCAAAAGTTGTTATGTGTAACAATTGTAAATAAAAATGCAAAGGGAGTTTGGGTTTGAGACAAGCATGCCTTTTACATACGGTGCCTTACTGTTGACAAATGACCTTGTGTGTTTCACGGGGTCATATCTTAGCAGAACGATCGTGTTCATGAGGTCGCATAATTGTAGGCATAGTTTCATTTTGTTGTATTAGGATTTTGACCAATCCATTAAGCCTTGCCTCTTACGTGTTGACCAATCACAGCCTTGGCTATGCCACCGAAAGTCCGACAAAAGTCCGACACGATAAAATCCTATTGGAAAATGTAAAAATGCACGTACTCATAGCGGGCACTTTCATGTCGTGCAGTGTGGCTTTGAAGAGACGCACAATGTGCTGCCAGCGTAAAAAAAAATGCTGATGTAGCCAATGCTGTGATTGGTCAATATGTCTAGGGACGGGGCTTATTGGATCGGTCTATTATAGTATAAAGCAAAGATAAAACAATGAAACATTTCCTTTACGCTTGCACAGATGTTGCAACTTGAGTTTACTAAAATGTACATAATTATATAGCATAAACAGAATTATATATTTTCACATTTTAATTACTCTCTTTGTAACCAGCTGTTAATCAAGAACTGCACCGGTGCTCAACTGATCAATATACTGATTCATTAAGCTCTGCACCTTACGTGTTGACCAATCACAGCCTTTGCTACGCCACCGAAAGTCCAACGAAAGTCCCACGCGATAAAATCCTATTAGAAAATTTAAACTCGCGTGCACGTACTTATAGCGTGCATGTTCATGTCGCACAGTGTGGCATTGAAGAGACGCACATTGTGCTGCCCTTGTGTACGGTGGTGATGTAGCCAATGTTGTGATTGGTCATTAAATAACACCCAAGCAGATCCTTGTCATTTGATTGGAAGATGGTCGGTCACGTGATAGCAAATAAACGTACAATTGCACGCTACGTCATTCACCGTGCATTTTTCGTTCCATTCACCGTGCATTTTTCGTTCCATCCGATTTGTTCCATTGCACGCTCGCCCGCCCGCCATTGACGAAAGTGACTATTCGATTAAAAATGGTTTGAAGCTTATTATACTTTATAGTGTTATCCTCCAATCAAATGATAAAGATCTACTTGGATGTTATATAAAACAAATAATGAATGTTATGTGGGACTTAATGGATCGGTATAATACGACTGAATAAAATGTACTTTATAAGAATTGTAAATTTGCTGTCTTGGCTATACATTTGGTTTATTATTATTATTATTATTATTATTATTATTATTATTATTATTATTATTATTATTATTATTATTATTATTATTATTATTATTATTATTATTATTATTATTATTATTATTATTATTATTATTATTATTATTATTATTATTATTATTATTGTTGTTGTTCTTGTTCTTGTTCTTGTTCTTGTTCTTGTTCTTGTTCTTGTTCTTGTTCTTGTTCTTGTTCTTGTTCTTGTTCTTGTTCTTGTTCTTCTTGTTCTTCTTGTTCTTCTTGTTCTTGTTCTTGTTCTTCTTGTTCTTGTTGTCTTTATCATGTTATTATTATTATTATTATTATTATTATTTGTTGTTTTGTTGTTACTGCTGCTGCTGTTGCTGCTGTTGCTGTTATTATTCGGCAAGTTCACATACAATAAAAGGATATAATACAAAAGGATGAAACTTTTAAAAGCATTAATCTTGAAATAAATTTTTAAAAAATAAAGAAATATAAAGTAAAAGGAATGAGTGTGGGCATTAAAACAAAATAATGATGTATCATGCATTGAAACAGAAAGCAGCGACAAGAACAAAATAGAACAAAATGCGCAGAGTTAAAGCACAATAATGCACATAAGTTTGGATGCATTGCAACAAGGAAGTAGTGAGTCAACATGTTTTGAAAATATAATCCAATTACATGACAATGCGCCAATTACATGACAATGCGCTGCATACATAGGTTGCTTTTCGACTCCCAACATGAAATTGCAGTAGCGAAAGTTGACGTCACGAGCGAAGGGTCTACCCCCAAAACAAAACAGATAAAAATCAATCAATCAATCCATCAATCAATCAAGCAAGCAAGCAAGCAATTAAATGATTAATTAATTAAGAAATTCATATATAAATTTACTTAATTTGAAATTAAATAAATAAAACGGCTCTAGAACCGTGCCTGACATGAATCTTCTTAATGTTTTACACAGGTCTGGTTGTACGGTGTGTTTCATTGACAGCTGGAAGACCGGAAAGAATAGTCTCCCGAAATCAATATACCAGAGAAATAATAAACCACCCTTTTTCTGCTAACAACACATTTGTGGTCGAACTGTTAGAAGAAATTGCAGCGAAGGTGCCTCTTCCTTGATATCATAATCGGTATAAATGGCACAGCATTTCCAAGAAACAATTAAATGGGTTGCACAAAGGAATGATCGAATAGCACTGCCCCCCAAAATAAACAGGATAATTAAAACAATTTAAAAAACATATAATTGATAGACAAAATGAACAAAATGATAAATCCGCACACACGCCCTTCTCTTACGTCATCAGAAAAAGGAAAATCATAGTATTATATAGCTTTAGATAAGATACTGTTTATAGGTTGATGTTCGTGTGACATTGTTTTAATTTCGTGCGGCCAGCCTGTACCAGTCCCTACTGCGGTTGACCTACTTGATCGGTCATTTCCTGCATTGACATGTTTCTAATGTTTCCCGTGTTAACATAGTATATACATTTCATACCAACAAAACCTAATATCTGTTCTGTATATTGTATTGCAAGACGTTATACTCTGGTGTGTGGTGCTGATTTTTTAGAATTTACAGATTTTAAAATGGTGTTGTCTCTTAAAATATTTTCCTAAGATTGGTGTCGAATAACTAAGATAATTATGTTGGTTGTTTGGAATGATTAATATAAAAAATATATATAATTGTAATAGTAATCAAAAACATGTGGATATTAAATTAGGAGATACTTTATTTGTACGTTTCCTCATTGACACAATGTGACGTGGTATTTACCAAATGGTCAGATTGGTTTGCAAACAGGAGAATCCAACTCATCTAAAATAGCCCAAAGCCGTCTTTACAAGATTGCGGGTACAACCATGTATAAATCTCTTTTGGGAGGAGTGGTGGTTCTGAAATGAGCCGTTGTGGTCTGGACGTTTCGAACAGTATAATCTGCTCGTTTTCGGGAGAAATTGAAGAGCGTGCTTATTTTTGAAGTGTTGAAAGCATGAAACACATCATGTTTATGTAAAACATTTCCCTTTAAAACTACATAAACTATTGTATGTTTACCCCATAAAAAAACTATTCTGAAAATTAAATATAGTGTGTTTTGTATACATAACGTGTTACACCTGGCAGTAATTTTACAATTAATCATGTAAACTTACACACATTTTGTAAAAACAAATAATAATGACAATTAAATGTCTACATTCAAAATATTGTGAAAAGGACAAATACAGTTTTCTCTGTAAAGTTACAGATTTTTTATTTAATTTTATTTTATTTTATTTTTTTTTTTTTACCGTGGTTTAAAGATTTTGACATTGGTTGAACTAACAGCAGTGTTTACACAGCTGTCGTTTATCAATATGTAGATGTCCAACTTTCTTCAAAATTTCTTCAAAAGTAAATTTATTCAGATCGTTTTTCATTAACGACATAAAAGCAACAACAACAACAAAAACAACAAACATGATCAATAGATACAGGTGTCACTCCGTATGCGGTGTACCACGAAACTTCCAATATTACTATGTTCTGCAGTCTGCACTACCGGAACCAGGAAGCCGGATGACAGATATAAGGCCTGACCACGCTTTTGAGACGTCATTAAAATCAACCGATGCTTGTTCAAGTTAATGTTTTACCAGTCGAAATGCAGGAGCGATTCAGAGTGTTACACGAGTAGGTGTAAGACGTGTTTTGCATTTAACGATCAGTAATATTCCAATATCGCGTAGACGAAGTATGAAAGAGATGGGACCAGGGGGAGCAAGCAAGTATGTATATTATGTGTCTACGTGTATTTTGTAATTTGTAATTTGTTATTTTTTTGTTCAGGATTTAGGTTGTCTACACGGTTAGCTTTTGTCCATTTTAACAACTCGGACTCTTCTTAAAGTTCAAATGTATGCGGGATTCGTATTATTTTATCGAAGGACAAATATAAAGTTCAGTTTAAACGCTCACTGATGAGCGATGATACATGTCATACTCTACGGAAACCAAGTTGGTTAACTCAGTACATCAGTGGAAACGTTGCTATACTTGCGGGAACATTACTGACTAAGCGTTTGAACGAAGTTCAAATTTAAAGGAACTTATTGAATTTTGTGGTTCTCGTTTTGGTACATACAAGTTGTTCCGTACAATTGAACCTACTGCTACATTAAACTTGAAACATAGCATTTCTTCTTAGCAAAATTAACCCTAGTGATATGGACTGTCTATTCTCGAGTACCGGTGTTACGTTGTAAACAGGTTTGTCATACACAGCGGAGTCAGTTGGAGTAACATATACATTTAAACTGGTACCGTTTTCCTTTCAGAAAAAAAGAAAACCATGTACATTTTTGTCAAACCTGTCGACCGATAGAGTTAGAAGGGGCACTTGTATGGCATTTTTAACTGAATAATATTATGACATGGCTATACCAACTCCCAATATTATAGTAATCTTAAGATGGCATAACTATACGCTAATACAAAAGAGTTCATAATATGCGATCACTTGTAGGAATAAAGTCGCCGAGTTTAACCCTATCAGGACCGGGCTTTTTTCTTTTTTTTCTTCTTTTTTTTTTGATGTACGGGGACCGGGGGGCACATACCCCCTCCGTATTTTCTAAAGTGTTCGACACAAGAGGGCGTTTTGGCTATTTTTTGCCCATTTTTAGTCAAAAATCGTGCTTTCCCCATAACTTCTGTATTTTTCGTCTGAATGTTTTGAAACTTGTACATTTTTACAAGATCAATATAATTTGAACCTAATTTGGTTACTGAGTCACCTTTGGGTGGGTTATAATCCATTAATTTGTCACATTTTTGTGGGAAAAAGTTTATTCGGTTGTTTTCACTTAAAAATCAAAACGGCCGCCGCCAAGGGCCTAGAGAGCAATAATAAGGCTTGGTTGACAAATTTAAATATTTTTTGGAACTGAAAAGTAAGAAATCAGTATGTTGAAATAATTCTATTGTTAAAAAAACTTGATATAATTTGACCCCCTTATTGCAGGCTGAAAACACAAAATCCAAGATGGCCGCCAAAAATGGCGGTCATTTTGAATTCCCAAAACCATTTCAGACTATCACGTGACTCATCACTATCACTTTTCTGGCAAAGAAATAAAAAATAAGTGGAAATTATGTTCAAAAAGTTTTTTAAAAATCACTAAAAAGTCAGTAAAATCGTGTGACCCAAGGTCAAACAAATGATTGCCATGGCAACAGCTAACCCCCTATATCAATATTTGTTTGCCAATATAATCCTAGATACATTTTGGGACAAGTCAGAAAATTATGCGGTGATCGGAGTAAGCGTTAAAAAGTTCCGGGAAAAAATTGGTAGGGGGCACATTGTGCCCCACTCCCCCCCCCCCCCCCCCCCCCGGTCCTGATAGGGTTTATGCCGGCCCAAAACAACATCTCCTTGAGTAAGTACCTTTATACTGATACTTCTCTTGCACTGTCTTTATAAAATGTTTGTAAGGAAAATTTTACGATCAACCGATAGTGAAACATTTGCTTTTAATACATGGGAATCAGAAAAGGAAACTGCACCGTATAGGCGTAAACACTAGTTATTGTAATGGTTGATTGGTATGTTCATACGTATGCATTGTTTTTATTGGATTGGAACTGAATGCCCAACAATAATAATTGCTCTATTTCCTCATGTGTTCTGCTTGCCTTGGTTTGGATGAACTCTGTCCCTATTTGCTGTAGCTAAGTGTAATTACTTTACACAACACTTCCTTAAATTGAAACCTCCTTCTGCAGGGACCATCCCTTCTCCAGGGCCCGCAGGGTGAACAGTTCATTGGAAACTGATGGGGCTACCCTGGCTAAATAAAACGAAACAAATAACTGAATAAAAGTTAAGTAAACAAAAGATGTCATTTGTGCCTATGTGAACAGTCAGTCAGTTCCGCCATGCACCATATCGTATAGTTGTACAGAGAAAGTCTCGAGAAAGGCCCGACTTCCTAAAAGGGGCACATTATCAAAAATATTGATTTATTTAAGTAAACAACATAAAAACAAAACAATATGAAAATAGGCAGTAATCGTTTTGACCATTGAACGAAATTCAGACAAATTTAAGGAAATAACTTAAACACTAAATAATCAGATTACATTATGTTGTATATTGAAATTCACAAGCCAAAAAGACAAAGTAAATTAGTTGGTATTTACCGAAAAAGGGGAAAGAACAAAAACAAACCTGAGTATCAATCTGAATCTTCGATGTTTGTAAATTTAGTGTTCTAAGCCGGCGTCATAGTTTTTACGAAGTGAAGAATCTGCACCAGAGCCCAATTTCCGTGTTTGGAGAAAATTGCGTTTGAAGTTGAAATGTTTTCAGTTTCGGAGATTGCTTACTATTTGTTTTTCATCTGTTAAATGTGTCTACCAAATTAAAGCCGACTTCTTCATTCCAGCAGATATGTTTTCAACCTTACAACTGTTTTGATGAGCTGTTAATTCCTGAAAACATTCGTTATTTCGTGAAAAGGAAAAAAAAATGCCCGAACACCTAAACAAAACAAAACAAAAATAGAGGTGAAAGAAAAGCATCACGGAATCGGATAAAAATAGAGTAAAAGTTAAGCGGTGATATGCCAGGCATTCAGGCGACGAGACTGGTTACCGTCTGCCATATAGCTCCCTTGTGGTATGGCGACCGACTCACCGCATGTCCTCCCCTGCCTCCGATTCCTAGCCTCGCGGGCCCTGTCCCTTTAGGGGAGAAACAAGGCAGACCCCAATCACACTGGTGCCAGATCCCAGCAAAAAGCCATGTTCCTGTATTAGGGGCAGACGGTAATCGAACCCAGACCCGGACTCGAACCGGGGACTGAGTGTTGAGGGAGACAGTCTCGGCACGCTATAGCCTAACGTACTTATTCTTGGGAATTTACATTATATTAGCTTGGAACCGCAAAATCTTTGGCCAATGGAATCGCTGAACCCCCGAACTGCTCTTGAAAGTGTCCAGCTCTTTTGTGATATTTTAAGGGTGCACATATACAGCCAAAGCTAAATGCTAAATATTCAAAAATACTTAAAAACTAGTCAGAAATATTTCAGTCTTTTGAAATAAAAACACACAAATAACGTGTAATGACAACTGCTTTTCTATTGTAAGGGGGTAATCTTACATCCCCCGAGCTACACCTCTCACAAAAAAATAAACCGCCACAGAAGTGCCAACTTCCAAACAGGAAAGCGGCCATCTTGGGAAGGGGGTCACATACGCTTATGAGCAGAAATAGGAACAATTTTTAAGAGAATACAATCTTGGCCAGAATGCCTGGGCCACTCTGACAGAAAATAATAACGCTCTGTAATAATGCTACCATGGAGGAAAGACAGTTTTTATTTACGTTCTTCACCATGTACAGCTTTAAAACATACTTCATAAAGTAATATGTTAATAGGAGAAATTACATGTGTAATGATGGAAGACAACAAATTCTGAGCTTGTGAAGGTACACAAAAGAAAAAGAAACTGGTTCGTCACATGGGCTAGTTTCAGATTCAGTGCCAGTATTCACAGGTGCTGCCGATTAACACGAGAGTTCAAATTCTCTGTCCGTCCAAGTTTATCACTAAAATCTCCAATGACTGTGTTTGCAACACCAACCTCTTCTCTAACGATTCAGCAATCTGTGCATTGGCACAGATCTGTGGTGCATGTTAACTCTGCATTCCGGCAAGATCCTCTTTCCGTACATTTTACCAACTTTGCATTCTACAGCTAACCAGCTTATGTACTCGAGGGGAGCAAACAAGCAGATGGCTTCTTCATCCGAGTGACATGGAGAGTTTCCATTCTTCCATTCTTGGTCACTGGAAAGCTTAGAATACCATGGTTCACTGTGATTCATTTGTGTGGAAGTCGATGTCTTTTGACATCACGCTTCGTCATAATTGTATTACTAGTAGAATTTTCTTCAAAACTTTGAGTGGTGTTAACTGAAACAAAAACAAATGTTAATTGATTAATACAATAGCGCAATATCGCGTCCACCCCAAACCGTTTCAGTGGCGATTGGGGACATTCTTCTAAAAGTAAAATGGTCAGCAGTTTGACGACTTTCAAATCTCTGACAATTTCAACAGAAATGGTGGCCCATCAGGTGAAGGAGGAAGCAACATCAAATGTCCTGGTGGAAATACACGCATCAAATGTACACAAGGTAAGATGCACTGGACATTTTTTTAAGGTGTATTGTTCATAATCATGACTGCAATCCCAACCACCCAAAGGGGTAGATCTTTATACTGTTGATAAACAAACCGCGCCGGTTGGCATGGACGGCCAACTGTAGCAAAACATTTCAAGTCTTGTTGACAAAATGTTGTGACCAAATTCTAAATGTTTGCAAACATTCAGTTCGCAGAAAAAAAATACATCCCATTATTGGTTGGTTTGTTCCCAACAAATTCTAGACAATTTGTTGAATTTTTGAAAACTGTGATGATCTGTTTTTGCTTTGCCTCTGATGGCTCCCCGTGGTTTCTCCATCTTGGTTGGCAAAAACTCGGGCTCTGACGTTGCAAAAGAAAGGTCTATAGAGAGGCTGCGTGACCCCCCGGAAAAGTTCATATCGCCGCCATGTTTGGTCCGGCCATGTACAAAACTCAATAGCTGACCCGTGGTCTGATAGTGAATGATTTCCAGCGTCTGTTTGTGCATGCAGTGTTAGAAAAAGTCTCGAGTGACGTCACAAGAAACCTCTCTATAACTACTTTATTACAAAAAGGCGTGGAATGGACGCATGCACGCCCCTCCCATTTCGGTGATTGAGCGCCAGCCACGGCATGTGTCATACACACAAAAGGGACAGAGGTTTACGGCGGCAAGATGGTACGAAAGCCCAATCGTGCCACGGAGGTATATTGTATTATTATCAGCGCGAAAACAATTAATTAATAAACCGTTACCAATTAGTAATTTGTTATTACGAATCAGTAATTTGTTATTAGGAATTCGTAATCCATTACTGGTATGTGCCTGTACGAAAGTTTCTCGGGACAGTTTATACAACAGCGCCCTCTCTCGAATAAAAATGACTAATGACTTTCATGATCGTACGGGTGCACCCCAGTATATTAAAGACCTATTTAATTAACCAACGCTAAATAATAAATATTCAAAAATCGTTAAAAGTCTCCCAGTCTTTTGAAATAAAATCATAAATATGCAGTTACATCTACACTGTGTTTTTTTGTTTTGTTTTTTTTTTCATCTAAACATATTTTCTTTTCTTTTGTATTGGTGGTGATATAATAACAATTTTGTTAACTTGTATTAACGAATTTCTATTTCTTAATGAAGGATTATTTAATTCGTAATAACAAACTACTAATTCGTGATAACGAATAACTACTTTGTAATAATGGAATATTTTCCTGCTTACAATATAAACTTGATTGGCACGATTGGGCTTTCGTACGATGGAGTAGGGGATACGGGAGCGGAAGAAGTGAGACAATATCTTTATCCCATATACACGTGCACGCGCACACAAAAATATGACCAGTCAACAAAAGAAACCCGTTAACAAGCAGTCCCACTTCGTTTAAACGCTAGGTTCTGAAAATCATACAAAATACTTAAAGCAAAACAGGTAGTTTTCTTTCTTGATGCATAGTCTTCAAAAAGCGCTAAACCAGAAGTTTGTGTATGTCAGTGGTAGAATTGTACGATTTATATTGCAGATTTGTAATTACCGTGTTGAAAAAGTATTCGTCTGAAGCAAGCAATACATTGGTTATAACAAAATGTTGGTTCCGATCATTCGTATGTCAATGCATTTTTATCTTGCCCAATTGTTCATAATAATTTGTAATTTGTCCAAGCCAAAAACATGACTGACGAACAATCTAAACAACAATTATTTAATTAATTAATTTATTTATTTTTATTTCCCACCTTATAGCCTAAATATATTGCATTATGTCGGGACACATTTCGGATCCTATTTACAAAAAAAAGGAATACAGAACAAAAGTCCCTTTTGATGAATGTGGTTTGGCAACAAAATTATTCATAACACAGTAAATCACTTCGCCATCTTAAAGGTAAAACAACGACGAAACAATGAACAAATGCACATCCATGTATGCGCGGCGCACACGATGGGCCATTAAATAACATTCTGTTGACCTCTAGCCGAGGGCGCCCTACTCAAATGACTTCGGGCGCCCTACTCAAATGACTTCGGGCGCATAAGGTTTGGTGTATGCATAATGATTGAATATCTTTAGCAAGTTTGTTCGTTTTGGCGGCCATGATCATTGGTAGCAGCGACAACCTTTCAGCAATTAGGCCAAAGCCATTTCCAAAGCCGTCCATTCGAACACGGCGTCGATCTTTTTAGCAGTAGACAGTGTAAATTTCGGCAATATGAATATGTATTAGTAGTAGTAGTAGTAGTAGTAGTAGTAGTAGTAGTAGTAGTAGTAGTAGTAGTAGTAGTAGTAGTAGTAGTAGTAGTAGTAGTAGTAGTATCATTATTCACCTTGGGTTTTCACTGTTTGAACGTGTGAAGTGAGCAAAATCGTACACCCCAATGCAGGATGTGTTTGTTAATTATTTCATTCTTCTAGCCTTGCCTTTCTGTCGGTAGTAACGAAGCTTAAAGTCGTGTCATGGTATTGTGCATTTTTTTGTACTGTATACTTACTTTATTTATTTTAATTATTTGGATAATACAACATACAGAGGCCGATAAGGGAAGGGCAAAAGCAAAAAAACAAGAAAACAACTATCATTGAAAAAGATGTGCCCTTTCAGACCCCGCTCGTTTTAACCCTATCAGGTCCGCGGGGGGATACGGAGGGGTCGGGTCCTGATAGGGATACCACAGAATATAGCAGAAAATGGCAAGTAAAAGATTACTATAAATTAAACGAAATATAACTGTGCTAAAAAACCCATCAAAGCAAAATAAAAACAAAAACATTAACCAGGCAAACTGAAAACATTATGTCTATATCTCTATAGGCAAACTATATCTCTATCGGCCACCCAACATAGAGATCGATACTTTCATAGATAGGACTTCCTACACGATGTGCTATCAATCGAATTGGACGTCCCGGAAATTTGAAATGGAGTGCCGCCAAGAACCAACTGGGTAAGTTGCTATGCGGCAAAATGCATTACGGGAGATTTAAAACACAGTGCGCATCACAACGCATCTCCAGGGGCAAACGCTAACGCTCTGTATTGCAAATTGCCCCCTATTTACGATCAGTTTTTGTGCATGTGGCTATCAAAAACACATTCAAGTTTCTCAAAGTCAACATGCACATTTCTGCTTTGTTTCTGAATATTACTTTTTGATATTCACACCGACTATGTTTCTTAATCTGGTTATGGGGTAGAGGTCACAGAAATCTAAGGATGTTAATGAGAAAGTGGGCCTAAATCATTACAAATATGATAAATTATCTAGTTTTCAATACAAATATGACACAGCAATGCGCAGTTTTTAAAAAATGACATTAACGTCATGTGCCCTGAAGAAGAACGTAACGAAAGTTTTACCTGGAAAACTAAGGGCTTCAGCAATTAATGTGCAAAATTGTGTTACAAAAGTGAAAGTGAAAGTTTGATCTGTTTTCTGCAGTTCATCAGTCAAGGTTAGATTCATTAGGAAGGTTAAATTCTGCATAGGAATGGGAAAACATGTCTCATCGATAATTGTAACAACAGAAAATATGTAACAGTAATGTCACAATTTTCGTCAGGAGCCATTTTATTGCTTACGACCTTCTGTTACTCGGACAAAAAGTAGTTTGCCTGCCTGGAAGAAGGGCGTAAGGGTACGGCGTACACCCTTACGATCTTTTTCCGGGCACAAGACGATGAGATATGAATGTTTTTTATCAACAGAACCCAGAACACAAGGAAATGCTGTGGGGTCGTCGCCCTCAGGGGTAAGCATTTTTTATTTCATTCCGTTTCATGGATATTCATTTTCTTTAATATTGTCAGTAGACATTCATGCAACCATTTTGCTTTGGGAAAACAAGGAAACACAAATGATTGCCACACTAACAAGTGCTTTGCATTTGCTTTTATCATACTTTTTGTGTATTATAGCAATACTCATAATGATATAAATACGCAGTAAAGTTTAATGTTTCACTAACCCCTTATGAAAAAAGTTTGTGTTCATAATCATTATTTTAAAATTTATATTGCACTATTATCAATGAACTATTTTCTCAAATACTCTTTCAAACTCAAAACTACAGTTGATTTTAAATAATGTGTTTGGAAAACAATAATAACAAATATTCGTATTTTTTCATTCAGTTGCAGAAGAGTCATCTCAATCCACATTTAATTGCACTTTCATGAGTAGAATGCAGAAATACACAATGTTGTTTTCAGTTCGTCAGTCAGATTGCAATGAATCTACGACCGTGAGAAATACCGATAGGACTGATAGCACCACAGCGGCATGGAAAACGACTGGGGTGAAGTCTACCCCTCAGAAGACCACTAGTTACGTTACCACGTTGAAACAGACAGAACCAATCTCCACGAAGGCACACACAACGTCAGCTACGTCAACGTCCATCACCAGTTCAACCCGAGAATTGCTACCAAGCACCCGCCTAGCGACTGACAACACTGTGAAGGCCACGGGAAAAATGAAGACCACGGGGAAAATGAACACACCTGCCCCTTTTCGTGGAGATGGTATCCCCGTCGCTGTCGCAGTACCACTTACCCTCATCCTCCTCTTGGTGGCGCTCGTTGTTTTTGTGCGCTGGAAAAAGGACAGAAAGGGATTTTGTACAAAATCCCGACGGTAAGTTTGTGATCAAGTTTGATACAACGGGTACTGTAAAATTGTCATTTCTTCAGAGTAAGCAGAACAATTGCTCTCTCCTTTAACATACGAAAATAAAAGATATTTTGTTGAGATATCTCAGATTTTAGTTCATTAACACGTTTTTGTTTTTACTAGGTTTCGAGGTGATCCAAAAGATTCTACTTTTCTCTATAAAACAACATGTTCGAAATGAATTCATTCTTCCATAAAACCGAAGATGTCTTATGTCTTTCAAGAAAAATATGTTCATTGTTTTGGGAAGAGATAAGTGACCCCCATTCTCAAATTTGGTAACCACACCATTCAACTAAACATGTGAATAATGATTTCATCAATATTTGGACGCTACCGTTTTTTGTGAAAACATGGCATGGCGGTTTTTTGGTGCCAGTGATTCTGTGCGCGTTCATATCGTGATTAGAACTGGTGTGAACTTCATAAAATAAAATTAAATTTTACATTGTAAATAATCACCCGTTTTTCGAAAATTACAAATCATTTACTTTGCCAAGTTAAAGATTTGATAAGTTTTATTTTTATTTATTTATTTACTTTTTTTATTATCTTTTTTCCCCTGTTTGCTCCGTAATTTACAGTTTTGACATCTTCTTTTCGTCTCAATTTCAGAAATCTCAACCCATCCCAGACGTCAACCTTGAACCCAGATGGCTCTGCACCGGCATTGATAGGTAAGCTTTAAATGCACAATGACGTCATTGGTTTATTGAAGAGTTCTCTGGTTTTCAATATTAAAACACACCATACGCACAGTCAGTGAACTTGTCACCAATTAAGGTAGTGAAGGCAACAAGAACGGTGTATTGTTTTGTCATGGATTTGTTTGCATGCCTATGTAGCCAATGACAATCAAACATAGTTATTTTTGTTATTATTCTTTTTCTTCTTCTTTTTTTTTTAAAAGTGTGAGCAAAGACAATTTAGCTGATGCCAGACTTGAAATCGCGACCTCTCAGATACCGTAAGAGTGCTCTAACCAACTGAGCTAACCAGCCCTGTGTCGGTGGACGGTCCCGTGCAATGCCAAACATCTTGGTGGTGGTGTTTGGAAGAGTTGGTCCTAATTTTGTTCCTCAATTTTGACAGTATGATGGTTATGCATTATTAAGTGCAAATTTGATATAGTGATGTGAGTTGTATAACAAGGGAGTTTTCACATTGTAACTAATAATCGCTTGAAACAGTTACCATTACCGTACTTTGGGAAACACTGTTAAAAATAAACCACCAGGCAGTCATGCAACGGTAAAAACAAATAAGCATTTTTTTTTTTAGTTTAAATACTCTTCTATAAAATAATGGTATGTCTTTACACTAGAATATAACTGCAGTACGCTGAAAACACCTTAAGGTAAAATGTATGCCACAGGCTTCAATAAAACCATCGCTATTGGGGGACATCTGTGCTTAATAAGTTACTATTTTTTTATCTAACTTACAGTTAATCCAACATACGACCTTGACGGGAGACTAACCGATGACGTCACACACCAAGCGTCACTCGCTGGCGTCCAAGAGGTAAATGCCGTCAAATGACCGCGGAGGTCTCGCCCGTAATCGAACATTTTTTGAACAATTTTACATTGCTTTTAGACGCGCAAATGAAACACAATCGCACACTTCATAGGTTCCTTGATCACATTTATCATTGTCAAACAATGACCGCAGGTGGACAAACCATGACCGTAACATTTATGGGTATCGATTTAGACAAAAACATGCAAGCACTATACCTATACGATATTTGAAGTTCCGTGTGTGTTTTCTCTATTGGAAATTAGTTATTTTGGTTAATTTTATTGAAAACAAATTCCCCATTAACTACAAGCGGTGCAAAACTGGAAGCCTTGTTCTCTCGTAGTTATAAAAATACATTCATAAACTAAATCCTATATTTTTTTATCAAAGTAATTTTCAAGTTCATTTTGTCTTCAAATGTTAGGAGGCGAGAACCTACGCCGAAATACCGCCAAGAGAATATGAGGCGTACAGACCAGGTGAAAACTCCGCTAGCTACACAGCCTTGCAGAAGTTCAGATCACCGGGCAGTGAAGACAACTGGGACGACGATTCGCTGGTGTACACTCCGATACCTGTAAACGACAAGCCCGCTAAACACGGTGAGGCCGACAGCGACTACGTGGAGCCTGACACGGTCCTGCAACATCCGGGCGATGGGGCGTCTGCTCCCGTCGATTCCTCGACGCCAAACCATAAGGAACCACACACAGATGCTAAACGACAAGGGAAACACCGAGACGTCCCATCACCAAGTCCGAAGAGTAGTGGGTATGTTGATGTGGATGCCCCGCCACTCGTGTTCTCTGAAACGCCTGCTGCCTCAAAGATGAGCGCGTACGAACCTCAAGACCAAGTCAGCACAGGTGATCCCGATGGTGTTTATTATTTCAAACTCCAGAGGCACTCCCAGGATACACCCGGTGAGCTCGACAGGGAACTGTCAGATCCGTCTGCTGCAGACAGTGGACAATATCACTCGCTTGAGGCGTCAGCAAAATTGCCTCTGGATACCAAGCTGGCAGATGAGGGTGATGACTACGATGTGATCAGTCGAAACGCGACTAATCTAGCTAAGACCGCAGCTAACGCCACCAGCAGCACTTACAACCACGTTGTAATCCCGGCGGCAGCTCACAGCAACGGGGCAAACAATGCATACGACACCGTCGAGCGTCCCCTTTCGAAGACTGCTCTCAAGTGCGGGGACGTACAACATGGGGCTACCGGTGGAAATATTTACAGCAGCACGAGCCACGAGGGAAAGACTGCAGCGTACGACGTCATCGAGCGTCCTGGCATGAAACACTCGATCAACACGACTGAGGAAGGAGACTACAGCATGGCAATGCCAGTCGTCTAGAGGGCGTTCACAAATTGGCACAATTCGAAGCCATGAATGACGCACTACTTCAACCAAAGAGCTTTCTTTGTGACTTCGGCTTATGCATAGGTTCCGGCTCCGCCGGAGATTTGAAATCGTACGCGCTCGGCTTGGGGCTTCGACAAGGTGGACGGAGCCGAACTCAAAGCAGTGATTCCGAAAAGGAGAGAGGATTAATACAAAAACATAATAATGTCCCAAACGCAAGTGCGCCCTCAATCTTTCTTTTGGACCTAAACCTAAAACTTTATTATGGACCTTTATACATTTGGCTAAAGGACGGATTGCAGCGTGTCCATCCTTTAAAAAATAAGTTTGTAGTTATTCTTTTAGTTCTTCAAGTTTATTACAACTGTTGATGGCTAGTAGAAGTTGCAAAGTTACTTATAATATTGTATATACATGTGTAATAAAAAGAAACTTATAAAGCTAATCAAATATAATGCTGAAAGCCGTTTCAGCGTTAAGATTTCAGACACAAAATAAAGGTTAACATAAAACAAATATTGGCTGATAAAATCTTGATTTAAACAAAATATTTCTCAAAGTATCATTGCATTTTGAAAGTGTGAAAAAATGTGGAGCATTGATTCCAAGCAGTTGTTTTAAAGTCTGTCAGAACACCTTTTCACATTTAAGTTGGTAATGTCCTTTTTAGTAATTTGTGTACATGTACTCCGTTTTGTATATAGTGTTTAACCGTGGGTAATTGTAAGTAATTTTAGGTTTGAGTCCCCTTACCCGCAAACTGTTGTTGTTCTTGGTTTATTTAAGCATTGTATTTATTTGTTCATTTTTTGACACTTTAACGGAACATGTTAAAGACAGTTGAAGTCAACAACACTATAGCGTCATGCAGTGATCACGAACTACACGTTTACCAATAAACCACGTAACACGAGTCTCGCGTTAGACGTGTAACGTGTTCATCATACAAAAGCCAAAAGACTCGAAAATTAAATTCCACAGATTATTGGTTCCAGAGATGGAACCCTACCGCACGACTGTAGCAGTCTGTACAAGTTAAATTCAACTAAATTATTTACAAATTTGGTTTCGACCAGTTTGAACATTGGAAGACAAATATAATTCTTAATATATGTTTTGATTACTTTTTATAAAAAGAGACGATACTATTTATGCATATTATTAGGTCCTGGATATCTACCCACTTTGTGTATGGCTCGATTTCAAGATTTATCAGAAGATGAGTTGTCAATATTTACATAATGATTTGTATTGTGACAGCCATCACATTTTGCTTCAGCATTTAGGACGGATTCGCATTTAAGATCAATCTTAGCTCTTTGTAAAAATCGAGCCCAGTCTGTTCAACATTTTTGCGATGTCCCTTTAGACCCAGGCGCTGAGAATCTTCCAGAGACTGGTTTTACTAGATGGATCATAGTCACCCTTTAAGTAACGATGCCTCACTGGTAAGGCTGTTCTACAGTACGTTGCAGCCCCAGCAGCATTGGTGAGGGTAGTCTGGTGCGTGGACCTCGTGTTCAAAGCCATACACCCAGAAGCGTGTACTCACGTCTTTCCAAGTGTAGTGCGCCTCAGTCACTGGGACTGAACGGAGAGTCTGACGCTGTAAACAAAAACAAAAAAAAACAAATAAATAAATAAATAACAATAACAATAATAAAAGTAATAATAACTGCTTTTCATTTCGTAATTACTTGGTAACATCTTACTTAACAATATACAAATGACTACTTTTAATAATTTTTACAACTATAACAATTGTCAGAATTTTTAATTCCCGGCCATGCCGATCATGGTGTTGGTATCTTTTGAGCAAGACACTGATAAAAAAAATCATTGCTTTTCTCTATATGGTTGCACGTAGAAATGGGGACGGGCAAGGGCTGTTGTGGATTGTGTTCAACCGTTAAAGCAATCGTTTACTGCTCAAGGGTTTCCTCAAGGAATCAGGGAAATGTCAGATATACCCGATGGTCAGGAATATTATAATTAAAGGTAAAATATAGGATTGGTAAAGCGACAGTGTTGTTACTTTGTGTGATTCAATATACATGTACATGTACATGAACAAAAAAACTGTGAAAATTTGGGCTCAATCTGTCATCCGAGTCAGCAGTGAAAAACCGTGCACACTTTTCAGCATGAACACACTAACAAGCTTGACATTATGTTGTCCAATAAATACTCATTACTTTAGCTTTCGATCTCTTAGCCTGAAGTCTTGATCGCAAATGATACGGTCTACTGCACTCCCCGCGAAGTTCAACTCTCAAAGTAACCTCGTTTTCAGGGAGTTGAGTTCTTTTTAGCTGTGGGAAGTGCAATGGGCCGCACCCCTTGTGATCAAGACCTCAGCCTATAAGAGGTCGAAAGCTAAAGTGGTCATTATTTATTGGATTCGACTATGATGTCAAGTTTCTTATATTCTGCCATTCTACAAGTCAAATGCATCGTATCATGTACATATACTGTCCTTAATTTCAGACAGAAATATTTTTATGGAAGATTGGTACTGGTATGAACTTTTAAGCTTTCAGACTTGCTATAAATTCTGTATTTTAGTACTTGTTAGACTGGTCTTTATCCTTTTTTCTGTCTATTTCGCTGTTTGTCTGTTGTTCTTTTTTTATTTATTATTAATATTTTTTATTCATTTTAATTATTATGTTTTATTATTATTATTATTATTTTATTTTTTATTTTTTATTTATGTATATTTTTTTATGTGTGAACAAGTTGGTGGGCCCGCGTGCCTGTTTGGTGCTTCCCTTTTGCACCACATGTCGTTTTGTGTGCTTTGTGCATTAAAGGTAAACTAAACTTTAACTAAATTAAACTAGACTGATACCAACAACAATTTTTGGATAAATACCAATCCTGTATTGTACATTTAAAGCAAAGCGAAGAAGAGCGAATCATTGAATTCTGGAATCAAGTTATTACCGTTATACACACCGTTAAAAGGTTATTTAGAATGTGCAATTACATAAGTCTTCATAAAATGTTAAAAACATGCTTCTAAAATACACGCAATTATATGAGTTTCACGAAAGAAATTGAACGACCGAAAGGAAAGGGAATTTATCGAATTTAAAAAATTCTGCGAGGTGGTTGAAAGCAACTCTCGCCTTTCATGTCCTCCCAAAAGCACACACCGGCTGTCAGCATAAGAGATTCTCGTTCATTTTGATATATTATTGCTACTGAAACCAAAATGATGTGATTTTAAAATAAGTCATTGTCACCTGCTTCAGAGTCCGGGCATGTGGCCAGGCAGTACGGTGGTTATCCACCAGACGGATTGAATTGCTGTTGATTTCTTGCACTGGGAACTGGGAGATGGGCCACACCTGTTGGAGAGCAGAACTAATCGTAATAAATATAAAAATGCATATTTTTTTTGCATTGTTGACCAGTTCCTAACATTCATCAATTCTCTTACTGGAACTGTCGGTTGAGTCAAGTCACCTGACGTCAGCATCACAAAATTCTTGGTTGCGCCATTTCGGGATTCAGTGATCCTGTCTGTAGTGCGCATTTTTAGGCATCGCGGCGCTTGCACTCTTACCATAATTATTATTTGCACGTGCAGTTTGACTCCCAAAATGGCCAGCGCGGCAGACGGCAGCCGCGTGTGACGTTGGTGGTGATCATTGTGTTGCGGGAATCTCATAAAATGTTAAGAGGATTTTATGGGAGGGGGCACTTCTGTACGAGAGGGAAAGAGTGTCTTAGATTATGGGAACATTAGGTGGGAACGGACTCCCTCTGCCACATATCGGGCGTGGTATAGGGGCCTCCCGCACGTTTGTTTTGAAAGCAGAATTAATAATAGTTTTTGCGTTCTTTCTGCACTAATAAAGTTTAGCAATGCACTTGTCTCTATCCACTAGCAGTCTCTTATTGGAGCAGTCTTCACCACCTCCCGTATCAAATCCAAACTTGAACGGTTGGGGCACTTGTGGACGTTTCCTTATGGTGGGTTGCTTCACTTAAGACAGATTTGTCCTTTGCTGAGAATCCGAGTGTTAGATTCCACTGGTTAGTTCAATTCCCTGTTGTTTCTCTTTTCTCTGTTGTATACGATATGCTAGTGCTTTGTATTTTATTAAAACTTTTTATTTTTTAGCGAATAAAGAGTCTGAAACTTCTTCGTTTTCTACTTTGTTTTCTCTTCAAAATAATTCATAGAACTTTATCCTGATGCGGTCATTTGTTATTCTGCATCTAGTATCCTAACCTACGGCAATAAATAATGAGTATTGAGCCACATTGTACCGAAAAGGGGTCATACTAGATTCCCTTTCAGCCTCGGTATGAGTATACATGTATTTATTTTTAAAGGAATAAAAACAAGTATGGCTATACCATAATAAAGTTGTATGTTTACTCAGTTGTTCAAATAATCAATTTGTTCCATTCCCTTTAATGGGCCGAATTTCATTAAGCTGTTAAACACAGCAATTTGCAAAGCACACAGAAAGCCTGCTAAGCAAAATCGGGTTACCAGCCAAATTACCATACAATTCACATTATTTCTACTGGTGCCCCACTATAGAATTGCTAAGCAATGCCTTCTCCATAAACAGCTTTTCGAAAATAGTCACGACGCGCAGCGACTTTCCTGTCCGCCATGTACGCAAACGAATAATATTGACTCCCAAAATGTTGGGAAAGGTAGACGCGCATTGTGAATTGTGCGGAGGTGCGTTCCACGTGAGGTGGTCATTGGGCAGAGACTTACGAAAGGCAGAGACTGCTCAAAGATGACTTGTCCACTGACGTCCCTGATCAGTTCATCTGGCATATCAGTGCGTTCCAAGATATAGTCTGATACATTGTTAACACTACAAAAGAACAAAGAGTCAGTGTTTGAAAATAATAACAGTAAATAATTATAATGTAGGAAAGTGTTCCAGTCGTACGAGATGGGAGGAAGGGGGAACGGTTCTCTGTAAAAAAAATATATATATAATAACAATGGAGTCTTGTATAGCGCGCGTGTCTACCAACCATTAGGTACTCAAGGCGCTTATAATAATAGTATACATTACTTTTTTAAGACAAGTTTTTGAAGATAATGAATTATTAGACCCATTTATCCAGCACCTTTTAATTAAGGGTTTACAAGGTGCTGTGGCACATTCAGCAGCCGCTGCCAGAAACACCGGGGCAAACTCCTTCTCTAAGCGAACGAGCATTCACCAAAATGTGCACATAATGACGTCTCGAATATAAAAAATAAAATTCAAACGTCTAATTTAATTCTCACAAAAAAATAGCGGGACACAATAATAGGATAATAGCACAGTATGAAACAATATATAACATCATATTTAATGAAGGTCAAAGGTTAAAGGTCAGCACGTGGCTAACGAGCATTCACCAAAATGTGCACATAATGACGTCTCGAATATAAAAATAAAATCAAACGTCTAATTTAATTCTCACAAAAAAATAACGGGACACAATAATAGGATAATAGCACCGTATGAAACAAAATATAATATCATATTTAATGATGGTCAAAGGTTAAAGGTCAGCGCGTGGCTGATTGCACGCTTCATTGTATCTTCAATAGAAAAGCAAGCGTGCCCTCTCTTGCTCGGAACCAAACGGAAAAG
Organism: Marthasterias glacialis; assembly: GCA_911728455.2. NCBI lineage: Eukaryota > Metazoa > Echinodermata > Asteroidea > Forcipulatida > Asteriidae > Marthasterias > Marthasterias glacialis. The sequence goes on from OU452229.1 coordinate 13,846,988, forward strand.
AGAAGGTTCAAAGGTCGCAGACACACTTCAGTGTTTTCAAGAAAATATGCAAATCAGAAAGATGCGTCAGGCCAATGAACACCGAGGAAGCACTCGGTTGCCATACAATAATGCTAATAATAAAACTTGTGCGTGATGCGCCACGGCTGTCAAAATAACACCCAAACCGCTGAAATATCAAATTAGATGGAAAATGTTAAGAATGATGTCATTTAGACGAGTCAACCAGTATATTTATCACATTAAGAGAGATACTAGGTTCATGGAAAGTTACTGAATTCCTGATCCAAAAAATAAATAAATAAATAGATAAAAATCTTGTCCCGTTGTCTATAGTATAGTTACAACCTCACGGTAATTTTTGTAGAAACTCTTTATAACTACATCAAGGGAAATCATCGTCGTGTGCCTGGTAAAAGGGCGTTAGGCCTCCGGATACGAACAAATTTTCGTCCCAGTATTAAAAGGACGTAAGTTATCAAATGACCCCTGACACAAAAACTATAGCATTATTGTAACATTTTTTGTTGCTAGACAAAAGACATGTTTTCTCATTCCCAAGCAGAATTTAACCTTCCTATAAAAAATTTTGAATGGCAAAAACCAGATCAAACTTTCCTGCTCAGTTTTCTTGAAACACAAAATCTCACATCATTTTGCTTACGCCCCTATACCGGGAACTTGTCCTTTTACCGGGCACACGACGTTATTTGATAAACTTACTAGGACGCAGTCATGAGTATGTAATGCCGGAGCGTACAGTATCCTTCGCAGACTTGACACGTCACTCTACCGTCACCACCACAACGCAAACACCTTCCAAATTAATTGAAAAATACATGTTGAAATGGCTACCGCCACTACAGGTTACCAGAGAGATATTTACATGCTGATATCGCAATCTTGGATTTAGATGGTTCTCCTGCCCCGCTACAAATGTTAATTAGTTAGGGAAGCTTAGTATCATTTGACATTATGTCAGTGTATATTATTATGATTTTACAGAATAAACACACATTATATTATATATATATACGTGTATATGCATTACGTTGTGCAGAAACATACAATTAACGTCGTGGTGATTATTTGCGTTCCCATGTTTCCAAGCTATGTTTATCATATAAGAAGACGTAAAACTTATGTAATTAATGACTTTCCGAGATCTCACACCAGAACAAGATGTATTTCCGAATTGCAGTACTTGGGTCCCGTGGTCCACCACATTAGACCATGGCAAACCAGGAACAGTCAGAGGAATATTTTTTATTTTTATTTTTTCTTGTTCTTCTTCCTCTTCTTTTTATTGTTATTATTATTATTATTATTCTTTTTTATATGATAACTCGTAAAGACACCTTTAAAATGGATTTTTTGCGTGTTTATGTGATAATCGGAAACATGGACAACTTTCCCCGTCAAGACAAAACCAATTTGAGCCTATGGGTCACATTAGTCTGGTGCCTCAAGGAACTTGACAGAGATGGTTAAAATATAATGGCAGACTCAGAAGACGGCAGCAGTAGGTGGCACCAGACATCCCGGGCAAATAGCCATTATTTACGCAGTTCTGAGCATAGACAACTTCGCAAATACATTTTACGCGCTTGTTCGTTCGCCGTGGGATTAGGTGCGTGATTTCATAATTAAAATGATGAAAACAGATCCTTAGTGTGTCCTAAAGAATGTTCCAATCAAGTTGTCATCACCTTCTTTTACTCCCCGTTTTTACATTACCAAGTAGGCCTAGGCCTTATCAGATGTTTTTGACTGAATTTTGTTGTCAAGAAACTAACTATAAATCAATTTAAACCTTTAAATTAAATATTATTTGTCGTGCTTTAATGAAGGCAGTGCAAATACCTTTTCCGCCCTCTGCCGCCGCATGAGCCGCAGGATGTACGATGGGACTCTCCATTGCGATGTACGGTAACACGCCCACTCCCATGACATCGTCCACACCGCACCTTTAATCGGGGTATTGAATGGAAAACATATCTTACACTGATAGTGTTTGGAACAGTAAACTTGATGTATTTTGTGTATTTTCTCTATTGTTAAAATAACTTGTTGGCCTACATTGAATCGCTTTTGACCTTTGGATCATTTGATTCAATCGTATATTTATTGAGGCGAGTTGTCATTAAAATGCTGACTAGAATGACAAAAAGGGTAGTACTAAACTAGTGAGATATTAAACCATCGGACAAAACTTCTTTTTCATTGGTTGGCTTTTTGTTTTTTAATAAAACTAGAGGATTTTAAATGAATTTTACTTCTGGTTTATTTGTTAAGAACATTTATTATGAAGGAGAATCACTCACTCTTCCACGGCCCGAGCAGCGTCCACACCTGACAAAGCCGCAAGAGTTACAACGATGACAACCCTGTGAGCATTATTGGAGGAAAATTGAGAACAATAGACCGATTGCGCGACCAATGTATGCATGTCATTACGTGACCTATTGTGGGTACTACGTCATCTGAGCTGATGGCAAACTACGTGCAAATACATGCCGTGACCGACAGAGCCACACCAAAATTCGTTTTTTTGTAATAATAACACAGTTACTAAGCCATTTTATTAAAATTGTATGTTGCGACATTGATATCAATCACATTACTGTTTTATAAACTACCAGTATCTACTACAAAAGAGGTTTATCTTGAGTTATGCACTACCGGCGTCGGACGACTATGTAGCCATCCACCCGTCTGTAATTTTTTCACAGATTTGGAGAAAGAAAAGCCTCGATCGAATAAACAAATGCAACAACTGTCATGTACCGTACCGCAGTTTCCTAGGGAGGACGTCGTGTTTTTTACATTTAATACCCACAGTAGGCCACGTGACGCCGGTCGCACAATCGATCTATTGGATTCAGAGTTAACCAAACTTAAACCCTGATTGTGAACGTGTCAGGAGGTATTAACGGAGGCTGGGCTTCACCTCAATTGATTGACATAATTCATAAGAGATGATGTTGAGGGGTCCATAGTTTATCCACTCCCAAATACAGAAAACACGCTACAAACAACACAACAGGCAGGTTTTTGAGTTTCTTGAATTATGAGAGCCATTTATGTAGCACCTTGTAATGGTTTACAAGGTGCTGCGGGCGCATTCAGCAGCCACTGTCAGAAAAACCGGGGCAACCCCCTTCTCTTACCGATAAGTTTAACTGGGTTCTTTTACGTGTGTTAACACATCACACGGGACCAACAGCTTTACGTCCCATCCGAAGGTCAAAGCAAGAATGGTTAAATGTCTTGCTCAAGGACACAAGTGTCAAAACCGGGACTCGAACCCACACTTTGCCGATCACTATGGCCAATAATAAACAATTAAAAAGGGTAAATTCAATTAAATTTGTTTCGCTGCGTGTACAAGCTTACCTTGAGGAACGATGTGTGTGGTACTTCTTGATGTTTCTTGTGAGTCTTGTACAGCTCGTTCGGTTCGCTTAGCATCTGCCACGGAGTTGGAGGCATGCCGTTTTCAAAACCATCCACAAAACCGCCCCTATGGGGTTTGAATTTCCGGGACGTGGTTCGTGATTCAGTGAAAGTTTCTAAAACATACTGGAAATAAAAATCATTCACTTTACTATCAGGAAAAAAAATGTACGTTTGAAAATATGTAGATTTCCAATGAAAACAACTTCCTCAAAAATCGTAGGGAATATATTTAATGTTGATGAAATCGATTTTGATTTTCGAAAATCATTGCTTTTAGCCTTTGGGCAAGGTCATAGTTTTGAATCTTTGTTTTTGCCGTCGGTAAAACACGACACATGGCTAAAGTCACATCAACAGTCGGCTTTTGGTAACAACACAGCTACTAAGACCTTTTATTGAAGTTGTATGTTGTGACATTGATGTTAAACACATTACTGTTTCATAAACTACCAGCATTCTACTACAATAGAGGGTTTGTTTTTTTTTAGTTATGCGTCGGAGCCCGACGGCGATATAGCCACCCGCCTGTTACTGTGTTTGTAATGTAGGCCTAAATCACTATATAAAAAAAGGGTAAAGAACCTTGGAAAAGTGAACATATACCTAGCCTTGCGGCATTTCAAATAGACAATAAGGAATCACACAGTTTTAGAAAGCCTTTTCTTTTGATGATTTCAGCTTCAAAACTGTGAAATTCTTGTGTTGAAAAGTGTGTGATCGCGGTCGTCTGGCCCAAATGTTCCGTCGTACAACCACTGCCACATCGTGATTATACGTTCCTTGTAGAATTTGCAAGATTTGCTGGAACTGTCCTTACTGGCTTTATTAAGCCACTCGAAGGTCTCTGGAACAAACTCTGGAATGTTTTTCACATATTAATAAAAAAGTAATAATAATAATTAAAAAAGCCATAAACAAAATGCATCAATCAACCTGTACCGGCCGCACTTTCCTAAATGGAGGATGTCGCGTTTGTTTACATTTAATACCCACAATAGGTCACGTGACGTGGGTCGCGCAATCGGTCTATTATAGCCAAAAACCGCAGTCGGCAGCCGGAGACGGCCGCAGAAACCAGCCGCCCAAAGATGCCCCCACCCCAAGAGGACGGCCGCTATAACCAGCTGTCGTAGCCGTGAGCCGTGATTTTAAAAGACACCTCGTATACAATAACATTATTGTTGTCCCAGCTTACATGGAGGGCGTGACTGGGAATGATATTTCCGATGGTCATGTCTTTGGCTGGCCTGGATCCATAGCAGCAGTGTTTGTCTACAAAGGCCAACATGGCTGCCCTCACGGCTTCTTCAGCAATATTCTCCTTCCTGTGTGAAGCAAGAATAAGATTTGTCACTGGTGTCAATGTCAATTCTATAGACCTATACACAGAAAAAAAATATGACATATCTATCATTCATAATTTTAATTATAACACCTCTTCCTTTGATTCTATCTGTTGATTGGCAGAACGTGCGTCACGTGGTGTTGTGTAGTTTTACTATCACACTGCACACCGACCAAAAGAACTATTAAATGGTACTATCCAACGACAACCTCGAACCCGGTGAAACGATCAAATAATACGTGCATTTGAAATACGATATGAAAACAAAGGCAGTGTGGTACCCCTCTTTCTTTTTGTCAAGATTTCCTGTCAGATTTTATACAGTTGTTTGAAGACTGATATGCGTACAGTTGTTTAACGAATATTACCACAAATGGATGAAATTGAGGTGTTATAAAACAAATATTGACTGCTTTATCTGGTGGCGTAGTAAAACTAGTCACTCTCGGTGATCCCTGGAGCCGCCTATCTTCCCTCGGCTCCGCCTCGGGAAGATAGGCTGCTCCGGGGATCACCTCGAGTGACTAGTTTTACTACCCCACTCGAAGCAGTCAATATTTGTATACTATTACATTCCTGCTAAACCTATAGGTTTAGGTTTAGTCTACACGACTACTTGAAATTGTGTGGTTTTTGTTTAGCTTCGTGACAGACAACGGTCACCCATTTTGTGGAATCATTTTTTGAGTGCACAAAAAGGCGGACCGTATGTATCTAGAGAGTGGTTCCGCTGGTACTAAGTGGTAGTATTTCTAGAGGCAAATGAATGGTTTTTGAATCAATACTCACTGACTAAAAGACATTGCAGGTGTTTTATTGTGTTTTATTGCATGAACAACTGGTAGAAGAGATCAAGGATTACGTCCAAACGGCAACATTTTAAGAGATTTGAAGGCAATGAGTCCATTCTTCGCTTACACTGCAAGTGTCGCCATTATTTAAGCGCAGAATGGTAGTGACCGTAACTGCACAGAGCCATGAGCCGATGTTTTTACTCACGATTGGAAGATTTCTTGTGGTCGATCCTTCTCGGATGGGGGCTCGTAGACCGGTGGAGGGATGGGTTGTCCTAAATTAAAGACATTAAATGTGTTGAGTTAATTGAGTTGAAAATGAAAAACTCAAATACATCTGTAACAGGTATAAATATGCCCTCCCTAATAATTTTCAGTTTTGTATATATCTGATCGGTCAATTCCTTTGACTGCTTTCTTTTTATTCAAATTAATCGAGCGCCCTCCACGTCAGGTTCCCGGGCGCTCCCGATCCCATAATTCCATGAAGACACCCTTTGAATAGACGTACTTGTCTTCATATCCACAGGTTACTTGAAAGAGAAAATAAAGAATACAGAGAATATACGGAAATCGTGACTTCATCGTCCCGTCTTAATATAGAGTGTCACAAATGGTGGAAGATCCAGTCCTTTCCCCTACCACCTGGATCCCCAGGAAACAACGATCTGCTATTGGGATTGCTGTCATCAGTCATTATGCGTTGATTTTGATGTGAACTTGTCAGTGAAAGTACAGTGTACACGACAACCCAAAAACGCAGAACTAGCAGGGAACAATTGAAAAGACATCTACATGTCTGCGTCCACATGTAGACCATACCAGTAGACCTAAACTACTTAAAGGTGATCAGCGACCTTTAACCTCACCAGTACCATTCCACCCAGTCTAGCCAAACACAAATCAGTAAAGTTAATCACCGCAACTGTCTCATTATACTTACCTTTGACGAACATACCAGCAAGGTGTAATCCGTTACACAAAAGGTAATCCGCCGAGCAAGTCCTGAGCTACTGGGCAACGGAATGTTTCACTAATCCCCATTGACCACCAGTTACACACCTGGACAGCTTAAGGATTCCATTGTTCGAAAGAGATTTTTTTCCATAACACGCAGGGTATTCCCCGTGGAACGAATGGATAGGCCTACTTTCAGGAGACAAGACAGCCCCTTGGATGACATGTATCCTTCATTATCTACAAACTTTGGTCATCCACCGATCACATCAACACACCCTAAATACAACACCCCACCAGTGCTCACTCCACAGAGGCGACATGAAACCCGACCGCAGTCAACCTCTGCGGCTTCCAAGGAAATGCCAAACTACCGACCATTAGCGGAGCAATTCCTCGCTGAAATCAATGACATTGAAAGACGAATATCGCAAAGCATGCCTCGTCACCATATATCGCACTCAATCAATCATCAGCCACCCCTCTCACCTTTTACTCCGACTCGACCAGAAATGCAGCCACGTCACACAACAGCGAGCTCCCATAGTTTGTTATCACAGAGTAAGCCTGTAGAAGATCAGCCAGTAAAGTCTTCTTCACCCCATCTTCATCTCATGCCATCCCATCATGTGAAGAATGTACCGATATTTTCAGGACGAGAGGGATCGACAATCTGCATCGAGGACTGGGTTAGAGACACCAATTACCTTATTGAGACCACATCTATCCCAGCACAAATGCAGTTCTCAACAATTGTACGCTACCTTGGAGGAGCAGCAAGGAAATTGGTACTTAACTTACCACCTCATCAGCAGACTCCAGAACATGCCTTTACTGAGTTAAAAGCTCAGTTCGGAGAAATTTTATTGACGGGAGACCCCCTAGCCGACTTCTATGAGCGACTGAGACTTCCCAACGAATCACCGACCATATACAGTGTAGAGCTAGAAGCAATACTCCGTTCTGTTGAAGAAAGAGCAAGCACCGGTCCCCTCCAAAACAGAAACCGAATGCTTACTCAACAGTTTATGCGAGGCGTGAGAGACGAAAAGGTGACACAGCGGTTAGCCCCTATGAAACCAAGAGAAATGACTTTCCATGAGCTGCAAATTGAGCTTAGACAACTTGAGAGAGAAGGCCGAATCGCAGCATCCCTGAAGTCTACAGCTAAAGTGCAGTACCAACAGTCAAGACAACCACGCCCTGACCAACATGAACCACCCAGACCACCAACTGAAACAGCCACTCCCAAAAATCAGCCACACATCAATTCCCCTCAGCAGAAAACTGATCGTGATGTTCTTCAAGATCTCCTTCTTAGGGTTGAGCAATTAGCCCTGAAAGTCGAGCACATGAGCACCAAACCGAAACCCAGACAAACGCCAAACCAGAGGACAGATCAGCCCAAAGCAACCTACGATGCCTACGTCTGCTACAGTCTGCTACAATTTGAGTATATTGTGTTAAAACATGGACGGGTTGCTTTTGTTATTGCAGAATAATGGCAGATTTCCAGAAGTGTGAAATATGGGGCGGCTTGACGAGACTTATTTATGTAGGGATTTGGCGATTTCGCTTTTAAAAACATAGCTCCTTTAATGCAGGAAGCCACTTTGCACAATTTGCTTCGTATCCGTGCTACATTTATGTAGTGCAAGTAATATTCAGTTAAGTGTTTTTTCGAAAGACATTTAAAGTAAATATTGGCGGGGGTCATCATTAATTATATCATTTGTAATTATTGTTTCATCAGGTTATCTAACTCCCTAGAATTTGCACAAACATGTATTTTCCGTTGCGTAGTGATATTTACTTTTGTAGGGCTGTGGCGTTGCCTTACTGTCCAACGTAAAACCAATGTGTGGCGTATGGGACGGTCGCCATTAAGGGTTCTACTGTTGTTTTGATACAGACGACAACAACGTCTAGTGGTCGCAATACATCCGTCAAAAACCACTATCATTTACCCCTCTGACTTCCGTCGAGGGCTTTCTGGGGAAGAGTTATTGTTGTGGAGTCTGGTGAGTTAGCTTTTGTTTGACATTTCTTCGTATAAATCTGTTATTTTAGTGGTTTAAAAACTCAACATAAACACTGCTTTTAAGTTTAAGTTTGACTGGTGTGTGATTTTATCGCTGTCTACAATGTACGTATGTCTGTATTTGTTACAGCTTCTGAACACATAGGACAACAACCCGTTGCCTTAATCTCATTCCCAGTGGTGTCTGGTATAGTCTAGAAGAAGTACATTATTTAAACACATGCAATTGTTGTGATTCCACAACATGAAAGTGAGATTTGTGTACATCTGCATTATTAAGTATATTGTACAACGTATTGTTGTCTTTTTGTATTTTTATTGTAGGGGATTTTATGGGGATACAATTGGTGTTGTTGACTACACACCACCCCCAGGACTACACACCGTAGACACTGACATTTATACTCTTTTTCCATCTGTTTGTTAAATTTCTTTTTGACTTATGAACATGTCCACAAAAGAATGCTACATATGAATGTATATTTTATTGAATGTGAATCACTGTTGAATCTCACCGTCGTCGAACGCAACGCTCTCGTATCCTGGCACGGTTTGTAATCCCGTCGCGTCTGGACCAGGTCCCACATCTTCGGGTGCATCCTCGTTGTCATCGGGGTCGGAATCGGGAGCATTGTCCCACTTGTAAGGGGCAGCACCCTCGCCAGCAGCTCCTGGCTTCCACGCTACAAACAAATTGGAACCACAATGGTTTGAATTATAATGAAGCGGACATAATTGGGGAAATGGAGCATTCATTTTTAACTTTTAATTTTTGGACAATAAAAAACATCTTGACCAGGAGTCGTACAGAGAAGAGCCAAAGTGAAGAAGAAGAAAAAAAATGTCCTGAAAAGCAGTCGGTGGAGAGGGAAGAAAAAAAGGGGAAGGGAAGAGGCTGGTTTAACCACAAGATTCTGGAAACACAAAAGACCAAATCGACGGTGGGATCCAAAAAGGAGGGGAAAATAAATAACTAATAATAAACTTTACTTTAAACCCCTTAGTTATTTTAAGCTTTAATTCATAAGTTCAATAACCCCCACCCCCCCCCAAAAAAAAAAAAAGTTTTAAAGACGTGTTACCGTGGGATATCAGTAAGACGTTCAAATTATTTAATATGCTTCTAACACATACCAGCCTTATTTTCCGTCAAGCAACTGCAATAATCCAATTATGCAAGAAAAACCTCACTATAATAGTTCAAGGAGTAGCAAATCAACTCTCAAAATGAAAAGTGGCACGGGAAAAAACCCACACATCTTCTGAACAGAAGCATTGTAAGAACAGGAGTATACTGCTGACCAGGTACAAGTTATCAGCCAAAATACTTTGAGGTTTATAATGTTGTTGCTGGTCCCATGACAATGTTTTTACTTTATTTTTATTATTATTATTTTTTTAGCTCTGCAGGTACAGGGTCATGACGTCACAATTTGTTATAACATTTCATAGGACTGATCATCAGTGGCGTAACTAAGAGGGGCACGGGGGAGGGGCACGTTCCCCTTCCCCCGCCCCAACTGATGTCCGTGCCCCCGGGTGCCCCCATTTGAAATCTGGACTTTGAGATTAAAAGTTACCAGAATATTAAAATGTTACATTTTATGAGCTTTTATGTAGTAAATTCAATGTTTTTAAAACTGTTTTATCATTTGCACGCAAAATGTATTTTGTTTTACCTCAACACGTCAGAAGACCACTTAGAAGGGGCTTGATTAGGCATTACAAACGGAAACTACAGTTCTAATTGACCAAAAGTGCCCCCTAGGAAAAAGGGTGCTCCCCTTGTGCCCCCCCTAAAATTTTACCCTAGTTACGGCACTGCTGATCATCTCTGTATTCAAATACAGAAAAACGAAATTTTAGATGAGATATAGATGACGTGATCATGTATGAATGCAATGTCAAACTATGCCAAAAACAAATCACACATTATAAGATACGACGGTTATGAAGCTCTCCTTTTACAATGGTTGGAATTTGTTGGCCACATTTTTAGAGACAAAAATATGAATTGATGATACCTTGTCCTGCAGCAGGTTGGACGGTCTGTTGAACAACACCCGGAGGCTCCGACCCGGCTGGGTACCCTTGGTGAGGGGCAGTCTGAGGTATGCTCCCTTGCTGTGAGGGTAGCCCGTTACCTTGCGTTGGTGCAGCGACGAAGCCCTGCTGAGGTGCTGTGGCATACCCCTGCTGAGGCACTCCAGCATACCCCTGCTGAGGTGCTCCAGCATACCCCTGCTGAGGTGCTCCGGCATACCCCTGCTGAGGTGCTCCGGCATACCCCTGCTGAGGTGCTCCGGCATACCCCTGCTGAGGTGCTCCGGCATACCCCTGCTGAGGTGCTCCGGCATACCCCTGCTGTTGTGCTGTAGCATACCCCGGTTGAGGTTGAGCTGCATACCCCTGTTGAGGTTGTGCCCCATAACCTTGTTGGGGAGGGGCTATCAAATAGGGGAGAAAGAAAACGTATTATCAAAGTATGAGGCATCGATATTTTGGCATTGAATCCCGACAAATAGCCTATGACGTGAATGTCCTCGGAATCCATGACAAGCATAAAGTTGTTGTTTTTACTTTTATCATGGCAACAACTGAAGTAAAAACACTCGTTGAAATCCAAAATTTATTGTTTTTATTTATTTTATTTATTTATTTATTTATTTTTTATTTATTTATTTTTTTTTTTTTTTTTTTTTTGGGGGGGGCCACTAAAAAGTAATAGAAGTCATACAATATTGTCAATTTCTCCTAACTAGACAGTTCAAATAATATTGGATTTGAAAAATCGAAAAAGTTCAAGGAGACAGGAACCATACTCCAATCTGTAAAAATTGAAAGCTTTCTGGGGTTGAAAACTGACAACCTCTTTTCCCCGTTTTACACTGATAAACACCTCGAGCTTCTTCCTACCTGTCTTTAGAATTCACCGCCTGTTTCAATTCAAACGCAATATCAGTGGCGATCTTTCTACTAGTGCTGATTTAGTCGCCTGTTTTGTGCCCATTCACCCTTTTTTCTAGACTTCACCTAGAGCTGCCTGTTTCATGGCCTTACTATTTAGAATAAAACAAGAAGAAACAAAATGAATCACTTACGTTGATGTAGACCAACTTGGTTCATCTTGTTGTTTTTTCTCTGCGGCGGGAAGACTATTCCCACGTAAAAATAAAAAACCAGCGTGGATCTAGAAACACACTCTCGTACAAAATAATGTTATACTTCTTCAAATGACTGGAAGTACCGGTATAGAATTGGCACCTACAGGTGTTCAACCAGGGATTTAGTGTTCAGTCACGCCATGACAACCTGACCGTATTTATTTGCTCTGAAACCCTTAGAGCGTGTCAACACATTGTGTGTTTCGGTAGGGCTTTGTGCACAGACCTAACGTGTGATGACAAAACCTCGCTTCAGGGTATGGACATGGCATTTGTTTATCGATTAGTGTCTGTAACCACCAACAAACGTGTGGCTAATAACGAAAACTGTTGAGTTGTCCTCCACTGATCGATCCAAAAGAGCTAAACATTTCGGGTCGGTTTTGTTTTATTTTTTATTTATTTATTTTTTTTTCATTCATATTTATTTATATATTGTCACTGGTATGAATCAAATAGTCTGGTCATTATGAGACCGGTTTCGGTAACGGAAGATCCTGGTTCGAATCCTAGAAGGTTTAGAGGTCGGTAAAATGCCGATGATTAATGTCCTCTGCCCGGATCTTCCACCATTTGTGACCCTTGGTAGTATTAGAGTTAATTTTTATGAATAGAGGACACGGCTTATCTTGGTTGGAGTAAGATCTTTGTTTATTCTGAAAATGAGAAGACACAGAACAAACGTGACGTCTTGTCTTCGAACCAGAGTATGAATGACGGGGGGATGTAGCCCGCCGCCTACGGTAAGATGGTTGCATTTGAGTTTTAAAACGTGGTGATTTGCATACTTGAATAAATAAATAGAACATAGAGTGGCTAAAAGTATAGAGGGGTGAGGGTTGTTTCATATCCAGTGACATATTCTAAAGTAAACATACAGGAGGTCAACATTTTACGTGTGGTCGTGTATTTGTGTGCCGTTAAAGGTTCACTGAAATACAAAGTATTAATGCTTTTATGTTACACCTTATGGTTTTTATAAAACGATTCACATGTATATTTTTCGCATAATTGTTTTCTTTAAAAAATAACAGTCTTCAGGAACGCCCACAAAATAGGTCACTTTCTAACATGGCTTGATTCTCAACGTGACGTCACATGCATTGCATAATGTTTCCTGAGCTGTTCCACAAAACAGTTGTTCTGGGATTGGGTCTGCCAAAGGAATGACAAATATGTGTTCTTCTAGTAACAAATTCATTCTTGGTTATTTCAGTATGCCCATATTATAAGGACAGATGAACGGGCTGTATGTGTACAGTATGCCTAGGACCGCTTCCCCTTTCCACACCCCCTACAAAAACTTGCGGAGCCCTCATCTAGCTGCTTTTTTAAGCAGAAAGTGCTGCTTAACAATGTTTTTCTAGCCACAATTAACAGTAAACCAGTCAAAGAAGGAAATGTGGAGCGGTATTTTGACTGCTACCCTTATTCTGGTAAAGCAGCATTGTTTTTTATAGAGGATGGAAAATTACCCCGGTTTTGTGTGTGTGCATGCTTTTGTTAAAAATAGTCCAACCGAGTGAGAGGATCAATTTGAACACCTAATTTGTTACGTTACATTGTATTTTGGCTTATGGGTAAAGACCCGAATGGGTGAGTACAACACCGTGTAAAACCAAAGGAATGCTGTTCGGGGGGGGGGGGGGGTGAAGGTGTTGAGGTTTGCGTTGTGGGTGCTGATAAGAGTGCCGATTTGGGTAGTTGTAAAACTACCGGACGGGTAGCGGTCAGGCGGGTGTGGAGTCCCACCCAACAACGCAAATTCTCCTGGGAATCTCGGACCCGAGAATAAGCATTGTCGAAGCCAAAGGCAGTGAGTAATTTTAGAGTAATTTATATTGTTATTTAACAAGCTGGACTGCTCACTAAATGTCACTTTTATTAAAACCGCAGCCACAAAATTAACGAGTCAGGAGCCCTTGAGTAGGGCTTTTCAACAGTATCAAACTTGTGCAAATCCATCAATTTTGTGAGGGTGATATGGCCGTTGATCTTTTGTTTATGTTTCTCAGACAGCTTTGTGTACAAAAAGCCCCGTGCAATACTCGTTTGAAGACAATTCGGGGTATATGCTTGCTTGCTGGTCATTTTGGCATGAAGGACCTATTGCAGGGCCCCAACAATTAGACTTGCATGTGCACAACTATGTCAGGCAGATGCAGGTACAAGTTGTATTTTTGTAGCAATACTTAGTTCCAGAGTTAGGGTCCAACACAGAGCTGGATTTTTTTCAAACCATTTTTCGGCAAAAAATTCCTTGTTAATGGCTGGTAAGATGCAGCCTCCTTTTGGCTAATTTGCTGGGGGTAGTATCCCCTACTCACTTGCCACTCGCGTCGAGTACATTTAAGCCACATCCATAAAATTACCTTGAGTCGAGAGCCCTTGAGTAGGTTTCTTCAACAGTTTCAAACTTGTGCAAATCCATCAATTTTGTGAGGGTGATATGGCCGTTGATATTTTGAGTTTGTTTCTCAGACAGCTTTGTGTAAAAGAATCCCGTTGAACACTCGTTTGAAGACAATTTGGGGTAAGATTGCTTGCTGGTCATTTTGGCACAACGGAGCTATTGCACGGCCCCAAAATTTTAATTTACGGGTGCAGGACTATCTAAGGCAGATACAGGTAAATTAAAACGTGGGCTGGAGGAGTTTATTCAAAAGAGGGCGCTATTAGAAGGAGTTTAGTACACAATTCGCCGTATGGTCGGACAGAATCTCCTACCTGCCAGAATCTCCTTCCACACCGGAGTTTTGGTCAACAATAGAGCTGGATTTTTTTCAAACCACAGCTACAAAATTAACATGAGTCGGGAGCCATTGGGTAGGGCTTTTGAACGGTATCAAACTTGTGCAAATCCATCACTTTTGTGAGGATGATATGGTCGTTGAAATAAACCAGAGTATCGGTACTCCCTATATATACCGTGTGCATCTTCGTCACAGATCACACACGTTTCAATTTTTGTGACCACCTCGCCATAGGAAAGTACACGCGGTTTATGGTTATGAATTTTGTAATTGTTGTCCCCCCCAAAAAAATAAAGAAAACTATTACGTCACGTAATGAATTACTTACCAAGCTTACTTTCATAATGAAGATTTTTGAATTTTGAGTTTAAAAAGAAATCTGTATGTGGTAGAATAACACAGACCTATATCAAAACGTGTGTCAGCCTGACGTGCAGCAACATTACGCACATAATTAAGCGTAAGCAGAAGATATTTATTTGCAGCGATTGGCTCAGAACGGCATTTTACGTCGCGCACCAGATAATTGTAAAAAATACCAGACTAAAATACCTGCTGAGGATTCATTGATCTCCATTAATACTGAATGCAGAGGACACGTCGAGCGCGTTCGTACATGTTTGATGATCAACGGTGCGGTACGCAGTGTAGTCGCTCTAGGGGACGGTCGCGCGATAGTCGAGCGCCAGTAAAATGACGCACAACGTAGTTTTCTAGACCACGCTGACGCCTCAGCGACCATAGACTGCAATTAAAAAAAGCTAAGCGTTCAGCGTTCAGCGTTCACAGCCTCTACTTCCACGGGCTTAGCGCGTGGCCCTTTCGATCTTAGCGCGTTGGGCTTCTTGACTTGCGTGTCCACTACGCGGACGCTCAATAAATTGCGTCTCACGCATCGCGCTTCCGTTATTTAAAAAATGAACATCACATGCACGTTGTCTTCTTTTACAAAATGTATATCACACACGTTTCTTTAGGCCTGATATTGCTCGTTGTTTGCTAAGCTTAGTCGCTCATTCAAAGTTTATTACCAAATCATGTACAAAGACGTCGAGGGTAAGCTAATTCAAAACGTCTTTTGTATCATCGTTTTCTTTGCTGCGTGTTGTTCTACCATTGTTGGTAAGTTAAACAATGGAATTCTTCCACTTTAGTTTCTTGCAGGTGAAATGAAATTAACTTCATTCATGTATTGATGCCTAGCCCCTTGGATTTTGTGTTTTCAGCCTGTAATTAGGGGGTCAAATTATATCAAGCTTTTTAAGAATAGAACATTTTCAACATGCATATTTATTACTTTTCAGACACAAAAAGTATTTAGATTTGTCAATCGAGCCTTATTATTTCTCCCTGACCCTGGGCCCTTGGCGACGGCCATTTTGATTTTTAAATTCAAACAACTTTTTTCCCTCAAAAATGGGATAAATTATAGGATTAAAACGCACCCAAAGGTGACTCTAGTAACTAAATTAGGTTCGAATTATATTGACTGTGTAAAAATGTACAAGTTTGCCAAGTTTCAAAACATTAGGAGGAAAAATACGCCCTCTAGTGACGATTTTTGGAATTTTTTTGATGTCATTAAAATCAGTTTCATTAAAATCGGTTAAACACTTTGAAAAATACTATGTGCCCCCCCCCCCCCAGTCCCCGTACATCCAAAAAAAGCCCGGTCCTGATAGGGTTAATGCGTTTCTGTAGCCATACATATCTGCAATCATAACTTATTTCAATAATGACTCAATAACCGTTTCTGTTCAGACGGGAGTTGTAAGACCCAGACATCGAGTGCTCATCTGGCGTATGCCGGAATGACATTGGAATTGAACTGCATTACCTCGTAAGTATACATCCGTGCTTTTGTGTTTCTGTTGTTGTTGCTGTTAGGTGTTCGGGCACCGCCTGGAAAGCCTCTTTTTTTCTTTTTTCTTTTCTTTTTATTATTATTATTGTTGTTGTTGTTTGCGTTTTATTGTTTATGCTATCACTGTTTTATTAGCAATGTCACAGAACATTCAAACTTGTTAATACCAAAACCTTCACAATGGTTTGCGTTTTAACCCTCACAGCAACTCCATTAATCAAAAACTTCGCTTGATCCAGGAGGATAAAATTTCGTCCACCCCGTCTTTAAGGTCAATAACCCACCCTGCAAGCTCAAAGCCATTATAAATCACTGTTGGGGTGAATTGGAGTGCCAGTGAAGACACTTAGACTTGTGTTATTTAAGATCCACGTGCCGCACAAGCTGTTTTCACAAATTGCATACCGCCCTGTGCCAAGGAGCTTTAGCACAAGGTCAATCAATTACTACACTGACACAGGTGGCTGCTGTCTTTCAACACCCCTTACCCTGCAGTGGTTAGGGTCTGGCCAATGGGAGTCTACAGGCTTGTGAGGTATACCAGGGGTGAGGATTACATGGAATCTTGGCCTTATTGGCCCATTGAAAAAAAATACATGACCATATTTGGTAAAATGTTGATTATTTTTTAACCTCCCCGCTGACGCCAGGGTTTTAAACTGTGAGGTCATGCTGTCAGGTGTTGAAATACAATTAATCAAAGCAAACAAATGTGGCACAGATGCGACCCAATTTTGACCTGTCGTCAAAACCGGAAGTGAAAAATTAATGTTCAGACGCCGTACTTTCGTCTCTGTATTGAGCAGAAATGGAAATAATGCGTAAAAAAATAGTATGCGAACATTGACCTCTTCAAAAAAGTCCTAATGACAATTTAATAGAGCCATCTGTTAATATGTTTTTAAATTAATGATTTTGAACCACAATGGGTTGCAAGCCAAAATCAAAAGCTGTTTTTTTTTATGGAAACGTTTTGTGTTGTGATGTTTACAAATTTTTCACCTTGTTCCCAAACACCTAAAGTGTGTGTCATTTCTAGGTTTTTTTTCCTTTCTTTTTCCAACGAGGAATCCATAATCTGAAGATTTTGCTTCTGAAATTATTTAGATATTCTAGTAGTCAGTGGAGTCAACCCGGACAGGGATGGACACGGCTTGGCACCCCAGGCCACACTGGTGTACCGGCAGATTCGAATCAGATATAAGATCGGATTTTAGAGGCCATCACTTTTATAATCCGAAGTGCAACAGCACAGAAAAGATAACTGGGTTTCAAAGTCAGTTTGGCATCGGAACTTTAAAATGGTATAAAGATAACAAATCCTTCCTCGTATGGTTTAGCCTGAAATGCAGAGACAGCACACTAGAGGACAGCCAGTCTGTAGAATGGGAATTTCAAGCTGATGGTGCACTTGTCACCGAACCACTCGACCATAGACTCATACTCCGAAAGGGGCTCAAGTATTCCAGCGATAAGAAGATTGTTTACTTGCAAGGTGTCCAACTGCAAGACACCGGAAAGTATTCCTGTAAAATCAAGGGTTTGGGGACTGTAGTGAGAAAACATGACGTCACGGGTAAGTATCTAGAACAACAGTAATAATAATACATGAAATAAAATAGCGCGTGTATTCTGGCGGCTAGATCAAAGCGCTTTAATAACATTAGTATTCCAGTTCATCATGCATCTTTAAACCTCCCCTTATTCTTTCTTAGATCCCTAAATGGGGTGCATACGGCCTTTGGCTGCTCACTAATAAAACTAAGGGTTTAATGTAACAGCGGGCTGGCGTCACCGTTTTCAAGAACCGTAAATTCTTTCGTGTGTTTTTACACATTTTTTGTGTTTTCATTAACATCCAAATTTTTCCATATTTATAAGTTTCAAGTCATAAAGCGTCATAGTTTAAAAGTTTGTTCTCGTAATTACACCAATTAGCACAAGGATATTATCAACAGACTTACAGTTTTGAGTTTTTACGAACAGAAACTCGAGACCCGAGACGGAAACCTACCGACGTATGCCAGCGTAATTGAAAAAGGCACCCTCGGCCGTACCTACAACTGTGTTGCATTTATTGGCAAAGAAATCTCGATTGCTAATAAAACCCTAACATGTTTTGGCTCTTATAATGATACTGAAATGTCATGTGCTATGCCTCAAATTTTGGGAAAACGAAATTGAAATGTTACTGTATTTAATATGTATTATTCATTTACGGAGTAGTTCTAAGCATGCGCATACTTCCGAAACCGATGATTTCACCTGGTCTGCTGCCACCTGGCGTCCACAAAAATTCTGCCATCAAGTAATTTGTGCTAACATTTGAGTAATCATTTATGGAAATATGCATGGGATTGTACCCAAAGAGTTCCTAACCTTGCAAGTGTTTCGCCAACATCAAAAATTCCAAATCCCATTTGTTTTGTTCACAGAAATTACCGTATTACCGTATTTTGTTTACTGATAACTAATTTAAATTTTTCTGTCTTGTTTTTTCTCTAAATAATAATTTTCTGTTGTTTGTTCAATAGTTCTCCAGACGGGAAAGTTCCATATTAGTGAGTATTTTAAAATTAGTTTGTAAAGGCTTTAAAAGTTTGGTGAATTACTAAGTACCGATATTTTTATTTTACACCTTACAATTATTATACAATAATGCAGCTGGAAAAAAATCATTCTGTGCCTTTGTGTCTTTAAAAATAATAGTCTTGAGGAACGCCCCCAAAAATAGGTCACTTGCTGACATGGCTGGATTCTTCATATGACGTCACTTGCATTACATATTCATGAGTGAGTTTTTGAATAGAAAGAACACCCATTTGTCATTCCTTTGGTAGATCCTGTCCAAGAACATTTGTCCACTGGAAGAGGTTAATATATTATGTAATGATGACATCACAGAAGGAATCCAGTCATGTCAGCAGGAGACCCATTTTTGTGGGTGTTCCCGAAGACTTATTTTTTAGGGTAACCAATCATATACAAATATACAGGAAGGCACAGAATGATTTTGTCCAACTGAATTGTTGTATAGTAATTATAAGGTGTAAAACAAAAGCATCAATACTTTATTTTATTTTTTATTTTTGTTTTATGTTTTGCTTTGAAGCCATACTGCTTCGACTTTCACATCATCACATAAACACAAAACAATATATAGGTTTTCCCGGCCAATTTCAACAAAAAAAACATTCAAGTTCATAACTGGGTCATTCAATTTCGTTTGAAAAAAATCATCGGGTACATCAGTACACTTGAGCATTCAGTCGACAAATAAAATCATTCAATTTAAAATGGTCAGTTAGCTCATTCAATTTCGTCAAAGCCAGCAGCAACGGGCTGGTCGACTATTCATGTTCGTCAAATGGCAAACATTTTAGAAATGTTTGCATTCAAATACGTTTCTTTAGTTTGCGCTTTCTGGTTCGTATTTGCCTTTGTAACGGTAGGTTACTGTAAGGGGAATCTGTCACGTTCAAAAAGCATCAATATTTAGTAATTCACCGAACCCTTGAGTTCGGCCGTATCCCGAAGCAGCTGCGGCTACGGCTACATCTGCTGCTATTAAGGTGTTGCTAAGAATGTCTTATAGTATACTTCATTGCATGATGGCACGGTGTAGCCATAGCCAGAGCCGCCAATAGACTGTGTAAGTCTCGCGCGTATTCGAACATTAGGGTCCGTTAAAGCGCATGATTTTGTTTCCTTCACATGTTTAGCAATGTGTGTGGGACCCAAATGGTCCCAAAAATGTTCGAATACGCGCGAGACTTGCACAGTCTATTCGGACACTGCCTTGTAGAGGAAAGTGTACAATGGCTTACACAAAAAGATTGAACGGTTTGAAGATTCTGTCTCGGAGTTGACCGAAGTCACCTGACGTCATCATTCCCAGTGTGTTTCTGTGCAGTGTGTATTTAAGGCAACGCCCTTAACAACGCGTTACATCGTGGTTTATCTTACTTTATAATGAAAATGTGATAAAATTATTAAAATCTCTCTCTCTCTCTCTCTCTCTCTCTCTCTCTCTCTCTCTCTCTCTCTCTCTCTCTCTCTCTCTCTCTCTCTCTCTCTCTCTCTCTCTCTCTCTCTCTCTCTCTCTCTCTCTCTCTCTCTCTCTCTCTCTCTCTCTCTCTCTCTCTCTCTCTCTCTCTCTCTCTCTCTCTCTCTCTCTCACTCTCTTTGCCTCTACCTTTAAATTTCAGTTTTTTTATCGCGAAATGATCAACCCTACGGCCGAACATTAGGTAAAAAACATTATTCACTAAGCCTACTTATTAAATTGTATATTTTGACTTATTAAATTGTTTATTTTTTTCCTTTTGAGGCCTGATAATTATTACTTTTATTCACAACTGTGATGGCAGGCTTTGTGTGGACAGAACAGATTTCATTTTGCCCGAAGTGCAATTGATGCAACTATTGAAGGCGGGAGTCTTCATTATGTTTTGGGTAGAATAAACTTGGGAAAAAATCCAAAATAATTTACACTTTACCAGTAAAGTGGGAATGGAATCAAAAAAATTTAAGGTTTTCCCGTCCAATTCCAACAAAAACTCGTTCATTTCAATACGTGGGCTCATTCGATTTCGTCTAAAAATCAATGCTCCGTTGCATCAGCATTCTAAACTCAAAATGAGTCATTCAGTTTTCTACAGTTAAGCCTTTTATTTATTTTTTTTTTGTTTTGTTTTTTGGGGTTTTTTTTTCACTGGTCAAATAAGATCATTCAAATTCTTTGTTCGCAAAAATCATTCAATTTTGTAAAAACAGAAAGAGGCTGGTCAACCATTCAATGTCATCAATTGTAAATAGGTAGTAGAAATTCAACTGAAGAATGATAATACTGTTGTCTTGAATGTCTATAAATGAAATAGAATGACCATAAAAATGGACCTAAATGAGAAGAACGAAATCATGTGTGCACGAAAACAAAATTAAATGCAATGAAGTACCTATAGAGAAACCCTAGTTTGATCGAATTAGGGGAAATGCGTACATTTTAATGCATTTTAATGAAATTAAATTTATTAGGTGTTCGGCCAGCAGCCGAAAACCTATTGTTATTGTTCTGTTTTTTTTAGGTGTTCGGCCAGCAGCCGAAAACCTATTGTTATTGTTCTGTTTTTTAGGTGTTCGGGCACTCAGCCCGGAACACCTATTGATTTTGTTCGGTTTTTTTTTTTTTTTTTTAATACTTCTTCTTCTTCTTCTCACCGAACGTTGTCCGCTAACAAATGCACACTTCTTAAAGTCACACAAACTTCAAACTTCACACACAGTTAGAACTTCACTAGGACAGGAAACCGTTTGAGTGACGTCATGATGACGTCATCGGGTGTCGAATTACATTAAATCAAAGTTTATTATTTCAAAAAATCATAACTCCTGAAGTACACAATGGATTTTTACAATCTATACATCATCGGAAAGGTCATTCAAAACTGCGTAAACGCTCCACAGACATGACCCCAATTTGACCTTGTCTTCCGGTTCAAACCGGAAGTTGAAATTTTTTGAAAATTTCAAAAAATCATATTTTAAGAAGTACTTATCACATGATCACAAATCTTGCATCAGATTGTAGAGAATGGAGTCTTCTCAAACTTTTGCATTGGAGTGACACCATTTTGACCTTTACTTCCGGTTCAAACCGGACGTTTAACGCAAATCGATTGTCCGTGTGCGTTCAAGCGTGTCCAACATTGCTGTACAAAATCCAATGCCATTATACATGTACACGTGTGTGTGTGCCTGGCTGTGTGACATCGATGCCCCATTGCTATGCACATTAACCACACGTTGTTCTTAGTCTCTTCTCAAGGTGCATACTCCACGCTTTGTTAGTCTTTAATACAGGGCTTATTTAAACATTTAAAAATCAACAAAAAATCAACCGTTTGAGGTATGAACATAATTCTTTCGACAAATGTCAAGGTAAGGGAGGGTCTTTCTTTATGACACAAAAAGTGACCTCTGTGACATCTACTTCCGGTCAAACCGGAAGTAGCTTTTTATATAAAATTGCTAAGAGCTAGGAACATGATTCTTTCACCAAATACCAAGGTTAGGAAAGGTCATTCTCTGTTGCACATTGGGTGACCTCTATGACCTCTATTTCCGTTCAAACCGGAAGTAGCTCCTCATGTAAAAGTGGTAAGAGTTAGGAACAAGATTATTTCGATAAATATCAAGGTTAGGGAAGGTCTTCATTTGTGAAACGTTAAGTGACCTTTGTCACATCTACTTCCGGTCAAACCGGTAGTAGCTCTTTATTTAAAAATGGTGAGAGCTAGGAACATGATTCTTTCACCACATACCAAGGTTAGGGAGGGTCCTTCTCTGTTGCACATTGGGTGATCTCTGTGACCTCTACTTAAGATCAAACCGGAAGTAGCTCCTCATTTATGCATGGTAAGAGCTAGGAACATGATTCTTTCACCAAATACCAAGGTTAGGGAAGGTCCTTCTTTGTCACACATTGCGTGACCTCTCTGAACTCTACTTCCGGTCAAACCGGAAGTAGCTCCTCATTTATGCATGGTAAGAGCTAGGTACATGATTCTTTCACCAAATACCAAGGTTAGGGAAGGTCCTTCTTTGTCACACATTGCGTGACCTCTCTGAACTCTACTTCCGGTCAAACCGGAAGTACCTCCTCATTTAAAAGTGGTTAGAAATTCCTGTCCAAACCGGTTGTTCAAATTAAATATTGTATTATAAACCTCAATTTAACGTATGTTTTTCTTCATATTTTCTTAAATATAAGTTGGATTAACTTTTAATTTCATTTCTTTTTTAACACATAAAATATTTTTTATACATCACACTCCGAACACCTAGTTTTTGTGATGCCACAAAAACTCATTTCTAGTTTTTTTTTTTTTTTGTTTTTTTTTTCTGGGCTTTCTTAGTCGTCGAAACTTGTCCACAAATTTTCTCAAAAAGTTAAGCTTGTATGAACTTGAAACTTACCATGTACAAACATATTAGTGAGTGGATGATACAGAAACTTTTTTGGAATGATGACGTCATTGATGACGTCATGACGTTAAATAAACGTTAAATAATTCAAAAATTTAATAACTCAAGAACGGCAAATGCTACATTCAAAATCTTTAATGCATATGAAAGGTCTTGTGATGTGGGACAAATTGTATGCACACCGTGACCCCATTTGACCTTTACTTCCGGTAGAAACCGGAAGTTAAAGTTAAAGTTCGTGTTATTTGGGGCTCTAAAGCCTAAGTGATTAAAAATATCAACTAACTTTCAATAAATAATATTTTCTTTAGCTCAAGACCAATCTAGAAATGTGATATATGACGTCATAGCTACGTCACAACGAAATTGATACACGAGGTCGAAAAAAAAATTATTTTGCTATCTCAAAAACTAAAGCATGTACGGACTTGATACTTACTACATACTTAGACCACAGTGTGTATATGACAAAGCAAAATTTTGGGAATGATGACGTCATCGATGACGTCATTACATTAAATTGAAGTTTTATACTGAAATAATCATATCTTAAGAATAATACATGCTACATACATGATCTTTACACCATATGAAAGGTCTTGAAGTACTAAACAAATCTTACACAGGGTGTGACCCCATTTGACCTTTACTTCCGGTCGAAACCGGAAGTAGTAGTTTTGTTATGAAAAATCGATTCTGAATTACGTAAATTTGTATATTAATTGTATAACTTAACTTTAAAGCCCCTCGACGATTCTACAAATATTTACAAAGTGTGACCTCATTTGACCTTCACTTCCGGTCGAAACCGGAAGTATAAGTTTGTACTACAAAAATATGTACCTTATTAATGAAACGTGGTACATTAATAATCGTTACATCAATTTAAAGCTCTCTGACAATTCTAGATACCATGCACAAGGTGTGACCCCATTTGACCTTTAGTTCCTGTCAAACCGGAAGTTGAAGTTTCATATGACAAACCTTCATGAATAAAGATAAAAAAGTACAACTAAATATTTCGCCCGTCAGCATAGCACAAACAGACAAGAAACATGCACATAATATTGACCTTAAAATTTTCAATTACGTAATTAAGCCGAACACCGTGAGTTTGTCCACAAACTCTAAATCTCTAGTTTTTTTTTTTTTTTCTGGGCTTTCTTAGTCGTCGAAACTTGTCCACAAATTATCTCAAAAAGTAAAGCTTGTATGAACTTGAAACTTACCATGTACAAAGATATTAGTGAGTGGATGATACCGAAACTTTTTTGGAATGATGACGTCATTGATGACGTCATTAGGTTAAATAAACGTTAAATAATTCAAAAATTTAATAACTCAAGAACGGCAAATGCTACATTCAAAATCTTTGGTGCATATGAAAGGTCTTGTGATGTGGGACAAATTGTATGCACACCGTGACCCCATTTGACCTTTACTTCCGGTCAAAACCGGAAGTTAAAGTTAAAATTCATGTTATTTGGGGCTCTAGAGCCTAAGTGAATGAAGATATGAACAAACTTTCAATGCATAATATTTTTGTTAGCTCACGAGCATTCTAACAATGTAATGTATGACGTCATAGCTACGTCACAACGAAATTGATACACGAGGTCGAAAAAAAAATTATTTTGCTATCTCAAAAACTAAAGCATGTACGGACTTGATACTTGCTACATACTTAGAACACAGTGTGTATATGACAAAGCAAAATTTTGGGAATGATGACGTCATCGATGACGTCATTACATTAAATTGAAGTTTTATACTAAAATAATCATATCTTAAGAATAATACATGCTACATACATGATCTTTACACCATATGAAAGGTCTTGAAGTACTAAACAAATCTTACACAAGGTGTGACCCCATTTGACCCTCACTTCCGGTCGAAACCGGAAGTAGTAGTTTTGTTATGAAAAATCGATTCTGAATTACGTAAATTTGTATATTAATTGTATAACTTAATTTTAAAGCCCCTCGACGATTCTACAAATATTTACAAAGTGTGACCTCATTTGACCTTCACTTCCGGTCGAAACCGGAAGTATAAGTTTGTACTACAAAAATATGTACCTTATTAATGAAACGTGGTACATTAAGAATCGTTACATCAATTTCAAGCTCTCTGACAATTCTAGATACCATGCACAAGGTGTGACCCCATTTGACCTTTAGTTCCTGTCAAACCGGAAGTTGAAGTTTCATATGACAAACCTTCATGAATAAAGATAAAAAAGTACAACTAAATATTTCGCCCGTCAGCATAGCACAAATAGACAAGAAACGTGCACACAATATTGACCTTAAAATTTTCAATTACGTAATTAAGCCGAACACCGTGAGTTTGTCCACAAACTCTAAATCTCTAGTTTTTTCTGAAATTGGGTAGGAAAACCTTCAAAACCCATTATAAGAACAAGAAACCACAAGTAGTAATTTGATTTCAGTAGTTTCAAGGCAGTTACATAAGCTTCTGCCATGATGGGTTAAAAAACTTTGGAAAATACTCTTTTTTTCAGTAAATTCGGTTCATGTTCACAGCCAATGGACTGAGTGGACGAAGTGCAACCGCTGTGGAGAACTGGGTGAAAGATTTCGTATTGGTAAGTATCCAAATCTTGTTTTGTTCTTTTTCAACTTCTACCTTTACTGTCAATTTGCGATAAAGTGCCATACACACAGATTGTATAATGTCAGTGTATAATTATTTACAAATTAAAAACTTAAAGACTATGCAAATAAGACAAAGAGCAGACTTGGTAATTACCGACAAATAATTCATGTTCATCCCTAACTCAAAATTCAGTTTTAAAAAGTGGCAATCCACTTTTCGTCTGAAATACTGTCAAAGTCGAGGAAACAGTACTCGAACCCCCACCCCCCAAAAAAAATCAAAAAAAAAACAAACAAAAAACAAACAAACAAACAAACAAACAAACAACCCATCAAAAGCAACAAACAAACACCCCCACTTTCACTGAAGTAAGGGTCCATTCAGGATCATCAATGGGTGCGTTCGAATAGCTTCCCCGGAGTCGACCCAGGTCTGACCCCCAGTGCGTTCGAATAGCTTTGAAGTCATTGTCGTGGCTCACCCGGGTCACGACGAACAACTTTATCAATGGCCGCCATTGTTTTGTTTTTCAGCCAGACACTTTCGAGAAGTTTGACACACATTCCACCCTAAAACAGTGACTTTGTGAGGGTTTAGTAATGTTTTTATTCGTAGTTGTGTACTTTTGTAATAAGCTGGGCCTGTAAAATAATTTAACGATGCAGTTTCGCCATTATTATGGTCAATCTATGGTTTGACCTGGACAAAACCGCAACAGAAATGATTTTTGTTCCAAAATGTCACTTAAAAACCTCCCAAACAACATATCAAAAAAGTGGGAGAAAAGAAGTTGGGGGAAAATGCCTAATTTGAGTTTTCTAGAAGTTCCATTACAATCTGTATACAAATATAACCGTACTATACTTGGTAACCTTTTGGCATTTGGGGTGATCTCGATTATTATGCTTTTAATGTTAATCGTTTCTTTTAATGGCAATAGGCTATGTGTTGAAGGCTAGTTTTAAATCAAACAAAACATGAATAACTAACCATGTTGTAAAACTATAACAATATTGTTTAATGTTTTTTGGTTAATGTTTTTTCCTTCATTTTTTTGCCGTTGGAAGGTATCTGTACCACTAAAAAAAACATACCCTGTCGATCCAATGTCTTCAGCGAGGAGGAGAGGGAAGCATATGATAGGCGACTGGACGAGAAGGTGGTGGCGGAATGTGAAAGAGCGTGTCCAAGAAGTAAGAATTTAATGCATCTTGTTTAGCAATGCGACTGTTTCTGGCAAAACCCTTCATTTTTCCAAAATCAAATTTCAGTAGAAA
Source organism: Marthasterias glacialis (assembly GCA_911728455.2). Taxonomy (NCBI): domain Eukaryota; kingdom Metazoa; phylum Echinodermata; class Asteroidea; order Forcipulatida; family Asteriidae; genus Marthasterias; species Marthasterias glacialis. Next base: position 13,874,251 of record OU452229.1, read on the forward strand.
ACTATTTTGTGATTCATTGATCAAAAAATAATAGTATTAAACAATTGTAATTATATATTGTTTTGAAAAAAATGGCAATCGAATTATCAGCTTGTCTCCATAACGAATTTACTTGATTGTTTATCGGATTAAAAATCGAATTAAAACCAATAACAGTTTTATCAACTTTTAATTGATTTTTACAAATCTGGTATCAGGAAAAATCTAGGGAAAAATCCACTAAAATCACAATTTTAAAAGATTGGGTTAGAGTTTAGGGTTTAGCCAATAGTGCTTCTGATTAAACTTTTAATTGTAGCATTTCGGTATTCACAAAGAGTTAAGATTGATCTTATCTTCGTATCAATCTCAATTGCTAAACAAAGTGCGATGTCACTATACAAATCGTTGTGGCAATATGAACAACTCAGATTAATCTTAGTGCCTCCGAGCCCAGTATAGACAGCGGACGCACCGATACCAGATTTCCCAGTGCTTACGTAATTCTGAGGTTGCGCACATTACCGAGAACAGTAGATTTACCTGGTAAGTCTGCTGCCACCTAGCGCCGAAAAAGTCTCACATTCTGTTGAATTTTTGCCTTATATTTTCTCCCCAATTTTAACATCGTAGACTATCAAGGAACCATAAAAGACAAGAATTACGTTGCAAAACTTGTGGACGTGCATCTTGGTCGACCAACGCTTCCCCCTACAGGTAAATCTGATCGCAAGAGGCATAGAAAATGCCCAGGCTACGCTTTGAAGCAGGGAAAGTTTAATTTGGCTTGGAAATAGGTATACTTGGAAAATAAGCCAGACATTTTATGAGAAATTTAGGCTTAACTGGCTAAGCCAGGCCTTTCCTTTAATGAGCTGTTTTAGCAGTGAGCTGTGGAAAAAACACCGAGAAGCAAAAGTGAATAGACCTGTTTAAGAGAACATTAAGCACAGCCTATCTTAACAAGTAAGCCGTGCCTTAATTTCAAAGAACCGTTTTAGCACATTATTTTAAGGCAATAGTTTTAGAAGAGTAGGGCCTACCATTCAGACATGCTTTATTTGAGACACAATTTTTGGAATGTAAGGCTAAAAGATGGCACGTCTTTAGTTCATTGAGCTTTTTAAGCCTTGTAGAATGTTGCTTAGCGTGTATAGACCTTTCTTTTGCAACGTCACTGCCCAAGTTTTTGCCAACTAAAATGGAAAAACTACGGGGAGCCATCAATGAATGCAAAGCAAAAACAGATAAACACAGTTTGACAAAAAGTTACACAAGTATTCAAAAATTGTTTAGAAAATAGCGGGATGTATTTTCTTCAGATAGAAAATTTGCAAAAATGTTGAATTTGGTCACAATGTCTGTCAACAACTTTGAATGTTTGGCTACATTTGGCTCTCCATGCCAACCAGCGCGGTTTGTTTATCAACAATAGAAAGTTCTATAGATATAACATCAACAAATATTTTGAGAACCAGTTAATGAAATTTTTACAAACTGACTGATTTACTGTTTCAGCGCAGAAAAGAACCATTTACGTGCCCGAAAATGAAGATGTACAGTTGGAGTGCCCAGGGTAAGACGGACGTTGATGTTGAAATGAACTCTGTAAAGTGAAAAACGACAACGGGTCTGTTAGGGGATTGAAGAGAGGGGTCGAATACTTTGGGTACGAGTGAAAAATAAAAAAGACCAAATTTAACCTAGGCTAACTTAGGTTCTTCTTGGATTGGTCAATTGTAGAAACTGTGTATTTGCAGTAGCACCATGTATTTCTAAAAAGAACCGTTGTTGTTACAACTCGACACGTTGGTTACTCTCTAAATCTAAATGAGTGGAAAAAACACTCGTTTTTTCCGTCATACGTCTCTTGCAAAGAGACATACGGCGGACAACTCTTTTTAGAGTGAAAGACGGGTTTTTGGCAGCTTGAATCGAAGTGAAGTCGTTCCAATTTCACTTAAAAAGGGTGATGCAAGTAGAGTTTCACTCTGAAAAGAGCCAAAATGACACCACTCCGGCGAGATAGTGACAATTTCACCATTACATTTAGAGTGTGTTCCGGTCGTCCCCTTGTGAAATAATACACCACTAGTTTATTTCTTTAAAATGATCTTCGCTTTCTGCATGGAAATTGTCACTTTTTTTCTTCTTTTTTTTTTTTTTTTACTGAAAACAATGCTATCGAACAGAGGTGGTTCCACAGATGCCATCTCCTGGAAAAACGGCAGCGAGATTATTCATCGCTCGCATCTCCGAAGTGACCACGTGTTCATTGACTTCATGAATGTTTTGCACGTCCGGGATGCCACTCCACAGGATGCCCTGGAGTACGAATGCTTTTACGGTGCAGCCCATATTGCTACCGTCAAGCTAATTGGTGAGAGAGAAAAAAATATCTTCTGAAGATTTGATCACACATTTGTCGAATCCAAATAAGAAAATGGTGTTTGGGAACAATGTTGTGGGACTTTGTTTGCTGAACAGTCGATACTGGTGTTACGTTATCAAAAAGGTTATGTTTTTAAACACGATGCTGAAATTAACTAAATTTTTACATCTCATGCAGTACAAATAAGAAGTATGTAGTTTCAATGTGAAAATTTGGAATGCTAAGAGATATCAGACATAGTTAATTTCCATTGTTTTCATAGTTTATGTGCATATTTAGGAGAGCAATGGGTTTCCCTGTTAAGTCTGCTGCCACCTAGCGTCCCCCAAAACACATCCATAAAAGAACAGATGGTTTTATTTTCAATTCACGTTAGCGCACTCATTTTTAAATTTCAGTTGGGGATCCTCTCGTTGTTAACAAAGGTAAGAAAGTTAAAAAAATGTCTTGTTATGAAAACGTTTTGACTGATTTTGTTTAAATCCAAAGAGTTATTGATATAATTGGGGATCATTTCTAGAAAATGGTAAGACGAAACCATGGTGTTGGGAAAAAATCTAGCTTAATGTAGAGTTTAAATTTTCTTTTTCCTTTTTTTATTTTTTTTATTTAGATAATCTGAGATACTCGGATAATTATGAATCTGTTATTACGGATTCCCAATCCGTTACAAATCCAGATACTGTTATAATTTATCGATTCATACAGTTTTTTAACGAATTGTTATTATTATCATTATTTCTGTTTTGTTATTTTTTGTTATTTATTTATTTATTATTTGTCGTTTTTTTATTTTTTTTTTTGTTTGGGCTTGTTGGTAAAATAGATATTCCAAGAGCAGTTTAAACCACGATAGTTGCCCATTGTGTTATTAGATTAACCCTTTGTTTTTGTTTTTGTTTTATTCTCATTGTCTCTGTTTATTAGAGGTGAGAGGCAAGTTGAAGTATGTTGGATTCGTGTTCTCCGGGCTGGTGGTTTTCGTGATTTTTTTTACAGTTAACAAGAACAGAAAGTTACACAAACGGTTAAGATGAAGACAACAAGTCACTTGTATGACGTCTTAACGATGAAGACAGCGAGTCACCTGACCTCTTCACACAAAAATAAGACCTGCGCTGTTTTGGAAGTCAAATTCCACATGTATTACTGTGTCTGTTACATTGCTGTTTTTAATCTTTAGGTTAGGTGTATATCTGATTGTTGTTATGCGCGTTTTTTTAATGCAATTCGCCCATCACAAGGCCCAAAGGCCACTCGAAGTGTGTGCTATTTTTTGAAGGAATAGAAACCTGCCCCAATGCGCAGAAACAAGACATGGAGAGATGTAAACGCAAGTCTCTTCACAGCACAGCTAAGAACAGGGAGGGGTAAATGAATCCGTTGCGAGACAAACATAACTGCCTCTTCCCCTGTGGTGAAATGCGCATAATGAATTATCATTTCTTGCAGCGATGGCACGCGACACGCAAGAGTTAAACAATACCAAGTCATGCATGTGACTGGTTCTGTACTTAATTTTTGCTTAGTAGAATAAAAGGCAAAAATGCTAAAGTACTTTATTTAGCTTAAGATTTGTGCGCTTTGCAGGGCTCCGTAAGCTCAGAAGTCTGTGGTAAACGAAGCTATTTAATACACCGCTACTCTGAACTCGGGATTCTTGGACCCAGTGGGTCAAACCTCACAATAAATCGTACAAGTTTAGCTCGCATTGACCCCCTCTGCAATGACGTCACACGCAGCTACTGTCGGCCCACGGTCTGCCATTTGGGGGAGTCAAATTGCATCTATAGATTTGGTGTGCGTGTAAATGCGCACCACATGTAAGACATTACGCAAATCAGACCCCCCCCAAAAAAAAAAAAGATTTACTGTGGTGATGACGTCAGGCGAACTTGATCAATACCAACTGGCGTGCGTTGTTTTAATCCACACCGGGATGATACATACACGTGTGTATTAAGATAAAAAATAACGAATTAAATTCACTATCAATGTAAGACATTTATTGTTCCAAGTGTGGTTTTGATCAATTTTGTTTGTATGGTATCCAAGCTTCTCGGCGGCCAAAAAAGGTACAAGTTCTTGACGTCTTCAATTTAAATTTCAATTTCAGTTCTATGTTACATTTACATCAATAGTCAAGTTAAGTCAATGCACCCCACCATGAAATCCCTGCGGTCATGTAAAATTATGCAAATTACCTTATGCTTTCTACTGGATTTGGCACATACAACGCTATTTAACTACTCTACCCCCAATGGGCCATACCCTCTTTGCAATGTGGATGAGTTCAAGTGCGACGACAGTTAATGTGAGTCGGTAAATATTAAGGTTATTGGGGGAGGTAAATGGGCCGCAGTGAAAAACGAAACCGACGTATTAATAATTATTATGAAAAAGAAAAGTGCAACACATACCGTCGTGTGCCCGGTAAAAAAAGGACCGGGTAATTTTACAAGTTCCCGGTAAATGCTATTATAGGAATGTTAAATTCTGCGTGGGAATGTATGAAGACAGAGAACAATCGTGACGTCTTGTCTTTGAACCAGAATATGAATGACAATTTACAAAATAACATTTGAAGAAAAATAAACAGCACATAAAGTAGTAATACAAGATTAAACTTAAAAACAAAACAAAATAGTTTGCTTAAGGCAAAATGAACATCAAGATGGCGCGAAAGGTTCCCGCCAAAACCTAAGTGAGAGACACACTGCAAAACTGGAAATTTACACAAATTACGATCTGCGAAGCATTTCTTCTATTACAAATCTTCACTGACCCCAAAATGTTCGGTTACGAGCGGGAAAAGCACGGTCTGTGCAAGCCCGAACGTGTTTTTTTCTGCAGCCCGAAATTGCCATTATCGTAATGATTTTTTTTTTTTTTTTTTGTTTTTTTTTTTTTAATCGATTCCAAAAAGGGAATCCTTTGGAAAACAAATCTTTTTTCGAGGATGGCAATTCTGGACTGCAGAAAAAAAAAATTGCAGCCCGAACATCTGACGCCACTCTTCACGGCACGCGCATGAATATCGTCAGGTACCGACATGTAGAACCTGCTGCTTGCCTGCCAGATGAACATTGGACCCACTGTGTGCATGTCATTATGCTGAGTATGCGTGTTCTGACACACTTTTGTTTGTTGTGTCAATTCAATAAACACACAAAGTAAATTTTCTTCCATTTTGGTGTTAACAATGACATTTTTTTTTAAATACACCGCAAACATAAACAACAATTTCATGTTGTGAAACCATTTTCAGAGTTGATAAATCATCGGTTATTTTCAGAACCACACCAACTCATTAGAGATAATTACATAGTGTCACCGCAAACTTTAATAATAGATTAGATAGATAACATTTTCACGATTATCAAAGCTTCACGTAGGGGAAAATTGAAGCATAGTGTTTTTATGCTTTGTATCAGTCTGGTAGTTAAGTTGTATGGTGCCCCATAGAGAACAGCCTCCGTCGTGGTTATGGATTGCTCTGTCGGCGTTGTGGGAGTGATCCATTGTAGTTGTGAGAAGTCCGTCGTGGTCGTGGATTGCTCCGTGGGAGTTATGAGTCGGGCCGTCGGAGTTGACGGAGTGGTCCGCCGTAGTTGTCCGTTGTGGACCACTCCCACAACTATGAAGGACCACTCCCACAACTACGACGGACAACTCACAACTATGACAGGAAGCACACAACTATGAAAGACCACTCCCACAACTACGACGGACAACTCACAACTATGACAGGAAGCACACAACTATGAAGGACCACTCCCACAACTCCCATAACTTTACGACGGACCATTCCCACAACTATGAAGGACAACTCCCATAACTTTACGACGGACCACTCCCACAACTATGAAGGACCACTCTTACAACTGTACGACTGACCACTCCCACAACCACGAAGGACCACTCTTACAGCTACGCCGGACAACTTAAAACTACGACAGGAAACACACAACTACGACGGACCACTCCCACAACTCCCACGGACAACTCACAACTACGGCAGGAAACACAACTACGACGGACCACTCCTACAACTATGAAGGACCACTCCCACAACTATGAAGGACCACTCCCACAACTGTACGACTGACCACTCCCACAACCACGAAGGACCACTCTTACAGCTACGCCGGACAACTTAAAACTACGACAGGAAACACACAACTACGACGGACCACTCCCACAACTCCCACGGACAACTCACAACTACGGCAGGAAACACAACTACGACGGACCACTCCTACAACTATGAAGGACCACTCCCACAACTATACGACAGACCACTCCCACAACTATGAATGACCACTCCCACAACTACGACGGACAACTCACAACTACGACAAGAAACACAACTACGACGGACCACTCCCACAACTATGAAGGACCACTCCCACAACTATACGACGGACCACTCCCACAACTATGAATGACCACTCCCACAACTACGACGGACAACTCACAACTACGACGGAGGTTGTCCTCTATGGAACACCATAATGTCGTGTCACTGCACTTCATAGGGTGTCATTGCGTGTATGCCTATCTAATGAAACCATTCGGTTCGTAAGAACAGTGCCTGACTTTGTCCGTAAATAACGACAGGGGACCAGTCTAGGTCTACGCTTTCTTTAGCACCGAAATCGGGGAATACGGCCGAGTTTCCCAAAAATATAGTAGTTGAATATACTAAATCGTTTGTGAGGTGGTGTTTGTTTGTTTGTTTGTTTGTTTGTTTGTTTGTTTGTTTGTTTGTTTGTTTGTTTGTTTGTTTGTTTGTTTTTGTTTTCCTCCATTTTTTAATTGTACCGGCTCATACATTGCCCACTTTCAAGCTCATTTATATTATGGCATAAATACTAATTAACGATATTACTGTGGGCTTTTTATGCGTATAATTTTTGCAGTGGTAATAAATACCACGTACTACATGTGCTTGGGGTGCAGTTGAGCTTTGATACCAGTTTGCAGTGTTCAGTCTTTGATTTGATGCGTTGAGTGCTTGTACCCAATTCCCAGCCCCATCCACTCATACACAGTACTTTGAAATGTTAGACAGACCCTCACGATGTCTCAATGGTGCCCACAATAAACCCAGCTTAGTTTGCACTTTGTTTCTTTGCCCACGGTGCCTATGATTTTTCATTCATCATGTTGCGTTATTTTGAAAGACCGTATTCATATAAGGGGTGAAGTTCGCTGGCTAAAGTTCATTACGTTGTAGCTACAAAGAAGTTAGTCAGTGATTTGACCTGTTTACAATATTGAATATGTTGTTAGGACGCATTGGACCTGTCTATAGCAGAAACGGTAACAAAATACCGTCTTTGCACTTCAATACATTTACAGACCCTTTTTCCGAGCCACGGCTTTGGCTTTGGTTGCAGCTTAGGTTCCGGAGCCCTCGGCCGGAACCCTGATTTTGAAAAATCCCTCTGGACTATCCAACGAGTGGGATTACTGGTTCACGCGATGAAATCACACGCAAATGTAAAATCAATGCTGGATCTCTACTGCCATCTACAGCAAGCTGTGTTTTCAATTCATTTGCATATTATCGCTACAACCACGACGAGGACAACGTGAATGGTGTTGTGAAACAACACTATAACAATATGCTGTTGTCTCGATTTAGATTCTTACCCGTGTCGAGTTTGGAATATACTATTGACTAAGTCAGAATCGATTTGTAGAGACAGAAGCTGGAGTCAGTACAGTTTGTGTGTGTAAGAGTCACTCACAAGTTCAGGGTTTTTCAGAAAAAAAGAGTGGCCCGGCGCGAAATGTTGGTTTTTTTTCTCTGGCGTTGTCTATCTTTCGTTTCGTCACTAAACACGGTGAAGAGACACGTAACAGCTTGGGGTTGTTTTGGGACACCTCATCAAGATGTTAATGAAGTGTTCCATACTGGGTCTGATGATTGCGTTGCTTTTCGGATACTACACTCTTACAGTAGACGACTTTGATCCAGGTAAGCAGATATTAAAGAACAAACTAAATAATCTAGTGATCTATGCAATGCCCGTGGAAATTGTTTGTGCATACCTTGGGTATAACAAGACGTGATAAATACATTCTTCAAATAAATAAACAAATACCCCCAAAAAAATAAATAAATAAATAAATAAATAAATAAATAAATAAATAAAATACAAATAATTTTTTTTTAAAAATTAAAAATTATAAATAAAGAACAAAAATAGTAATAAAAATATAACAATAAAAATAAAAAATAACAAAGATAGTAATAAAAAATATAATAAAAATAATAAATAAATAAAGAAAGAAAGAAAGAAAGAATAAAGATAAAACAAAACTATTTATAACAACAATAAATACAAATTAAAAACAAATAATAATGCAAGTTTCCCTTTACATTTTCTAACAGCAACGATAAAAGGAAAGCGTGTGTTGGTAACTGGTGCCAGTTCTGGGATAGGCGAGCAGATAGCTTACCACTACGCGAAGCTGGGTGCCAGACTTCTTATAACATCAAGGACGGAGACCAGTCTGAAACGGGTAAAACTCGATTGTGCATTGTTAGGCCGTGTCCGAATTGGAGGCTGTGGCTGCGACTGTTGCTAAGGAAAGCCGCTATGCTTTAACGCATGTTAACATGGTGAGCCAGCCGTAGCCGCAGACACAAATTCCGGAACGGCCTTTAAAAAACAACACTGATATATTATAATCTAATGACTGTTGTTGCCATGCTTAATGGACGACATGTTGCCACTCCGCAAAGCCAAGGTTGCGTTTTTAGAAACTCTGGTCAGAAGTAAGTTTTTGACTTTATTAAAGGTTAATTTAAGTTTCATTGAACTCGATTTATCCCTTTTTCAGCTATCCTGCTATACAGACATGCAGACAGCAAAGACAGACATCTTTAGTATAATTGCTTTCCATTGTCGCTTTTCTTCAATCAGTCTCGTTCCCACAATTTGAAAATAACTGTTACGTCACCAAAATACATTTAGCAAACGACGACTCAATTACCGTGTTGTAAAAGTAAACCAAACAGTGAACCGGGAACTGACGGAACGCCCGGAGTGCCGTCAGTCAGCGAGATAGTTTATCCTGGCAATTTAAATTATGGAAACAAACTCAAGAAGTCAACTTTCATCTCAGTTTCACTAAAGTCGCCTTGGTGACGTCATACTATCACGGCAACTTATAGTTCTTGCTTGATGCAGGTGGTATCAAGGTGTAAGCAACTGGGGGCTGAGGATGCCGCGTATGTAGCTCTTGACATGGGGAACCCCAACCACACCAAGTACCTCATTGAGGAAGCAAGGTTGAGGCTGAGAGGGTTAGACCACCTCATTTTGAATCACATCATGCATACACCGATGGAACTGTGGAACGTACCTGAGATGGAAAAGAACCTTGTTCAGGTATTATGCTCAATGCATCAATTAATCCTTTAAATATACCATTTTGCAGTTATAGGCCACCTTCTCCCATCCAACCACACTGGATACTGGATTGCTTGTGAAGTCATCACACACAACCGGTAGCCATTTTGAAACTCGCAAAAACGTAATGATACTTACAGTGTGTATACAAAATGAGCAGCTCTATGAAATTGGGCCTAGGGCCTTATTTCAAAAGCGTATGGTAAGCTCAAAATTGTGCTCAGCACACAAACACCTTGCATAGATCTTTCGTCCACTGCGCATGCTCAGTGGACACTATTTGGCACCAACTAGAGCCAAAAATGCCGGTATGCCCTGAATCGAATGGGGACTGGTCATGGTGGATGTGCCTATCTTTTTGCGGGGGGGGGGTTGTGGACTCGCCAGCGTGTAAACTGATCACACCCTGACCAGACCACCACGAATCTCATCGTACAAAACTGCCCTCTGTATAATGGGCAGCTTTCAGGAGCTTCACCATGTAACACCAGAGGCTGAGACCTGACTGAACAGCACCTCAACCTGAACATTAAGATATCCTTGATAGCTAGCCATAGAAGATGGGCCTAGTAGTGGTAGTACTGAGTCATTCAAATGTAAACAACTGACCTATGGGTGATCTGCCATCACATTACTGGCAGATGCATTACTGATTTGTTTTGTCTCTGTCAGTCGTTTGAGGTGAATTTCAACTCGTACGTCAGACTGGCTACGTACTCCAGCGCCATGTTGGCAGAAAGTCATGGAAGCATAGCCGTGGTTTCTTCTGTATTAGGTAAATAGTTTCGTGACGTCAGGGCCCATTGATTTTCAGTAAGTACCAACTGGTGCCCTTTATGTTTATTTTTTTCCGTTGCAATAACCGTCAGCAGTTTGAATAATAATACGAATATGGACGATGATAGCCAGATCATAATAATTGAGCACACTTTAACGGGTTTTGGTTGCTTTCTGACGAGTCTATTGATTCTGTATTGCTAACTTTCTCACCACCTCAGGACAGATATCCACCCCGTTTTCTGGAACCTACTGTGCCGCAAAGTTTGCCCTCCATGGGTTTTTCGATTCGCTGCGTCAAGAGTTTGAACTTCAAAAGTTGAATGTTTCCATCAGTATATTCGTACTTGGTAAGAGATTCCAAATCTCATCATTGAGACATTTTGTGCATAGAGTCTATTATTGTTATTTTTTTAATTTACTTTCCATGGTTGATTTTGTCGTCGATTATGCAAAGAATGGAAGCATTCACAGACACTTTAATAATGTTGAGCTGGGGCTTTAAGCAGAACATGTTTTCTTAACAATTTTCTGCTAAGCAAACATTTACAGGAAACCAGGCACAAACGTGCATGTGAAATTGGTATGCCATTTTGGCTGGTAACTTTACGGACCTTATAACATTGATGTTATCACGCTTCCATCCTAAGGCTGGTTTATAGTACCAGCCTATGAACCAGCCTTAAGAGGTAAAAACGATTATGAAACAATGGATAGTGCACCGCACATCTGTGTGCGCGCGGCGCAGAATAGGATGACCCAAAATATGACCAACCTTCTTTTGACTTCTAGCCGAGGGCGCCCTACTCAAATGACGACATATACATAAGGTCCATTCCAATAAGCAAACAGTTCTTGTGCTTGGCCATTTTTGTTAAGCAGCTTTTAAAAACAACGGCAACTTGTTGTTTCTAGAGTGATTTGGTGCACGCTATTAAACGCACTTATTTCAATTGAGGCAATTAAAATAAGTAACGGCGATTGAAGTCTTAGAATGCTGTTTTCTGGACTTTGTCAGTACTCCTGACGGAAACAATACGAGTTTTCAGAGTGAATCATTTTCGGCATTTAGGCTGTGTCGTCCAGTGTATGATGTAGACCTCCCTATGAAAACGCCACTCATCTCTATTCCTTGCGTCCATACTGTTCCTGCATCTTCTTTGTCTGCCTCGTCTCATGTTCCCTGTCCTTGGTTGCCAATCCATTAGTCTTGTTGTCCACTGTTGTCTGTTCTTCGGGCAGTGTGTCCAGCCCATCTCCATTCAGCCTGTTTTATTCTCCTTATGTCTGTAATTCCATTTTTTTCAGCATTTCCGTACATGGGACATTGCCGCTGATTGAGATATGAAGCATTTGTCTTTCCATTACTCTTTGTGCTGTGCAAAGTTTGTGTTCGATCTCTTTTGTTGGTGTCCATGTTTCTGCCCCCACAAGTCATTTCAGTTTGATTACCAATATAATTTTTCGATATTTAAGGTCAAATTAACACCACAGCAGCGAAGGAAACTGCCAGCCATCTCATAGACGTTGAGAAGTTCTATTTGACATCCGCCGAAGACACCGCCTACCGTATCATGACGGGCACATCCAACCGGGAACGACAAGTATTCTACCCGTCATCCGCTCACTTCTTCCGGGGCGTACGGGATTTCTTGCCCGGTGTAATCGAGAAGCTCGGCTTGACGATGTACAATGAAGATAGATTGGCCGAAGTGCTGAAGAAATCGAGTTCAATCTAGCCAGTAACTCTCCGTGCATTGAAGATATCTTGCCTTTTCTGCAGTTCTCTGCCCGATTTCACATGGTAGGCTATGGTAAGCACAACAATTTCATAAGCACAGAAACTTTTTAAAAGAAACTGCCTTGCATGGTCAGGTTAGCATTTATCAATCAATGTCATTATATTGTTGGGATTGATGCTCCAGCGATTTTTACTTAAACATTTTGCTAGACAGTCATTTCTGCTTGACGGTATTGTAAAATGTAGTCCTTTACGTACAGATTTTGTATTCATGTGGGTGCACCATTCGTTAGAACACAACTATTGCAGCAATTTCTTGGGGAAGAGGCAGTTATGTTTGCCTCGCAATGAATTCATTTACCCCTCCCTGTTCTTAGCTGTGCTGTGAAGAGTCTTGCGTTTATATCTCTCTATCTCTCCATGTTTTGTTCCTGCACATAGGGGAAGATTTCTATCCCTTCTTTAGGCCACACCTCGAGTGGCCTTTTGAGCCCTGAAATGGGTGACTTGCAAAACAAAAAGTTTAAGGCAATCTCCAAGAAAACATATTCAAATTTCCATTTTTTATAACAATTTCTTGGAAATAGTCAGACACTGTTATAACGTGTCTCTTGTTCCCAGGTGTTTCTTTTACGTGTAGTGTGCGGTTGGTTTCCCCAAAGATACTAGAAACACAGGACACTCTTGTGCCGTTTTGCACGGTAGCAGATGTAGCGCCTTTATACCTACCAACCGCGTGATGGCGCCCTTCCCATGTGTCACTTTTGCTAGAATTATTGACACAATTCATTGCCGAACATCAAATTTTCGATCCGCCTTCACCTTTTTTAGTTGGTGGGATCGTTTGGCGTAAGTTTTTCCATTTAGTAGGACCTAGCTATTGAGCAAACATCTTTGGTTCTACCTACCAAGCGACAGCGGGCGCCCCGATTTTGCGTTTCATGTTTCTGAATAGAGTGCCCTATCTTGGTTTTGTGGTATCTTTGGTTTCCCCCACATGTTGCCTTGTGTTGACACTAAGACAGAAAAGTCAGCTGTAATACAAGAACTTGGCTCCATTAATCATTTTGTTTTTAAAGTTAAAATATAGGATAGGTAAAGCTGATAGTGCAGTGTTTTTCCTTTCTGCGATTCAATAGATGAAAAAAAGAAAGCTGTAAAAAATCTGGGCTCAATACGTAGTCCGAGTCAGGAGAAAATATTGAAAACCTTGCACACTTTTCAGCTTATACATACATTGTCCTCAATTTCGATTGTTTTCAATCGAAATTAAATTCGGGGTCTTCAAATTCTATTTCGACTTTGACAGTATTTCAAACAGAAATATTTCTATGGAAGATTGGTACTGGTATGAAGTTCATAATCAGTAAGGTTTCAGTCTAATAGCAATGCAAATAAAAACCATTCGGGGTCGGGTGGCTGGAGTATAGTAATGGAAAGTGTTTATGGAAAGACTTTACAAAAGCCAATAGATTTCTTAAATCTTTCTCATAACTTCTATGTTTCCATTCATCTTTGTAATTTAAATCAGTGAAGTAAAAGCTGAATGGTGTTGACTTGTTTTAGGACTTTTGTAGATTGTGGTGTATTTTTATTTGCACACTCATCATGTATGTTTTTAGTTTCATTTTCAAAGTTTCACTTTGTTGTATAATCTGTATAAAACTAATACTGTACAGTGTTTATAATTCACATCCTGTTTTGTGTGGAATATCAACTTAGATTTTAATGTTTCATAATAGTAATTTTATTTTAATTGAAAAATAATAAAATTAAGATTCAACCTTTTTTATGAAAGCAGATCTTGTCACAACCTCCTATAGTTCCTTACATCCGCACTACCTATTCCATGAACACCCTCCGTTCCTGTGGTCCTCACTTGTTGTGGTATGCCATTGACGAAGAAATCAACAGCCAGCCATCAGTGGATTGTTTTAAAGCCTCATTCAAAAGAGTCCTTATCTCACAGTACGTAACATAGCTTTCTTTCCATTGACTGCTTTGTGAGATGTGCAATCATCATTTGTTCCTTCTCAAAAACATTTTTTTTTTTTTTTTATTCCTAGTTAATTAAGCTTTGTTGTTGTTTGTAAGTTGTTTTGTTTGTTTCTGTACGTGCTCAGTCCTGTATCCGTATGTCCACAGTCTGATTTTTACAAGCCTCAGATTATACAAATCGGCCTCCAGACTGTTCCCATTCTTTGCTTGTTCAGGCCTCGGAACTTAGTCTAGTCTGTTTATTATTACCTTGTAACGTATCACTTCGTTTATGGCAGTATGGGAATAGATGTAAACTGAAACTGTAAACTGAAACTAATTACCGCGTTAATTGACTATTTCTTCATCTGACATATTCGAGAGAGAGAGAAGTGTATGTAACGACACCCAAAACACACCACATCTTTTCAATTTAGTTGCATCAAAAACGCTGCAATCACTTCAACCAAATAACAATTTTGAACAAAAACCATTGACAAAGAATTAACCATTATTTGCTATTTTCTCGAGTAATGTGACCATCTAAATGATGAGTCATTTCTGACGTTTTTGTTAAAAACAGTGTGATTTGAATTAATGTTCTCTTACCAAAAGCAAATCGTCGTGTGCCCGGCAAAAAGGACGTATCGAAGGGAAAGTTCCCGGCAAAAGGACGTAAGCAAGTTATGTTAAAATTTGTGGTTCAAGAATTATGAGCGGGAAAGTTTGGTAAACATGTTGCCATGCAAAAGTCATGCCAGAAAGGTTAAATTCTGCATGGTGAATGGGGAAACATGTCTTCAGGGTAATTCTAGCAAAAAAAAACTAACAAAAATGATATATTTTTCATGTCGGGAGCCATTTTGTTGCTTACGTCCTTTTGTTACTGGGACAAATTACTTTATGTTCCCGGAGAAAAGGGCGCAAGGCCTTACGCTCTTTTGCCGGGCACACGACGAATAGTACCGGTACCTTGTATTAATTACATTGTTGTCTTACAATTAATTTGAAAGTATGCATGATTGCGTAGATTAACAAAATTACTGATAAGACTGACGCAATAAGCTCTTTTTTACAAACTTCATTAAGGTTTTAATTACAGTTGTTCAAGTTATTCAGGTGAACAATAATTGCAAAAATGGAATAGAAAGACTGTGGGAAAAAGGTCGCTATACGCGAAGCCATAATCCATTTTTGCCTTTACATGCATATTATTATAGGTCATTTGGTCAGAAAGCAGATTATAGGCTAGTATATATAGAGCATTCTTCCTTCTTTCAAAGATAATAGTTAAGTTTTAAGTGTTGAATTAACAGTTCAGCTAAAGAAACAAATTTTTTGAAAAGTTGTTAACGTTTTTTTTTTTTTTTTGGTCTTCTTCTTCTTCATAATTATTGTTGACTGATGTGTGTAATAAAATACAGTGGACTGGCATAATTCAGTCACTAGTGCACATCTATCTCCCCACGGGTCTGCGAGTGACCAGAAGAGGGTCCTATTTACCTCGGCATTCAACCTCTGATGGAAATATTATGACCTTCTTCTGGTCAGTCACAGTCCCTTGTGATGCATTGACGTGCACTATAGTGACCAAATTGCCAGTTCATAGTGTATATTAACCCCTTGGGGAAATGCTGCCCCTACAATAGTTGACTTGAAATCAAGTCTACCGTACGCGTATTTTGTCACTGTAGAACCGGAGTACCGCCGCGCCCTCTACTGGTCATAGGTACGCTATATGACCAGTAGAGGGCGCGGCGGTACTTTGGTTCTACAGTGACAATACGTTACAGACTTGATTTTAAGTCTACTACAATAGTCAACAGAGTGCTTATCTTGCCAAAAACGAGTCTTACGTAAATGTCAATAATTCTCAGTGCCTCACACGGTTCCTTTCTTTGTTGTTAAACACAAATCTTACACATATTGTAGTCTGTATAATTTACAGCTTGGTAGCTGTATGTTTCAGTCAGTTAATCCGCAATGAAGTATCGAAATGTCTTGCCTCAATGTTTACCAGTCATAAACTGGTACTTTCATATTCTACACGCCAAGCCTCCCTTTTCCACATTTCTTTAACTCCCTCATCACGTACTTGCCCCCAAAAACTATCAAGTATGCGGGACCCAAACTATGGAACTCTCTGGACGGTTCTCTACGGAAACTTAAATAAATCAAGTACTTTAAGCAAAAAAGCAAAGAACATTCTTTCAAACAAATACGAGTATAGGTCTCAACACATTCATGATTATTATTGTTCTTTCATCTGTTTCGTGCTTCCTTGCCCCACTTAACTGAAATTGTTTTGTTACTTTAGGTCTATCGATCAACAAACTATAGATCTATAGACTCATGTTATATATGCTTGGGGTTGTTGGGATGTCTATCTGTTGTTTTTTCTTTCTTATATTTGTACTCCTTTTTATAATTTAACATCTTTTTCCATATTGTTTGCGCTCGAGGTTTAGACCTTCCCTATAGCAAAATTAATTGAGGACTTTGGAACGCTAGATGGCAGCAGACCTACCTGGTAAATGTCTATGAGTGCACTACACTAAATAGGAAAAAAATCGTGCGTCAAACTGATTATCATGATTTGTAAACCTTACAAACTTTTTTTGAATAATATTTTGTTTTGTGGTCACGCAATTAATAGATTGTGTAATTATGCTTAGTTATCACAACCTGTGGGTTCCTTACTCAAGTTTTTGAGTAGAGTTGTTAATTTTTTGCTTTAAAGATGGTCTTATTTGGCCTGGGAAGTGGAGGTATGCAAAGTGGCAGCCAGTCGGTTTTGGAAAAATTACATTTTTGGCAGTGTTGTTTTTTTTGTTTTTGTTTTTTTTTTTCTTCTGGCATTTAGCAAACATTCTCAAAGCCTAACCTACCAAAAATTGAAAAGAAAAAATGAAGTTCACTTGTCAGAAAATATATCTGATTTTATTCTGTTAAAATGATTTGAGTCTGTTAAATATTTTTGAGTATTTTTGAATATTTAGCATTTAGCATTGGTTGCCATGGGAGCCTATTTAGTGTGATGTATCCCTATTGTTTGCGTAGTTCCGAGCACGCGCGAAATTCCGAGAACAGTGGATTTTATTTACCTGGTAAGTCTGCTGCCACCTACTCAACAGTTTCCCATTTAAATTAGGGGGGTGGTACTCGACACGCTTTGCTCCTTTGCAAAAAAATAATAAAGTAAAATAAATAAACTAAAATTTCCCCTACTTGCTAAAAAAAATATATATAAATAAAATGTAGGTTTTACGCCACTGAATATTTCAAAAAATAAATTGTGCACCCAGCATTCGAATTGTCACTTCGTCTTACATCGTCTTTGTCAATCTGGGCGTATATCAACCTCACCGTGTCCTGCTGCTATTCACCGTCGCTATTCACCAAACACTGCATTCCTAGTTTGAAGAATGTACCTGAACAAATACATCAAGAGTTACCTGCTCAGAAAGAACGCTTTGCTTTTTCCCCCGTCTGTGTGGTTGCTAGGAGAAAAACAATCTGATCCCAGTGGGAAATTATCCAGCTGTGACATAACGGAAGGATGATGGTTTAAAATTGTTACGAGAATAGAGTCGCTGATGAGCATGGGGTCCGGGTTGTTTTATGTACTCAGCCGGTGACAGTCAATACCCTTGGAACTAAGAGCTCGGAGCTTAATATAAGAAGCTGTGCTGCTGAACGGTCTTCACATACGGAGCAATTTGTTCAACATTTTTGTTTCAAGATAGAGTTGTGTAGATAAATAACAACCACATTGACTGAACAAGCTGCACACTGTCGTGTGTGTAGCTACAGTATTTATTGTAAAACAACAGACCTACATATTTTAGTATCAAACTGGTGCTGGTTTCCATTTTGTGACCTACTACTGCTCAACGAACACACCTCCATTGTTTCGAGGATGAAATAACGAACAACCACTTCGCAAATCGGCCTTTCTATCGCGCTTGATTAATAAACACCCAAACATGGTGGATGTATTTTCTTCCGCCATAACCCAACATTCGATACTTTCCATGTATGATTAATGTGTCGTCAGTCAATAACAACATTGGCACGCCATCATTGACAATGAACGCACGCAAAAAAATACAATTAATAAAGCCAACTCTTCAATGTGCGTTACGTGAGGCAGTTGTTTCACGAGTAAAATGAAGTTCGTGTGACAATTTACAGTCTGCATTCAAGCTGCAGAATACGTCACGCGGTGCAAGTTCATGGACCACCACACTGCAGCAACATCATCTCTCCCTGTTATTATATCGCTAACCATATCACGGCTGGAGCTTGAAGACTATGCCAAAACAAAAACGACGGTCTCCGTCTCGTGCTGTAGTGGCATTCTTGCTCTGTAAATCCACCTGTTGGTGTCAACATCATCTTTAAGAAAGCATTCATCTCAACCTTTGTTCATAAATTACAAAAGTAAAATCTTGCAAGGATTGTTGTATCGATCCGGGCAAATCTTCGTGTGTGTGCAGTAACTTGAGGTAAGCCTACCTGCTCTAGAACGCAAAAGGTTGTGGGTTCGATTCCTGCCCAAGTCACTCGTGGAAACCTCCCCTTCTGAAAACACTATATGGTGGTGAATTTAAAAAAGCGAAAAACAGTGCCCATTTTACTTCATCGTTACGTGAGAAAGATCATCTCTGCCTGCTCTACATCTACTGGAAGAAAACACTGCGGTTTTTTTTGTTTTTTTGTTTTTTTTGCAGCTCTCCTTTCCGGTGATTGGTGTTCTTCGCCACAGTCAAACACTAAAATGAGACCGGCTGCCATTTCGGTTATTTTGCCGTACTTAGTTTTTGCACTGCGTTCTTCTGTTCGGAATGAATCGTCCGAAGGCTCGCCGTTCGTTTCTACGGCAGGGAACGTTTCCACGGATCCTGGGACCGTGACCCTCCCGGCCAAGGTGCCGATCTACGTCGGGGGCATGTTTCCCTATCAGAACGACCATGTGTTCGGTCGGGTTGAGGAGACCGTGCATGCCGCAATAGACCATGTCAATCATCTGGACGGTATACTGGATGACTATGAACTTCGAATGAGAGGAAACTGGACTGAGGTAAGGTGTTTTTTGATATTATTTGTTACATCAATTAAATAGGCAAAATTGAAGGGAAAACAATTTTCCCCCTCCCCCTCCTAGCACAAATAATGACCCCCAGGCACAATTTATTTTATTTAAAAACATTTGTTTTGTGTCGTGGCCAAGTGGTGGTAGCACATTGGCAGTTCTTAATGTTCGAGTCATAAATCGGATTGTGGATTCGGTCACGATAACACTTGAGTCTTTTATAACTATAATAGCTTCCCATCACCCAGTAAATGGGTACATGAAACATTAGGCCTATAACATTATGGAGGTAATAGAGCAAGGGCGTCGATCGCTCTGGGGTGTGGAAACCTAAATTTGCTGACATTATCAAAATGAAAGTAAAAGCACAATGACATGGGGCTCACCAACATGTGGGGGTTCGGGGGCATAGCCCCCGAGCGCTCATGAAGTTTTTCAGTGATTCAAAGGTTTAAAATGGCCCGCCGACAGGGCAATGTTCAATAAACACAAAATCATTTCACCCATTACCGTTCGAACGTTATCAGTTCTTTGAAAAAATGTATGAAAAACCCGAAACCACTCACGATCACTTTCCCCGAAATGCTGTATATTGTTGCTTTTATTAAGCATATATCTTTTTCTTTTTTTTTTCTTTTTCTTTTTTTGGGGGGGGCATTTGGTATGCTATCCCCCACTCTAAAAAATGGGTGACATGTCTCCCCCCCCCCCCCCCCCCCCCCGTCCCTCACCAATCGACGCCCTTGGGTTAGAGTTTGTTGTTGTTAATGGACGACCAGAAACCTGCGTAACCATTTGGTTACCGTTGCTGCATACTCCAAAGTGGTTGAGGAAGATTCAGAAATGCATAAGACCCGATTTGCCTTTCCTTAAATGTTGATGTATTTTTATATGTCTATCTTTTCACTGTCTTATCATTGTAAAAATGGCTGCAATTCAGCCAGTCCGGCTGTGAGAGTCTTTTTAACGAAGAAAATAAACCAATAATAATAATAACAGGAGTAGTAATAGTTTTCAGTACTTTCACGCAATGTGGTCTTAGCAAGTGCATAATAACAATGCCTATTGTTATTGTTAATTTACCTTTTTTCCCCAGAGTAATCCAGGATCGGTCCATTGTTGGTTCAATGGTACAATTTAGCAAAGATGTACAATTGATTTTGACAGAGCAAATTATTTCATGCATGTAATGCTTTCTTTTATGCAATGCACTCAATGTAAACCTAAACTGTATATTTATTGTCATAGGTTTTTTTAGAGTCATTTTTTTTAATTGGATGGGCCTATTTGTTTAATTAATTTTAAATTGCTGCATTGGGTATATAAACATATCACATATCATATTCTACACCACAGATCATATTAAGGACAATTTTAGAATGTTATTTTTTTTATATATCCCGGTGTAATTATTACATCTATTAAATTGGTATGGTACCGGCTGCATGATTCGAACCAGCATATTGTCACCGGGCACGCTCGGTGGCCGTGTGGTTAAGACATCTAGAATGGTCTTGGGTTCCATTCCCACCTGAGTGGAATAGGGTATGCAAGATGCTTGTTTTTCCCGCAGGACTCGGGAAAGCACGGAGTATACAGTGCTTATAACGTACCGGTGCAGGTCAGAAAAACACATCAAAACAACGTCTACGTCTACGTTATTTAGTTATTTTTCAACAAGTATTTCCCAGTGTCACTTTAAAGCCCCAGCTCAACATTGGTGAACTGACTGTAAATGTTTACATTCTTTGCACAAATCAAGATATTTGTAATAAAACCAACCTGTGAAAATGCCAGCTCATTTCTTTATTTCATTTGCGAGAAAACGGTAAAAATGTATTCAGCATTTTTGTACGCATTCCGATAGGCAGAGTTTTCGTCTCACTGAGACGACAGCTAATTTTGGATCTCATTTCATTTATCATTTAAAAACGATAACACTTCAGGCAGAAATATTTCAATGAAAGTTTTCTGCCATCATTATCATTATACCGTGTAAGGTATATGAACATCTGTGAACATTTATGCTTTTCTTCTTACCAATGTTCAGCTGGGGCTTTAAGACCTCCTTTCGAAATGAGGTTGTAAGCTAAAGACCCTTTTTAATGCCTCCATCATCCTAATTATGTCCCCTGTATGTGCTAACAATTACGGTTGATTATAAAAGGAGGGCCAGACTATTTTCACTCCCAGCCTCGATATGGTTACGTTGATTTCAGTGTGATTATAACAAGAGTACGGCTCCATGATCAAGGTTTATAACAGTAGGCCTACTACTGTCTTCAAATCATAGGCATATCTCATCGTCGTTTATGCGGCCCTTTTGATTATTTTGACAGGGTAAACCGGACCAAGCCCTGCGGCTGTTGCATGATTTTATTTATGTCGACCCTCCAATCCTGATGGTGTGGGGACCGATGCTTTCCAGTGATGCTGTAGTCGTCAACGAGGTCGCATCCAAGTACAACATCATTCAGGTAATGGTTACTGAGTGGCGCGGGAACACGTTATTGGTGAGGACTTCATCATACATCGTGAATATCTTTGCAAAGATGTCTCAAATTTTATCGCAACTATATCTTTGCAAATATCTTTGCAAACAATTGTAAATATTATTGAAATATTTGCAAAGATATTTGCGACGTGTGATTTCCCTTCATGGCCCACACAGACTACAGTTTTGAAACTGAGTGTACTGTTTGCATCACCTCTGAGTCATCTCTCCCTTCCCCTCACTCGTTACAGGCAACCTTAGCTAGCTCTCCGACCATATTGAATCACACCCGCTTCCCTCTAACCATTCGCTGTGGCATAAAGGAGGACGTACTTAACCAACCGCGCCTGGCCCTGATGGAGGAGATGGGATGGAAAAAGGTTGCCATAGTTTTTCAAGACATCGAGTACTTTCGCTCCGTAAGTTTTTTCTTAGACATTAAAAGAGCATTGAGTGGGACAAAACTCATTCAAACTGCACCTTCTTTAATTTTGTCTCTACGGTACGTTTAAATCCACCCAGAAATAGAGATGAGAACACGAGTAACGAAGTAAACACTTTTGTTCAACTTAAAAAAACGGTTTTCCTGGCAAATTGTTGTTTTTGGAAAGACCAAGAAACAGTACCATGTATTTATCAATTTTAATAGCCCCAATCACAGTATCAAAGTTGTTGAACTAACTGTGATCGAGGCTTGCAACGGTGACGACCCACGCAGTAAACTCAGAGAATCACACTGGATTCACCAACCAATCCAGCCATTTCGGACAGCCAAAAAAACTGCCACTCCCCATTGTTTCTAATATAGTTTATATCATCTAATAATGTTACTTGTCCATGATCTCTGTTTTTATCTGTTCACTCTATTGTTATATTTCTTCCCTCATGACTATCTTTACCAAATGCAGATTTCGGTTATGCAAACATAGGGATTGCTTTGCAATAACTTGTTTATATTCTGTTTACTCCTTTTTGTATTTCTGCTTTCACATTTTCACTTTTGACCTATTCCACTTAACCCAATAACCTCCAATAACCTCTATATTTAGAGAGTTGTCATTTTACTAACTTAATTGTGGGTTTGAGTCCGGCATCAGCCAACTTGTCTATGCTCACCTTTATTAAAATATAATATCGTCGTGTCTCCGGCAAAAGGGCCTAAGGCCCTACGCCCTACGCCCTTTTGCCGGGAACATAAAGTAGTTTATCCCAGTAACAAAAGGACGTAAGCAACAAAATGGCTCCTGACATGAATAGTATATCATTTTTTTTTTTTTTTTTTTTTTTTTTTTGCTAGAATTACCCTGAAGACATGTTTTTCCTTTTCCCATGCAGAATTTGACCTGTCTAGAATGGCTTTTGCATGGCAACATGTTTACCAAACTTTCCCGCTCATAATTCTTGAAACACAAATTTTAACATGAATTGCTTACGTCCTTTTGCCGGGAACTTTCCCTTACGTCATTTTGCCGGGCACACGACGATATATCAATAAAAATTAGGAGGGGTGATGGCCTTAGCTTTCGATCCAAACCATACCTTCGTCAGAGGCATTAACAAGCACATTATAAACAGATCCGTTGATAGAAAAAAGGGTCGAGAATTATGGGAAGGGATCCAGAAATAAGCGGGAAAATGATAGCCAATCAAAGTAAATACACCACAGACAAAGGAATGGCTAATGACCAATCAGAGTTAAACAGCTTGGACAAAGAGATGCCCAACTTAGTTGGACAGTACAAAAGGGGGATTACCGAACCAGACTATTAATAGGGTAAGCTGCATCGTGGATAACACGGCTAGCATAAAAGGATAGGATTAAATACTCATTTATTATAGAAGAGTTAACAAAGGGACAACACTCTATTTAATACAAGGGTAATTGAAGACACAATGTAGTCAATATTGTATATTAAATTCCAAAAGTGGAATTCTTCGAGAGTGACAGATTTGACAAGTGACGCATAGGTACGGAGAACCGGGATCTGCATAAAGTGAAAATATGAAAGCAGAAATATGAAAGAAGAGTAATCATAAAAAGCAGGTTACTGCACAGCAATACCTGTATAAATTTTGCATAATCGGAATCTGCAGATTATAGTGAGAATATAAGAGCAGAAATGTGAAAATAGAGAAAACAGATAAAAACAGGTAAATTGAATCTGCATAGTGAACGTATGAAGGCAGAGATCGTGGGCAAAACATTATCATATAATTTAAGCATGCATTTAAAGACCATGGGGAAAGGAAAATTATTTGACGCCTGTGTTATGTTAAGTCCAAAATGTTGGACTGACTGGTCGAAGTTGGTGAATCCAGTGTGATTCTCTGAGTTTGCGGCGTGGGTCGTCACCGTTGCAGGCCTCGATCACAGTTAGTTCCACATCTTTAACACTGGATCGGGGCAATTGAAGTGGATGGATACCAGAACACTGTTTCTTGGTCTTTATGGAAGAGACAATGGTTCGCAAAGTGAAGACAGAGTTTGATCTCAGTAGTCTCCCAACATCCGTAGTCCACATTGGTTTTACAAGATATGACGTGGACTAAAGTGGATATAAGACCTTTAGTTGGTTGAAAGTAGTAACCAGAGCAATTCTGTTCATCGGGGCTTTCTTGGTAACCGTTGGCCTAGAGAGTATAGCGAGGTGTCCCAAGGGCTCTATTGATGGCAAGTTGGACACTTCGTTTACTATGGCCCCTGGAAACAAGGTGGTGCCTTAGGTCAGATGAGCGTCTTGTGTACGGGGAGCAGATACGTCTTATGTTAAGGCCTGACTATAAGCAATTGCCTCTTTTTATATAAAATCTATTTCGTTAAAACGCATTTAAAGTCACGTTTTTACCCCCAAGTTCCTTTTAGGTATTCTTGCAGTCCTTTTCGTTTTCGTGCGCACACATGATTTCGTTCTCATTCACGTTCGCATTTGTACGCCTACGGTGGCTCTGAAGGGACATCACACATCGCAAATATCTGTGCAAACATTTCCGATGGCGCAAAAATTACAGGTTTTTGATTTGTCCAGCCTACACAGGAACATCATAACGGGAGAGTAGTCGGGTACCGTGCGTTAAACAAACGTTTTAACGACACGACGGTCGAAGAATTGTGCTTGGTAAAAGTGTGGCGCGTATAGTCCCATACTCTCCGGTACGCATATCATAATGAAATGAAGTCTGGAACTCAAACAATGTTAAGACCCTCTAGTTTTTTCAAAAGTTGCGCGGTACAAATAATATGCAAACTATGTAGGCCTATGTGACACAATTTGCGACATCGCAAATACTTGCAAAGATTTTTCAAAATATATTTGCGATAATATTTGCGACATCGCATTTTTTTGCACAGATATTTGAGATGTGTGATGTCCCTTCAGGTCCATCATATTTTAGCCATTCTATTTCATTTACAGACTACATTTTCACCTTTAGAAAACAATTTAATGTATCAATAATACATTTAGGGCCTATCTATATTTAGTGCAACAATAAAAAAAAAAATAAATTAAAGGAATAAAAAAAAATGAAGTATTCCATGTAATAAACGTTCCCTGTTGCAGGACGCTATTATGTTGTGAGTTTACAAAGGAAGTAAAAAAAATAATTAAAAATAAATTAAGTTAAACATAACAATAATGATAATAAATAACTAAGATATAAATAAAGTAAATGTGAATTTGAACTTGAGAAACTTAGAAGTTACAAATGAAAAAAGGGAACTTTGTAATGGAAACACAGCAAAGCACGTTATCTCTATTTCACGAGAAGAAAAAAATTAATGAAAAAAAAATAAATAAATAAATATAAGTAAGTAAATAAAACATATGAAGTATTCCATGTAATGAATATTTTCTGTCGCAGGACGTTATCATGCGATATGTTTTGAATATACACAGTACAAAAAAAGAAAAGTAAAAAATAACTTAATTAAAATTAATAACAATAATAATAATAATAAATAAATATATAAAACATAAACAAAGTAAATGTGAATTTGAACTTGAGAAATTGAAAAGTTGCAAATGAAAAAAAGGGAACTTTGCAATGAAAACAGAGCATTGCACGTTATCTATTATTATTATTAGGCTACACAACAGGAAGACAGGTGGAATGCTCTTTGAGTGGACTCCAGCCGAACATTGATTCCCAATTCATTTGAAGTCTTGGTTATGAAGTCCCTCGATGAACAGCACCCCACAGATACTCGACGAGTATCGATCAGGCCATGGAAAAATAACAGCTTCAAACAGTGGAGTAACTATAAGGGGGGTGGGTATCCCCGGGTGCCCCCATTTGAAATCATAACCTTTGATATTAAAAAATTGCCAGACCAAGATGTTAATTTCTGAAAGCTTTTATGTGGTAATTTCATTGTTTTAAAACTATTTTTCTATTTAAACGCCATTAAAAATAGTATCTTATGAAAACAAAGTATTAAAAATAGTAAACAGCATAACCAGAGCGCTGAAATGGGCTCGTTTAGGACAAAAGCAAACGGAAAACATGGAAGTGCCCCCTATAAAAAAAATAGTACACCCTTTGTGTTCCCTAAACAATCCCCTTATTCTAACGCCGCTGGCTTCAAAAAGAGTAAATTCAAAATTCTAAAAAAAAAAATCTTTAAAGGTTTTGCCTTTGTTCTTTGTTTTCACAGTATTTCAGACGGAAATATTTCTCTGGAGGATTGGTACGAACTGTATAATAAAAATGAGCATTCAAAATATATGATATTTGCTAGTTACCCATCTTGCAATATGTCTTTAAAACAGAATATCATGGATCTTGAGGACACGCTGACCAAAGGGGGAATAACCATCTTGACTGTGGAGGCAATCAAAGATGAAGACCAACACCAAACACAAATTAAAAACATCGTGGTGAGTTTAACTCATTGGTTAAAGTATCTTTGTGCACTAACACGGATAAGAAATTGCAATATTTATTTGGATCTCTATCTAATAATAAAGTGTTTGCGGTACCCGCTGCTGATTGCAAGATTTTGAACTGGCTTTTTGTCACCGGGCACGCAGGGTATAGTTTTGTCCTCAAAAATTAGCTGAAGCTCCGGCTGCAGGCTCCGTTCTATGTTGGAAACACTGTGCAAAATGTACACTGCTCCGAAATCGATGACGGTACCCAAGCCAGAGCCGATGCCCAAGCTGAGGTTTGGGAAAAGGCTCCAGAATGCAGGTGGTTTCTGAGTTCGAATCCCATCCAAGTCGTCCTGTTGATTGTTTCCCACAGGACTCGGCACGCACAAAAGGTGGGGCCATGTCCCCCTCCCCCCCCCCTTTGAAATCGAAAAAGTGCACAAATGAATAGTTCGATAGACTGTTATGCCCTTTCTCCCACTTGACCCCTAAAATTGAAAATGTCTGGTTACGCCACTGAGTGAATGGGTACACAGTTTTTATCACTCATTGGTGTTGGGGTAAAACCCAAAATCATATCATGGTGAGTATGTAACTTAGTGATCAAAATCACATTGACTGATAACAGTTATAATTTGGGAGGCTGACCATCTTTACTGAGCAGCTGAGAAACTGAATTGCCAAGTAACTGCAGGCATGCAAAGGGAGCCTATGGCAGCCAGCCACATCGACCCATATGACCACGGAGTACAACTAGAGATCGAACGTGTTTAATTCTCCGGGGGTGAACCGGAAGGCCCAGAGAGAAAAAAAAAACGTGGCACTGGAGAGAACCAACGCACAACTCTACTCACCCAAGCCAGGAATCGAAACAGGGCCACAGAAGCGAGAGCCACCCATGCCACCAAAAGGATTGTTTTTTTCTTTTTCAGCATCTGTAAAATAGTTTGTACGAAACACACTCTGCCCACAGCCAAAAGAATATATAATTTGGGACTTTGCATGGTGATAAAAATAGTTAGTAGTAAAATGACGCATTGGTATTTTTTTTTATTACGAACTAGTAATTTGTAATTACAAAGTAGTAAAACTGCATTGACGTACTAGTAATTTTTGTTTCAAATTAATATTTGAAATTAGAGTTTGGTATTTCTTTTATGGAGAATTAGTCATTTTTAATTGCAAATTTGTGTATTTTAATTTTAAAGTCATTTGTAATAACGAATATAAGTTACTATAGAATTTATGGTTCTTAACTTTCGTAAAGTTGTTATTAATGTTTTATAATTACACTGTACGCCGCTTCACTTGCCTTTTTAATTTTTAATATCAGTAGTTTAAACGTTTCCCGCGGAGACCTTATATGTTTGAAGAATTACAGGGAAAAGGGTCCTAGATTCTGTTTCATGAGATGTCGTTTTGGGGACAAAAAAAAACCAATCGCCAATCGCTGACGGGGGATGTAACCACTTGCCCATACGCAAATCACATTAACGGTTCTTAATGGACTCCTTTCGGTGTGTTCAAAGTAATAAAAACTGATTACTTTGCCCTTTTTCCAGAATCACGACGCAAGGATAATTTTTGCCCTCTTCTACGAGCGGCCAGCCTCGAAATTCTTCTGCGAGGTAAGTGCATGGAAACAAAGACGTATCCTCTTACGCTTCCAAATCAAAGAATCTACGCGGATAAAACACCATTTGAACAGAATGACTTGATTATACACTTCGTCATCAAGTAAACGGGTTTTTGCTTTCCGTTGACCGACTTTCAATTGTGCTCCGCGGTCTAAATATTTCCACTGTAGCAGTTTTCTGATCTTGAGTTACAAAGTAAACTGTACCAGACCTAGTTTTGCTGCAAGACGTTAACGGTTTTAAGTTTAACACGTCAGTCAAAACTATTAGTGGATGGCGACAGAGTCGGCGTGCGGTGCATAAAACGGGAAACGACTCGTAGAAATAGTATGAGCGATATTCAATAAGGGCTTGCTTGACATTCGGATTAGTTTCGCCTGTGTTCCTGTTTTGACAGTGTCTTATATACCGGTAATCAAGGGGCTGTTTATATGCGGCCCCTACATATAGCCCGAAATCTAATTGTATGCCCGGCTGTAAATGTATGTAGTGTTTCTTCGGATGTTTATATCAACTATATCAATATTTGTTAGCATGGAGGTAGATGGATATTCCTTTTTCTCGCCTAATTTGGATTCCTTCCCTCAATTTTAATCCCCACTTTTTTTTCTATAAATGGACCTGTTTTTATGTCTGTGCTTGTTTTTGCCTCTGACGAAGGTCCGGTTTGGATCGAAAGCTAAGGCCATCAACCCTACTAGTTTATATATACAAACTTCACCACCATAAAGTTCACTGCTGATTTCTCAGTTACTTGTGTGAATTTTCTGGATGTGACTGTAACTAAATCCCCCAATGGCATTGTGACAGATGTATATAGCAAACCCACTGACGCCCATCAATATCTTCTCTCTGATAGCTGCCATCCTAGCCATTGCAACGAGGCAATTGCCTACAGTCAGGCCTTACGTGTAAGACGTATCTGCTCCACAGATACTCTGTACACAAGGCGTTCATCTGACTTAAGGCACCACCTTGTTTCCAGGGGCCATATTATAGCAAACGAAGGGTCTAACTTGCCATCAACAGAGTCCTTGGCATACCTCGCCATACTCTGTTGGCCATTACGGGTACCAAGAGGGCCCTGACAAACAGAGTTGCTGTAGTTACCACTTTTCACCCCAAACTACCCAAGCTTTCATCTATCCTCAAAGACAAGATGCATATACTTCACTCCTCTAACAGGTTGCGTTTGGCTTAAAGCCCCAGATCAATATTGGTAAGAAGAAACACATAATGTTCACAGATTTACTTATACCTTTATGGTATAAAGATAATGATGGTAGAAAACTTTTCTCGAAATATTTCTACCTGAAGTGTTATCGTTGTATAACAGTAAATGAAATAAGATCCTAAATTAGCTTCCTCTTCTCATTGAGACGAAAACTCTGCCAAATAGGAATGCGTACAAAAATGCTGAATACATTTTGAACCGTCTTCTCGCAAATGAAACAACGAAATCAGCTGACATTTTCACAGGTTGGGTTTATTACAATATTTGTGCAAAGAATGCAAGCATTGACATACACTTTACCAATGTTGAGGCGGGGCTTTAAACGAATAATGCTATTAAACTAATCATTATTCTGGCTGTAGTTTGCATTATCGTCTACTCTACTACAAGTTAGGGTTTGCATATACTGTCACTGGATACTATCACAAGTTGCAGTTCGCATTATCGTTTCACAGCGTGAACAATGCATGACACAATAATCCTGTCGCCACAGACACGAACCAGTATTGATATAATGAAAGCTAATGAAGACCCGCGTGAAAACCGTGCATTCAGACAAGATTCTGCAAATTTACAGTGACCTATCTAGCTCCCTGTAACGTAAACGTTTTCACGTTTTCGTCAAAATCAATAAATTTCAGAAACTATTGTTTCTACACAAATTTTTGAATGTACTCATTGACATCGAAAAATGCCCCCAAGTTTCACGTCTTAAGATTAGCACACATAATAGTCTCTGCACGCAGATCTCGTTTGCTCAGTTTCCACGGAGAGATGAATTTATTATTTAAAAGAAATGACACACTACACATTAACAAAAGGTGCCATGATAAAAAACAACCACAGATTTGAATGACTTTTAAGAAACTCAATTTAATGTAAACATTTACGTGACCGGCAGTCACCCGAACAATGATTTCAAAAAATTAATCGTTGAACATCAAAAACGAATTTCTCAAATCATGAAAGTTTGACCGCGGGCTAATTATTGTCTCTTCTCGAAAACAGTGACGATATAGATGAAAGTCATAAGATGAATTTTGTTTACATTTAGACGACACTTAGACGTGGCACTTATTTATCAACCCTTTCAAAACGTTCACACTAATAAATTCTTTACGGGGGATCAGACCTGGGTCGGGTCTGACGATTCCGCAAAGCCGGGCCAACAGCCAAGTAAACGAATTCGGGATCATGCGTGACAAATAAAAATCCGAGTTGGACCCTGCTTACAATCAGTCAGTGGCTCTGGCTTCGATAGCCAGTTTGGTTAAAATGCTTTCCAAAATAATGACTCGATCTAGAAAATTGCCGTCAGGTCTTAAGTCGAACGAAGCCAGATCCACGTCCGTGGGTTCGAAATGGCTTATACATTCTGACGTCATGGTCTGGCTTTCACAGCGTCGAATTAAACATTAAAGCCATTATACACTATTGGTAAAGTGTCTGGAAATACTTCCATATCTTATGAGCATCAAGAGTTATTTAATAAAATCAACCTGCGAAAGTTTCAGCTCATTTCATTGTTTCCTTTACGAGAAAACAATACAAAGTCATTCAGCGTTTTTGTATTCATTCTAGCGGCCGGAGTTTTCGTCTCATGAGACATTTGCGGATCTTATTTCACTAATTATTCGAAAACGATACCACATCAGACAAAAATATTTCACAGGAAGTTTTCTACCATCATCGTCTCTATACCATGTAATTTATGTGCAAATCTGTGAACATTTTGTTTTTCGGTGTTCCCAAAAGTGAATATGGGCTTTAAGAAACGGCTTGGCAAAATGACAGCGATGAGTATCATTATGCTTCGTTGTGCAGAAAACTAGGTTGTGTATTTATATTAACAGCGATAAAAATATAATATTGTTGTGTCAGAATTTAATGGGGGCACAGTTTTCACACAGAAAGAGATTGTGGCTTCATTTAGTGATGCGTTGCCTTGCCTACGAGCCTAAGAGCACGATTTTTACATCACTTACCCTATATTTATTTTCCTTTCCCGGATTGTTTTTTTCCCCAAGGCAGCAACGCATGAAGTGATGAAATTTGTGGAGGTCAATTTAATTTGCCGTTCATTTTTCACTTGTTTGTCTTCTACCACGTACATGCCTCGCTCGTGGAAATAAGTGCCGTGGCCGGGATTCGAACCCCGGTCATAAAAGAACTTGAGGGTCTACCAAAGCATGCGCTGGCCTGACCAATCATATTACACTGGTCACTCATCAGTTTACACAGCAAACAAAAACAACAGCAGCAGCCATTGGCGGATCCGGTTTGGGGGGGGGGGGCTAAGGGCGCTGTAGCCCCTTAACACCGTACAAAAATGAAAGAAAGAGAGAGTTCGGGAGAGGGGAGAGGAGGAGGAGAGAGACGGGGAGGGAAGGAATGGAAATCAGATAAAAACAGTAAGGTATAACTCCCCCATGTTTCCCCTTATTTTCCACTCACCACTGTCAGGCCCGTGGGAAGCGGTACGGCTACGCCCGTACCATTATGTGTGAGTGGGTGTTTTTTTTAACCAGTTGCATCTCTAAATTTTCTTGAGCCCACAAATTGGCTAAAAGTTAAAAAACGAAAGAAAGTGGTCTTTTTAAGATGTTTGTGCCCCAAGCAACCAATCCGTGTCCTGCAGAAAATGTCCAGATACCTCCCCTATTTTGCGATATGGAAATGTATAGAAAGTTGCTTTTCACACCCTTTGATTATTTCATTGTAATTCGTACTTAAAAAATGTTCTTGATTCTTAGCCCTCCCCTAAAAATTATTTTGGATCCGCCCATGACAGCAGTAGCAGTAACCCACAAAATAACGTGTTTCTACTTGAAGAGTTCTTCTCGTTGAGAAAATAGTGACTGACTGAGTAAGTCTATTCCAAAAAAAATATCAAATTTTTATAAAGCGACTAAGTAAGTCTATTCAAAAAAGAATAGCACATTTTTAACAAAAGTATAAAAAAAGACAAAGGGCAGAGGACAGTTCCAGCAAGTCTTGGAAACTCTACAATAAACGTATATGTTCACGATATGGTAGTACTGGTTGTGCGACGGAGCGTTTGGGCCAGACGACCGTGATCGCACACTTTTTAACACAAGAATTTCACAATTTTGAAGCTGAAAGGCTTTCCAAAACTGTGTTATTCCTTCGCCTATTTGAAATCTCGCAAGGCTAGGTATAATCGCTCACTTTTCCAACGTTCTTTAACCCCCCCCCCCCCCCTCTCCCCGCCCTTTTTTTTTACAGTGATTTATATTGCAAACAAAATAACAAGCGTGTTGCTACATCGTCGTGGGATAAATCAAAACAAATCAAAATAAACCTCTTTTGTGTTAGAATACTGGTATTTTATGAAACAGTAACATGAAAATAATGTCACAACATACAACTTTGATAAAAGGGTTAATATTAGTAACTGTGACGTAGTACCCACTACAGGTCACGTGATGACTTGTAAACATCGGTCGCGCATTCGGTCTATTAAACAAGAAGTCCACAAAATTACCCACAGGTTAGTCTTTTGGTGTGTACAGGCGTAGGCCTATGGTTGAACGGATGCTGGACTCGTCTTTCTTTACTACTGTTGTACCATGCCGTGGAAATGAAATCCACTTCGACCGACTGAAACGAAACTAAAGTACGAAGTACTAAACTCTTCAATCGGAAAAGACGTAATTACGTCTAACAAGACAAACTGGTTTTTTTCACCCTTGCCGATAACGTGTGAAGTGTGTTATCAGCCGCAAGGCTTAGTCGTACTCGCGCGTGCTTTTCCGTTGTCATGTAAAAAGCTTTTCCATTTGTTACGAACAGTCTGTTGCAGTCTCGAAATGCATTCTGCCCAGGGGGATGTTTGACAAAACAGAATATCATTATTGTTGCGGAAAAACATAAAGGTGTTTTACAGATAAAGTATTATACGGAAGCGTTAAAGGGACACAACGAAAAAAATCCAAATGCTATCTCGCCGCGGCGAGTTACTATCTCGCCGCGGCGAGTTACTATCTCGCCGCGGCGAGTTACTATCTCAAAGCATATTTTCTGTGCGTTTTTGCTGCACTTCGTCAGGCACCATTTATTAGCTTTTCATCTCTTTTTAGTGATACTTTTGCAAGCAAGAAGTGTGGTCCCAGTTCAGATATTGGAGGCAATCAAAACAGGAGAGAATAGCCTTTTTTTCTTTTTCTTTTCTTTTTTGTAACGGGCGTATTCTGTTCCTGTCTCAAGCCTTGTCCGTGTTTAATTTCTACTGTGTACCCGCCTTTTGCTCTTGTAGTAATTCAAGCAGGATTTACAGATGTTCCTTATCGATTTTATCGAGGGATTCTTCTTGGTTAAAATCTTTTAATCGAGCTCGTGTTATTTTGTCTTTTATGTTTTTTGTCGTTTGTAAGCCAACAGGGGGGGGGGGGGGGGCACATGGAAGAGGTTGTTAAGAAAATCATTTTCACTTACCAAGTGCCAGTGTTTTGTAATTGCACTTATAAGAGCAGAGTGACGGATTTGTGGGGAAAAGGACATGCTGAAAAACAAGGGGCGTCCCCAACCTCACTTCCCCTCCTTGCACCCTTTCCTTTAAAGAACATCATAAGACGCCTCAAATCCGGTTCTGAGAAACTTAGCTTAGGCCTATTTGCTTCTCAACCGTGAGGGAAGGAAGGGCAAAATAACTGACAATCGAAAGAGCTTTCCTGAATACTGTACGAGTGCATTCCGGTCTTTTTTATAATTTTCTGTGTGTCCCCCTAGTACCGTTACCTTAATAATGTTTTTTTTTAAACATAGACTTGCAAGTTTGTATTGGTATCTAAAAAGATTACCCTGTCATGGCTTGAACTTCACACGGCTACATGTATGATTCGCTTTTCCTAAAACATTTCCTTCTGTTTAAAACCAAGTCCCAAATTAGTTAGTTCATCACGCTTCATCTTACTGACTGACGTGTTAACAAAACAAATAGAAACTCGCCGGGGCGAGATAGTAAAATCTCGCCGCTGCGAGAGAGCATCTTGAATCTTGTTTTTTTCCCCCGTTGCTTTCGTAAGTATACATCTTATGAAGGCAAAACTGTTTGTGGTCAACTCACAACTATCACAGTTTATTTGAAATGAAATCTGAAAATGCACTTAGTGATGTATGTTCGTGTGGTTTTTTTACTCTTTTATAAAAAGGTGAAGTATATGAAGCATTCCGTTTACTTAATTAAAATGATTCCATTGATTTGATTACCGGCAGTAAACCTTGACAAAAAAGGATGTAGTCGAACCCCGTTCATAGTTCGTTTGCAATGTAATTTCATTGGCAATACAATTCTCTCATCTTGTTGACAGTGTACTGCGCAATGTAATCATGCCAATTCTGTTACCGGGCAATGCTTGTTTCGTGGCTACAGCTGAGTGTTGGGTACGCGACTAGACTGCGAGCACACTGAGTGCATTTCGACTGAGTACTCTGTTTATGTCGTTGGAGCAGAATTGCCTTTGGCGACAAAGTGAACGGTTACAAATTAAACAGAAAACCCCAACACGAAACAATTAACAACAATAGTTTCAGTTTAAATGATCACTAGCTATGAAGTTTGCACCAGTCGATTCTCCAGAGAAATTTTCCCTTGCTAAATACTGTAAAAAGTTGAAAAAAATGCATTCAGTATCAAAGCACGGAGTTCTACGGTCCGTCAACGCAGAATTCCGCGGTTAAGCAGGGCCATGAATTCGGCGCAGCCATTCTCTGTAAGCAGAATGTAAACAGTTTTTCTTCTGTCCTAATTTCTTCTGCTTTTTTCTCTTTTCCTTGTAGCCCTCACCTAGAGTGGCTTTGTGCCTTGTGATGAGCGACTTACATAAACAAAAAAAAACAAAAAAAACAAAAAAGATTTATTTTCTTCTTGTGTTTTCTTCTTTTTCTGGGTGATTAAGTATTAAGGGCACTCCACTGTGCTGTATTATCTAATCGGCAAGGTCTTAAGCAATCCTGAAACCACCTCAACTCCTTTGGAGTATGCAGCACCGGCAGTTAAATGGTTGCACAGGTTGTTATTCATTCCCATCAATAATCTCGCATCCTCGCAGGTAACCATTTACTCCTGGGTGACGAGAAGCAGTTATGATTAAGTGTCACGACCGGGATTTGAACCCACACTCTGATTACTCGGCCATCTTTTGTTTTGTAATTTTTATTTTTAAATCAGAGCTTTATTATAACTAGCTATTTTAATTAATTTTTTATTATTAATACTTTTTATGGACATTCTGTTTGTTGTATTGCTTTCAGTTTTACATATACTTTATAATTACATAGTTATATCATTGTTCTTTGTTAGTATTTTGTTCAAATACTATAGTTATTGCTTTTATTTTGAGTTTTACATTGTATTCGTCCAAGTACATGTTATAATGTAATGTAGTGTTTGTTCTATACTTTAACACGCAGGGACCAAAAGGAAACCAGTCTTTTTACTGATTTGGCTCAACCTGGGTAAATAAGTTAATTAAATAAATAAATAAATAAATCTGACTTTTTGTTCGCTGCTGTGGACTGCTCGGCCACGATGCACTACGTTAATAATCAATGAGATTTCAGATTGAAACTACAGTTACTCGATTAGTAACCAACCCTATACACTTCGTCTTCAAGTGCTTCTTATTTAACTTATCATTAGAATGTACAGCGGTAAACAGCAGCTGATATCCGCTTGGTGAATTCTCACCAAAAACGTTTAACGGCAATCGAGCACTATACTTTTAGGGGGATATAAACATTGACATTTCGTGGAAATCTTGTGCTGCAATTCAATCTGTTTGTGCCGCCGATAAAGGCTGAAACCGAATGTTACGACGCTGGAAGAGATTGAGTTGTTCAAGCGTGTTATTTATGCATATATACAGAGAGAGAGAGAAAAAAAACGAAATTAAACGTAGCGAGAAAATTCTTTCCCCTTAGTTTTCCCTTTCCGGTAAAAAAGGCTTACCATAAAAGTGAAGGGTTTATGTAGATTGACGTCATGTTTTCCGCGTGATGGCTTGCCCAACGCGGGTGTAATTATGGTGAAACGAATTTAATTATGCCTGGGTTTTTTAATCGTCGGCGTAATGAGTTGTCGGCTTCATAGGCATGTGTTTTTTAAGTATGTTGAACATGCCACTTTTACGGCATTTTTTCTCCAGCTAAAATGGAGACGACACAGTAAATCGTATGATGATGATGTGTCGCTTTTTCCTGTAGATTCTTTTAATTCTTTATGAGATTCGCCCACATCACTGACGTGCGGAAGGACTCTAAAATGGTTTAAGATTCGCAAATATATTTAGCTGTAGTTTATGACAGCGCGCAGCTTGGGCAACCTCTCATTTTCCGTTCGCATACTCGTCCACGCTATTTGATAATCTGAACGCTATTAGGAGACTCTAGAACCTATTTTAATATATCTTGCGATGTCCTTTGATCAAAGATCTAACTCTCTATTGCATGATACATCATAGTCTAATTGTTGTGATCGTAACAAAGTAATGGTCCTCCACAGCACTTATTTCGCAAAAACACACACCCATGTAAACTTATAGTCTTATCTTGGAGTGTGTTTTTGCGACACAAGTTGCTTCCTTAAATTCATAGACCTGAACAGTGTCCGAAAGCCACGCGAAAACGCCAGGTCAGTAACTCCGGGTCGGTAACGCCGGGTCAAATAGGTTAAGAGGTAGTTGTGTTTGTCTCGCAACGGATTCATTTATCCCTCCCTGTTCTTAGCTGTGACGTGAAGAGACTTGCGTTTATATCTCGCCATGTCTTGTTTCTGCGCATTGGGGCAGGTTTCTATACCTTCAAAAAGTAGCCCACACCTCGAGTAGCCTTTGGGCCTTGTGATGGAAGAATTGCATAAAACAAATTTTAATAAAATAAAAATACAAAACATAAACAGTTCGTGACGTAGGTGAATCTCTAGAAAACCAATATACTCAAAATACACAGCCTTTAATTTATTTGTTGATATTGCAAATTTAATATTTATAGTTTTATCAACATTATTGGATGCTTCAAGGTCTTTCATTGTTAACAGAACACCATGGACATTTGTTGTTAGTTTTCAGAAACCCACCATCTTGAAACTAAGCCATAACCGAACCAAAAACCTGGTTCCCGGTTTGGATTTATGTGGCTCGACAGGATATTTTGTTCTGCACGGGGCCCAAGTATGCCACCTTGTAAATGGGCTTCGTTTTGTAAAAATATTATATCAATGTCCTTTCACTCAAAACAACTGAAGTTAACTATTATGGTTCAATTGATATTACATGACACTCCTTTTCTATGAGTTAATTAAAGATCTAGTTTTAGAAAAGTATTAAATAACGATAATTTGGGGGAGGGGCGTTGAAAATTGTGCTACTTCTATTTTGCCTTAAAACGTCTGTTTTCAAATATTACGCAATGCTCGTTTCAATTGCTGATAATGGAATATTAAAGTGTATCAAATAGTCTTTCCCAAGACGGTTTTTCTTGAAAGCGTGTAAGTTTGGGGGAAAACACCGTTTGTGTTGGTCAGCACTTTCTTGCATTTTTTCCGTATGTTGTCTGCTACGCATGCGTGATATGTAAACTAAGTAATGGATATGTTAATCAGGTCGGGCATACGTGCTAATGCCTATTGATTATCATCCTCTTTCAGTGATCACTAAAATCAACCAAACAATAACAATTGTTTTTACAATCACATAGAGATGGGTTTGCCATTATTTGCTGGCCCCCACAGCCACCCCTATATACCTCCCTTCATTGATCGAATCAAACAGATTTTGTATTAAGCTAACTTTAAGGATTCCCCAATACAGTCTGAACAATTTTGAAATTGGTCAGCCATGCACATTTTATACTATAATAACAAACCTGGAATGTAGTTGCCTATTCTTTTGTCATGAACGTGGTACCCATTCTATGCACCAGTGATTTTCATCAATGATTTGAGTTTCAGGCCTACGATATGAAATACTAATGACTATTGTTCAGCTACTGTTAACATTCCACAAAAACACAGCTGTTCATTTGTACAGGTGTTTATGTTACAAATTTGTTTCTTTGTTTTCAAACACTGCTGTTCAAAATCACGTGAGACCCCCATCCATGACAACACAAAACACAACGTTTTTTATAAGTCAACAATGCTAAAAGAGAGGTTTCACGTGACGTCACTCGATTCCATTTTCTAACGCTGCGTGCACAAACAGACGCTGGAAATCATTCAGCCGTCCACGCGCCAGCCGTTGAGTTTGTACGTAGGCTGTACCCAACATGGCTGTGAAATGAAGTTTTCCCGTGGTCACACAACCTCTCTACATACCTCCAAATTCTAACCATTTTCCCTAAGTCTCTTTTGGGGTAATATGCATTCCCTCCATATACCCACTTTGTTCTACCGAGATACTTTTCACTGGAAAACCTCATCTATGTGAGGTTTGTGTTTCCCCAGAATGATTAACGCATTATTCATACTCTATATATTATAACGTTCCAACTTATAATATTATTCAACAATTATACACAATTCTTCAGGGAACTATGGTGGCTTTAAAGGGACATCGGACGTATATATTGATGTCAATATTCACGATTTGTGCCCTAAGTAGCAAACATATTGCCAACAAAATTAACGATTTTGCCCCTGTCGCAAATTATGACACCAATAGTGCTGCCAGATTTGTACCCAGAGTCGCAAATATTTACGCCAATATGGCTGTCAAAACTCACGATGTGTACCCAAAGTCGCAAATAGCGACAACATTATTTGCGCCTAAATTCACGACTGTTGTAAACCCAGTCATCCGTGAATTTGTTTATTTCAGGAACTTGGGGTGTCCATAAACATGGGTACAGTCTGGTACCTAGACACCCCAATCTCTGACTTCAGAGGCCCAAGGCAGCCTCTTTGCGAGTAAAAGTAAAGAGCGTTGGGAAAAGTGAGCATTTTATACCTAGCCTTGCACTCCTTGCAGAATTTCAATAGACAAAGGAATCAAATAGTTTTGGAAGGCTTTTTTCTTTTGGATGATTTCCTCGTCAAAATTGTGACATTCTTGTGTTTGTGATCGCGGTCGTCTGTTTGGCTCAAACGTTCCTTCGTGACGTTCATTGTGGATTTTCCAAGAGTTGCTGGAACTGTTCAGTGGCTTCATTCAGCCACTCGAAGGTCTCCGGTACAAAACTCTTGAATATTTTTCACAGCTTTTGAGAAAGAAAAGCCTCGATCGAATAAACAAAATGCAACAATCACCATGTACCGTACGGCACTTTCCTGTGTAGGACGCCGTGTTTGTTGACGTCTACCATAGGTCACGTGACTTTGGAGAGCGAAGTCGGTCTATTGAAGTCACTAGTTTTTACGGTTGCAACGCCTGGACAAGCGTATGCGTTAACCTTTGACCTCTTTTGTTTAATTGGACGATTTCTCGGTAATTATAGGGCATTTTGCCTTCCATTTCTTTAGGAAAATGTTCTCAAAATTACTGATGTATTGAAATGGGAAATGAGGTAATCTTTTAGAAATAATGATAAGAAACGTCAGGAAATATCATATGTTTTTTATCTCATTAGGTGTATCGTCTAAAAGCATACGGCCCTGACAAAATTTGGATTCTGAATGGGTGGATAAATGACGGTTGGTGGCGCTACAACTCCTCCAATAACTCCGAGTGCAAATCCGAAGAACTGGAAGAGGTTCTGCAATACCACCTTGCACTCAATGGATTCTACCAAGCTGCTGACGTAGATAAGATCGACTTCGGAGGAATCGTAAGAAATAATGTGAAATTAGATATCTTTTTTATTAAATCAATTCCTTATACATTTTATCCCCACAGAATACAGGGGTTTCCCTCTCGAAAGGTTAAAGAATACTAACTTTACACCCTAAAAACGGATTGGTTAAAAACAACCAAGATGTTGGTAGATATGTGTCCAACCAAGCTTATTGGTTAATCTAACCAAGATATTGGTTGGATTAAACATGATTTAACCAAAATGTTGATAAGTTTACAAAGATTTGTTGTTAAATTACCCAATATATTGGTTAAATTGACCAGTAAGCTTGGTTGGACACATATCTACCAATGCATTGGTTGTTTTAACCAATCTGTTTTTAGGGTGTAACTTTATGTGAGCGCTGCTGGACCAATGGTACTGTTTATACCGCAGAATTCTGCGATAACGGCGCCTGGCAAAACAGATTTTACGGGCCAGGAGCACAGAATTCCGCGGTAAGCGTTTAATGGGGGACTTTTGAGACGTTTGCGGGCGCCCCAGTAAGTGGTCCTTTTCTATGGCCGTTTACGAAACCACGAGTTGGGCTTGGGCTTAGGCTCCGTTGTTTATTTGGAAAACGTGTGCTTTCCTTAAGGGACCAGCTTCAAACAGGCGGACGGAGCCCAAGCCGGAGCCCAAGCCCAAGCCGTGGTTACGTAAACGGTCTATTATGAGACCAATAGAAAAGGACCGCTTACTGGGGCGCCCGCTAACGTTTCAAAAGTTTCCCATTGAAAACTAGATGATGGCATCAATTTTACTCCTCTAAAGAACTGATGAACACTGATGTACTTGTCCTTTACTATTCATCACCATCAGTTTGAAACTACATCTCGAAGGTTTTTTTCCCCCCTAAACTCAGAAACCTTATCCCGATCAGAAAGAGTTCATAGAATCACTGGTGGTCACGACAGACCTAAGTGCCCGCGATGCCCTGTCCCAGTCCTACGACAGCATGATGGTCATGGCCATGGCGCTCAACGCGTCCGTGGCACAGCTCTCCAAGATGGAACCGCCGCGCCGACTGCAGGATTTCCAGTATGGCGACGACGCAATGCGTGAAGTGTTCATGCAAAGCGTACGCAATGTGCGCTTCTACGGGGCCACGGTGAGTAATAGACCTTTCCCATGAAATATGTAAATTGGACAACGCGCGTGCGCACTTACATTTTGGTTGGCAAAATTTTGGGAAAAGTGTGCCCTTTTGCATGGGACTGATGGGCGCGTGACGCGTACGCGCTTTGTGCGTCTGCTTTGTGCACATTTCAATGGCGTTTGCCAACCAACAGGGTCTGTACGCATGCGTGAATGCAGTTAGCATATTTCATGGGAAAGGTCCATTGGCAAGTCATTCCGTCACAAGCTTGCGCATCTGCTGCGCGCCAAAAGATTTCGCTACTTCCGGTTCCAAAGCTGGCATACGTTACTGTTTTATTTTACCAAAAAAACACTCATTCCTTCGCTGTTCCTTCGTTCAAAGACATTTCTCATGAAAGAAACCGAGATTTCTGATAAGAACTTGAGTCTTTGCAAGACACACGTGAAAGGCAAGTCCAGAAACTGTTGTTAGTACACAAACCATCCAATACAAAACATTTAATGCATGTCCCATGGGCTTCTGTCAATCAATAGACCCTTATCATGCTGCCACCATCTTGGTCATGTTCTCTGTATCCAATAAGAGCAATAGATGCTCATATTCATTGTACAAAAGGAACCAGACTATTTGCCCTTCCAGCCTCGGTTTGGTTACATTGGTTTCTTTTGGAGAAAATCAAAATGGCCACACCATGATAAAGGTCTATAGAGCCAGTTTGTGTGAAGTAGGCGTGACTTACAGCGGAGTTACGTCACACTTACCAACATGACCCTTAGGCCTATGTTAATCCTGTTGGTCTAATCACCGCTTTAAACCACGCCTACGCACACAGTTTTACTACGACTCAGGGAGCATGTCTTTCTTTCAAGCTTTATACAAGAACAATGTTAAGTAAGTAAGGTATCTTCATTTCATATGCTTTGCAAAGACTCTACGTCCTGTTAAAAAAGACACTAAGTTTTGTCAGTTGAGTTTGACAGTAGCAGCTAACTAGGTTAGGCTATAATCAAACAGTATGCACACAATCTATTGATAGAACGGAACTTCGTGCCATTTTCATTAGTTTTTAAATATCTAAAGTCATTTTGTACCAAAGGCAAGAGGAGTCCATTTTTATGTGTGTACGGCCAATGCTAATGAAGTGTGACGATAATCATTCAAATTCATGTTTCCAACGTTTAGAGTCAAGTATCGGTTGATGAAAACGCAACGAGGACTGGTGAATCTCTACGTGTTGTGGTCAAACAATTCCAGAACACCGAAGGTATTTTCTCCCACCATTCATTCGTGCCTTTGTTTACTTTTGAGTAATGAACACACACCGGAGGCAGGCTGTTTTACAACGCCCCTCACATGGGGAATCAAATCCACATTATTTGTTCACCACTACAAAATCCAATAAAAAACAGTGCATATGGGAGGACAGAGTGGCGCCGAAATCATTGCTCGATACACTCTGCAGATGAGTTGGCGCGCTGTGTTTCAGAGCGGTGGGCTCTTGATGACGTTAGGCGGGCTGTTCTTGCTAAATGAAAGCAAATGCCACTCTCACCCCCCCCCCCCCTTGCGACTCACCACGGAGTTAGACTTTGTTTTTGTTTGCTGCACATTGAGAGGATAAATAGTTTTCTGTCGTTAGTGAGTAGGATGACGATTGTAATTGAGTTTAGAATCAAACGGGTAGGACTTTTAAGTCCACGTATTGGCACGCAGAGAGCGAAATTTCACACGACACAAACCTCGTGCGCTTTATTGTAATAAGGAACACAGATCAGTTATGTGGCTAAAACCCCACTTTCACACCAAAACAGTTTCCCGGGAAACTCCAGTGATTTGGTTGACCTTATCTTTAAACTTGAATTGCACTTTTTATTACTTGAAGTAGCCATAATTCCCATCAGGAAGTTGCTTACCCTGCTCCCATGGGTTGGTCGAGGTAACCCCGGGGTTAGCGTACTGAGTGTTCATTCGAGAAAATTGTATAAGTGTGTGGGGGAGGCGATGGGGAGATATTCATAACAATGTCGCAGCAAACATACATGGTCATGATTTGTTTTTGTTTTTTTATATATACAGGCTTTAGGCACTGGAAAAAGTGTGTTTAAACTCGTAGCAGATATTTTAAAATCATTTTCGTCGTCCTGAATCTGATATCCTTATCTTTGATTTCATGCCCCCGTTCTAAAAAAAAAAAAAAAAAAAAAAAGACCTACAAGAAAAACAGCGTTATTTCAAAATAAGATAAACAAGAATTCATGCAACCATTGTATATTTTCATCTCCACAATGTCAATGAAAGCGCCATGTAGATATAGCATGATACATACGTGTCTCAAGAAATGGGCGGCTTGGACTAATTTACTTTATCAGCTTAAACCAACATTGTAACACACTCCTTAAATTGTCCAATACAGGATTGGTAGTCATCCAATTTTTTTTTTTTTT
Source organism: Marthasterias glacialis (assembly GCA_911728455.2). NCBI lineage: Eukaryota > Metazoa > Echinodermata > Asteroidea > Forcipulatida > Asteriidae > Marthasterias > Marthasterias glacialis. Next base: position 13,918,209 of record OU452229.1, read on the forward strand.
TTTTTTTATTGGTAGCAGTCTGAAAGCCTACTGATTTTGAAGTTCATAACAGTACCCCTTTTCCATAGAAATTTTTCTGTGTGAAATACTGTCAAAGTCGAGAAAATAGAATTTGAAGACTCCGATTTTAATTTCGGTTTTAACAATCGAAATTGAGGACAATGTGTTTACATGCTGAAAAGTGTGCACAGTTTTTCACTGTTTTCTCCTGACTTGGACAGCGGATTGAGCCCCCAAATAAGAATTGCACTATCAATTTTGCCAGTCCCATATTTAAGGGACTCGATGTTCCATGTTGATTCAACGCTACTTAAAAAACGTCTAGACCTTTCAGATCCCCCTATATCCGGATTTTAAGTAAAAACAACCAACTAAGTCTTAAAATTACAGAGATCTGCTTTTTGCTTTACCAGACACCACCGTTGCATCAACTTTAACATCCCGGGGCGTTATTGTATGAACATAGTTTGACATTTGCACTCATGTTTTACAATCTCATGCATGTTCCCTTTTTAATGTCCAATGGACATTACCAACTCGTGCACTGCCGTGTTTTGTATCTGGTCGTAAATGCACTCAGCACTAATCATGTTTTATCTTCTTGCATCACTATAAGATTGTAATCCTCACATTGTCACCAGCTTCTGTCACGTTTTATTTGTCCATTATCCTTTACCTCCATGGAGTGTAAATATCGAGGCGGGAAAATTATGTTTGCTTTTTCTTTTTTATTACCACGTCCCTCCCCCCCCCCCCCCCCTCCAGATGATCCGATGAAACACGTTCTTTTGTTCGACTCCCCGGATGTAGAGACAACGTTCAGGCGAATTGGGAACAATAACTTCATATGGAACGGTTTGTTGATTAAATTTACGCTGAAATTAGGCCTCGTCACACAAGACAATTTTTGCAGGAACTACGAGGCAACCAACCGCACTGCAAACAAAAGGAGCACTTTAGTATATCACAAAAAGGAACGTTTTTCTCTGACAGTGTCTGCAATATCGTCTTGTAAATTATGTGAAAATTTCAATGCGAATGTTTTGTTTGTTTTTTGGGGGTTTTTTGTTGTTTTTTTTTTATCGGGGATTGATTGCCTTGGTTGGCTGTGAATATTGCATCGTGTGACACGGCCTTTATCGCCACTCATAACAAATTGAACACCATGGCAACGGTTGTGTTTTGCCGGAATATGATTTTCTAAAGGGTTTGCACAACATTGGTAAGAGTAAACAAGTAAATGTTTATTATGTTTGCGGACAACTCTACATGAAAGATGGTCATGGTGAAAAAAAATCCCTTGAAATATCTTCGCCTTAAGAAATCGTTTTTAAGAAATAAGTAAAGCAAGCACAAGTAGTTTTGATCTCGTGAGACAAAAACTCAATGCTTGAAAGCAGTGAAAACATATAAGGAATTTGTTCACTGTTTTCTGATTTCGATGGAGCTTAAACTTTCACAGGTTTGATATTTCGTGTATGTTTTGGTTTGAATGAAGTGTGGTTATACTGGTCTTTGACAATTACCAATGCTGTCAACGTGTTTCAAGGTGGCAAATGTTATCGTAAATAATATCTGAACACGACGGACCCAAAATGACACTAGATCGGTGTGCGTGGTTTACTTCTTATTATAACGAAGCCACAATGACTACATTCATTACAAAAAAAGGAAAAGGAAATAAAGATTGTAAAGGTTTTGTATAATTCTATTTACATAGACAAGACACATGGTCGAGGTGCTACAATAGTGGGGTGTGTCAATACCATACATTGTAAAAACGTTAGTGTTTCGTGAATTATTAACATAGAAAAAAATACAACATATAGGAAAAAGTTGAATCAACGTTGAAGCCTTTCTTTTTATATTGACACATTTATGAGCAAAATATCACCTATCAACCACCTATTTTGTTATAGGCATCATGTTTTCCAGTTAAGCTGTTTATCATTTTCACTGTTGATCAGTTTCACTGTTGATCAATTTTACTGTTTATCAGTTTTACTGTTTATCGGTTTTACTGTTTATCGGTTTTACTGTTTATCAGTTTAACTGTTTATCACTTTTACTGTTTATCAGTTTCACTGTTTATCAGTTTTACTGTTTATCAGTTTTACTGTTTATCAGTTTTACTGTTTATCAGTTTTACTGTTTATCAGTTTTACTGTTTATCGGTTTCACTGTTTATCAGTCTCACTGTTGATCAGTTTCACCGTTTATCACTTTTACTGTTTATCAGTTTTACTGTTTATCGGTTTTACTGTTTATCGGTTTTACTGTTTATCAGTTTAACTGTTTATCAGTTTCACTGTTTATTAGTTTCACTGTTTATCAGTTTTACTGCTTATCAGTTTTACTGTTTATCGGTTTTACTGTTTATCAGTTTCACTGTTTATCAGTTTTACTGTTTATCGGTTTTACTGTTTATCAGTTTTACTGTTTATTGTTTTCACCGTTTATCACTTTTACTGTTTTAAAACAGTTAACCCTTAATGTTTGGATTCACCAGCCAATCTGAGTGATTAATTAATTATGAATAATTGAATGAATACATATCTGTTCTTATTGGCAGGGGACATCCCCCCAGTTGACGGCGTTACGATTGAGCAACAAATCACCGTCAAGTCTCTGGGTCTGCGCATTGCAATCATTGTGTTAGATATGATGGGCGTGGCCATAGCGCTCGTGTTTATTTTCATCAATATACGGTACAGAAAAAGAAAGTAAGTGTTCATTGTAAGATTTGTTTTACATGCACCCCATGCTGCCAGGTACATTACCGTAAAATTACCAAGTTAAAAACAAATGTATACAGCAGAGTTGTCATGTGAAACCACTGTGTCTAGTTTTATATAGCTACTTCAGCACAAAAAGTGGCCAAGCAGAAGAAAAAAATTGCTTACCAGAGTAAGATTACCAAAATACCCCACGTACTGTCCTTGACTGGTTCTCTGCTTAGTTTTGCTCAGGAGAAAAATGTTTAAACAACATTTTCTGCTTAAGCAGCTCTATGAAATTGGACTCTGGCCTTGGGGGAAAATAAGGTACATTTTAAATATCAACAATCACTTTTCTTTAGAATTGTAAACTTTGTCACTTTACTTTGTCTGTCCCGCTTCCAAGGGCAATCAAGATATCCAGCCCACAGATTAACAATCTAACGGCAGTGGGCGGGCTTCTGCTATACGGCTTCGTCTTTATGAACAGTATCGACTCTCCGTGGTTCTCGGATACAACGATAATCATTCTCTGCCATGTGAGTTACAGGTTGCTGAGATGTTATTATAGGGGTGAAGACATTCTAGAAGAGTATTGAATAGATAATTAAAAAAAAAACACTATTAATGTAATCAGAAAGCTCATTAATGATAAAGTTCATAGCAGAGTATGAGTCTTCCATGCGCAATCTGTCCGTCTGAAATAATGTCAAAGTCGAGAAAATAGTATCCCACAAATCACCATAATTATTTAGATTGCAACAATCGAAATAAGCACGAATATAAACGTGCAAAAATCCAGGAGCAAACATATGTAGGTTGTTGTTGTTGTTGTTGTTGTTGTTGGGTTTTGTTTTTGTTTTTTTTGGGGGGGGGGTTGGGGGGGTGGGGGTTGAATGACAAAAAAATGCGACATTGGAAATAAGAGGATGGGCTGTCATTATTCATTGACAGCACTGTCATCAAAGTTCCTACGTGGATATGAAAGGTCCTTTACATTTTTGTCATCGACAGGTGTCGACGGTTCTGCTGAGTGTCGGTTACTCTCTAGCCTTTGGGGGACTTTTCATGAAGACGTTTCGTATCCACAGCATCTTCACCAAGGCTGTAACTCAACTCAAGAAAGTGGTTGGTATTTAAACATTGTTTGTGAACTTGAATGCGGTTTTCTGTGTTTAAATTATACGTGTACAACAAAGCAGTTTTTTTAAATAAGGGAATAAAAAAATGACGACGGGGTCTTAATCGGCCGTTTAAAACCGTCAGTGTCGCGGCCCGTGTGAAATAAGAGGCCGAGCAGAAGGCGAGGGCCTTTATCGCACAGACGAGACACTGTAAGGTTTTAAACGGCCGATTAAGACCGAATCACCAGTCGTTTATTCCCATTCATAAATGCCCTTTTATTGTTAAGAAATAAAATGTTGGGGCAATCACAGAACGACACAACAAACCTTGCTCGCGTTGCAATGATTTTTGCTGTAACGTGACATTCACAGGTAATTTTGTGCCCAGCTTTTGCACTATGGGTCTGTTCATAGAGTATACAAGCGGGAAACCAGACTAGAATAACCGGTCTTAAACTGCAGCTCTTCCGTGTCTTTATCAGCCGTTTAATTACCAGGTAAACACGGTCATGTGACCACCTTCAACCAAAAGGAATGCCTGAACTGTCTTGGGTATTTATGAAATGAATGAATAATCAAAGTTAACGTACGAAAGTATGGGAGACTTTGGGACGCTAGGTGGCAGCAGACTTACCAGGTAAATTTCCTTTGTTTGTGTAGTTCTAGAAATGCGCACATTTCCGAGTACAATGGACTTACCTGGTAAATCTGCTGCCACCTATAGTGTCCCCCAAAAGTCTATCATTGCGTCAGGTATCATGCGGCAAGGTTTGAAGCATAAAAATATGTCCCTTTTTACTTTGCTTTTTTATAAATGACTGGTAAATCAAAGAGAGAGAGATACCAAAATTATTTCTCCGATTGTACGAAAACCAAAACAGGAACTCCCTGACAGTCGTCTCATCATGTGGGCGTGTATACCCGTGATTGTAGATGTCTTCATCATCACGCTGCATATCACATTGGATCAGAATGTCGTGGAACGAGACGAAGGAACTGCACAGGTATTTTCGTGTCCGTTTTGATCACTCAGCCCCGTGGGTTGAGAGGGTATTGTCATATAGCCTACGGAGTCCTGACGGACGTCTGGACGTGCAAGCACTTTCGTTTCCAGATCGTAACTCCAGTTAGAAGTGATATTTGGTCTCGTAACTTGGGCGGGATGTCCTGAGTAAAGAAAAGTTGGGATTGTTTTTTTTTTGGGGGGGGGGTGAAAGGTCAAAGGTAACGGTGATGAGTTTTAGGTAAATGGTTTCTTGACTGTAACTCGAGTTAAAATTAACATTTGGGCTGGTAACCTGGTTTGTAACTTGGTTAGGGTTGCCCTCGGGAAACTTGGGACAGTTGGGATTGTTTTGGGGTGAAAAGGTCAAAGATCAAGGTCACGGTGGTGAGTTATAGGTAAGTGGTTTCCAGACCGTAAGTTCAGTCGGTTGCCCTTGGGGAAAGATCAACGTTGGGATTGTTTTGGGCTGAAAAGGTCAATGTCCAGGTCACCTAAATTGTATAAGGCTGAGGGTTTTCAATAGTACCATTGTTTTGTTTTGTTTTGGGGTTTTTTGTTTTTTTTTGTTTGTTGTTGTTTTTTCAACATGAAAACAACTTGGGTGTAGGCCTTCAATAGTAGGATTCGGACAAGCGTCCCCTACACACAGAGAATCACTTTACCATGTCACATGTACAATCTGTGACTGGTATCCTGCTTATTTTTTTTTTATTTTTTTTTTATTTATTTATTTTCTTTTGCTCAGCAGAAAATTTTCCAGCATTTTTTTTTGCTTAAAGCAGCTCTATGAGATTGGGCCCAGGTCTGGTTGTGGGTTTCGAATCACAGAGGTTTACTCAGTTGAAGGGCAAGGCAAGATACCACTAAGCCAACAGAGGCCGAAGGAATGATACAGCAGAGGGCTTTCTAACTTTCCAACGACAAAATCCCCGAAATTAACTCAACTAATTCCAAAAGGCTCAAACAAATCTGCTTTAAGTCAACATAAAGTTTATATTAAATACGAATGAAACGACAGGTATGCCACTTATAAAACCAATGTAAACCAATCACTCTCCATATGATTTGTACATGCAGCCAGATTCAACGCAGCCCGATCGAGAGATCGTTTTAGTTCCGGTACGTCAATACTGCTCGTCTGGTAACCAGTTCTACTTCATGGCGGCATTGTACGTCTCCAAAGGCGTACTTTTGGTGTTTGGAATCTTCTTGGCTTGGGAGACCAGACGAATCACTGTGGCTGAATTGAACGACAGTGAGGCATTAATTCTGTAAACAATTTACATATTAATTTTTTATTATTTTCTCAAAAATATAGAATGCATGAAATAACTGAATGATTGAAAACGGACCAGGGTACAAAAACACTTTGTTTATCGAGTTTGTGCTTGTTGTTTATTTGTTTGTTTTTTTAATTATTATTACTGTTATTACAGGTAAATATCTTGCAATGTCAGTTTACATCGTTGCACTGACCGTGGCCATTACGCTACCGACTCTAATATCAGGAGAATACAACGTCGACTTTGATTACGTCGTTCTCAGCGTCGCCGTCATCTTTGCCAATACGACTGTTTTGTGTTTGGTGTTTTTACCCAAAGTAAGTTTAACAACCCTTTTTGCTTTAATGTTCACTTTTCCAACGTTCTTTACCCTTTTTTTTTTTACAGTGATTTAGGTGATTATTACAGACAAAATAACAGGTGAGTGGCTACATAGTCGTCCGACGCCGGTAGTGCATAACTCAAAATAAACCTCTTTTATAGTAGAATAAAATCAATGTCACAACATACAACTTTAATAAAATGGCTTAGTGGCTGTGTTTTTTGTTATAACCAAAAGCCGACTTTTGGTGTGACTCTGTTTGTCACGGCATGTGTTTTCACGTAGTTTACCATCAGCTCAGATGACGTATAGTACCCACTACAGGTCACGTGAGGACATGTAAACAATGTTTGCGCAATCGGTCTTGCGATGTTACGCACGGAGCTTCACTGACCCACCATGGGCAAAATCCCTATGGGTTAATTGCATACGAATGTCCACTTAGAAAATGGTTGTTGTGTAAACTGATGAGTGACCAGTGTAGTGAATGGTCCGCGCCATTTTCTCAATGGTCAAAATGCTCCTTGTCGGGCCGTGTCGCATGGTTTAGTACGCCATCTAGTATTTATATATAACTCTATGGGTAAACCAGATGCAGTTAGACTTCTTATAAAGCAGCTAATATACAACTTTTGAGTGTGTTTTTAAGATTGTTGTGTAAGACATTTGCTTGGAAAAGGTGTATTTTTAATGTTTTGAATAAATATTTGTGTACTTGCAATATGGATTTAGTATTGTGCCCTCTGGCTGTCAAAAATACGGCCTATTGGCAGCTGCGGCTGCGGCTGCGGCTGCGGCTGCGGCTGTTGCTAAGGGTGTTGCTAAGGGCAGCCTCTGCTTCATTGCATGTTAACATTGTAATTCATTTGCAGCCGCAGCCACAGCCGTTGATTTGAAGACAGTCTCACGTAGACCTATCCTTTCCGCATTTTGTCTTTTTAAAGGTGATTCTGTTTTGGAGGACTGGAGACAAGGATCTGTCAATCACAATGATGAAAGAAAATGGCTTCGTCAGCAGTACTGTCAGATCATTCAGAATGAGTGCCGAGTCGCGAATGGAGAGGTTGACTCTCAAATTTAAACAGGTAGGCTTAGTCTATAATGTGAGTCGGTTGTGTTCGTGCCAATATTGTATTGAAAATAGCATCTGCTCTACCAGAAGTGTGTAATGACACATACACTTTGCCTACTTCATCCCTAAGTTTCATGTGCGCATGCTCAGAATCACGTAAACAGTGGCCAATGATTACCCGGAATGTCTGCCGCTAATGGTATACCTTTTCTGTACTCTTGTACCCTACTTTGCAGAAGATAGAACAACTTGAGACGCTAAGACTTGAGTGCCGATCGTTGGAGAAAGGAGAACCTGTGGTAAACACAGAAGAAACAATGGGCTGAATATAACAAAGAACGTATTGGGCAATTTTCTCTTTTGCTGCGCCCTTTACGACGAACGGATGATGGACTTTTGGAAACCAATACTTTTCGGAAACTGATACCACTAGAGGGCGTTTTGAGTGGCAGGTGCAATTGAGAGGTTGCGTGACCCCAGGTAAAGCTCGGTTCGCAGCCATGTTGGGTACAGACATGTACACACTCAATGGGCGGCGCGTCGTCTGCTGAATGATTTCCAGCGTCTGTTTGTGGATGCAGCATTAGAAAAAGGTCTTAGGTGACGTCACGTGCAACCTCTCTATAGAGAGGTTTCACGTGACGTCACCCGAGACCTTTTGCTAATGCTGCGTGCACAAACAAGCGCTGGAAATCATTCAGCAGACGACGCACCAGCCATTGAGTTTGTTCCTGGCATTACCCAACATAGCTGCGAAACGAACTTTTCCCCGGGGTCATGCAACCTCTCTTATAGAGCAAATCCCATAGTCCGCAAGAATTGGTTTTTCGGCACATTGCTGTTGTTGTGTTTTGTTTTTGCGTTAGCTGTTCCGATATTGCAATCGGGACAGCTTATGATTCTGTCCAGATTTTCATTGCATTGTTTTTTATCATTATACTTTCTTTCCGTCAAATCCCATTTTGTGTCCGGCTATAATGTCATACTTAGCCAAGACAAGACCATGCACCACTTGTTTTAAGTGATATAAATAAGGCTTGTTGGAGTGTGTTCTGGCAAATTCAAGGGGCACAATGCCTTCGGATTGGGCGCTTTGGGACTACAAAAAGCGTTTGTTACGAAATTAATATGGTTTGACAGATACTTTAAAAGTAGAATAATTTTTATAATGATTCACATATATATATAAATCGTGTGACTTTTGTTGTATTTCGTGACAGACAGAGGTCCACCATTTTGTTTCTTTGTTTTGAGTCCACAAAATGGCGTACCGCACGTCTCCATGCGGTTCCACTTGTAGTATTTCTAGAGGCAAGTATTTTCGTTTATGAATTACTACTTACTTATTACAACACACTCTATGTGTTTTATTGCATGAACAACTCTTTAATAGAAGGGATCAAGGAGCAATTCCAAACGGCAAAATTTTAAGAGATTTGAATGGCAATGTATCCGTTTAAGTCATCAACACTTTTTGGGGCAACATTGTATTTGGACATCGGTCAAATATTTCTCACGATACGCATTACTTCCACAACGTAAATTGAGAAATTCGTGACTTTGTTTGTATGGAGTTCTTTACTCTTCGTAATTGCACATTAACGATAGTCTTTTCCGTTGAGATAAAAAAGTGTATCAAGGATCATCACAGACGCAGGGTTTAGTGTCGCGTTTAGGAACTTGCCATCTTGAACAAAAAAAAATGACTTCAGAAAAGTTACACACTTTCTGCGGGCTTCTTGACAGTGTTTGTTTTTACAATCAAATTCTTTATCTCAGCATTGAGTAATTATTTAACGTAAACTATAATTTATTTGTATTATTTGTATTGCCATAACTTCAATATGAACACAGATAATAATTTATAAAATGTAATGATTAAAACATTATATATCATTTATACCAGATACTCCAGCTTTGTGTCAGTAGTAAAGGGAACTAAGGGAGGTGTTGGCCTCGTGTGGGCAGCATAGAATAACTCTAAATTGGTAAAACCCATGTTGTAATTGGTAATGCTAAGTACTATCAGGCAGTGTAATCTGTGCTACAATACTGAGTGTCGTTGATTTTTTTTGATTTTTTTTTATGCAAGTCGCCAGACACACAAGGCCAGTAAGCCACTTGAGGTGTGGGCTCATTCAACTGTTTTTTCCAGGGGCCGTTGCCACCTACTCCTGGGGCTGAAACAGGGTTACCCCTTTTACAGTCCGTAAGGATGTAGGCTTGGGTATCATCCATCAGAAGCCTGGCTGGTAGAGCAGAAGGCTCTACCTCCCCAACTTTTACGGAGCAAATATTATGGTTAAGTGCCTTGCTCAAGGACACAAGTGTCATGACCGGGACCCGAACCCACACCCCGATGACTCAGCCACCAGAGCTCGAGTCTAACGCACTATTACCACTCGGTCACCACACGCCACACAATGTTCTACTGTCGATTGGTTCTACAGTCGATTGGTGGCGCTTTCTCTCTTATATAAAAGAGTTCACTCGATCACCCGAGTGGCGTCAGTTTGGCTCTTTTGAGAGTGAAACTCACTGTGCATCACCCTTTTTTTTAGTGATATTTAAGCGAGCTTCACTCTGATTCAAGTTGAAAACACCCTTCTTTTACTAAAAAAAAAAAAGAGTTGTCCACAATATGGCTCTTAGTAAGAGTGACATTTTACAGAGTTCCATTATGGCCGCATTTCCTAACGGTCAGTCCCTTTTTCTGCCGTCCGAAATTGCCACTGTCGTAACGATTTTCAATGGGGAATTGTTTTTTCTTTGAATCGATTCCAAAAAGGGAATCCTTAAAGAAAAATTTGCATTTTTTTTCGAGGATGGCAATTCTGAACTGCAGAAAATGAACATTGCTATCGGTCAGTGTGCACGGGGAGGGCTGGCAGCCCTGCCGTCGAAAGCGCCTCACGGCACCGGCTGATGCCATGCCCGCCTCACACTGATTTGCTTTTTGAATGAAATGCAGCCGATGCAGGCAAAACACCGCATTTTTTGTATGTTATAAAGTCCGGCGGCCGTAGAAATGTTAATGGCGATCAATGGTTGCACGCTACTGAAACAAGCACTGGTGATCATCATAATGCGTGATTGCAAGCGGTCGGTGACGGTGCCCAAGGTCTTTAGTGCCCAGTTCGGCAACTATATCCCGCAAATTACGCACATCGCCTTTGATCCCTCATGAACGTATTTTAGCCAGCCAAAATACAGAACCACCAAGGGCGTCGATTGGTGGGGGACGGGTGGGGATGGTCCCCCCACTTTTTAGAGTGGGGGATAGAATATCAAATATCCCCCCACTTTTTGCCCCCCCCCCCCAAAAAAAAAAAAAAAAAAAAAAAGCAACAATGTACAACATTTTGGGGAAAGTGATTGTGATTGGTTTCGGGTTTTTCATGCATTTTTCTTCAAAGAACTGATAACGTTCGAATGTTAGTGTGTGAAATGATTTTGTGTTTATTAAACATTGCACGGTCGGCGGCGCATACAGTGATGGACCACGCGCGGAATGCTATTTGGGCCTATTTCCGGCCAAGCTATTTCCGATCTTCCAAGGCTTGCACTCCCACGTCCCCCCCCCCCCCCGCCCCACTTTTCGGTAGCTATCGACGCCCTTGAGAACCAGCATGCAAGAAGAGGTGTGTTATCATAGTATTATACACATATGGACTGACAAAGAGGTCACCATTGATCTCCATCAGTACTGTCGATATTGATGGAGATCAGTAGGTCATTATCTAGACCAGCACGCACTTCGTTCCCTGGCTTAACGCGTGCGTCCCCATCTAACTGTTACTGCGCGTAAAAAGTATTTTGCGAAGTTGTCGCCAGTGAGTTTCGGCTCTGAAGAGTTTTGTTGAACAGCGCCCTCTGTTGTAGTGCCTATGTTTCACGAATCAAAACCATTTGTTTCACCACTGAAGCCTCCATGTGAAAATTACACAGTAGCATGGTGATCTTCACCACGGCACCCTGGCAAAAGCAACGAGACCTCCGAGATGAAATATTGAAGATGGTTCGATCCTGGCTCTATGGTTCGATCATAGAGGTAGTTCATTTTGTACCTCCAGATTTCCCATCATTTTTACCTAACCCGAAATAACTGGGGGGGGGGGGGTCACTTAAACGAACTGTTTGATCCAGCTCATGAAACAACATACCTCTATTAATTCGGACTTGCACAAACAGAGCAAAAAATACGGAGAGAGAAAAGAAATGACAGTCAAACTACACTATGTCCCAACCCAGAGATAAAGCGAGAATTCACCAAAGAGTACATGCTGATTAAACAGCTGATGGAGCACGGGATCGGACCGGCACCTTGGTAGGCTTCGCGATTCGCGCGTGCCCTCTTCTCTAATTTTCGTCAACTGATTGTTTTATATTGTTTATTCATTTTTCTTTATGAAAGAGCGGGAAAAAGGGATACAAAATAACGTGACAAAAACACCGTACAGCTGAAACTCCTGCTCAAAAGGCAAACAAAATAGGCTCAGAATGTCACTTTGCAGACATCTTCATTTTGCTGGCTCTATGCTATAGCTAGCATTTACTCTCGGAGCCGAAACGCAAGTCTACCGAATTTTGCTAAAGTGAGAATTTTGCTAAAAACAGCCCTTTTTATAAAGGAACATCACCCGCGCACGCATGGATGGGGGCGGCCTCATTCTTAGTTGTCTGAAAATCCGGCACAAGTGCCTTTTCACCCCCCCCCCCACTCTAAGTTCAGTGGCCCTATAGATGGTTAAATGGGATTGAGCAAGTAACAAGGATTATCTGAGGTAAATCTTTCAAAAGCCTTTATGCAGGAATCATCTGTGCTGTACATACACACTGCCGTATACTTTGGACAAACAGGTCAATCGTTGAGACACAGCATGAACGGCCACAAGTTAACCAAGACACACAGAATTAAGCCTATCTCTACTCTGAAGGCTTTAATCTCCGAGTGGCCACTCACTGATCCATCTCAAAGTGTACTCCTGCAAAACTAGGATGGACAGAGAAACAGCGGAACATAGTGAAAGATCATCTTATGCTTGACGGGCCACCGCCAGTATTTAACTCTTGTTGATGATATATCGTTGCTACGAAAGCTTATGCCGTTTCAGTGCAACAATTAATTTTTCTATTTTGTTTATTGCCTGACTAACACGGCTGCCCAACCACTTATCACTAAAAATAGACTGCACGTCATAATGGGCTTTGTGAAGGGGCCCATTCCACTATCAGGCCCAGTAATCATTGTACATAATAAAATAAGGCAGGCCCGCGACCAAAACTTTGTTTCGTAAGAATCACGAAGACAAAAATATCTGCTCTTAGTGGCGTAACTAAGGGGGGGGGGGCACGGGGGGGGGGGCACGTGCCCCCGCCCAACTGACGTCCCTGCCCCCGGGGGCCCCATTTGAAATCTGGACTTTTGAGATTAAAAATATTACCAGAATAAAATGTTACATTTTATGAGCATTTACGTAGTAAATTCGATGTTTTTAAAACTATTTTTATGTATTTACACACATAATGTATTTTGTTTTACGTCAACACGTCAAAAAACACTGAAAAGAGGCTTGTTTATGAAAAATACGAACGGAAACTACATTTTTAATTGGCCAAAAGTGCCCCCCTAGAAAAAAATGGTGCACCCCCTTGTGCCCCCCTAAAGGTTTACCCTAATAACGGCGCTGTCTGCTCTTGAAAATAAACATAACTGCTCTTGAAAATGAGAAATAAATAAACAAAAACGTGCTCAGAGTATGTGGAATTCCTCCCCCCCACCCCCCCCCCCCCTCACCCCCGCCTGATTGGATGGAGCATCCAGCCTCCTTTCAGGGGGAAGATCCTTGCTGAGTTTAGCTGCCGCACAGGCGCAGTGCAGTTTCAATGATCACCAACTACTTTTTTTTTTCTTGTAGCAACTAGTAGTACCAAGTAGTTGGGCTTCGTGCAATAATCAATCACACTTTTGTGTAGGTGTGATGAGCAGTCGGTCGAGCTGGCTGACCGTGTTTTTATAATCGACTACTTTTGAGTTTTGGTGGTCACGCCGTGTAAACATACCGCGACAATAAAAAAAAAATAAAAAAAACGGTCTTAAATAACATGCCATAACTGTACCTTCCACGTACATGTACGTGGAACGATCAAGCAATCAAGCATAATAAAACATCACCGGCTGTCAAGCACAAGGGGAAACACTTTTGGAGTAATCCACGCGTCAATCATTTACGAGCTGGACAAACTTCGAGGGAAGTTTTAGTCGGTGATCACACCCGCTGTGCGTCCGTGTGAGAAGCTCCGGTGGTCGTAAAACGTGTCCATTCTTTGGTGGTACGCTGCACGTCGTGCTTAAACTGAAAACTGAGTTTAAATTCCCCTTTTCTCTAAGGGTAATTTTTAGCTGTAACTTTAATGTGCAGTGTGTGGGCAGTGCTGGTGTTAAATGGTAGAGTTAAAAATCGGTAAATGTTGTAATAAGTGTCTGATTTAGTTGATGGTGTTTTTGTTGTTGGAGTCGACATGGCTAGTGGGTGGTTACGGAATGCATGGGGCAAATCTTTAGCCCTGTGCGTGTGGACTCTCCTCCTGTTGTCAACCCTTGCGGTGGTAGATGGTGCAGCTAGAAAAAAACGTCAGAATGGTGGGTCAACCGCCGACGTAAGCGGCCAGTAAGTATTAAAGATCTCTATTTGTTTTTTTAATATAATCTCTAACTTCTTGAAAGTGCTAATCCAACACTCGGTTATAAGTTGTAACACAGCTAGCTAGCTCTAACTAGGCAGCTAGGGAGGGGAATGGCCCCTAAATCTGTTTTTTAGTGTTGAATAGAACATTTCAATTACATGTAATGTATGTAACTTACTGGAAATTTAGGGAATTTGTCCATAATCTGACTGCCACATTCTGAGGGAGTTTTCAGATTTTTTATAGAGATGTTGGGCTTCATTTCCTTTTTAAAAAAAAATATTCTTCTTGCATGACTTGAGGAATTGATAAAATGCTAGTTATTGAACTCTTACTAGTCTTAGTCTTCAAAAGAAAATTCAACGCGGGGCCAGAACTGTCGTGCACACATGCCCAAAGGAACTGAAATGGCGGTTGTGGCGAGTAGCACACTAGCATTGTCAAGACCACACTGTACAGACATGTGCGATCTTTTTTCTGTGTAGGGTGTATTACGGTAAATTTCAAGTTAGTGAGGAGGTGTGTGTATAGCAAGATTAGTGTGTGATCCTCTTTACGCCCCCGTTGTGTGTTTCGCGTAATGACTTTCCAGCATACAGTGGCGTAACTAGGGGGGGGGGGGGCACGGGGACCCCCCAACTGCAGTCCGTGCCCCCCGGGTGCCCCCCCCCCCCCCATTTGAAATCTGGACTTTTGAGATTAAAAATTAATTACCAGAATAAAATGTTACATTTTATAAGCATTATTTCGTAGTAATTTCAATGTGTATAGAACAATTTTGAATCATTTATACACATAATGTATTTTGTTTTACGTCAACACCTCAGAAAACACTGGAAAGGAGCTTGTTTAGGAAAAATACAACCGGGAACTACAGTTTCAATTGGCCAAAGTGCCCCCCTAGGAAAAATGGTGCACCCCCTTGTGCCCCCCTAAAATTTTACCCTAGTTACGGCGCTGCCAGCATACTTGAGTTACCAGACTTATTTTTGTCTGTCTGAAGGGACATCCTCGCTTATTATCAGCCACTTCGGCAAATAAAATAAAATTTTAGCTTCAACCAGTTCTTTATTCTTGATGTCAGGAATGAAAAACTGAAAAAACTAGTATGGGTAGTGTTACTGAGAGAGGGGATGACAACCTTATTTTAAATCACCCATGAAAGTTGGGCTAGAGTCCAAACTTGCCCAATTTTATCTTGTAGGGCGAAGATAATCACAACTACCTCTGTTGACTGACTGTAACTCGCCCATAAAACTAATAACCGGTGCAAGCAGCATGAATTTAAGCCCTTACATCTGAGCGTGAACACTAAGCACTAAATCGTGCATTAAAAATAATGAAGAGTGTGGTATTGCCGTCATCTGGCTCTGTAATTGGTCAAGAGTGTGCTAGGTCAAGGGTTAATTCATTACCCACCAAGGGGCATGCATTAAAACTCTGCCTGTAGTGCTGTGGAACGGTTTCTACACTGCATCTAGACTGTCTGTGGAAAGGGTTGCAGGAGATTAATTGAATTAACTAAAGAATTAGTTTGTCAGATGGCTTCAGATCTGTTGCAAATGGTGTGTTTGTTTTAACCACTTTCCAGTAACTGGATCATAACTGCCTTCTTCCCTTCTTCTTGTCTTCTTCCCATGATCAGTGGGAAAAATCTGAGTTTACAAACAAGCGTCATGTCAGCTTGACAAATTGCTATAGCTTTACATTTTTGTGAGAGGAAATATCCTACCAAACCCAGTATACTGTACGTGTAGCTCTATGGTCCTACAAGTACAAGTATTATGGTATTTCGACTCTTCCCCACCCCCCTACCTCCCCATTCAGGGCTCGAATTTGACACTGGACCGCGTGCCCGAGGCCAGTGATTTTAGCATCGGCCCAGTAAACTCATAAACAGACAAGTCCGATGGTCTTGTGTTCTTCAGTTGAATAATAATACCTCACTGTGTATCTTTGACAAAAAGAAATACGAGAAATGATGTTCAAATCGTTGACTTGAATCTGATCAATATCTTCCAATTCTGTTAAGTATCAAAATATTATTACCCACAAGACAAATGAGACAAATCTTCTCTTATAAAAACAGTTTCCATTTTACACTTTGTAGAAAACTCTTTCTCATTAAGATTCTTGTCTTGTAAAATAAATTCTGGTCTGGTAAACATTTTGAGCTACAAGCCCTGCACTGCAGTCTTGTGGAATTTTACCCCAAATTCGTGCCCTGCCATTGCCTGGAGCTTGCTTTGTTCTGCCTCTATGCTCTGATCATGTAGAGGGCTTGGGGGGTGGGGGGGGGAAGTCAGGGGTGATAAATTCAACAGCAAGTTTTTTTTTATTCAGTTACTACAAGTGCTATAAAAGAGGAGAGACTGTTTTGATCAATGAAAACTAGAGCACATTCTCTGGAGGGGGTTAATGGTATATCGGCATGGGCTGGTAATGTTGTTGGACTGTCCTCCATGATTAGTCCAAGGCGCAATTGCAGACAACTGAGAGAAAGGCCAGAGGATCAAGCTGCAATGCAGGTATGACTATGACTGCTGTGTATAGGCTGAGCAATTTACAAATGCCCAGTGATGCAGGAAAACAGGCTAAATTTGCTTTAAAAAAATTAAAAAAATTTATTTTCGTGACAGACTCACAGTCCCACACCTGGCACGACGGCGACATTATGGGGTTCACTTCTTGAATTGTTCTTATTTTCCCACCTTACCCACAGACCTTCAGTGCGGATCACATGGTTGCTTTTTCTCCCAGTGTGTGCACACAAAGTGACCACTCGAGGACCTCACATTTTCAGTCAACCTTTCAATATTAGACCCCCCTCCACAAGGAAAAAAAATAACTTGTTCAAGACATTGTTTGGATTTCTACCCAATCTCGGCTTTAAGCCAAGTGGTTCTGCATTCATTTTTCCAGTCTCCTGTCTCCCACCCCAACAAAAGAAATAAACAAATTTAGAAAGAGTGGATCCTGTGCTATTTTTAATGTGAAGAAAAATTCACTACATTTTCACTCAATAGATTCTCACACCATACTTTTCAATTGTCATAGTGTCAACATGTAAATGTAGAGCACACATCATAAAGTAAAATCAAATTATGAAAAAGTGTTGCAGACTCATTTAATCTTATAAATAAAAGTTCAAAATTGCTCTACTGCAAGCATTTTAAAAAGAAAAATGGCATTTGACATTACATGACATTTTTTACTAGACTGTGTTTCTTACTATACCGACAATGTGTGACTTTGAAAAATCTGTATGCAATGAGATTGTGTAATAATCCAAAACAGTTTAAGTCTACACATAGAAGGCAATGGAGACAGTAGGCAATGTAGAACAGTTTGCTGGTTATGTGGCACCATAGTCCTACATGTGTGTACGTACTGTATATGATGACACTATCAGTTTCCACCTCCATCCCCCACCTCCCAATATGGCTCTAAGCCTTTTTGACATGGGCAGATTTGCTTTTTTGCACTATATGCAATGAAGTCAAAATGCCAAAATGGTAAAAGTTTCACCCTAAGCTTTCAGGAATTCACAGCATAATGTCTTCTAAAACTTTTAGGGCTTATTATATTTGTTGATTCGATAAGTATGCTAAGATTGAGTTTCCTGGTCACTACAGAGTGACCATGAAATGAAACCATGGCCCAACACTGCAGGGGGTGGGCTTGGGGTCTGAAGGTCCAATCATAGAGAAACAATTAACTGGACTATTGCATTGACCAGGTTACATTTATGTGGTGTGTGCTATGTGCCAGTCAGTTTTGTAAGACAATGTAAAACTACTCTGAAATGAACAGGTCTATGTACATGAACTGTAGCTGTGTATAGGAGGATCTGTTTTGCACCGCATTCTTAGTTTGTAGCTATGCCTAATGCCTGTAGTGCTATGGCTTTTTAAAACTTCAAGTCTGGTGTTTAGCAAACTGAAAAGTTCGTCTGAAATGCTGTCCTAAAAAACATATTAACACAAGTGTTTGCCCTCAACTTTGTCAGTGACTAGCCAGCCTTTTCTCCAAGTCCTTATGTATCTTACTTTTAACATTAGTCATTTGTATGGGACTTTAAGACAAAACCATACTCCAATCTATGCAGTGGATAGTACATACTGTACATGTTCATACTGTACATGAAGCGGTGATTTTCATGTAAATAATAAGCTAGCCAGCCGCAGCCCTCTTGGGACAGAATTTTGACTTACAGACTAGGCAATTTGGCTAGCACATTACCCAATTCTTCTGATATCGTCTTCTCCTACATGTATTGTCACATGTGATAAGCACTGGTTGTTTGGGCCTGAGGACCCAGCTCCTTTGAATTCCTTCACTTTGGCAATTGGATTTAGAAGGAATTGGAACTGTAAGAATAAACAACCATTTGTGACCAGCATGTTTGGCTACTCAAGTGTGGCGCATGCTTTCTTGTTACTAGAAAGCCACTGTTCAAAGACCAATTTTACAAACTCTGTTTGGCCTATCATCCTGAAAACTTCATGTGAGAGCAAAAGAATGAACAGAAAAATTCTTACTTATTGATTTCCCTTTTCGGTCAATAAATGTCCAAGTTCTTGGTCTTTCTTTCCCAAGTGCGATCTATTAACTCAACATTTTGTGTACACAAACCAAACATCCATGTAAACCTCTGAAGGCATTTGGGGATCTCTGTACTCCATTTTGAAAGGGTTGCAACCCATACCGCCATTGGAAAGATCAAATCGCTTCTCTTTCTATTTTCTAACTATTGTAAATTTGGCTATGGATGGTAAACACCGACAAAACTACCGCTTTTTTATAGATTTGATATAGGCCCTAGGCCCTAATAAAAAAACATTTTGTTCGGGCGTAGAGAGTATTTTCGTGTGGAATCTTTTGATCTCAACCAAAGTCCGATAGTCGCCTATTATTGTTTTCCCCATGATTTTTCAAAAGTGGTTTTTTTTTCTGGACCAACAATTTTACAAGTGTGGCTGAAGCATCCAGAACTGAAACCAGGTCCTTGGAATGAATTTTATTTGTTGTTTATGTTGGAAAAACTTGTACTCTGCATTCTGGAGCATTTAAAAAAAAAATCTTCAATTGTTATGATTTTTTTGTGAATTTGATCTTTTAATATAAAAAAAAATATGTAATTAAGTAAGATAAATAAACTTATATTTATTTATTGTATGGGCCATATGGACCATTATATGGACCCAAAGTTCCTGTGTATTGGGCTGATTGTACTGTACTAGCTTGTGCCTGGGGATAACTAGTATAGGGGATGAAACTCCATGCCTGTGCTGAGGAAGAAGAGGGGGTGGGGGGTACATGTATGAGTGCAGTTATCAAAAGCTGCCATACAATGTAGGAAAGGGTTCCGTTGGAAAATCCTATAAGTCTGAATTGCATGTGGGTATCCTTATGATGCAGTTCAACCAACTGCTCAAGGTCTCCCTGGCCTACATGCATCAAGGCCTGACCTCCTATAGACCTTTATCATGGTGAGGCCATCTTGATTTTCTCCCATTCAAACCAATGTAACCAAACCGAGGCTGGAAGGGCAAATAGTCTGGTTCCTTTTTGTACAATGAATATTAGCATATATTACTGTTATTGGATATAGGGAACATGACCAAGATGGTTGCAGCATGATTAAGGTCTATTCTGGAGTCTGGTAAAAACCAAGGGATGGTCTTTTACAAGATTTTGGGTATACATGTTTAAAGCATACAAACAGGTGGTCAACTTGATTTGTTCCACTCGGTACCATTCCAAGAAGAACCCATTGTTTGACTGTAGAAGATTCATGTCCTGGTCCTTGTTAATTTAAAGGCTATATAATCACTCTTATCACTGTCTAGATTTTCCAAATCTGCTCTGCAAATGTACAGATTGATTTCAGGCAAGACTATACTATTTATAAATAGTTAAGTCAGGCTGATAGCTTATCTGCCTCAGCTATGTGCATTGTGTTGCTTTTAAAGGGAAATTGAGCTTGATGCGTGTGTACATTATTTAACTTCCTACATTTATGTAACTTGAAATGGTTCTCGAGGGTCCTTGCTCTTTGGTTGGGTAATGTACTTTAATGTATTTCGTTTTCACATCAACCAGAAAACTGCTGTCTACATCATACATTGTATTAAAACTAAAAGTAGGCCATTATACATGTACTTCATTGGCTTTTGGAAGACATAATCCTCAGTTTTCAGTATACAAATATTGACTGCTTCAAGTGCTATGGTTCCACTCCCGAAATGATCCCCTGGGCGTTAATTTTTCCCCGAGGCAAAGCCGAGGAAAAAGAGAATGGTAGAAACAGTCAGCAAGTAAAAGCAGTCAACAATTTGTTTATAACACCCATAAACCTAGACGCGTACATGTACATGCAGGGCTCGATTTAGACACTAGCCGGGGCGGGCGTACAAACACTAGTCAAGAGTGCCGTGGGCTAGTCAAACTTGCTTCTGGGTGAGCCTGGCCAGGCTAGTAAAAACTGAGTCAGATGACTCCTCTTTCTAAATGTACCCTGTCAGTTTTCTATGTGGTGTAAATGGTCTGGCCAGTAAAAATTTGTGAGGGCTAGTCAAAACTATATATTACTAGCCCGGTGGTCTAGTCAGGACAAAAAGTTAGCGCAAGCCCTGACACATGTGCATGTAGGTAGAAACAGTCAACAGTCTACATGTAGGTAGAAACAGTTCCGACAGCCAAAAATTATCGCTGCTACGTAGCAGCGAAGTCCGCTGCAAAGTTAGCTACTCATTGTGAACATACCCGCACACAACTATTTGTTTTATAACTCCCACTAACCTAGACGTCTACGTACATGAAGGCGCCAAGAAGTTACCATTGCTATGGGTATATTACACTGGTTGCTAAGGGTATAGTATATATTGGTTGCTATGGGTATAGTTTATATTGGTTGCTATGGGTATAGTGCGTTAAGCTCGAGTGGCTTTTCCAGTAAAAAAAAGACATAGGGCCTATCATGTAACATGTTCTAAACCAATCACAGGTGTTGGGCCTATAATATACACTGTACCATCCAGGCTAGCGCTAATCCAGGCATTCCAATTTTAGTGAAAACACTGAAAAAATTCTAATGTTTTGGCATGATTTTGTGCCTGGTCAGTGTTGGTGTACATTGTATGTACTTACTTTGATTGCAACCATTTAAGTTAGCAATGGTAGGGGTATGTCTTCAAATGCTGTTCTCTCAACTTTTTCAGCACTTCAGAAAGGAATATTTCTCTGGAGGATTGTGTAATGGTACTGGTATTAATTTTTTAACAATCATGAGCTCTGAAGTTAATGCTGGTGTGCATATTATAGGACATTCAGAAGCTACGTGTAACCATAATGTGACTTGTCAAATTTCAAAACTTGCAGACAATGCAAGACTTTGGAATGCTAGGCGGCAGGCAGATGGGCAGACACACCAGGTAAATTTCCATGTTTACATAATTCTGAGCATGTTCACATGCGCACAGTATGATTGATTTACCTGCTGCCGCCTCAAGGCACCCCCAAACTTCTCTCTTTGTACAGTGTGTAATCGGTAGAAGTTATACAGACTGTGCAGTGCTTGTCCAAGCATTAAAGACATATTGGGGATCCTTGAAAGTTGCTTGTCTTTCTGTAAGGGTGTCCCAGGAGTGCTATAAAAACAAACTTGAAACTTTGGTAAGGAACAAGAAGGTGCTGTTATGAAATGTCTCACCTGTTGATGAAAAGTTGTTCCCCCCCCCCATCCTCCTAGACCCTCCTCCTACTAAGTTGTTATCAAGTTGTTTCTTCACTTGTACTTCAACTTGTATGTTATGTTTCTACAAAATTGCATCAGTCCATAGAAAGCCTACACTTAACCAAAGAACATAGAGTGCCGAAGGCGCAAAGATGGGGAAACTGAAGCTTTACATTATCTATTGTTGGATCGTGAAATAGAAATGTGAAATACGTACATGAGAAAACAAACCTGTGACAGTTTGGGCTCAATTCGTCATTTGAGTCGGGAGAAAATAGTGAAAAACTGTGCACACTTTGCAGCATTGTCCTTAATTTTGATTGTTACATCCGAAATCAAAATTATGGGTCTTCAAATTCTATTTACTCGGCTTTTTTACAGTATTTCAGACAGAAATATTTCTATGGAAGAATGGCACTGGTATGAACTTCACAATCATTGAGCTTAAGACTGATACTAACTTAAAATTTGTTTGATGAATACCAATCCTGTGAAGGAAAATAGCTACATTTTGTAAGTATTGCTATAGAGCTACCTCCATGTACAAACCCTTCTGATCACAACAGAGAGTTTTGCTGAGCCAGGAGTAAGCTGTTGTGCAACAGCTGACTCCTGCCACCCTCATCCTGTAGAAGATTCACCCCCCCCCCCCCCCCTGGTTAGACTGGTACTGGCCAGCTTCCACTCCCTGTTGTGTAACACATCTTGTGTAACATCATCCTAATGTTAATTGTTATATTATGTGTAAATACAGGCATGGTTCAAATTCTGAAACCCTTTCAGGCATGCTGGGTACCATCTAATGCCAACCACTGCCAACCACTGGGCACTGGAGATAAACAAACAATAAAAGAACAGGTCTGGGATTGACCCATGGCACCCACAGCAGTTGCCGTGGTGCCCTGTGCAAAGTTCCAATACAAATTTACTTTTTCCTCATAGAAGTGCCCCTTACCAGAGGAAAGTTGCCGTGCCCCTTCAAGAGCGAAGTTCAAGTCCTGAGAAATAGAAGAGTAGTAACTGTGGAATAACTGTTGCCCTTTTTTTATGAAAGAAATAAAGAGAGAAAAAAAAATCTAAAATCTAAAGGTAGACTACAGGATTGGAATTCATCAAAAAACAATTTTATTAGTATCAGTCTGAAAGATAACTGGTTAGGAATTTCATACCTGGTACCAATCTTCCTTAGTAATATTTCCGTCCGAAAACTAAGGACAATGTGTTTACATGCTGAAAAGTGTGCACGGTTTTTCACTATTTTCTCCTGACTCGGATGACGGATTGAGCCAAAATTTCTCATATAATAGTTATATATTTGTATCTGCTTGCTCTTCTGCAGTTTGACTTGTAATGATGAAAAATCACCTTATCCACTTGAGATAAACTTTTTTTTTTGCTGCGACATTGGCATGCCATGCAATCCCACTTAAAAACAGCATCAAGTGATCTATCTTTCTACTGAAAGAGAATGACACTGACTTGATCTACATTATGAAACTTCTGTTTGGAATTTTTGACCATGGATTATTTTATTTTTTTGACACACTTGATTAATGATAAAAAAAGTGCATTAGTGATTTATACTGAAATTTAGATTTTGTACAAACTGTTTGGTGTCACTATCGACGGAAAACTTTATTCTCAACATGTTGGAGCCTGATGATAGCACAGTGTGTGGATTTCAAAACAGAGGTATGGTAAACGGGAATCAAAATTGGTGGTTGAAAACAGTTGTCAATCAGAAACGGGTGACGGCACGATATATACTGGGAGGGTCCAATTTCATAAAGCTGTTGAGCACGAAAATGTGCTTAGCACAGAAAAGTTTTGCTTATCAGAAACTGGTTACCGGCCAAAAAACTGTGTCATGTACACTGCATGCGGCCGGTACCTTGGAAATTATTGTTTAGCAAATAAATGTGACCAATGTGCTGGGAAGCAGAATTGGTGTGGCAGTCGGAGCTTATGTGTGTGTCTAGCAGTGCCTAATGGGAAAGGCCCCTGGTGTTCAAAGCTATCCATCTTTGATAATGGAATTTTACACAAAATCGTGATTGGGACATGAACAATTATGAGCATCTGACTGAGCACAATAGACCGACTGCGCGACCGATGTTTACATGTCATCACGTGACCTATTGTGGGTCATAGTAGTTTGAGCTGATGGCAAACTACGTGTAAATACGGCTTGACCGACAGAGTCACACCAAAAAACGACTTTTGGTAATAATAACACAGTTACTAGGCCATTTTATTAAAGAAATCACATTACTGTTTCATAAAGTACCAGTATTCTACTACAAAAGAGGTTTATTTTGAGTTTTGCACAATCGGTGTCGGATGACTATGTAGCCACCTGCCTGTTATTTTGTTTGTAATGTAGGCCTAAATAACTGTAAAAAAGGGTAAAGAGCGTTGGAAAAGTGAGCATTAATACCTAGCCTTGCAAAATTTCAAATAGGCAAAGGAATCACACAGTTTTGGAAAGCAATTTCTTTGGATGATTTAAGCTTCAAAACTTCGAAATTTTTCGGGTTGAAAAGTGTGTGATTGCGATCATCTTGCCTAAACGATCCATCGTGCACTAGTACACTAGTACACATCGTGCACATTTCTAAATACGTTACTTGTAGAATTTCCAAGACTTGCTGGAACTGTCCTTACTGGCTTTATTCAGCCACTCGAAGGTCTCTGGTACAAACTCTGGAATATTTTTCACAGATTTCGAGCAAGAAAGCCTCGATCAAATAAACTAAATGCAACAATCATCGTGTACTGTACCGCACTTTCCTATGGAGGACACCGTGTTTACATTTAATTTAATACCAACAAGAGGTCACGTGACGCGGGTCGCGCTATCGTTCTGTTGAAGTTAAGCCCAAAGTATGCTGTTCCCTGTCTTGGATTGAACATGTTGAAACTTGTTAGTATGTACAGCTGTGCTGTGTACAAACTTTTCTGTAGTTTATGAATTTTTTTGTGTGCAATATGTAGGCCTATATGTACATCACAATACGTGCCCCAAAACATCAATGGGTATGTCCCTTGAGGAAGTTGAGACCAATATAGATGTATTTAAGTGGTCGAGTAAAGTAATTTATTTTATTTTTTTATAGACAAAGAATCTGTTTTTATAGAAGTTGTTAAAATGCCAGACTACACCATGGAGGAAGGACAGACAATTCTGTGCAATACACATGCCGTCTCAACTCAGCTGGCCTATTCGAATTTGAACGAATTCACTGAATTCCCTTGCTTTATTTCTAGGTTTTTTTCCTCATTCAAGGAATGAAAAAAAAAAAAAATAATGCAAGAAAAATTTAGATTATCAGTTTTTTGCCTTGACCAACCTACCCTCATTTTCCCTCGACACATTGAAACAAATAATTCTGAATGACCCCCCTCCCCCAAAGTGTTCACAGTACAAAAGTAAAACATTGATAAATTTTCTTGGTCTGAAAGTGAACCTTCTTTTTTGTAAGGGTAAATCGGTTCTTTGGTAAGGGGCACCAAGGCAATGGTTAGGGTACTTACGGTCCATGGAGGCAATTGCCTTTACAGCCTCCATAAAGTATTAGCCCCAAGTTGGATAAGATACAGTAATTTTGTTAGAGTGACCTTCTTTTAGTGCAACCAGTATTGACTTTTTGCCTTACACAAACCCTATCAATAGAGTGTTGTTTTCCACTAGCATGTGCTCATGTCCAGCCAAGCAATTTTGCCAAAATTTTGTTGAATGTTTTACCATGGAGAGAAGACCCATGGGGAGGGAGGACGTTTGGAAGAAGAACCAATACCAGTATTGAAGGTTTATTATTGATTACAAAAGGAGGTTGTGATCAGGCCCCCAAAAAATTATGTGGCCCCTTAACCTGCACCATCACTCTGAAGAGTTGAGGAACCCTACATCTAACCTTTGACCTTAAGGGGCTTGAGTCCATTATAGGGTGGCTCTTAGCATAGTACACATGTATTGCTCAAGGGCAAACATTGATCTGAAAAGACGAACAATAAAGATGAAGATTTGGCCTTGCTCTATTATGACTGTACCTCTGGTTTTATAGCTCTGTGCAAATACAAAATGATCCATGCACCATTGAGTTTTGCATAAGTGAGAGGTGGAAAACAAAATGTGATAAACAGCAGGTATGCAAGTAATGTTGCTCTGGCACTATGCAGGGAGGAAGAACTTGCTAATTACTTATTCCTGACTGGTGGCCAGAGTCATCCACCTGTTGTTATACAACTCCATGATCCAAGCAGATAAATAAACAAGGGCTCACCATGGAGGCTGAATGTGGTGTGCACTGCCAATAGCTTGGGTTTTGGTGGATCATGGAGGAAGTCCCAGAGCATGGTTCGTTGAGCGAAGAGTAAACTCTCTATAGAACTGTAGGCCTATGGACTGCATTCTCTATCTGTGATAATTAGGACGGACTCATCACTTATTCATTTCAATTTAGAGATAATATATATTCTATACAATTTTTTTATTACATAAAAAGTAAGGGATGAGAAACATCTGACCGTAATCTGAATTGAGACCTTTTTTGCTGTTACATCCCAAAAAAGCCCGGTCCTGATTGGGTGAAGTCCGTTGTGCCAATGTTTTGTAATGGCCTCCAAGTAGCAATATGTGTAGTTACTAAGTACATGTAAATAAAGCATGTCCTTTGTGGCTGGTCCTCTTATCATGTTACATGTTGGAAGCAATCAGTCTTTATTGGTTACCGGTTGTAAAATGATATTTAACAGTTTGTTAAGTGCAGGTTGTTTAAAAGAAAAAGTAATAAAAAGTTGA
Organism: Marthasterias glacialis; assembly: GCA_911728455.2. Classification (NCBI taxonomy): domain Eukaryota; kingdom Metazoa; phylum Echinodermata; class Asteroidea; order Forcipulatida; family Asteriidae; genus Marthasterias; species Marthasterias glacialis. The sequence goes on from OU452229.1 coordinate 13,944,959, forward strand.
ACATGTTATTTTTATTATGGATATTCAGTTAAGGGAGTTAAATAATTTAGTTTCTTAACCTTACTACTGTCTGACCAATCAGTATCTCCCATTGTTCTCAAATTTGCTCAAAAGAGAACAAGAAATCCAGTGCTTTCTATGAGAATCTTTGTTGTCTTTGCTTTGTTCAGTCAGGGTGTCATTGTGACAACGATGTTCTCAAAAACAAATTATTCCGGCATTTTCAAAAAGTGAATCCTGCCCAGAGGCATGGCTCAGATTTTTTAATCCCGAAGAGAACTGGTTAACAGTGGTCCGCTGGCCAAATGCTAGTTCAACCACCTGAGGACTGGTCAAAATTCTCTCCAAGCTGTCTGGCTAGTGTTGAAAAGCATCCGTATTTAATATCAAATATCTAGACTATAGTCAGGGTTCGCTAGGTTTGCCCTTAACTTTTTCAGAGACTTATACCTCGCAGGACCAGCCAGCCTGTCATTTCATTTAACTAGTCCACCAGGTTTTTCATTGGTCCTAGTTATTTTGAGGTTTCCTTTCATTTCAACGGTGTCGCTTGTGTGGGACATTTGTATGAGACATTTGTATGGGACATTTGTGTGGATCATTTTGAGCTGGCAGTTGTTTACACATAACTTTGGGTAGGAATGAACTAGCCAGCAGGACCACTTAAACAGAATTTCTGACTGGTCCTTGGAAGTTATACACGTAGCTGGCATTTGGGTGGCGGACCACTGCTAAGGGAGAACGCTAGAAAAAAAAACGGGGACTACCCAAGCCGGATGACTTCATTCTTGAAAGGGCAAGGCCACCAAGGCATTTTCTTCTTGACAAAGGGCACCTCTGTATGAGGAAATTGTAAATTTCTATTGAAACATTTCAAGGGCACCAAGGCAATGACAAGGGGCAACAGAGGCAATTGCCTCCGCTGCCACCGTGAAACATCAGGCCTGACTACCCAGTGAAATGAAAAGCTAACTGTTCCTGCTAGTTGGCAGAGTCTGAAAAAGGTAGCATCAAACCCTGTATCAGCCACTGGTTTTGAATACATACATGTACTCAGCAGTACACGCAGGTTTGTCGACCCGGTAAATCAAGGACTTCTTGTTCTCCTGTTAAGACATTTTGGAAAATTATTTTGTTTTTATTTTAAGCGACGTCTTCATCGGTTTTGTACTCTAAATTGAAACTTAACTGTCCTCGGGTCTGTCAAAAGAACCGGATCCCTTTTGTTAATGGCCCTGGTTTCAACTGGGGTGACAGGCTCAAACACACAATACAATACAATCTGATACGATACAAAAAGCATTTATAATGCGCCATTCCCAGAAGGCGCATGGCGCTTACAAAGGTAGCAAATGAAACAAAGCAAGTAAACAACAAAACAACAAAAAGCAAATTAATTAAACATTAATGAATAAACAAGTAAGTCTTGAGAGCCTTTTTGAAGAAATGTATTGAACCGGATTGTCTGATATAGGAAGTGTGTTCCATAGCTTGGACGCAAAAACGGTAAATGTTCTGTCGCCAGCTTGCAAGTATGTAAACACCAGCAATCAGGGACCTGCTATTGTCCCTCTTTTGTTTGTACATATGACTTTCCAGATCCAACCAGGTCCCTGGTTTGATTGTGTATACAAGCTCACCCATCTTTGTGCACACAACATGCATAAGGGAGCGATTTGAGCCCATTTGTGCCACCATAATTACAAACTTAGTTCAGCTGAATGGTTTCAAATGGTTGATCAACTGACTGGATAAGTCAGTTGTTGCCAAGAATAGGAGGGATAACGGAATCCCAAGTAAAGTGGAATGGAGGTAATATCACCAAGATATCAAGGACTGTATAGAAATCTAACAGATTAACTTGAAAAAAAAACAAAAAATTGTTAATGGCCTCCTGTTTCGACCCAAGCAGAGTCTTTCTCAAAGGCTTAAAAAAAAAAAAAAAAAGTTGAACTGTAACTCTTGACTCAAGACCAATGGCATTTGAACTTATCGGACCATGAAAAGGTCCATCAATCAGATTTGCCAAGTCACTGTGGGTTTGAATCAGGCCTTTTTCTTAACCGATGCCCTGTCGAGTTGGCCAGCACGCCCCTCAGAAAAATTGAACTGTCACTACCAACTTGGCCAGCATGCCCATTGTACTTTTTCTCTGATTTGGCCAGCAAAGGCCTGCCCCCTTTTTTCTTTAGAAGGAGGCCTGGTTTGACTGTTCCACATGTTTTCTAGATTGTCAGTTTGGTAAATAATTATTGGACAATCAAATAAAATGACTGTGACTGTGCATATTTTATCAATACTTGTAAACTCCCTCAGTCACCCCCTTTTCCCACAAACACATGAACCCTTTGATATCCATCACAATTCTTTCAGCATGGCTTCTCTTTTGGTTGCTGAACATTCAAAAAATAGGCGATACATTAAAGAGTAATCTTCAGAACTGTATATTTGTAACTTTCGTTCATTTTGAGTGATTGCTGGCTGACAGCTGGTTTTCCCGTTTCCTTTCTAACCGATTGGAAATCATAAATGCAAATAAATAGGAGAGATTGACAAATTCATTAATCCTCCAAAAATCCTTTTAAAGTTTCTTGACAAGCAGTCCATAGAACGTCATGCTGTCACGCTAAACCTCAATTTTGTTTGGTGCAATTTGTATTATTTGGGTTTTTTTAAGCCTGAAGTGCCATATATTTTTAATAGTAAATAAAATTCCTGATTTGTATTGCACTACTTGAGTGGTTGCTGATGACACCACCAAAAAAAAAACCCGGTACTGGTACTTGTTTGGCAGTCAACTATTCAACCAGATTCCACTTCATGTACTCTTAAAGCATTAATGTAAATAGACTTACACACACACTGAGTGTAGGGTACTTGATGAATCCAGCTATATGTAAGAAGGTGAACCCGTCGGATCGGGTTCAGGGATCCGCCCCCTTTGGTGCGAGCTGGAGCCCAAATTTAAAAAGTCTGACTCTGAGGTTTATGAGGTTGTTTGTGCTTGAGTGACGGCAATAAACTTATAACACAGACCCTTCAGAGGTCATATTCTGCTCCAAAGTTGCTAAACGGTGGTACAGGATGGTATTTAGAAGAGGCGTATCGGGGATATTGTGTAATGCATGCAACAGTTTTCATGACATGCATGTTTTTTTTTTAAACTGTTCTTTGGGGGTGCTCGTGAAAGGGGGGTGGGGGTGAGGATCATTGCTTTGTGTTTGGTGGTAGTGGTTTTGTTTAGCCCTCAAGAGACCATTCATTTCTGTATAATCATCGGTATAGGCCAAGACATGGCTAATCTTGTTGATTTTTTTCAACTCCATATTTTCAGGAAAATTGTCTCAAAAATTATTAAGAAACAGGATTTATATGGTTGAATGTTTTAGCCTGTGTAGATTCTTTGTTAACATGAGAGACATTGGAAAGTGTCAATTCAGGACATTTCTTTGTCTTTAACCCCCTTGTTTAGGTTGAAGTAGGTCAAGTCTTGTGGCCGTTTGAGGCCACTATGGCCATTTTGGTACAAGCCCCACAAAGCCACTAACTCCTAAAGGGTTAATTCAACGTTTGAATTGCTGCTCTTGTCTACTTTTATTTGTTTGATCATAAATCAGCCTAGTCCTTACTCAATGGTTTGATCTTGTGGTATAAAAAGTACCAAATGGCCAGGGCCCAATTTCATAGAGCTGTTTAAGCACAAAAAGTAGCTAAGCAAAACAAAATTATGCTTACCAGAATAAGGTTACCAGCCAAATTACAATGTTACAAAGTACCAATATTTTCATTGGTATTGGAAATGGATTTGATGCCATAGTATGACTGATGATGGGTGGATTTCACAAAACTAGTCCTAACTTATGACTAGTCCTATAAGTTAGGACTAGTTACTCGTCCTACAAGTTAAGACTAGTTACTCGTCCTATAAGTTAGGACTAGTTACTCGTCTTATAAGTTAGGACTAGTTACTCGTCCTATAAGTTAGGACTAGTTACTCGTCCTATAAGTTAGGACTAGTTACTCGTCCTATAAGTTAGGACTAGTTACTCGTCCTATAAGTTAGGACTAGTTACTCGTCCTATAAGTTAGGACTAGTTACTCGTCCTATAAGTCAGGACTAGTTACTCGTCCTATAAGTTAGGACTAGTTACTCGTCCTATAAGTTAGGACTAGTTACTCGTCCTATAAGTTAGGACTAGTTACTCGTCCTATAAGTTAGGACTAGTTACTCGTCCTATAAGTTAGGACTAGTTACTCATCCTATAAGTCAGGACTAGTTACTCGTCCTATAAGTTAGGACTAGTTACTCGTCCTATAAGTTAGGACTAGTTACTCGTCCTATAAGTTAGGACTAGTTACTCGTCCTATAAGTTAGGACTAGTTACTCCTCCTAACTCGAGATAAGACTAGTCCTAGCGTTTTGTGAAATCCACACCCAGGCAGGCAGTGGTTTTCATGCAGCTAAAGAAATGTATTAAGCCAGCTGTAATAGCCTACAACTAGGACAGAATTTGTGGTGGCCCTCAGATGTTTTAACTGTTATAGTGTTAAATGAATGAGAGAGCTGTGATAGTAACACAAATCTGCATTCAGCTCTTCTGAGCCTGCTGTATGCACAGGTCAGGGTCAAAGTTTATATTAGATGTACTGTCAAGGTGAAGTTTTTCCAGGAACAGTATTGGCAACAATGTATGTATGTACTATTGTTTGGGAGGCTCTGTTTGGTCTACCAGCTTCAGCTGTGTACATTCCACAACAACTGCTTTTATTTGAAGAAGCACTACAAGAAGATTTATGTCTCATTTGTCTTGTGGGTAATACCGTCATACTTCACAGAAATTGAAAGATATTTTTTGGACCCAAAGTCAACATTTGAACATAATTGAAAAAGATGAGACGAAATATTATTGTTGTCCCAAAACACAGAACCTCCGGACTTGTCCAGTTTACTGGCCCGATGCTAAAAACACTGGCCTCGGGCCTGTGGTCCAGTGTAAATTTTAAGCCCTGTACACGATGTCCAGCCACCTGTCATTTTTAACCAGTGCCCAATTTCATGAAGCTGCTTAAGCAGACAGCAATGCTGAACAGTGTTCTGCTATAAGCAACAAATAAGCAGGAAACGGTTTTTCAAACAGTGCATTTGCCATGTTGTTTTGGCTGGTAATCTTTTTCTGGTAAGCACATTTGTTTTGTGCTTAGTTCATTTTTCTGCTGTGAAATTGAAGCCAGATGATGATCAGAACCTTCTATAGGCCTAATATGTATTTTACTGGCTTAATAGTGATGTTTAATCATTTTAACAATGACGGCATTATGATAAATGTAATACAATGTGGGCTGATAAATGCGAGGGGGGGGGGGGAGAGGAAGAACAGGATCAGATACAAACAGGAAGGTAATCAAGGTATTCCTCCCATCTCATCGTGACCAAACCGAGGCTAGAAGGGAAAAAAGTCAGGGCCCAATTTCATGGTACTGCATAAAGTGCTTTACAGGGTGCCATGAGCTCATAACTCCATGGTAAGCTGTGCCTGGAAATTGGGCCTAGCTCTGTAAAAGGTTAGGAAACTTCAGTTTTGGAGGTGGAATTGAAATATTTGATGGGTGGGTGGAACACATGGTTTTGCCATTATATGGTAACAACAAGTTGACCTTACTGTTTCTGACCCTGAATCCAAGTTGTGAAGTACTTTGGTGGTGCATCAAGCAAGGACAGCACTACACATGTTGAGTATGTAACCACAGAGCTACATATGAGATGTAACTTACATATCAGTACATGGGGGGGGGGGGGTTGGCGTTTACAGACCTGTCTCTAACAGTACTGTCCCCTTCCACCAATAAACACAGTCAGGGCTCACCCTTAGCACTAGCCCGGCATATATTGTCTAGCAACACCACTTTTCAACTTGCCCTGTGGGCTACTGAAAACTGTGCAACTTACTTGTATATAATGCTCATACTTCTTCCTTTTCAGATGTGAATAATACATTTTAGAAATGTGTTAATTTATTTTTGAGTGTGTGAATGTAACTTCATTTGACCGTCAAACTGGTTGTGATCGCTACCATTAGTATCAGGAAGATACATGTATGACAATACATGTTTAAAATTTGGGCATCAAAAACTTCCATGGGGCGAGTAAAATGCACAGTTTACTAGCCCCTTGGGCTACTTTACAAAAAGCTTAAGCTCAAGGCCTGACAGTCTTGATCTGTGTGTTCATGTACATGTATTTTATGTTTTTTAGATTTTGAATGCACTCTTTGGATAAGTTGCAGCTCCAGGAGCATGCATAATTGTTCATTGTTGGTTGACTTGGTTGTGTTTTTTTGTGTGCGTATTTCGTATTCCTAATTCATGTGCAGTTTGACTTCTTGTCATTTTATTTTTATGCTAGTTTTTAAATCTATGTGGTTTTTTTTTTCTGATCGTAATCCAAATAATTGTTTTCCTTCTTTGTTTTTATTTTTAGTGTATCGTAGTTTAATGTACATGTATATTTATAATATAGAGGACTACAATGCTATTAAGCCATCGTTAGCTTTTTTGTGTTATCATGAACAATGCCTAGGATTCACATTGTCTTTTTTATTATTGTATTTTCTTGTATGTACAATGTACTGTTCTATTTATTGTTCTATGTTGCATGTCCGTGGAGATTGTCAATCAAATAAAAAATAAACAAACAAACAGATGCAAAGATATATAATAGCATGAGAAAACTTCTCAAGTGTTTTTTTGCTTTTTCAGTGTACAGTTGGTCTGATTTTACATTGTTTCCTATCTAAATGGGATACAAAAATAATAAATGATTACATCCAAATGAGGGCCCTAGAGGGCCTTTGTTACTTATACTGGACTTGAGGCCAGTAATTTTCACGTTGGGACAGCAAACTCAGGACAGGACAAGTTCGGACAAGCTTTAATTCTGTTCAGTATCAAAGTATACTTAAATCCATAAGACAAATAAAATAAATCTCTCGTGCTTGTTCAAACAAGAACAGTTTTTATGTTTAACTATGCTTTTATCATTTTGATTCGGGTCTTGTAACAAATGTTATGGTAAGACTTTGAGCTACAAGCCTGCAGTCTTGTGGATTTTCCCACCAAATTCGAGCACTGCTGTTACACATTATTGACACTGGTAATCTCTGAGTAAGCAGGTCTGGTTGCTTCGTTTTTGAAAGGGAAAGGGCAGGGCACCAATGCATTTTCTCCTTGGTAAAGGGCACCTGTGTGAGGAAATTGTACATTTGTACTGGAACATTGCGAGGGCACCAATGGCAATGACCCAGGGGGCATGGGGGCAATTGTTGCCTCCGTGAAGTATCAGGCCTGAGTAGTCTCCCAGTGGCTGCCGTCGTAGTGACCAGCATCAAAAGCCCTTTTGACACGACAAAGCCAATTCCCAGGAACCAAAATCCTGGGGAACTTTTAACCCAACCGCCACCCCATGTTCGTTTCACACTTGATGCAATTTTCCTGGGGGGGGGGGGGGGGGAATTGAGCACTCAGCAACACTGGGGTTGTCTCGCTTAACCTTACTCCCTTGGAAGCAGGGGTAGCTATTTCTCAGGTGTTTGCCTGGGTTTAGTATAGTAATTCAAGTAAGAAAAGCACAACTAGAATTTTCCTAGGAAATTTGTCAAGTGTGAAAGGGGGAAAAGGGTGCAAGAGAGAAGTCCTACTCCCTTGAAAGCGGGGGTAGCTAATTCCCGGGTGTTTGCCTGGGTTAGTAATTCAAGTGTGAAAAGCACTTGACCAGCATTTTCCCAGGAAATTTGTCGAGTGTGAAAGGGGGAAAAGGGTGCCAGAGAGAGAAGCAAGTACCAGAGAGAGGCAATGCAAGCAATAAGAGTGATGAGAGCGTTTCGTCTCTCTCAGGACCAACTGAAAATATTTCTCAAACATTCAGTCAGTATTTCAGTCCACTTATCAACTCGCCATTTGACAGGAAATGTGAAGGAAGTAGTTGTGGTTCAACTGTTCCTGAAGCTATAATCGCTTAATTTATGCATTGCTTTGTTACTTCCTTCTGGTGCTAGGGGATCAGTGATTGTTAGTGTCAGTAGGCTCATGTGACACCAAGGAAGTTCAGGTGTGTCAAGTAGACAGGCTAAACATGATTAATATAAACTCACACTGCTTCAGAGTTCAGGGTGGTACAGCTGTGCCGAGGTCAAGGAACATTTGGTGAACTTTCTTTTTGTTTTAGATTTGGCAGTCTTCCCATTGCATGGTGGTTTTAAGAAGCATTTTTTCAGTGTGATTACTTTGATATCAATGAGAAATATTTATCTCCAGTTGTTCTCCACCATGCTTTTGTTCAATCACACATTATAGACCTTTCTACTTGTTCACAAACATTGACCACCATTTTGTATGGGAGGCCTTGAGTATCAAAAAAATGTTTGAAATAGCTTTGTAAAGATTTGTCCTTTTTAGTAAAAAAAAATAACCTTTTTTGTGAAGAAGAAATTTACTTTTTGTTTTGGAGAGTACATCTTATTTATCATTAATATGGGTATTAATTTGACAACATTATTGGTCAAATAATAAACTTAATTATTCTGCAGCGAAGGCCACCTGTGTTGGCAAAACATGCGGCTGTGATGTTGCAAAAGAAAGGTCTGTTCATGTTGATCACAGGTAGTATGCCTGTGATCAACATTTCTGTTTCTCAAGTTATTTAGACCAGTACATTTGCTTTCTCTTAATTCTACCTGCTTATTGCCCTTTACTTTGTCATTTAGACCAGTAATCTTGTTTTTATTTGTTTGTTTGTTTGTTTGTTTGTTTGTTTGTTTGTTTGTTTGTTTTTTTTTGTTTTTTTTTGGGGGGGGGGGTTTCTATGTGAAATCTACCATCGTTTGACCCCTGTGTTTGGGTACTATGTGCGGGAAGGCTATGCTTGGTTATAATAATTTTACGTGGAAAAGGGGTCTTGCTGCTGACCCTAGCTGCTCTTGTGGAGCAGCCCACCAGACAGCCAGTCACATTAATCAATGGATGCAGTCTCTTAAAATGTGCTGGTAACTTCAGTGAGGCCACACAGCCCACAATTTCCGTTCCTTTTTTATCTGCAACGAGTGCACGAGTTTTCGGAGCTTGACCTCTCTGTGAATACATAATGAGCATGGCGTAGTCTCTGGAATTTTGTCAGTTTCTTGGAATCAAAATAAGGTATCGTCAAAATATTAACCGATTTCTAGAGATGATCGACAGACCTTCAATCCAGTTATGAAATATAATGGTTACGATGTCAATTATTAGTACTAAAATGGAAGCAAACATTTGGTTTTAAAACGAAACATTTTGCTTCATAAAACATGGCGCCAACTAATTTCCAATGGCACCACAGCGTTATTTTGTGCTTACAGAAAGGATAATGTTATATTCTAACCAAACACTGTATTTATTGCCTTTGATTTCATTCAGCTGAGTTCTTAAAAGAATTTGACAAAAATTTGAGTGCTGTGGACTGGCTCAGTCTTTTTATGCTGATTTTGTTCAGCTATGGTGTATCGTCCAGTAATATTTTCAAAATCAAAATATTTACTCTGGTGTAGAGCAACAACCACCCGCCCCCCCTTAGCTGAGTTCTTGAAAGAATTTGACAAAACTGGAGTGCTGTGGACTGGCTCCACAACTCAGTCTTTTTATGCTGATTCTGTTTAGCTATGGTGTGTGTAGTCCATTAATATTTTCAAATTCAAAATATTTACTCTGGTGTGGAACAACACCCCCCCCTCCCTAAGGTCTTTACTTTAATGATTAGACCTTCACTCAGTGGACAAACAAGTTCCTTTCATAACTTAACTTGCATGTACAAGCAGCACTTGCGTAATTCTGTTGGGCTGAGAGACTTAAGACTGGATATGTCAAGAAATATCCCCTGATGCTAAAATGTCAACCTACATAACATACAAATCTTGCATGCATATGACTGCATTGTTGCAGAACATTATCACGAGGTGAAATCTGGACTGTTTGAAGCTGAGTTAAATGGAAAAGTCAGATTTTACCAAGTGATTATATTCTGCGACAGTGCACAAATGAAATGCATTCGATGTTTGTTTTATACAACTTACACCCTTGTCGTTTGAAATTTTATCACAATAAACACAAATGAACGCGGAAACTCGTGGAACCCACACATTGAAAATTCTATTGAAAAACTTCTAATCCACGTGGACCACTCCATGTTGACAACAACCTTGTATGCCGTGACACGACCTTGCCTCGTTTGGATGAACGGGCAGGAAAGATTTTTGGGGGAACGATGCTGCGAATTAAGAAGCGAAAAAAAAATTATTTGACATTCTATAATTATCCATAGACGATGGTCCAACATCACGGCAGTAAATACATGGCAAAATAAAGGGTGATGCGTGTTGCACTAATCTGCAGGCGTGCAACCTTTCCCCGGATCAGCTGATTTCCTCGTTTTTCACCTCACACTCATGCCATTGAAAATTGAAAAACACTGTACAAGATTGGAGTTTCCTCGTTTTTTGTTGAGTCCAAGTTGCATGCCTGAATCAAATGACAAGGATCCGTGTGTGGTATAATCCTTTGGAGCCTCAAAGTATTATTTGACAACACAGGTATGTTTTTACCACACGGGTATACAGAGTCATTTCGAATTATGAGATCAAATTACATTGTGCTTTGTAAAGGTAATAAAAACTGGGGTGCAATCTGCTGCCAACCTTGCCAGCAACATCGGAACCAAACCCAACCTCCTCCTACTGGTAAAATGTACTGGGTTATTAAAAAGTGCATTCCACACACAACATGGCTGTACCTCCCATCCGATAGACAAAGCCAGTATGATCAAGTGTCTGGCTTTAAGGACATGACCGGGACTTGAACCCACACTCTGCCAACATGAAGAGCTTGAACCCAGTGCTCTAGACCGCTCAACCACGACGCTCCACGTTTACATTTAGAGTACACAGGGCATTTTTTTGATACATGTACATGCAAAGCAGTGCAAGTCGATATGCTTCAGTGATCCATTGTAATTTTGATAGACAGTTTCTGAGCTAAAAGATCTTGCTTAAAATGATTAGTACAAATTTTTCTCTTAACCACTTTGTGCCAGGGATCTTTCTTTTTTTTCCCATACCATCCTGACAGGATGGTTTTCTTGGAATTGCCGGAATCATTTTTCTTTGAGAGTGCCACTGGCACAAAGAAACCTTGACTAAACAAAACCAAATAGGGAACAAAGATTCTCTCTGAAGCACCAGGATTTGTTGTATCTCTATCGAGAAAACATCAGATTTACCTATGTACTGGGAAATGCAAAACCTTGGCTGTGAGACACTTCCGAGGGTTGGTCCTAAGACTGTAATCAAGGCTGGAATCTCGGTTCACTCTGACTTGCCTCCATTGAGCCCAAATACAATGATTTACAATGGTGGAAGCCTCTCGATGTCTTGTAATCCTCTTTTTACAAAAAGAAAGGACAAAGATTTGGAATCAGAGATTACACAATAACCCCTGTGTAAAGGGAGAATCTCAGCATTATGTCCAGTACCATCTGTCCTCTTTGTGTGTCTGAAAGGAGACATACAAATTTCCTGTCATCTGTTTTCTGGCAGGGACAATATTGGCCTGTCAGCCGGCTTTAACTGGTTAACAGTGGTCTGCTGGCCAAGCACCAGTGTGCTGCTGTTCTTGCAAAAATTTGATAAGAAAGTTGGTGAATTGTGACAAAACATTAACAAGATTTTTATCTTCTTTTGTGTCTTTGCAGGCCCAAAATGGTAACAGATCAAGGTCACCTGATATTCCAGACGGGGGACAATCACAACATAACTTTCAAGACAGGAAGCAATGGCCGTGTGGTTGTGGGCAACCACGATCTGCTTGAAATGGCTAATAAGGTAACGTACAAATATTGAGTGGAATGAGTGGCCCAGAGTGCAGTGGGAGGAATATTATTGCCAGGTAAAACTTTAACTGCCCTCATTTTCACGAGGCAAAGCCGAGTGAAATGGAACAGTCCAAATTTCACCGAGCGATAATATTCCTCCCATTTCACAAATGAAAGCTTTATTGAATCATCTTGCTTTATTGAATTTTTTCACAATAAAAACAAAATCAAAATAGACACGGTTCATCGTCCACCCTTCACTCTGAAGATCTCCAAAACCCCTTCTATCTAAAGAATGTGGACGACTCCATGTAGACACTAACTTTGTAACACAGATGCGCTATACTTTCCCGTGCTCCACCTGCCATGATAAAAAATTCATCTTCAAGCAAACTTGATGTGCAGCTTAAAAATAGCGTATTTCGTGGAGGTAAAACAGTGCAATATGCAGGGGTTTGCACAGGTGCTCCTTTGCTTTAGCAGCGGCGCTCTACTGCTCATTTAAACAGCAAATGTGTAAAGTTACGTGGCATGGGAAGCTGTGCGGTAATCTGTAAACAACATTTTGACATTTTGACTTAATGGGAATTTCACAGAAGGTAACAGTTATTGCAGTGCCTTCAATGGATCTTGGCTAATGGAGGTTCGCCGAAATAGGGCTCAAGCAGGGTTTTACCATGATCCACAGGTAATCCCGGTCGACACAAACCTGTACCATGAACGGAATTTCTGAATAGAACAGTGTGAATGCAAAACATTCGCCAAACCCAAGGTTGGCGCTCACTCAGGCATTTAAAAAAAGGATGATTATATTCATGTTTGTCTTGAGTTGTGACCCCCCGCCCACGCTAGTCGGTTATTGTTGTAATTGTTGTTTTTTGTTGCATCGCCCCCCCCCCCCCGACCCCCCGCCAACCCCCCCCCCCCTTCAAACAATGTCATACTGCACACTCAAGTGCATACAGAGTACAGCTGTATTTTGGCTGTAAATATGAGCACTGGGTTTAAAGGCTGTGTACAATAAGTTGCAAACAACTGTCTCAGGGCTGTACTAAAAAGTGACACTACAAATCTCTTACATTTGTGCTTCTAGATGCTTGTCAAAAATAGCTGTAGTTCATGATTAAATAATTGAACACCGAAGAAAATGTAAATCTTTTGGGTTGATCCAATTTTTTAATTTTGTTATTTTTGGGGGGTCCGTACTCTTTTGATGGGATTTTTGATATTTTTTTTTATTTGTTACAAACTGCAAATGTTTGTTATGAATCAATAATCAACAAATTATTATTACAAGAACTAGTGATTAAATTCAATCACAAAGCCCATTATAAAATTCACATATCAGACCAAAATCCCCCCCCCCTAAAAAAACCCCCAAAACCCAGATCTCGCCTCCTGGAGACAAGCAGAGTACACTGTCTGGGGCGTCGCTTGAGACCAAACCAATGGCTTTTTTCAGAACCAACACTCTTCCCAAAAGATATTTACACATAGTTGTACCCGCAAGTTTACTAATAATAGTTACTTCAGATCTTGTATCATGCAGGATGTCTTCCTCATTTGTTTTATTTATTTATTTATTTTTTAAACAGTTGTATGATTTCTTGACTAACAGCCAATAAGATATATCCTTCCAGTTCCAGGCTTCAATTTCCTAGTCAGTATTACTTTGTTGGAATTGACACCCACTCCAGATATCCAGTTGTATGGACTCCTCCACTAAACAACACTATCTCCTCCCTACAAAAGAGGAGGAGTGTTTGCTGTAGATAACAGCGTTTAAAAGGCACCAACCCCAGGCCATCTAAATAAGCTTTTATCACCAGATGGGTGTACATTACACATGTTCATTACACCAAACGTTCATTGTGGCAGAGATAAAAGCTGAAGTGTTTCACAATGAAATCAGCATTGAGGTAGACTTTATTGGCAGTGCATAGTTCACCATGTTCATGTCACGGGGAACCAGGTTTGAACTTGGACTGCCAGACAAAAGACAATTTATATTCATCACCTTACACTATTCACACACGCCTCCTCACCCCTCCCCTCCCCTCTCCCCTTCCCCGCTCCCTCTCTCCCCCTACTCCCTCCCCACCCCCCTTTCCCCCTCCCCCTGCTCCTCCCCCTCCCCCTGCTCTCCCCTCCCGCTTCCCCCGCTCCTCCGCCACTCTCCCCTCCGTCCCTTCCCTCTACCAACCCCCACCTACCCCCTCTCCCCCGATTTGCTTGGATGAATATGTTCATCAGCCAACACAATCATGGTTACCTTGATTTTTTTTCTTAAAATGAATAGATTTCACAATCTCCAATGTTGTGTTTTTTAATGTAAATTTGCCACCATGGGAAGAAAGCTGTTAAGACGTTTCCCTAAAACGTTTTTTTTTTTTTTTTATCGCAAGGCCACATAATTTCTTTGGATGGGCCTTATGAACATTGAGTTATCAACTCTTAGAGACACATTATACCAAGTCCCTTAAAAAAAAGGAAAGAAGAGGGGAACCAAATTTGTCCTGATTTCTTTTTGACAGGTCGAAGAAAATATGGACGCCATTAAAGATCTGCAAAATTCAGATATCCCCAATGATGTCCAACAGCAGCTGGAGGGGATCAGAAACGATCTGGCCGCTCTTCAAACTCGAGTGAACGCTTTAGAAGGAACAAACAGCCTGGAGTCAAGGGTGAGTATTTTTATTTTGTATTTATTTTTATTTTTACGGGGGTTGGCGGTGTAGAAGAGGGGGAGGTACACCTGATCTTTTGCTCTTAAAGTAGGTTTTCTCCTCTCACTTTCTAACTAGCAGAATCTGTAGCTTGGCCTTTCATTAATCTTCCAGCTTTTTCACTGGTCCAGATTTTCAGGTTTCATTTCAAGATTGAATTTGAAGTGATGTGAATGATCTGTACGGGCATCAAAAATAGAATGTGGCTTTGTGAATCGATGAATTCAACTATGGGGACCAGGAGGTTTGGGGGCAGGGCAGGGTGGGGGGGGGGGGGGGACACTTGGACAGAAGTTTCATGGGTCTATTGCAATAGGTGTATTTGGCCATCAGACTGCTGCAAAGAGAGAACATTGCCAAGTGAATTTTATGGTAACGGCTTGCCTTTGCTGGGAACAGCGTGTATCTTTTTCCAGTTTTATTGCCAAGAACAATCGTTCACAGAATAGGTGTGGGAATCCGGATACTGCTTGTCATTGTGCTTGTGTCCTTGAGCAAGACACCAGGGGTGCCTTTATGTATTAGTTCTTGATATATTTAAAAAGGTCCCTTGGAAAAATGCCTCTGGGGGGGGGGAGGGATGGGGGAATGTAAGTTATACAAGTTTTTAGCAAGAAGTATTTGTGTCTGAAATAGAACAAGCATAAAAAAGAAAATCGTGCCTTGCTTGTGGTCTTTACAATATATATATATCAAAGTGCAAAGCATAGTGGAGAAAAATGCAAACAAGGATCAGTATGTGGCTCCGATGAAAAGCTCAAAAAATAATCTTTAGTGTTAGAAATATTTCTTCAGAATTGGGTCTGGGCGGCTGAAGTTGTTTACTTGAGTTCAGTTGCAACCATGTATTCATAGCATAATCATTATTGTTATTATTATTCTATATATATATATTTTTTTTAAAGTCTGTGGGGCAGGCCTGCGGTCGAACAGCTAAGCGACATGCTATAATCACATTATTACTTCCCCGGGAACGAGCTTTTCATAGTCAGTGGTCCGTTAAACGTGCACACTTGGTCTTCTGCCAGAGTGCATTGGAAAAAACTCAACCCTGAAATTTTAAAATACTTTGTGTTTATTGTCCAAAGTAGTGGTGGGTCGGAGGGATGGGCGAGTTAGTTTTGATTCCCGGCGCTTTGTGATACAATCTGTCTGTGGAAATGTACTCATTGCTCTTCAGGCGCACGGCACGGGTTACCTGCTTTCATTTTTAAAGTCACGCAGTGAACATATCATTATTAACTTTCTAAGATTGAAACTTATTCTGGAAAGGATGAGGCCAATGGTTTGTGAATAAGAGGGGGTGGGGGACATTCATTAGGAATGGGCACATCTGTTTTGAAGGAAATGACGTTTAGTGTGTTCTCTTGGGCTCCGTTGTCAAATTCAATGTACATGTAACTCTGGAGGAAACGATCCTTTGGCCTGAAGCCTCGATCTTCATTCTGGACAGGGGTGTGCAATTTTTCTTTGCTTTGAAAATGAAAAGTGACCACCAAAATCATGTCCACAGTTGCCCTCCATTTAACCTTCAACAAACCTTCCCTATGGTGTATTTACTACTGGAAAGTGCCCCTTACGTAAAACAAAGCAGAAAGTTGTCTAGATTCCTCAAGACTAGAACTTTAAGCCAATGAATGACACCTCTACTTAACTGTCCCTGAGGAGCACTATGGCAAAGACCAGGGGGGCATAGGCAGGCAATGACCTTTGACCTCGGAGAGGCTCAATACCTTGGACTTCGCATCACCTCATCAAGGTTACTTTAAAAAAAAAGAAGTTTTCAAGATACAGTATCTACTTTGCACTTTACCAGGGAGTCTGTTGTAATTTGAACAAAATCAGCAATTCTTTTTATTTGGAATTCAATACTTCACCTTAGAGAATTTGAATTGAATGATAGTTTGTTGGTACTTAAGTTTCTCCCCAGTCGAACTCACAACCATACCAGCTGACATTGCTCAAGACTACTTTATATATTTATGCATGGTTCAACAGAGCTGAACTATGGAACAGGGGGGCATAATAGCATGGATTGCACTTGAAAAGTCAACCAAAGTGCAGTGGGCCATTGGCACAGCAAGAATAATCACTACCTGGGCCCAGATTCCATAAAGCCTGTGAGCAGACATTTGTTGCTTACCGAGCTATCCCTAGCACATGTTTATTTCATAAACTGCTGCTACCTTAAGCAAAGCAGGAGGCACGCTAACTTGCCAGCGGTTCTTGTAAGCAGATGAGTGACTCAACAATGCAAATCCGTTGTGAACGCACACTCGTACTGTCGAACCGTCTGAATCGTTTATGAAGTACAGTTTTGCTGACGCAAGCTTTTTTTCTACTTTATTAGGCACAAACATTTTCTTACTGGTGAACAGTTTTATGAAATTTGGCCAGGTACCCACATTCGTCAAAGGCTGTTTAGCAGAGAAATCCTGCTTAGCAGTTTGTTTTGTTTGATAACAAAAGTCAAGCAGGGCACCAGTCACAACAGTGAAAAATAAGTTGAATTATTGCTGGTAATCCATTTTTTTTCTGAGCGAGCTATTTTTGTGCTAAGCATGTTTATATTCTTTAAAACTTGGCAATAACAGGCAATGTTATGAGAGCCTTGTATTTTGTTTTAGGTTATAGTTAACTAATTGGCAGTACTTTCCTGAGTTCTGTGAAAAAAATCCACAGGTCGGTCTATGTTACTTGGGTGGGATTTGAACCCACGAAGGATTGGAACCCTGAAGGATTCAAATGGCCTCTAGCTGCTGGGCCATCTTAGTTGTCTAGTTGGTTACATGTAAGACATCCGCTCTAGAATGGCAAAGGTCGCAGGCTCAAATCCCACTTGAGTAACAAGCCTGTGGATTTTTTTTTCACAGAACTCGGGAAAGTACTGAGTATACAGTGCTTAAATACTTTGATGTATGGGTTAAACATAAACAATAGCCTAACCTTGTCACAATGGTACTTTTTTCAAATGCTATGTATTAATAGTATTTTTATTTTAATTTATCAGGAAACATAATTGAATAAGAATATTGTTTTATTTTTTTATTTACCCAGTCTTATTGTTTATTTACAGGTGTCCACACTGGAGACACAAGTACAAACGCTGACAAATGTAAGATTGTATTTTGTCTATTTGTTTATTTGATGTTGTTGTGTTTTTTTTGTGTATTTTTCGCTATTGTGTTTGGTATTTAAAGAATCCTAACAAAACTCCACTGGCTCCCTGTACCAAAAAAGAGAATTGAATACAAGGGTCCCCACACTTATCTTCTAAGCACTTTTGAAAATAAAACACTCTTCTGATCTGCTGCCTCAACCCAGCTTTTAGTCTCTAAATCTCAAAATAAACACTATGGTGATCATGCCCTCTGTCTCAGTGTGGTTATAGTATTTTCAAAATGCCCTGAATGTTATTTTACAAATTTACATTGTTATTATTATTACATACCACTAGTCTTGCGGAACAATCCCTGAATATAAATCACTCAAAAAGCCTGAATGTCCTCAGATGCAAGTGCACAGGTCTTGCGCTTAAGCTTTTTGTAAAGTAGCCCAAGGGGCTACAAATGTAGTAAGATGTGCATTTTACTTGCCCCAAGGACGTTTTCGCCGCCCAAATTTTAAACATGTATTGTCATAAATGTATCTTTCTGATACTAATGGTAGCGATCACAACCAGTTTAACAATCAAATGAGGTTACACTCAAACACTCAAAAATAAATTAAACATGAAAAAGGAAGAAGTATGAGCATTATAAACAAGTAAGTTGCACAGTTTCTAGTAGCCTACAGGACAAGTTTGAGAAGCGGTGTTTACTAGCTGCCCATAACAGTTTTTACTAGACAATGTACGCCGGGCTAGTGTTAAGGGTGAGCCCTGGTGTACATTAACAAAATATCTTAAACACTACAAATAAGATTATCTTGCAAAACGGGCGAGACTTTGGCAGGCTGAAGATACTGCAAGGACTCAAAAGCAGCTCTCCATTGATGGCACAGAAACGAACAGTTCTCTGACACGGTGTACCTGAGCTGGAATGCGGGAGCAAATTCACCTCCAACAGACGGCAAAAAATATAATGGAGAAAAAACCTCACAATACTGAACTAAAGATGGAGTTCAGAAAATCTCTCTTCGGGAATAACATTTGGTTCTCAAAACTTCAATCTGTTAACACACTGCTCCACGGTCGAGTTGCATCAATCACTGGTACTAAAGCCACGATAGCTTCAAGTTCCCAATTCCATATAGTATTAAGTCCTGTCCGAATTTCTGTGACCGCCTCGAATTTAAATGATATGACTAGATTTTTTAGAAAAAAAATGACAGCTATGACTTTTACCCGATTCCAGCGATTGTTGACAATTACGTCATCTTTCAAATAAAAATCTTACAGCCCCGCCAGAAAGCTCCATTCATTCATTTAGCACAGCCCACTGGGATCTAAAGTCATACACAGGGATTGATCGACACTTTGTGGTCTCTATTGTGTGGCACGTTTTCAATCCTGTTTGGTGAGTCACTTCGGCACACGCCTCTCATTGGTAGTCCGCGCATACGTTTCGCTTACTTCCAGTTCCAAAGCTGGCATTCGTTTGTAATTTAACCCAAAAACCTCAGGGTTTTTTTTTCGTTTTTTTTTTCGGTTAGATAAATTTCTTAAAACAGAGGAGGACATTATGAAGAAGATGTAGTGTCTGGACAACACTTCTTATATACAACCACCTAGCTTTAGTTAGTCTTTTGGGTAAATCGTTGAAAAAATTGCTGGCCAAGGCATTTGGAATTGGCTTTCTGGTGATGTGCGGAGCCAGCACGTGTGAAGTGGGCGTGGTTTATGCTGTAATGGCGTCAGACTTACCGACATGATAAACCTGTATGTGTAATCAGTTTCTGCATGCCCATAACAGTCTCCCCAGTGATACTAGAATCATTCACTCTCTCAACACATTTCAAATACAACTTTAAAAAAACTTCTGTTTACTGCAAGTTTTTTAAGATTCTTGCTTAATATTGAGTGTACTCTTCATGTGTAGAGCTTTGTTACTTTTGTTGTATCTTTTCTGAGTAATGCTTTGTTAGAAAGTGCGCTTTATAAGTTTGTATTATTATTCTTGTTATTTTCCTGGTTCACAAGAGTAAAATGACATTTGTGCATAGTTTATTGTGCTTCCTGCTGGGTAAGTGGAAAACAAGAAAGTTGTTTTGACAGAGAGAAGGTGTACTAGGTACCATTACCAACAGAAAGTAACCAAAGTATAAATGTCTTTAGAATCTTGACATTTTGTCATAGCAATGGAATTTTTACTTTTGACATTATTTTGAATAGCTTCATTGAATATTTTACCCAACATGTACCTGTAGGCAGGAATTTAAAAAAAAAAAGTACTAACAGAGAGAAAAACAAGTATTCAAGCAGTTGTAGTAGTGTTCCACTTGGCAACTCGGTCAAGGATTGAGTTGTTGTTTTGCATAACAAGGGGGGCCAAGGGGTGTTTGTTGAAAATAATGGTGGAATCTACAGAAGTTGTGGAGACATGTGTACACTGTGTGTTACTAGGCTACGGTGCAATGAGAAAGAACTTTGAGTAACCAGGGGTCATTGTTCCATAGGTTTACTCTGGTAGGGGGGGTTACAAGGGTGAAGGTCATAAAGGTGAGGGTCACATGAGTGGTGGGGGGGGAGGGAGGTCAAAGGTTGATGTGCAGGTTCCAAGGGAGTAGAGTAGGGCAACTTTTCTATGTTTGGGGACAGTTTGTTTTGGTACAACGCTTGGAGCTGCTCCTACACTTGCCCTATTATGTTCTTTCAGTTATTTAAATTACATGTAGACCTTGTGCATGTGATGTCACAGACCGCTTGCAGTCATACAATACAATACGCACTGTATGCTCAAGTGTAAATGTAAACAATATTTTTGAAAAGTATAACATTTGGATGAATATTTTGAGGACAAAAAATGGACTGGAAACCAGGAAAAAGATTGTTCTTTATTAAAAATTGTTGGTCAGGTTGGCGTAGTGACCAGTTTCCACGCCTTCCACCTGTAGTACCCCAGTTTGAATCCCACCGAGGGCACTATGTGGATTGGGTTTTCAGTCCCTACCTGATTGCGTGGGTTTTTCCTGGAGTAAATCTCTGGGGTTTTCCCCCTCACATCAAAAACTGAAACTTCCTTCCTTGTCTTCTCTCCATGGTTTTCTTGGCTAGTATAGTGATCAAGTTTGCTTTTCTGGGAGAATTATTGGCTTCACAACCAGAATTAATAAATGAAAAAAAAAACAAGCAAACAAACGAACTTCAAAAGACAGCATTTTTTTATCATGTTTTTCAATCGAAAGATGCTCCAAAAATTTGGAGACATCAACTTTTTGGACAGGCATCCATTGAGGGGATTAAGTTGGCTTGATAGTACCCATGCCTACACCTCTGTGGACGCTGGTTTGAATCCCGCCTTAGACCGGAGCTTTGCATGATTGGGTTTTCAGTCCCTACCTGACTTTGTGGCTTTTCCCTATTCAGGGTTTTCCTCCAACATCTAAACCTGATTATTTCTTCATTATCTTCTTGACAGAGTTTATCTTCAGGCCTACAGGTTACAGTTACTGGTCACTATTGAGGATCCCTTGCTATCATTACCAAAAAGATTTGAAATGAATGAAAATAAATATATAAATTCAAGATTTCAGAGATTTCACTTACAAAAGTGTCTTTAATGTGGGCCTGTTGAAAGTTTTAGGTCCACAAATATGAAGGTTGCGTTACATTATCTTGTTGAAAGTTAACATTCATGAACTTTTTTTGTTATTCTTCCCAAATCAGAATCTGAACCAGAACGAATGTCAGTCAAGACCATGTCAACATGGAGGCACATGCGTCAACTTATACCAAGGTTACCAGTGTCGATGTGTACCAGGATGGACGGTATGTATAGACGATCTCACAAATAAAAACGAAACAAAGCCTGGACTTCATGCAGGCACAAAGTGTACACACCACAATGGATCATTAAACTATTTTCATCAACTTCTGAAATGAAGAAATGCGGTAATCTCACAGCGTACTGTAGGTTTTGAGGCATTGCATGGTGAGGTATGGTTGGTTTGCGGTAACACCTTGTGATTAAATCTACTTTTTGGTGTAGATTATTCTTGTAAGAACTTGTCCTGCTGTATTACTGCGGAGTAGATTTCGGAATTTGGGGCAACTTCTTTGCTTATTAAGTACTATCTTGGGGTAGGAAGGAAAACTGGTCTCCTCAGGAGACGATGACTTGAGCAGGCTAGTCAAAACGTCGAGTCCAATAATTACACACTCTGCAGCAGTGAAGTTAATCACGAGAAGTCCCCTCGATCCAATAAGCAATGCAGTTGGCCAGGCTGATTTCCCTACCTACCCCCAGGTAGTACTTATAATAAGCAGGACAGTTCTTTTCAGAGCTAAGAAGTCCCCCACCGAACTCCGAAATCTACTCCGCGGTAGTAGAATAAGTAGCAGGGAAAGTTCTTACAAGAACAATCTGCACAGCAAAGTAAATATTTCACATGGTTTCACAGCTTATTCAGCTTTCATTTGTTCAACAGTTGATTTCATCTGAATGTTACAATACAATATTAAAAATTTCCCAATCCCAACTGTGAATTGTTTAATATTGTTTAGCATTTTGGTTCCATTTCCCTGTGTTTTTTTTGTCCCATCCTTGTTGACGAATGCACACTAGACAGAATGCCCTCGCGCCATGGTGGATGCCAGAATACAATCTTGTTCAATTTGTGTAAGCTTATAGTTTTATGTTTTTATCCTCCAATCAAATGACAAAGATCTACTGGGATGTTATCGGGAAAAAAAAAAAAAATTTTTAAAGGAATGTTTTCCATTTGTGCAAGGGAGAGAGTAGTTTTTATTCCTTAAAAGGTGGAATGCTCCAATCAAATTGACTTTGCCTCGTTCAGTGGAGCATTTCATATTTCAAATCAATATGTTTTCTCACCATTGCACTTGTAAACATTCAGTACATGTATGAAGGTAAGCTCTCAAAATCATAATGGATACGTTCAAACTCATTGTATATGTCACTCAAAGCGAGCGTAAGTTAGGTCAGATGTATCCAGAACACAAAAGTGCACAGTTGAAAGAAAGTCTCGTGCAGTTCCTGGCAGCAGACAATAGACGCATAAAGCTTGAAAGCAGAAAGTGAGCAAGATCTTTTGTGTGTATGTGTGTGTGTTAAACTAGATGTTTTGAATGAAGGCACTCTTTCAAATTTTTTTTTTTTGTTCGCCTTCCCTTTACTTGGCGGCTTTGGTTCCTATAAAGTTGAGCACCTTGAAAGTATTTTTTGTTGGGGTTGGTACAGGTAGTTGTAATTGTTAGAGCGTTTGTTTTTTTTTGTTCAATTTTATATATACAGGGCCCGACGTGTACTGATGACGTCAATGAATGCAGCACCATCGCTGGCACAGAAGACGATTGTCAGAACTCAGGGACATGCGTGAATAACCAAGGAAGCTTCAGGTACTTTATGAACCCTCTCGTGACCCAATTGTTTGACCACGCAAGCGTGAAGCACACTTTCTTTACACAACAGCACGCGTGCGTCCAGAAGCTAATTTTACTAACTTTATTGTCACCCTGGAGATTTCATTTTAGAGCTAAACAAAATGTATTCACAAGTTTCTGGCTTATTACATTTCCTTTCATTTTATCAATCAACAGCCAGGTTCTAGCTCATAGGTGTTTTGGCATTTCAGATCTGTCCACTCCATGTTTATAGGATTGCATAATAGCAACCATAGTTTTTATTTTACAGATTGGATTTTTCTCTTTCCTACCACTGTAAAGGTGGGCTACGGATGGTGAACATGGACAAAACTACAGCTCTATAACAAATGGTCTTTGTGCTGAGGCTGGGTGGTTTTTGGTGTGTAATCTTGGTCGCCAAAAATTGCCTGTGGTTAGGAAAGGGTTAAAGGTGCAAATATT
The DNA here is from genome assembly GCA_911728455.2 of Marthasterias glacialis. NCBI lineage: Eukaryota > Metazoa > Echinodermata > Asteroidea > Forcipulatida > Asteriidae > Marthasterias > Marthasterias glacialis. The sequence goes on from OU452229.1 coordinate 13,968,561, forward strand.
TGCTAGTAGAGTATAGATAGTCTTTTGTTGCCACTGCAACAGAGTTTGTCTCTCCGGTGAGAACAGTTCGATAGTTGAATAAACGCAAAATTAAAAAACATTTTCCCACACACACCGATGTGTGATGAGCACTGTACACTCAGTGCTTTCAGAGCCTAGAAGAATAACAATTCACAGGCTCCTCGGGTGGGATTCGAACCCAAGCTCACTTGTGTCCGCGAGCTTTTCCACCAGTCCTTACGTTTTCCTGCTAAAGCGGATGGGACTTGCATTCTATCCCTAATGAATGATAAGTGAGGACGTTTAACGGTTTAACCGAAAACTAACCGTGAAATCCATTCCCAAATTTCCTTAACGTTTAACCTACTTGCCTGTACAGAAATATTTTCCTGTTTTTTTTCCGGGGGTAACAATTTTGTAACACTCCCACACTAAAAGCAAAGTGTTACTGTTTTTTTGACGTGTTAGCCCCAGATACTTTCCAGTGAGAAGGATTGATGTCCATTTTGTTGGTGGGAATGTGAAAATGTAATACATTAGTTATAATCCCCTTCTATTTGTTAGACATTTTGCTTTGTGCCCGGCCACACTGTGTTTTTTTGATTGGCTGGCAAGACTGGATACTATGTTCTATTTTCCATCCAGGAAGGTGTGTTGACCATCTGCACCTCCTTTACAGGTCGGCTCAAAATCTACACAGAAAATAAAGAGCTGGCACAGACGATCGCGATTACCATAGTTCTGATTCTCATTTTGGATTGGAATCGGTAGAAACGGTTAAACGAAAGTCACAAAGTCTGTTTAACTGTTCAGGAAAACAAACGTAGATGCGCAACCCTAGTGAGGACAGTGCTTAACAGGTACATGTAGCCTTGGGAAGCATCAAAAGTATGTGATTTAGTTTCCACAGGTTGATTGGGTATCGTCAGTCCCACCAAGAACCGACATATGGTGCTCCGCACTGGAGATAATTGCGCTTGATTTATTTTTCAAACTGCAGTTTCAGAGACTGCTTACTATTTTTTGTAATATTTTTTTCATACCAAAATAAAACTGACTTCTTTGTTCATACAGAGCTTATGTCAAAGTGTTTTCAATCATGCAACTGTTTTGATGAGTTATTCATTCCTAGACGCCTACGACACTTCATGAAAACGAAGAAAAATAAGGAGACGTGCATGTAGGGCGTTGCGTACAAACCGATGCATATTGAGAGACGTCGTTGAGTGAAAACGCTAATCTGTAACAGGTCAACAGATGCACCACTTCGTGAATACACACGGGTCGTACAACGCATGTTTGGCACCGTGCCAGCGCTTTGTATTTCAATGGATAAAGTGGCAAAATGGCAGAACCAGTGACACGTCGGTCATGCTAATTAGTGTAATTATGAAACTAATACGTGTTAGATCCTGAAGCTTGCTAAAAATGTTAACAGTAATGGGTATATCAATAATTTGTAAAAAAAAAACAATTTGCCAAATCTCGCGATTCTTGACTGATACGTCGGTTCGTGGTGCGACTGACAATATGAATACACATGCATGCAACTTGTCCTCAGGTCAGCTGATTCCCTCGTTTTTCAACTCCAAACTCATGCCATTGAAAATTGGAAAACACTGTACAAAGTCTTGTAAAGATTGGAATTTCCTCGTTTTTTGGGCGAAGTCCAAGTTTCATGTCTGAATACACAGCTGTAAGTGCTAAATCCTAGTTGGTCGCTCTCTCTCTCTATCCCCCATTGCAGTTGTCGATGTACAGCTAATTGGTTCGGCCCTCAGTGTACAATTAGGTACGACGACTGCAGCTCGGCATCGCATACTGATTTGTGCGGCCACGGGTTCTGCGTGAATGATCCAAGGGTTGTGACAGGAACGGTAAGCAGGCCGAATGCGCCATCTTTGTCACATACTGTAACTAGTTACATGCGCTATTTACATAATAATAATAACTATGTGTGTTTATTATGCGCTTTACCAAGCCAAGAAGGCCTCTCAAAGCACGTTACAGTATTATTATCCCTGTTCATTACGCTTAAGCTTTCTTGAGACTATCTCAACTCCTTTGGAGTATGCAGCACCGGCAGCCAAATTAGCGCACAGGTGGCTAATCATTCACATCAACAATTTCTACCCTCTCAGGTACCCATTTACTCCTGGTTGTGAGAAGCAATTGTGAAGTGTCTTGCCCAAGGACACTTGTTGTCATGACCAGGATTTGAACCCACACTCCAGTGACCTAGCTGCCAAAACTTGAGTTTGATGTGCTACATGTAGACCGCTTGGCCGGGACACACCATCAACTTTGGTCATCAACATACAATGTACACACAAGAGCAAAAAAGCTGAAATGCGTTTACTTGTAAATCTGAATTGAATGAGAAATTCTGTAAACTTAAGGCTTGCGGTAACACTATGCAATCTTTTCTCCTACAATGTATGTGATGGTTCTGGAAAGAACCAATGGCCAGATTGTCCTAAATAATTAATAACAATAAGTGGCTTGTGGTATAGCTCTCAAATCCGTCACGCAGTGATGCTTATGGCTCTCGATAATATTGTTAGCGGTTGTTTGGCCCTTGTGTTACTTAAGGACACAAGTATCATGACAGGGGGGTTCGAACCCGCATCCTGATGTCTTGGCCAGCTGCCAGAACTTGAGTCCTGTGCACCAGACTGCTCGGCCATGACATGTTGTGCGGATAAAGCTGAACTCTGATGCTACATGTACATGCGGCAAAAGCTAATCAGAGATTTTGCACCACAGGTTCTCTTCGGAACTGCCACAACTCATTAGAGATAATGTTACATTGTCCTTAAATAAGTTCATCTGGATGGTTGATGAAACAATAGACTTAGGAAATCCTTTTTTTCGAATCCAAGACAAGTGTATAGATGTTACTCATGTGATCAGTTATGTTCCACTCCTAAACTAGGAGCTTTGTCAGACTGGCAACCATGTCCAATGCTGAACTGATTTTTATAACCTTTCTTGGTCATGGTAGAGGGCGTTGTGGGCGTGGTTTGGACTAGTTGGTTATAGATGTTTTTGAGCTTGTAGGACCTGTCGTCTTTGTTGAGAGTGTTCCTCCTCCCCACCCCATGTCTGATCCATAGCCTCCCTGAGCCAATGTTTCATTGCAGTACCAAAGACCTTAGTTCTCCCAACTTGCAAGTCCTACTTGAAGGAGAAAAATAACTTTTTTTTTCCATTTCTATCACCCAAATAATCATGTGTTCGTGAAGATTATTTTCATGTTTTCATGGAAGCCCTGGGAATACTTTTTAATGTGAGTCCGGGAATCAAAGATGCATAATTTGTTTTTCCTTTCCTGTAGCCGAAGTACTCGTGTGTCTGTATGGACGGCTGGCAGTCGGATGGCACAAATAACCCGGCATGTACACAAGACATTGATGAGTGCCAAGGGAGGGACTACCCCTGCTCCTCTGATCCGCTGGTCCAATGTATCAACGTGCCTGGTACCTACTACTGTGGTAACTGCCCAACAGGTGCGTGACTCTAATTGATTGGTTAAAGGGCCCCTGAAGTCAACATTTCTTAGAAACAAATTTTTTCTATTTTTCAGTCCCCTTAAGTGTATAAAAACTAATTGACATCCCCCTTTTTTTTCTTTTTTTTTTGAAAAGTGCACTTTTTTAAACGTGTCAAATTTGCCTTGCTTTTCCGGACAACAGAGGTCGCTGTTGCCATGATGTCATTTCAGGGAGACACTATGGTTTTCGGTTGAAAATCATGAAATTGTGAGCCCCAAAATTTACTTATTGAAAGCATTTGTGAGAAAAGTTTGCTCATTGACTTACTGCCATGAAGTGACAAACAAACGAATCTCTAAAGTAAGGAACGTTTTCGACAGCGAAACATCCTAAATTCTGTCAACATTTTGTGCACAAACTAATCGCAAGATTGAGGTTTCTGCCTGATATGACATCACACTTTTGCTCATGAATATGGAAATTCACATAAGCATAAAAAGCAAAATGGCAAAAAGGAAAATTGAAAATAAGGTTAACTGGGACAGAAAGGTGCATTTCCAAGGATTGCATTAACAAATTCCTTTTCATAGGCCCTTTAAAAGATGAAGTATAGAATTTGTGAATAGGAAAAATAAACCTGATTAAGTCTTGTGTTATAAATTCCATACCAATTCTCCAGAGAAATTTTTCCATGAGAAATACTGTCAACATTCGAGCGAATAGCATTTGCTTATTTCAGTTGCCACAAACAAAAATCCGCGATTGGTTCCCGGAATATTTATTCAAGAGCAAATACCTTTGACAAACAATACTTCCGTTCAGGAGTAGAATGCCCCAGTGTAATAATAAGACCAAACAAGGGCAACCAAAATGTCAATGCATGCCCCCTTCAAAGTTTGTTTTCCTTGTTTTTCCGATAAAAACGAGGCCCCCCCCCCCCTCCACCAGTTTAGTAAATCCCGGCCATCATAATCTGCTGACCAATCAACAAGCACTGGCTTATCCAAGTCGAACAAAAAGATTAACGTACAATACATGTAATTTAACTGGAAACCGGATGTATTAATAGGGGCCAACTTAACATGTTTGCTTTCCCCTCCCTCCCTCCCCCCCCCCCCCAGTGTGATTATACAATTTTCACTCTATTTACAATCCAACGAGAGTCGTTCGTATACATATTTTCACCGGAGAATGAGCAACTCTCTACTTTCACACACAATCACATAATGTTGACAATGCTACTTTTGTGTGATGCAGCTACTTTTGTGTGATTTGTCGATTGTATAAATAATAACAGCCATCGGCTTTCCCTCAAATAAAAACCATCGCAGTCAAAGCGTCTGCCCTTTTTTTTTTCTTCAAAATGTGGGAACTTGTTATCCAGAGAAGCATTGTTGTTGTTTTGTGCAAACATGAGAATCATCCCAACTGTGTGGCACAGTTGGGACGGACCAACTGTAGCTGGGATTGCCCGATAGTGGTAGAGATAACCACAATGACCAGTGGGCCTCTAAATAAAGTCATTCTCCATCCTCTCAAGATTTTCTGGGCTTACATGATAGTTATCAAAGCAAAACGTGAGGCAAAACCATGCTATGAAAAAACAAAAACTGAGAAGAATAAATTGTTACTCCATGACACACATGAAACTGAATTTACCCTCACCCCCTGCTGGCACAGCAGTCTAGTGTTACATGTTGCCACCATTCCATGCAATGTATAAACAGCCGCTGGTCATGATCCCCCCACACGGTGACAGATCTCGAGATCCCAACCACAGTTGGGCCATCCCAACTGTAACACTCAAGTTGGGACCAGTCCCAACTCAAAGTTGGGACCAGTCCCAGATCCCAACTATAGTTGGGATGATTCTAAAGTTGGGACAGAACATTTGAGGGACCAATAACTCGCTCCGCAGCAGTGAAGTTTAACCGAGAAGTCCCTTCGATCCACTAAACGAAAAGTAGTAGTAGTCCCTTAATAAGCAGGACAGCTCTTTTCAGATCTAAGTTGTCCCCCCGAATTCCGAAATCTACTCCGTTGTAGTAGAGTAATAAAAGTTCTCACAAGAACAATCTACTGTAAAGAGCATAGTAGATACAATCACATGGTGTGTTACCGCAAAACAAATATAGATCGAACATTTGTTACTCTGCAAATTTTTGCTGAAGCAAACGTGTTGACCTGAGACTGGTAGCTGTAGAAACACCCTGTGGCATTCCATCCGATATTTATCCTCTGAACTTACTTGTTTTTTGTAAAAATGTTTATCTTTGCACAGGTTACACCGGCAATGGCAACCAGTGTTCAGATGTGAATGAGTGCTTGACCAATAACGGCGGTTGTTCACTGTCCCCATTGGTGCAGTGTACCAACACTCTTGGTTCCAGGCAGTGTGGTTCATGTCCCACAGGTATGCATCAGCGTTATTGTGGGTTTGATTTTTTAAATGCAGGGTGCGTTCTTTTACAATGTTAAATTTGGTAACCCTATCCACAACCCCTTCAAAATCCAACGGCATGCTTCATTTGAATCTGTTGGACTGAGGACTGCACCAGTAAGCTGATAGTGCAGTTTGCGGGATCATGCATGCATCATAATCAGAGTCCAACAGTCTGTGTGTTGTGTACCTACCTGGTGGTGTTATGTTGTTTTGTTTTTAAACTAAGACCGTATCCGAATTGATGGCTACAGCTATGGCTACAATTGTTGCTAAGGGTGTAGCTATGGACATCCTATACTTCAATGCATGATGATGCAGGTGTAGCTGTTGCTGTTGCCGCCAATTCTGACACGACCTAAGGGTCCTAACAATTCTCTCAAGGGAATTAGGGTGAACAAGCATTACAAACCGTCAAAATTGGTTGATGGTCTATGTAAAACTGCAATTTAACTTATCCTATTTGATATTTTGATGTTGTTATGTTTGAAACATTACAATTACTTTAAGGAAAATATTTTTCAAATGTGTTAGGAAAATACTTTTTTTGAGGGGTGAACGAAGAAAATTTGACTGGAGCGGGATTTGAACCTGCAACCACCAGTTTAACGTACCGACGCTCTACCAACTGAGCTATCCAGCTCTATTGTTGGCGGTTTCCCTATTTTGTCAATATCTTTGTTGGGGGGGGGGGGGGGGGTGCCAGTCAGATAGCCATTCAACCGGTTACTGCCGATTAGCCAGGGATCAGACCCCATAATATACTATACAACCGTAGAGCTACATTAGCTCTACGGTTACAACCTGGGAAGCGGCAGTACAGGGATCTACCTTAAGGGTGATCAAGCAATAAACCACAAGGGAAACTTACCGGGTAAATTTTCAATCAATTTTGGGGGTGGACAAAGAAAAATTTTACTGGGATCACTGGTTTAACGTACCGATTTATTGCTGGAAAATGATACTAAAATACTATTTAAAATTTTATCAAAAAAATTGAGGCTGCTGGTAGCATAAAAGCTGTTCTAAACTATTTGTTTGAAATTTTACAACTTCACTTGTTATTTTATGTGCCCTCTCCTTCAAGGACTCCAAAATTCATTAAAACACTCAATAAAACTAGGAGTATTGCCTTATCTTGGAAGAAGCTAGTTCTGATTTTTGGCCGATTTGACCCGAAAGTTTAAACTTAAATTTTAAGTAGTTATTTTTATAGACTCGAGAAAGTTACAAGCTTTCATTTAAGGTATAGCATGGAAAAAAAGTCTGCCAACTATTAGTGGTAGTTAATTCAAAACTAAAATGAATTCTTGTCGGGATCCCGACATTAAATCACGTCCATCAGCCATGTACAATTTTGCATGTTACATGTATTTTGTGCATTGTCCATTGCACTTGCAAAATTGTTTGTATGTTGTTTGTTTTTAAACACTATATCATCTGTCATAATTCGTTCAGAGAAAAAAGCTTTACAAAACTTGTTATCGGCGAAATCTTGTTTATCGATCTTTTGTCGAAGAACCTCACCTCGAAGTATGTCCTTTTTTTATGTTCTCTGATAAACAAACCTTAAGTTTTGTGGGTAATGCATTTATTTGTGCAAAGAAATCTTTTTTTTGCGATTCTGTGTTGTAAATATTTGTTTTGGAAATTAACGTAAGGCTGTGTTTGAACGAATCAACTTCGTCTCTGGCTGCTGGCTGCCGATGCAACGTTGACGAATAGGCTATTGCAGTGAACTTGCCGTAGCCACCGCCGAAGCCGCCAATTTCAGACGCAGCCTAATGTTCAAATTGCCGGTTGATTTCAGGGTATGTCGGAGACGGAGTGACCTGCGTATATGTCGGAATCTGTAACCAAAACAACGGTGGGTGCTCCCCATATGCAACGTGCACAGAGAACCCTGGTAAGCTCTCAATTCAAACATAATGTTAAGTGATATCTACATGTATGTACTTTGTGATTTTCTCTTGTCGTTTACCTATTCACCTCCCCCCGTTTTCTTGTAACCATACCGTGTGATGTGCGACCCTCTTTTAAGTAAACACTTTGCAAAAGAATAGCTGGGCGAACAAACTGCCTGTCAAGTAACACTGACAGCTAATGTAAATGATTCGAACTGCCTCTAGCTACAAGGCGACCTTTGTGGTCTAGTGGTAAGACATCTCCTCTAGAATGGCAAAGGTCGTTGGTTTGAATCCCACCCGAGTAATGTGCCTTTCAATTTTTTTTTATCAGGACTCGGGGGAATGTACTCAACATACACACATCGGCGTGTGGGTGAAACACAAATAATACAATACTGACAGGTTTTTATTGAGCCGGCCTGGGAGTTTCAAGCCTTCAACAAGGCTCCAAACCGTCTCCCCTCCCCATCCCCAGTACCCAGGAGCAGCTTAAACAGTATTTATTATTATGCTAAGAATATTCATCTTTGGGAAAAATACTCACTTTGGTTGGCCTCCCTTTGCTCAAAAATCCTGATCTTTGCCCTTGAAATGTCCTTGATTCATACATGATTACATTCGTTGCGTGCAATTATCTTATTGTGTCAACTATGTTGTCCTAATTCTTCAGGTGTAACTGGCGGGCGTGTCTGCACCTGTAACCCAGGCTACACGGGTAACGGGGAAGGTGCCAGTGGGTGCATACCCTCCTCGGGCGCCACCTGTCTGGACAATCCCTGCATCAACGGACGCTGTGAGATCTACGGCAATACCTACCGCTGCATCTGTAACGGCGGCTGGACAGGAGACCAGTGTGGCCAGGACGTGGACGAGTGCGCCAGCAACCCTTGTCAGAACGGCGGCACATGTCACAACCTCGTCAATGGGTACGATTGCGACTGCCTGAGCGGTTACTCTGGAGACCAGTGTCAAGAGTCTCAACAAAGTGAGTGGAACAGTCATGCGCTGCCATCTTGGTCTTGTACCCAGGGTACCCATTAAGAGACTAGTAGTAAACTCATCAAGTTAAAAGGGTCCAGAACAAACCCAGTCTGCATTAATATCTGCTTGACTGGTACATGATTCTCTTTAATATATTTTGTCATGTTCCAGTCTTGTTCACTACTAATGTGAGAGTGTTAAGAAAGATACCAATTTTTTGTTTATGTACAAGTTTTCCTGATGGGGGGGGGAGGAGGGTAGGGGGAAGTAAATCAAGTTAACAATTATGTGATTAGGGGATTTGTTCCTGACACTCCTTTGATTGTTTTCACTGTTGACAGGCTGCGGTGGCTACCTGAATGGTGAGACTGGCTACTTTGAGTTCCCGCCGTATGGTGAGGTTTACGACCACGGATTAAGCTGCGCCTGGGTCATCACTGTGCAAGACAGCAAGGTAGGCCACTGACGACCCCTCACCATAGCCCTCTTGTTAAAACCCTCCTAATCTTGGTACAGTTTTCCCAGCGAGTTGTGCATTTATCACACTGATACCATATTGTGGGCTGGCATAGTTTATCTTTCAATCCAAAGCACAATGAATGATAATGAATGGTCAGACAGAAGGAGGGTTAACTGTGTATTGTGTAGATGCATTTACCACATCAATAAAAAAAATCTAGCAGTACTAATCATCAAGGGGACAGGCACGCATTTCCACGTTTTGGAAAAAAATCCCCTCGCTCATGAAAAATCTGCGTTTTAGAAAATAAGTACCGCTGAATTAAAAGTTACTTTAAAAAATACAATTATCGCACTAGTCTGGTTCACAGACCAAACAATTAGTAAATGAAATGAACGTTTTCACAAAAAAAAGGAGTTTTTTATAAAAAATAGAGGATGGGAATGAACATTTTCATTCAAAAATTACTGATGTATCATTTCTTTTATGTCCGTGTTTTCTTAAACAAGGCTGCATCAAACTTTTTTTTTACTTTGTTTTATTACATAACAACTTCATTTATCTCATTACACATGAAATAGCGTGAGGGGCATTAACAGGATGGTTATTCGGAAACAAGAAGAAATGTTCACTTTTAGATGTGGGAGGAAAACCCCCAAAAGGGTTAAAAACCCATGCAATCAGGTAGGGGCTGAAAACCCAATCCACATGCAAGGCTTGGGTCCAAGGTGGGATTTAAAACAGGGTCCACAGAGGTCAAAGGCAGGGAAAGAAACCACTGCGCCAGCCTGATCCGCAAAACATACTCTAATATTTGAGCACCTATAAAAAAATATGAATGAAAATTAATATGACATTAAAAAAAATCAAGATTATTAAAAATACAATACGGAATACTTTTCTTTTACAAATGTCTTCATTTCTTTGCCCGGTTTCCTTCAGGTTGTCTACATAAGCTTCACCCGTTTCAAGCTGGAATTTCACACCAACTGCGACTACGACTTCTTGCAGATCAACGATGGCCCCTCGGCATCCGCGCATACCATCGGCCGTTATTGCGGGGAGAGTGTACCAGCCCCGATAACCAGCACTCACAATCAGCTCTACTTCTGGTTCCGATCGGACGGCAGCGTTTCCTACGAAGGCTTCGGAATCAACTGGTCCAGTGTAGACCCAGGTACAAATTTAGGAGGGGACAACGTTCAATTCTTCAGCTGATATAAAGTGACAGCATTATTTTGGGTTTTACTCTTTGATCTGAACCAAACGGCCTGATTGTGTGTTTAATGTGAGCATATCATGGCCTGACAGTCTAGTGCACCGGACTCAAGTTGTGGTGTTTAAGTCGTTGGGGTGTGGGTTCGAATCCCGGTCATGACATTTGTTTCCTTGAGAAAAATGCTTTACTACAATTGCTTCTTTTCACCCAGGGGTATATGTGGGTACCTGCGAGGGTAAAGGTTGATATTATGTTTGAAAATACCTTTGGGACGCCTTGGCAGCCCCGGGTAGTGTACTCCGTAGGGAACTGAGAAAGATTACAGGAATGTTATTGGCCCAATGACCAGGGCACTAATGTAAAGCGCATTGAGACGTTATTGTAAAATGTGCTATGTAAGAACCATTTTGTATTATTATTCTTCTTAAGAAAACCTTATTTTTTAGATGTAATCATTGTCATCAGAGGTAAAGCATAGCTGTGTAATTTTATTAGCATCATTTTAACTTGGTATTTATCCTTGTTATTTTTCGTTCCCGTTTCCTCCATTAGTCTGTGGTGCGGATCTCACAGGCAGTAACTACGGCAGCATCAACTCCCCAGGTTACCCCGGCAACTATCCCATCAACAGGGATTGTGTATGGACGGTCACAGTGGATGCCGGTATGTACATGACATTTGCATTCGGAACGCTGCAGTTGGAGACTCACGAATCGTGTGATTACGATTACGTCGAGGTAAGCTCTCAAGAGATTACGTAGTCTGGTTCCCTGACCAAAGAATTCCTGACGACTCTTGTTAAAAAATCTTAGGTCAGGCATCATCCAAAGCTAAACATAGATTATGACGCAACATATATAAATATTCATTACTTGTCACCAACGATGGACGATGTCATTGGATTAAAAAACGAGCGCTGATGATGGGCTTTGTTTACTTTCAAAAAAGCCTGGGATAATCAGTTAATAAAAATGTTACAAATATAGTGTTGAATTTGTTGGGGAAAAACAAGAAAAGAAAAATGATAATGGGATGTGTTTGCAAAATTTCTGAATTTTTATCAACAAAAGAAATATCCAACCATCGACGACAACAAGTTCGGAGCATTTCGGATATTTTCAAAAAAAGGGAAACTCCTCCTTTTTTGTCACGTGACATTTGGGTGATACCGGACTCTAAAATAGACAGAGAATAGTCAGAGTTTTTTAGGTCTGGGAACCAGATTAGATATTACGTTGTTTCCGTTCATCTTCATCCCCCTTGTAGTTAGTTTACAGACACTCTGTCATGGCTGAGTGGTCATGTACAATGGGCTCAAGTTCTGGCGTTGTCAGAGACTGGGTTCCGGTCGGTCCCAGTCGTGACACTTGTGTCCTTGACTAGATGCTTAAAGTATGGGGGGACAGCATTGGTAACATTGGTGATTGTCTAAGCCTAGGGCTGGATGTCACAAACCACAAAGATTCATCTTCAGATGAGTTGTTAGTGTTGCCATAGTGATTTGTATTGTGACATCATACTTTTCTGAGCAATTATGATTGATACAAAGATAAGATCAATCTTAACTCTTTGTGAGATCGGTCCCAGTATCGGCACTCTATGTGACCCAACATATACATGAAATGACAAACCTGTAAAAGGAGGTTAGTTAGTCATCAAAGTCTCAAGAAAATAGTGACAAAAAAAAACCTGGTATGTTTTCACTGTTTTCAAATATAGGCTTTGGGCTTGAAAAACTAACTACTCATCTCTTAAAAAATCTAAAAAATTTCAAGTAAAAATATTTCAGTTTAATGATAATAATGATAGTTAACCATGCTTATAAATCTGAGTACAGAGTTTTCCACCATGACCATCTTTGTACTACGTCAAGTTATATGCAAATCTGTGACCATTTATGTTTTCAATCTTATCAATGTTGTGCACATAATTTAACCTGAATTGCTCTCTCTCTCTCTCTTCCTGTTTTGTCCAATCTCCAGATCAGAGATGGTCTAACTGAAGCCTCCACATCCCTGGGGAAGTTCTGCAGCACCATCACCCCGGCCCCCGTTCAGACTACTGGCCCGTATGCATTCGTCCGTTTCCACAGCGACCAGTCTCTGACGGACTCCGGGTTCCACATCACGTACACATCAACATCAAGTAATGTTTTTTTTCTCTTTGTGTGTCTGTGTCTGTGTCTGTCCCTTGCCCTGTTCAGTCATTTTGGCCGTGTCCAAATGAACGGCTTTAGCAGTGGCTATGGCCAAAAAGTCCTACTCTTCAACATTGACGTTGCAGCAGACGGCCAGACTAAGTCCCTTGATTCAGACACTGTATTGCTTTTCATTTCTTAATCAGATGGCTTTTGACAAAGCATCACCAATTTATTTATTTGTTTGCATATATTTTTTCTTCGTTGAAACATCAAGTAATGTACTTTTGTATTCTATCTTTCTTTGAACTTTTGCCTAAGTGGCGAGTGTTCTTCACAGTGTGGTGTGTTTGTTTAGAACAGTGCCTGTTTCATTGTTATTAGGCATGCATTGCAAGTGTTGACATTTTTTTCTTGGGCTCTGTGCAGGCATGCATTGTTTTTTTGACCCTAACAACCTCCCCCTCCCCCACCACCACCACCACCACCCACCCATCAAAATCCAACTTAACGATATTAAATGATATTGGATAACCAGGCACGAAGAAATGTGATCAAGCCAGGCCGACATTTCCTTCACACGTTAAACCATCGGTATAGGACCCCAAGGTTTGCAGAAACTGACATGGTGACAAGCAGCATCAATGTTGCATGTATGCTTTGGGGGTTTGTCCTTGGCTCAGTACTAGAAGGGCTTTGTTCTAGGTTGTATGGTTTCATAAAAGTGCTGATTTACTTTGGAGCTCCTGGTAAATGGAGTTTGTTGATCGAGAGTGGTCTCATAAGTCAGTGTTTGACAAAAAGAGGTGCTTAGTTGTGAATTTTGAAGAAGAAAAAAAATCAGATTTATACAAATAATGCGCTTTCTATTATCACGGATATGAAACTGCAGTTAAGATGCTTAAAGTACTAGCCGATGATATGATTTTGATATTTTATTCCATTTTTTAAAATTTTTATTAGTTGATCCTGGATGTGGTGGCGTCCTAACCGATGACGACGCAATCCTGATATCGCCCAACTACCCCAACCCCTACCCCCACAATGCTGAGTGTATCTGGACCATACAGATCGGCGACGGCGCTCTGATCAAGTTCACCATTACAGACCTAACCATCGAGGAGGACGACAACTGCAATTTTGACTACGTGGAGGTAAACTCATCCAGGCATAATAAGAGGACTAAACTTTCAAACTCTGTTTTTCTGGACACACATTTCAGGGTCTGCCCTTAACTCTTTGAGTCGCTGACCGGTGGGACCAGTCAGCTTGCCGTTTCACTTGTCCGTCAGCTTTTTCACCAATCTGTACTTTCATATTGATTAGGGATGTAATACTTGGACAGCATTTTGTCCTTGGGTGGTGTTAATTGGTATTTGGCCAGCGGGTCACTGTTAACCCTTTCCTTACCCTAAGCAACTTTAGTCGACTGCACTCACACCCACTCTTTTTTTACCATTGGTGACTTTAGTCGACCAAGCTTACTCATAAAAAAGCATTCAATCCTGAGCACTAAGGCCATGTGTTATACAGCTGTAGTTTTGTCCTTGTTCACCCTCCACACCCAAGCTTACCGTCATTGGAAAGAGAAGGATCAGATCTTTCCAATGATGGTAAAATAAAATAAAGTGTTATTATGCAATCCCTTCAAATTGGAGTGGAACGGGCCCAAATGCCTAACACCTACGAAGCGCCATACAATTGTACAAATCACACTGAGGAAACAAAGACCAAGAATTTGGACATTTTTTGGCTGATCTCAATTTCATTGGATTATATGATAGGGAATTCAATGAGTAAGAATTTTTTCGTATTACTTTTTTCAATGTAAACCAATATCTTCAAGGTGATAATAGAGTTTGTAAAAAACGGCGTTTGAACGAAAGCTTTCTATTGTTTAAGAATGTGTGCTTACGGCTTGAGGGGTCAAATGTTCATGTCCAAGTCGTTAATGGAAAGGTTAAGGGAGAACACTGCATTTATGGGGCTCTAATGTTGTTTGTTTTTCTCAGTTGAGGGATGGGTTCGATGAAACGGCCCCGTTTGTCGGACGCTACTGCCATGCTGATGCCATACCTCCTCCTTTCGTGTCCTCATCCAATACGCTGTGGGTCAAGTTCTCATCCGATGTCTCCGTGAATGCAGGAGGATTCAGAGCAACCTATGAACTGAGTAAGTTGCGGACATTTTTTCGATAGATGAAAATAGTTCACTGGTCAACCGCGCCTCCAAATATTATGTTTTGGTTGTCATATATATAGAGCATTATAGGGTGTGGCAGAGCGGACTCAAGTTCATCAGGATGTGGGTTCGAATCCCGGCCATGACACTTATGTCCTTGAGCAAGACACTCAACTCAGGCATGATGTTCTTCCTACTTTAGTCTGATTTCCGATTTTTGTTGTCGCCCTATTTAGCCTTAAAATTCAATAAAGGCCTATACAGTAAATCAGCCCTTGTACTTCTCCTACTTTTTTCCAAGGATCGAGTGTCATGCCTGTTAAAGGCAAAGTATACCTTTGGTTTTTGGAATCGTACATATGCCTTAATGCTATATAATTGTAGATATGTGCCATAAAACTAACCTGTGTAAATTTCAGTTCAAAAGGTGGCAGCGTTTTTGAGATATCACCAAAAATCTGGAGCGGTTGTGTTCACGCAGAAGAAGTATCCGTCATTGGAATACACATTCTGAGAAGCGTTACGGCCATAACGCTTCTCAGATACAAATTTGGGGGGGATAAAAAGTGATGTATTTTTCCATAACTGCAGTACTTCGAAGTGAAACGTTTCTCAAAATGCATTATACTATCCAAAGCTGCTGTACTTCTTACCAAGAGAGTTATTATTGCCATAAATTTTCAGAGTCATTTCCAAACGTATACAGACCCTTTAAATATAATTGCTTCAAATAGGGCAAGAGGCAGTTACATGTATGTTTGTCTCACAAGAAATTCATTTACCCCTCCCTGTTCTTAGCTGTGCTGTGAAGAGACTTGTGTTTATATCTTGCCATGTCCTTTATCCACGCATTGGGGCAGGTTTCTATCCTGTCTGTAGTCCACACCTTGAGTGGCCTTTGGGTCTTGTGATGGGCAACTTGTTCAAAAAATAAATGAAAAATGTTACCCATGATGTCACAAAAACATTGACTTTCTGCCAGCACAACTTACAGACCCTTCTTTAGGGATGTCACAGCCCGGAGTTTTTTGCCATCCAGTGGTCGCCAAAAAGTATGGCCAGCCTTCACTGCAAAAAATACAAAAATATTATTTAATACAAACGTGCTATAAAAGTATCCACATCACCGATAAATAAATTGTGCTACCCAAAACAAAAATTACGAAAAAAAGAAGAGTTTTAATGTTTTATTAAAAACGCAGATTTGTGCTAACCTTGTTGAACATTTTATGATACTCAAGGCCACCCATACCAAATGGTGGTCAGTATTTTGTAAACAAGAGCAAGTTCTATACACAATTCAATGGAAGAAAACGTAAAACATTTCCAGAAGTTTTCGTTGCCCAAATGTTAAACATGTATTGTCATACATGCATCTTCCTGATACTAATGGTAGCGATCACAACCAGTTTGACGGTCAAATGTAGGTACATTCACACATTCAAAAAATAAATGAACACATTTCTGAAATGTATTATTCACATCTGAAAACGAAGAAGCATGAGCATTATAAACAAGTAAGTTGCACAGTTTTTAGTAGCCCACAGGGCAAGTTGAGAAGTGGTGTTTACTAGCCATAGCAGTTTTTACTAGACAATGTATGCAGGGGTAGACTAGTGTTAATAGTAATAATAATAATAATAATAATAAATCTTTTCTAGCACAAAATCCGTCAAATTGATGCTCAAGGCACTGTACACAAATACAAATAAAAATCCAAATAACTAAAACTTCAAGCAAGGGTGAGTCCTGATATTCCATGGAGATTGTACTGTATAGTTGTATTAAACAACTTCAAAAAAAAAAAAACGGGGCAAGTCTCAAATTTGTTCAGCCGTGTACGAAAACTGTTATTGTGTTCATTGAAAACTAGAAAGTGAGAATGAATTCACTCATCCCGAAACCAGGGATGCACTCATCCCGAAACCAGGGATGAATAACATGGATTGAATTGAAAGTTGGTTTAGTCCGCACTCATGTGGTGAAACCAGTTGGGGGTTAAAGCTATCCAAGGTGAACCACACACAATGCACACAATCAATCAATCAATTTTCTCTCTTTACAAACTTGTTTTTATGGCCAGGGCCCAATTTCATAGAGCTGCTGAAGCAGAAAATAGTGCTTCCAAATTTTCCGCTAAGCAAAAATAAGCAGGATACCAGTTACAGATTGTACAGTTTATGATTGTACATGTGATCGTGCTATTTTAGCTGGTAACCTTATTCTGGTAAGCATAATTTTGTTTTGCTTAGCTATTTTTGTGCTTAAGCAGCTCTATGAAATTGGGCGCTGGGCCAAACTTCGTTGAGCTGCTTAGGCACAACAAAGTAGCTAAGCACAACAAAATTATATCAGATTGAGGTTCCCAGCCAGAACACCATGTCACATGTAACATCTGTGACTGGTATCCTGCTCATTTTTGCTTAGCTGGATATTGTTTAGCACTATTTTCTACTTGAGCAACTCCATGACTCCATGACTCCCCCGCAGCTAGCTTGAATGGGAGATTTGTGGAGCATTGTTATGGTATTTGAAATGCTACAAATTACTTGTATAGAATTTAGACACAATACAAACTGCCGATAGCTCTTGAACTGCCACTAACTACATAAGCACAAGCCTGGAGTTACACAAGAGGCCATGGCCTCCATTGCCCTGGTCTTGGCCTTGATGCTCCTTCAAAAGTTTCCCGTATACTTTAAGATATATCTTAAAGTATACGGGAAACTTTTGAAGGAGCATATTCCAATGAAAGTGTCTTTTGGAAAATGAAAATGGCCTGGCCCACTCAAAGATAAAATTCTAGACCTGTAAGCATTGCTCTCTATCAGCATTATGTGGGTGTAAATGGTTGCTGACAGATGAGGTACTGCAGCAGTCAGTCGGCCCTGTGCTGTTAAAAGAAGGAAACCTTAAAAAGCATTGAAACCTCACTCGCCAATAAGATGGATTGAGGTATTATTTAGATTGATCGGGGTATTATTTAGGTTGATCGGGGTTTTATTTAGATTGATCGGGGTATTATTTAGATTGATCGGGGTATTATTTAGATTGATCAGGGTATTATTTAGATTGATCGGGATTTTATTTAGATTGATCGGGGTATTACTTAGATTGATCGGGGTATTATTTAAATTGATCGGGGTATTATTTTGGAGGAGATTTTCCAAAATTGAATTTCCTGAGATTGGCACAATTTTTTCTTTAGATTTTCCAAATTTTCCTTAGATTTTCCTTGAAATTTTCTCAGAATTTCCTTACAAAATTGTAATCAAAATTACAAATCACACCATCTATATCCTGAAGTCCTAAGCTCTGCTTAGCATCTGATGTCAACGAAACCAGACTAATCAAACAGCCACCGAATGTAATCCTTTGTTCCACTGACGGCCACCTTTTTCATTTAGATACAAATTTACTGTATTTTTACTTCATTATCTTGATTTTTCTTTTATTTTCAACATTTCTTTAAAATTGTTGTAGATTTTGCAATTTCCTTAAGATTTTGGAATTTCCTGAAAATTACCTTAAATTTTTCACTTCCTTAGAATGTTAAAATTTCCTTAGAATAAGTAAATTTCCTTAAGAGTGGAAGCACTGCCCCATTTACTCCACCTCTATCTGTAATAATACCCGGAACTATCCTATAATATCGAGGGGGAAAAACACCAGACAGACCTAGAAAAGTTAAGGAAATGCCTCAACTATCCTAGGAGAAAAAACAGAGTCACTATACCTGTTTTTAATCCTAGGATACTTAAGGAAATGCCTCAACTATCCTAGGAGAAAAAACATAGTCACTATACCTGTTTTTAATCCTAGGATAGTTAAGGAAATGCCTCAACTATCCTAGGAGAAAAAACATGGTCAATGCACCTGTTTTTAATCCTAAGATAGTTAAGGAAATGCCTCAACTATCGGGAGAAAAAACACGGTGACTACAGCTGTTTTTTTTCATTCTATGACAGTTAAGGAAATACCTCAACTATCTTAGAAAAAACACTGTGATTACATCAAGCTTAAACCCCAGGGTAGTTTAGGAAAACAAGCTTATTACCGAGGAAGAACAGTGAACACATCATTTTGTTCAATTCTAGGATACGAAATGGCTCATTTTTACTGGGAAGATACCATTGATGAACATTTGATTGTTTCTTATCCTAGGACTGAAATATTTGATTGAAAATACATAAAGCTTTTCTTTGGGGAAACATGTACAACTTGTACTAGTTTTCTAGTGTTAAGAAAAACATTTCTTGAAAGGTAGTTTTGTTTTGTGAGGGATTTTGTACACAATGTGTTCAATTTAGGCTTATTTGGATTGCGGCAATCAAAATAAACAAGACTGATTTGTGTGGTCTTCAAATGCTATTTTCTTGACTTTGACAGTATCTCTGGAAGATTGGTACAGGATGTACTTCAGTGAACTTACAGATTGAAAGTAATCATTGTTTTTTTTTTGGTTTTTTTTATAATTTCCAATCCTTTATGAGTTGTTTTTTACATTCCTTTCAGATTGTGGAGGAATATTTACAGATCCGACTCAGGAGCTCCTATCCCCATACTTCCCTAATTACTACCCCCATGACAAGACCTGCGAATACGTCATCAATGCCCCTCAGGGTCAGATGATCATCGTGACCTTCATAACCTTTGACATTGAAGCCCATGACGAGTGCAACTTTGATTACCTTCAGGTAAAAATATCAGGAGACATCAAAGGTTGCAGCAGATAAACATCAAAATCTTTTTCAGTTAATTCTGAGCTTGGTATATGTTTTAGCTGAGGCATGTTGTGGCCGAGCGATATAGCACACCGGGCTCAAGCTCTGGTGTTTCTGATCAGCAGAGTGTGGGGTTCGAGTCCTGGCCGTAACACTCGTGTCCTTAAGCAAGACACTTCACCATGATTGCTTTCGTCCTTCGCATGGGACTTAAAGCCGTTGGTGCCGTGCGTTGTGTAATGCACGTATAAGAACCCAGTACACTTATCGCTTAGTGAAGGGGCTTGCCCAAGTGTTTCTGGCATGGTTGGCTGCAGATTATGCCACATCACCGTGTAAAACCCTTACAAGGTGCTATATTAATTGGCCTCACAATTCAAAAACTTATCGTACCTGTCTTAAACCACTAAGCACTGCGGCAGGAGTGTCAAATATCTGACAGACGTGGCGCACTATCAATGTCCTTTATTATTATTTGAGAGCAGCGAATTTGCTTGCCAAGTCTGCTGCCACCAAGCGCCTCTGTAAATGAATTCCTTTATCCCAGTCCACTTGTTATTTGTGTCTGCAAGAATCAAGTCAAAAACCTTATCTGCCTAAATAAAAAAGTAGAGGTATTCACCTGCCCCCTCCCCCCCCCCACCAAAAAAATAAATAAATTTAAAAAAATAAGGGTCATTAAAATTTAAGAGAGTTTAAAAAATATCTTTCTATGCTCGTGAAAATTATGTTCACATTGACACAGGGACGTTTTTTCTTTGAAATTGTTTAAACTGGTTGCCAGTAAAATACCTTGTGTAGGATCCCTGCTGACCACCTATACTTTCAGAATTTCTAGTTTCCTTTTTGTACCTTGTGGATGTGATCCATCCTCAAACTCACCCTTTTTGTTTCTGCTTATGCCGTAGCTTCACGATGGAGGTACAGAGGATTCGGCGGTTATCTCCAAGTTGTGTGGAACTGCTCTTCCGGATGAGGTGTCGTCCACTGGCAACTCCATGTACCTCAAGTTTGTTACTGACGGATCCGTCGCCAACTACGGCTTCCGCGCTACGTTCAGATTTGAAGATGCTGGCCCAGGTATGGCTCCCAGGGTCCATGAGTAGAATCTCTACAGTATTCTTGGGCAGTATGGATGCACTGTGACATTTTATTTATGCCAGGGGTTCTTTTCAGAACCACCACAACTCAGAGAGATGATTTAGTTGCTAGATTATTTATTTACAAACGCTTATAGCAAAATGGAATGGCCATAGGTTCCAGACCACAACGTCTGTTTTGGATTTTGTTTTTTGTGACGATGCTGTTGCTGCAATCCAACCTTGTGGATTTTGTTTTCTTTTTTTTTTTCTCTGAATCTTTATATGATTGATACCAAGAAGTTTAAATAGCTTCACTCAAAGTCTTGTTTTTGATTTTGTGTGGGTGTCGTCACTGCAAACCAACCTTCAAAACTTTCTTTTTTTCTCAAGAACTTTGTGAAATGTACAGAAGTGTGCCTTTTTTTATGCCTCTCCCACTATCCCCTCGACTGCATTAGGCGGATGCGGCGGTCAGTTCACAGACGACGCAGGCCTCATTTCCTCGCCACCTCATCCTGAAGGCTACCCCCACGGTGTACACTGTGTTTACTCCATCATGGTGACTGACGGCTACGTCATCCGTCTGACATTCAATTCGTTCAGTTTGGAGGACGCCTCAGGCTGTATCTTTGATTATGTACAGGTCTATGATAACAGCACCAATGCACTGTCCCCAGACATGGGAAGGTTGGTAACTCTAATTTGATCGGTCACTGTTACTCATCGCACTTAACCCAATCGAAACCATTAATTTCTGTATAATTATCACCATACGCCCAGACATTGGTAGCATGGGTGGCATGTGCGTAAAGCGCTCGCCTCTCACCAATGTGTCCCTGGTTCGATTCCCGGCTACGACCATATGTGAGTAGAGTTGTGCGTTGGTTCTCTCCTGTGCCACGAGGGTTTTTTCTCCAGGCCATCCGGTTTTCCTTTCTCCAGAAAAACCAAACACTTTTGATCTCAGGCTGTGCTCCTTGGTCATATATGGGGTTGATGTGGCTGGATGCCAAAGGCGCCCTTGAATGCCTGCAGCTTGAACACGTGTAGCCGCATTCAGCTTCTCAGCTGCCGTTTGGATGATTAGCCTCCCAAATTATTATTATTATTATTATTACATTGCCTAATCTTGTTGATTTTTTTTACTCAGGATTTTCAGGGAAAGTGGCAGAAAAATTATTAAGAAACAGAACTACATGGTTTTGCTTTTATATCTTTGTAGATTCTATGTTGACATGGGAGACATTGCAAAAATCTCAATTCGGGACATTACCTTTTCTTTGACCCTCCTGTTTTGTCAGAAGTAGGTCAAATCTTTCAGTCATTCGTGGCTGCTATGTGGAACAAATTATTATTACTTTATAGTTTTATGGTATAGTTCTGGTGATGAAAGAAATTCAAGGGACCCTCAAAAGTTGACAGGTTAAGAAGTCAATGACATAAATATACATAATTTGTGAGGGAATTTTTTTACTGTTTCTTTGCTTCACCTCATCTATAAACACGCATTGGTGGCTTTATGAATTAAGCTAGCACTGGAATGTCAATGTCAAACTTCAAAGGACTATATGTACGCGTTGACCGTTTGCGCTATGCAGTAACGCGTAGCTTAACCTCTCTGGTGACTACGGGAGGACACGAACTGCAAGGACAAATTCAAACTTCCTCATGTATTTTCTGTTTGATTTACTGTTTCGTTTGGTTTCGAAATTAATGTGAGTTTGAATTGAAAAAAAAAACCAGCAGAGATCTCCACACGATTCCATATTTAAGCTACATAAGTGGAGTGTCGTGGCCGACAGGTTAACTCAAGCTCTGATGTTTCTGATCAGCAGAGTGTGGGTTCAAGTCCCGGTCGTGACACTTGTTTCCCTATTAGCAAGACACTTAACCATTATTGCTTGGTCCTTCGGATGGGACGTAAAGCCGTAGGTCCCTTGTGTTGTATTAAGATCTATTAAAGCGTATAAAAGAAAACTTATCGCTTAGAGAATGGGGTTTGCCCCGGTGTTTCTGGCATGGTTGGCTGCATTTGGCCCCCTCATCGAGTTGCTGAACAGGCTTTGATGAGAACCGGCATAGAAATAGAGATCTGTGTGGTAATCTTCCTGACTTTGTCCAACCATTCTCTATCCTCCGTGTAGGTACTGCGGCAGTAATTCTCCTCCGATCCTCACGACCACCGGTAACATCATGACAGTCATCTTCCACACAGATTCTAGCGTAGCTCGTGAGGGCTTCACTGCCTCATATGTGGCTCTCGATGCCACAACAGGTAACGGAAACAAATTCAGTAAATTTTGTTGTGCTTAGTTGGCATACATTTTCAAAGTTATATGTAACATTGTTTTTATCAGATTTTTTTGATAAAGGACTTTAACAAAATATTTGAAAAATTTGCAAAATCTGAACATTTTGCATCAAGGCCAGAAACCACTTCAAACACTATACATCGTCAAGACAAAATGCAAGGTTTAAATACGCTGTGACAAAATTAAGAAACGTGCCAATTTAAAAACGGAGATTTGTGTTCGATTCCAATGCTGCAGATGCACACCTAGCCGTTGAACAGAAAATTGCACTGAGCAATAACTAAAAGGGAGCCAAGTCACAAACAGTTTACATTGCATGGTATCGTCAGCTCAGAGCAGAAAGGACTTATAGGACCTAGAAAGACCCAGTCCGCTCAGAGCAGAAAGGACTTATAGGACCTAGAAAGACCCAGTCCGCTCAGAGCAGAAAGGACTTATAGGACCTAGAAAGACCCAGTCAGCTCAGAGCAGAAAGGACTTATAGGACCTAGAAAGACCCAGTCAGCTCAGAGCAGAAAGGACTTATAGGACCTAGAAAGACCCAGTCAGCTCAGAGCAGAAAGGACTTATAGGACCTAGAAAGACCCAGTCTGCTCAGAGCAGAAAGGACTTATAGGACCTAGAAAGACCCAGTCCACTCAGAGCAGAAAGGACTTATAGGACCTAGAAAGACCCAGTCAGCTCAGAGCAGAAAGGACTTATAGGACCTAGAAAGACCCAGTCAGCTCAGAGCAGAAAGGACTTATAGGACCTAGAAAGACCCAGTCAGCTCAAAGCAAAAAGGACTTATAGGACCTAGAAAGACCCAGTCAGCTCAGAGCAGAAAGGACTTATAGGACCTAGAAAGACCCAGTCAGCTCAAAGCAAAAAGGACTTATAGGACCTAGAAAGACCCAGTCCACTCAGAGCAGAAAGGACTTATAGGACCTAGAAAGACCCAGTCAGCTCAGAGCAGAAAGGACTTATAGGACCTAGAAAGACCCAGTCCACTCAGAGCAGAAAGGACTTATAGGACCTAGAAAGACCCAGTCAGCTCAGAGCAGAAAGGACTTATATGACCTAGAAATTGGGCCCTGGTTATCAATATTTTTGTCTGTGCTAAGCATATTTTGTGCTTGAACTGCTTTATGAAATTAGTCCCTGCTTGAGAGCGTAAATTTCATCAGCTCGGAAAACTACTGTTCAGGAGAAGAAGGTTACCACCCAAAATGTCAGGTGATGTTTATTTCCATTGACTGGTCCCTCATTTAGTTCCAGCTAAGCAAAATGAAGTCAGTCATCAACCTTTCTACTCTTGGTAACATTTCCCAGCAACTTGACTTGACCAACGATTTTGAAACCAAAGTTACAACCATGGATTTCTTGTGAAATGGTTCCGAAGAAATTACAGGTAGAACTTACATAGCAGGTATTTAGGGGCTTAGCAATGCCGTCTGAGAAAAATTATGATAGGTGTCACCCCCAGCCCCCCCTACCTTAGTGGCTGCACTCCTGCAGGTACTTTTTATGCACAGTACATGGCCTGTGTTGATGTGGAGGGTTTTCGTTTCTCTACCTTTTAGTGTGTGGTGGCGAGTTACTCCAAGACACCGGTGTGATTACTTCGCCCAACTATCCCGATGACTACCCTCACAATCGCCAGTGTGTCTGGGTCATATCAGTACCCTCGGGTCAACAGATCAACATCAACTTCACAGACTTTGCCATGGAGTTACATCCGGACTGTTTGTACGACTATGTGGAGCTGAGGTAAGTTTGTGGTCGGGTTTGGCGTAGTGGTTTCTTTTCTTGCCTTCCACCTCCGAGAGCCCCGACTTGAATCCCACCGGGGGGGGGGGGGGGGGGCACTATGTGGATTGGGTTTTTAAGTCCCTACCTGATTTCATGGGGGTTTTCCCTGGAATGATTCTCTGGGGTTTTCCTCCCACATCTAAAACTAAAACTTTCTTCCTTGTCTACTCTCACGGCCTTCTTGGCTAGTAGAGTGATTAAGTTTGCTTTTCTGAGAGTCCTTGGCTTCACAACCACAAATTAATAAATGAAATAAAATAAATGGCAACCCTGTAAGAGTCACTTATTAAGCCGTTGTTATATCTTTCTGGTAATGAAACCAAGGGATCCCCCAAAAGCGACTAGCGCTGTGACCCGTAGGCCTGAAGATAACCTGTGTAGAGAAGACGTTGAAGAAATTCCAGTTTCAGATGTGGGACGGAAAACCCCAACTGGGGGAATCCCACACAATCAGGTAGTGACTGAAAATCCAATCCACATGCGAGGCGCTGATCTGAGGCAGGAGTCGAACCTGTGTCCACAGAGGTGAAAGGCAGGTAACAAACCCACCAAGCCAACCTGATCCTCTACTGATTCAACTACTATAAAAGGTCCTTTGTGTTCACCCCCCCCCCCCACCTTACAACCACCCACCCCCCCTTTCCCCCACCGACCAATCACAATCTGTGTTCTTTGTTCTAAGGAATGGAGGGTACGAAACGTCGCCCCTCCTTGGCACCCTCTGTGGTAGTAGCATCAACCCGACCTCCTACACCTCCCACAGCAACAAGATGTACCTGAAATTCGTCTCGGACTCGAGCCAGTCTGCACGTGGATTCTCGCTCAGCTATGATGGCACTGCAACAGGTAATAGGGTCAGGAACATCCGCGAAGTACACCCTAAAAACAGGGTTGAAATATTTCAGACTTTTCATCTGAACTCGCGCTTGTTTGCCTAGTGATGAACATCGGCTGTTATTTTTCTTCAGATATAAAGAAACCATGCTCTTTGCTCTACTTCTCTAGCACTGAGGATACTGTTCCCAGAAGTTCCTTGAAATCTACTTGTATAACTCCAGGGGTTCCCTGAAGGTGGAAACGCTGCCATTTCATCGTGACTTCTAAAATTTGGATCCTAGTTTTAGACCTTCTTGTCAGCAATGACTCTCACCCCTGTAGAGCAGTATAACCTGGGTCATAAATCTGTCAAGCGGAAAAAGATGGCTGCACAGGTTTATACACTATTAAGCAAAAAATGACAGGGAACCGGTGACAAGCAATGTATATTGCATGGTATTTTGGCTGGTAACCTAGCAATTTTTTTTTTGCGCTTAGCAAAGCTTATTGTATTTTCAACATAAATTCAAGCATTGTAAAATTAGCAGCTGAACAGTTTTTGAGATGTGCCCCCTTTCTTTAAATCAAAGGTTAGTAAACATCATGGGCTGCAAGTTCAATAAAATCCAAGCTTTTTCATGTTTTCCCTCCTTTGGGCTGTATACAAATGGTGCCTGTGGGAAGTCAATGCTCTGTGGCTCTTTTTGTAAACATGTGATGTCATGGGTAACATGGTTTACACCCCTGTAATTTTGTTTTAGGATGTGGTGGAGAACTTACTACCCCGACAGGAGGCTTTGTTTCTCCCAACTACCCCTACCCCTACGGTCACAACGCAGATTGCTTCTGGGTCATCACCACCAATCAGGGAAGCACGCTCTTCCTGACATTCGCAGACTTTGACCTGGAGACACACGGAACGTGTGCCTTTGACTTTCTAAAGGTAAGGAGAGAGTTGCTTACTCCCAATGCTAAGGGGGGGGGTTTAGTTTTAGATTTAAAAATTTATAATAAAGATTATCACCAGTAAGATCTAGGCTCAGTTTCATTGCACTGCTTACAGGGTGGCGCCCAGATTCTGTGCTAGCTGTGTCGGTGTAGAATGATTAGCATATGCCCATGCGAAAATCTCGTGCTATTACCTGCGAAGTACGCTTACGCCAAGCGTAGTTTGAACTGCTACCACTATGCATGTTGCTAAGCTAATTTCTTGGCTTAAGCCGAAACCAGAAATGCACCGGTTGCAGTACTGCAAACTTAATGGCGCTTTGGCTGGTAATCTGTTTCTGACCAAGCAAGATTAGTATGTGCTTAGCAAATTTCATGCTTAACCAGCTTTATGACATTGGTGCCTGGCTGCTTTCAAATTTAAGGGAAAGGTTGGAAAAGTGCTTCTTCAGAATTGGCATAGTTCCTAGGATCAAGGTAGGCAGGGCCCAATTTCATAAAGCCTGTAAGCAGACGTTTTTTTGCTCTGTAAGCAGACATTTTTTTGCTTACAGAGCGGCCATTAGCAAAATTTCTATTTCATAAACACTGCTAACTGAAAGCAAAGCAAAGGGCACGCGAGGTTGCTGGCGAAGATTGTGGTAAGCAGATGAGTGACGCAAACAATGCAAATCTGTTGTGAACGCCACACAGCGTGTTGTCAAATCTTCCCCATCGTTGATGAAAAACACTTTTGTTTATGCATGGTTTTCTGCTATATGTAGCAACAAAAAACTTGCTTCTTGTAAACAGCTCAAAGAAATCAAGCCGCAGTGTGTGTCTCCCTGTTCTTTTTTCAGGACAAATTGAAAGTTTGGCCAAATCGCACATTTTTAATTTCTTTCTCCTGTTTTGTTTAGGTTTTTGATGGTCTCACTGAGAATGACAATGAATTGGGAACTTACTGTGGTACTGAGTTTCCGCCACCAATCCAGTCCACGGGCAATGCACTTCGGGTCAAGTTCCGAACTGATTACTCAGTAGGGGGTCGGGGCTTCCATGCCTCCTACCAGTCCAGTGAGTCATCTAGAAATGATTTATTTAATTATCTATTTATTCATTTATTAGTGTAAATACATGTGTGTAATCTTTATAATAGACCGATTGTGCAACCCAAGTCACGTGACCTGTAGTGGGTATTAAGCGTAAACAAACACGACGTCCTCCATAGGAAAGTGCGGTACGGTACATGATGATTTGTTCATTCGATCGAGGCTTTTCTTTCTCAAAATTGTACAAGAGACCTTCGAGTGGCTGAATAAAGCCAGTAAGGACAGTTCCAGCAAATCTTGGAAATTCTACAAGGAACGTTATGTTCACGATGTGGTAGTCCTAGTTGCACGACAGAACGTTTGGGCCAGACGATGGCGATCACACACTTTTCAACACAAGAATTTCATGATTTTGAAGCTAAAATCATCCAAAGAAAAGGCTTTCCAAAACTGTGTGATTCCTTTGTCTATTTGAAATTCCGCAAGGCTAGGTATAAATGCTCACTTTTCCAATGTTCTTTACTTTTTTTTACATGGATTTACATTACTAACAAAATTTCAGGCAGTGGCTACATTGTCGCCTGACACGTGTAGTGCACAACTCAAAAGAAACTACTATAATACTAGTAGAATACTGGTAGTTTATGAAACAGTAATGTGGTTAAAATCAATGGCACAACATACAAGGTTAATAAAAGGGCTTAGTAACCGTGTTTATTATTATCAAAAGCTGACTGTCCGTTTGACTCTGTCGGTCTCGGCATGTATTTGCACGTAGTTTGCCATCAGCTGAGATGGTGTAGTACCCACTACAGGTCACGTGATGTCATGTAAGCAATAGTGGCGCAATCGGTCTATTGTTATATCTTTCTGATGATGAAACCAAGGAAACCTCAAAAGTGCCTTGCACTGCAAACCGTAGGCCTGAAGATACCTGCTCAAAGAGAAGCTCAAGAAGAAATGTCGGTCTTACTGCCCCCATTTACTAAATTACACATGATTAAAAAAGTTGTAAAGGAATATTTGAAAAGCTGTGTTATCATTATATATACATGTAGAAAATGTATTGTAGTGTGGCCTTCTTTTTGTACTCTGAGGCATTTCCTGGCAGGCAAGATGCCATGCTGTTGCTACAGGAAGTGTTATCTTTTGTATCGTAATGTCCACATTAAATCAAGTATGCTTTTTGTTTTTAAATAACAGCTGAACAAATTTGAGGTGAGCTCACTTTCTTCAAATCAAAAGTTGATTAAAAAAAATATACGCTGCAATCTCCGCAAAATGTAAGATTTTATGTTTCCTTCCTGTGAGCTGTGTTCCAATTCTGCCTGCGGAAAGTCCAGGCTCTGTGGCTCTTTTGTAAACATGTGTATAAACGTGACTTTTAAATAGTCTCTTTTTTTTGAACCACTGAAATTAAATTTGTACCCTCTTTCCTTGTTTTTTTTTTTCAGATTGCGACCATGTCCGCCTCACTGGCTTCACTGGGGTGATTGAGAGTCCGAACTTTCCCGACCCATACCCCCACAACCGCGATTGTACCTGGATCATTGAGACCACAGAGGGTAACACCGTCAACCTCACCTTCACTACCCTGACGTTGGAGGACCACTCCAGCTGCAGTTATGATTACATCGAGGTAAAGTGGTTCTGCCTTCCCGCCGAACAAACTGATTAATTTAGTCAAGGAAATGTCACTTTTACAAGCTTAAAAAACGAGAGAACAAAAGTAATAATAATAATCATAATAATAATTTGGGAGGCTAAGCATCCTTACTGGCAGCTGAGAAGCTGAATTACGAAGGATGTGGCTACACGTGTTCGAGCTGCAGGCATTTAAGGGCGCCTTTGGCAGCCAGCCATAATGAACATGGAGCACAGCCTGAGATCGAAAGTGTATGGTTTTTCCGGAGGGAGGAAAACCAGATGGCACAGGAGAAAACCAATGAACAACTCCACTCACATATGGCCCTAGCCGGGAATCTAACCAGGGACACATTGGTGAGAGGCACACGCCACCCCAGATAATTAATGGTCAGACAGTAAGAGGGTTAAGCAGAAGATTAAGATGTCTTTCTTTTCCTGGGCAGGTCCGCGATGGTCAAGAGGATGATTCACCACTGATCGGTGACCGGCTCTGCGGCCAGAATGTCCAGCCGAACGGCGTCTTCTTCCCCAGCACTGACCGCTACCTCCTGATACGCTTTGTCTCAGACTCCTCTGTTTCAGACGCTGGGTTCCAGGCATCCTACGTTGTCAATGGTCAGTTTCCATGGAACCATCATCACTGGAGATGTTCAAAGGATGCATAATCCGAAATCTCATCTAAAAGCTTAACAGATTTACACACAGATTTCAAGTTCAACCCTCTGCCCCCCCCCCATTACTTAGTATCTTACTCCTCTACATCAGTTTAAATACCACTGATTTGAAATTGAAAAAAAAACACCTAAAAACAAGAAAGATGCCCAGTGATAAAGCTCTATAAGTGCCATCTTATTCTGGTTACTTTCTGAAACAGCTGGTATTCAATAAGTGGATACCAGTTCACAGATTGTTTGACGATGAGATGGTTCTGAGATACTAATAGGAATTTTTATCCTACCTGAATAAACAAATTTAGAATATTTCGAGTCTCCAGCATCGATTTTGAAAACATTTGTTTAAAAGGGGTGGGGAGGACCAATATTGGTGCCCTATATGTCTTGTAATTTTGTGTTGTACCATAACCCCTTTTCACACTAGACAAGATTCCCGGGAAGTTCCCAGGAAAATTTGATCAAATTGTCACACTTGATTTGCTAGCACCGGCAAACTCCTGGGAAGTAGCCTTTTCCTGGGAACTAGCTACCCTTGCCTGGGAGTAGGGTTAAGTGAGTTAACCCTGGGGTTTGCAGAGCAAGTGTTCAATTTTCCCCCAGGAAAATTGCATCAAGTGTGAACCGAAAAGGGGGTCAAAATTCCCCAGAATTTTGTGGGGTTTTATTTCCTGGGAGTTCGCTTGGCTATGAATAGATAAGAGAGATTCACACGAAACAAAGTCTAGATTGCCTGAATATCTCAGGCCTTTCGATTTTAGCAGTAGTTACAGAACTCCTTAGTTGTGTTACTGTATTGTTTTCTCCAGTTTTTCGTTTTTTTTAAATAAATTTATTTTTTTTTTATTTTTTTATAAAGGCTGCGGCGGTGACCTGACAGGAAACACTGGGTCACTGAGCAGTCCAAACTACCCCAATCAATACGACCACTCTCGCTTCTGCACCTGGACCATCACTGTTGACTACGGCCACTCTATCGCTCTCACCATCACTGACTTTGACGTGGAGGCTAGCAACAGCTGTCAGTTTGACGCCCTAAAGGTGGGTACTTTAACAACTTGGCACTGGGATTTTAAAAACAAAATTGTGCTCACGCACGGGATAGATTTTTTTTAAATTTTCTGAATAGTTTGTTTTTTGAGAATATCCTTGTCACAATGAAACTATGACTAAAACACAGTAAAGACAACAAACGCACTGGGATTTTTTTTGTTCTCTTTGAGAAAAAATGGAATGCGCTCACTGTGAATCGGCCAAACCGTTGCCGAAAGCCAACGGCCGTTAATCGGCCATAGTATGCTGGAATCACAGACTTAATCTCCCTTTTGCCAAATACAATGATAAGCAGTGGTGTCAGCTGTGAGGTAAGCGATGATGTTTTGAAACTGTGTGTTTCGTCTTAAGGATAGCAAAACAGTCTGGTCCCGCTCTACTATCTCGTGCTTGTTCAGAGGTACTATTTTCATCGTTGATCACAGGCATTTTTGATCAATGACGATTTTGAAACTCTACAATGCCCTTTGGACGGGAGCATGTCTCAACAATGTCAGAATTTTGTTTACCTAAAATGAATCGGTTTATGTACCGTGGAGGTATTTTAGACACAAAAGTATTGATCTGTTTCTTTTTTTTCCCCCAACCATCCATGCCTTCTGTTTTTGTGCAGGTATACTCTGGCACAGACGATAATGGTCTTGAACTTGCAACAATCTGCCACAGCCAGACATCACCTCAAGTCATCTCCACAACAGGGAGGTATATGTACGTTACCTTCCGCACAGATTCTAGCATCAGTGGGCGTGGCTTCACAGCGACTTACCAATCTCAAGACGGCGGTGAGAATTTCCCTTCATTTGATAAATAAATGGTTCTAAAGTTTGACGTGGCAAAAAAAACCATGTAGCAATAACTTGCACAGCTGCATGGGAATGCATTTTCTTGGTGTCATGGTTTCTTGGTGTTATGAACATGAGATGGAAAATTTAGTTAATGACAATAATAATACTGGAATCGTTTATGGCGCATGTATCAACAAATAAGGTACTCAAGCCAACGCCGAGGCAGGGGGCGGCCCAGGGCGGGGGGAGGCCCAGGGCAGGGGGAGGCCCAGGGCAGAGGTGGGGGGCTGTGGCCTCTTTGAACTCCTTTATGCGAACGCGAAAGCCAAATGGGCTGTTTTTCGTAATGTGATGCAAGGAAATCCACACTTGGCTTAAATGCAATTCCTATGTAATTGTAAACCAGGTTTTATGGTACTCGGTGATTTAGTAAGCCTGGTTCTTCATCCTTGTAAGGGTGAGTACCTCTTTGAGGGAAAAAATATAAATATCTACTAGAACACTTCAGGGGGCACCAAGGCATTGGCTAGGGGCATGAAGGAAATTGCCTCCACTGTCTTCTTGAAATACTACGCCTGAATGATCACACATTAATTTGTTGGTTCCAGGTTGTGGTGGCAACTTTTCCACGCCATCGGGTGACTTCCATTCTCCCAATTATCCCAACACCTACCCCCACTTTACCGACTGTACATGGCTCATCACGGTTGCTGAGGAGCACCGAGTGCAGCTCACATTTCTGGAGTTCCAGTTGGAGGGATCCAACTGTGTGTACGACTACGTAAAGGTCAGTTTGTTGTGTTCTTATTCTTCTTTTGTGAGGTGCTCGATCTAGCGGTTTTTACGAGAGCACTCCGGTAGAACAGTGTATCTAGGTGATCAGGTTGGCTTATTGGGTCCTTCTCTGCCTTTCACCTCTGTGGGCCCCGGGTCGAGTCCCGCCTCGGACCGTAGCCTTTGCATGTGGATTGGGTTTTCAGAGCCTACCTGATACCTGAATCAATAGGGTTTCCCTGTTTGGGGTTTTCTTCCCACATCTAAAACTGAACATTTGCCTGGTGATTTCTCCAGATAAAGTTCAGGATTGATTTCCAAACCAAATACACACGTGGGAATAATCCAGATGTTTTTCATTTTTAAGCTACGCAGATGGTACAAGACTAATATTTACTCTTGGGCCATCTACAGAGCTAAACAAAATACAATATATGGATGCTATTATGGGACTTCTAGACAGTTAAACAAGAAAAGGTGAGAACATTTATTTGACAAATTTTCAGAAGCAACTTATAATTTCACAAGTACCACACTTGATAACTAGCTGCTTCCTGAAAAGGGTCTGTACTGAATTTTTACCTCGCCTCTAACTTCAAGAACTATGCACTTTTGACATCAAGCAAAATGACTACTCAAGATTTGTCTACTTCATGTTTACAACACAAAATCCAAAAAGAAACGTCCTATTTCTTAAAAAGTTTTTTTATGCAATTCGCCCATCACAAGGCAGGCCCCAAGGCCACTCGAGGTGTGGGATACTTTTTGAAGGGATAGAAACCTGCCCCAATGCGCAGAAACAAGACATGGCGAGATATAAACGCAAGTCTCTTCACATCACAGCTAAGAAAAGGGAGGGGTAAATGAATCCATTCCGAGACATACACAACTGCCTCTTCCCCTTTTTGAAAGAAATTTAGTTAAGTGTCTTGCACAAGGACACCAGTGTCATGACTGGGATTCGAACCCACATCCTGATGATTTAACAATAATAATAAAATAATACTCAGTCTTATATAGCGCTTTATCTCGTGTATGGGCGTCTCAAAGGGCTGTGTTTTTTCCTGCAAGGTATGCGGAGTTAAATTCTTAAGTATGAGACCTGTTTCTTTACATAGCACCATGTAATGGTTTTACAAGGTGCTGTGGCGCAATCTGCTGCCGATCAAACCAGGAACACCAGGGCGAACCTCTTCTCTTTGCGATAAGTGCACTGGGTTCTTTTACGTGCATTACACAACACAAGGGACCTATCCTATGGCATTACGTCCCATCCGAAGGACGCAGCAATAATAGTTAAGTGTCTTGCTTAAGGACGCAAGTGTCATGACCGGGACTCGAACCCACACTCTGCTGATCTGAAACACCAGAGCTTGAGTCCGGTGTTCTTATCCACTCAGTCACTTTAGCCACCATTGTTAATTTTAATTAGTCTTCATTCCTTCCACCAGTTGTTTGACGGGCCTTCTCTAGACTATCCAGTCCTTCTCACTCATTGCGGCGATGGCCTGCCAGACCCAGCTGTTATCTACTCCAGCGGGACACAGATGTTTGTCAGAATGTTGTCCGACTCGAGTGTCGCCTACAGAGGCTTCCACGCCACTTACGTCACTGGTGAGTACGGAATCTGATAGCTACCACAGTGTCATCCCCAATATCAAAGAATAAAGAACTAGATGCATGTTATTCACCAGAACCTGTGATTTTTTTGAAAGCCAGGTTAGCCCTGCAAACAGTTAACAGATACCTGAAAAACTGGAAAGTCATTGGGCTGTACTCAAATATCTGGTTGCATTTATGGACTTTCCACAACTTAGATTTACGCCCAATTTACCAACAGGATTGCACCCAATTTAACCAACAAAATTACGCCCAATTTACCAACAGGATTGCACCCAGTTTACCAGCAGGATTACACCCAATTTACCAACAGGATTGCACCCAATTTAACCAACAAAATTACGCCCAATTTACCAACAGGATTGCACCCAGTTTACCAACAAAATTACACCCAATTTACCAACAGGATTGCACCCAGTTTATCAACTGGATTGCACATGATGTTCAGGGAATAAGACCTAAGTTGGCGAACTTGTGAATAAGCCAGTTCAAGTACACATGGTTGAGATGTCTTGCTCAACGACAGAATAATTGGCAGGATTAGACTGAAGTTTAAACCTACACTCTGGAACCCTGGCACTCTGTGAGTCGAGTGACATACTCACAGTTCTTCAATTTTATCATTATTTTTTTTCTTCCTTTATCCACCATCTTCTTTCTCAGCCTGTGGAGGCCGTTTGGATGCTACGCAGACCGGTGTACTGAAGACAACCAACTACCCGGCTGCCTACCCAGCCAATCAGAACTGTACTTGGATCATCGAATCACCCAATCCTGGTAAGTCGTAAGACCAGGGCTGAATTTCGTAAAAGCAGGAAAGCAGCAGTGATGGTCGCCAAGAGCAAATTTATTTGCTAAAACAAAGAGAAATAAGCTGGGCACCAGTCTAACAAGTTTTGAATTGCATGGCATTCGAACTTGTGAACCATGTTTTGCATAGCAAGTTATTTCCGTGCTAGGCAAATTTGAATGCTTAGATGCTTACGTGGTACCCAAATTGGCGGCTACGTCTATGGCTATGTCAAGATCGCCGCGTCATCATGTGTTGAAGTATAGGACGTCCTTAGCAACCCCCCCCCCCCCCCATAGCAACAGTCCTAGCCATAGCCGCCAATTCGGTTACAGCCTAGCCATCTGTTTGCCAGTAAGCTAGTCTGTGGTGCTCACGGTAGCAGAACGGTAAGGTCAATACGATCCTGAAGGTTTGACAGCGCTTGTGCGTGGTCACGATGAATTCGCAGAGTTGCGTTACTCATCTGTGTACTAGAACTGCTGGCAAAGTTAGCATGCTCCTTGCTTTGCTTAGAGTACGCAGTAGTCTTGGCCCAAGAGGTCAGTGATCGATAGTCTGTTGTACGCTCGTAGTAATTCAGAATAGCTTGCCATTTTAAGGCGTGATTTAACCAACTTGACCAGCTCAATCTAAGGTCTTGGGAATCCTGCAGCATTGGGTTAGCTTTTTCTTTGTTTCCTCCCCAGCCTTTTCTTCGGGAACCAACCAGTGCGATTGCAGAAATAAATTTACATAAGTTGTTTTGTGACTCATATTTGTTAATATTATTATCATAATTTAGGTAAATTTATTTATGCGATCGCGCACGGATTACCACAAGTGTACATACACAATCACTGATGTCTTGGGCCAATACCTGTACGCCATGAATTAGAAACTGTGCTAAGGGCAGCCTGTGCGCAAAAAAAAATTTTCTGCTTACAGTCTTCATGACTAGCTGATTGACATCTTCTTTACAAGTATTGCTGTATAATGTGGACCTCATCATTCTGTAATTTTGTTCAAAATGTTTAATTTTTGTCATCAACGACTACAGGGGACCGTGTGACACTTAGCTTCTCCCACATGGATATCGAGCAATCAACGGCTGGTTGTGAACATGACTACGTTACGCTGTATGAGGGCAATGACGACTCCGCCCCTGTGATCGACCAATACTGCGGCACCTCTATACCAGCCCCCATAACTTCCTTCGGCTCTGCTCTGACTGTAAGCTTTGTATCGGATAGCTCAGTGCAGATGACTGGGTTCAGGGCTGTGTACTCCACATCGTTATCCGGTGAGCTACTCTTGATAATGTCTGTTTCTTTAGCGGCAAGAGACAACATTTTTGTTGTCGGAATCCATTTAAACTGTCTGATGTTTAAGAAGTTTATCTTCAATTGATTTACGGAAAAAGATCTGTGACATAAAGGCTTACTGAAAAAAAAAATTGTTGAAAAACAATTCCTGTAGCCAAAGTTTTCAAATATTAAGTTTTGTATCATCATTTTCTCAAAGATGAAGATATCTTTATATTTGGGTATGATAATTAACTTCAGTACTTGATCAGTAAATTGAGCATTCAAACTCTCAAAGCAATGAGATGTCAAAGAATTACAGCATCAAGTGCAAAAGTAATAATAATAATAATCTGCAGTTGTTACATTCCGCTTTATCACACCTGAGGGCATCTGAAAACGCTCATTAATTTGTTTTCTACTGGTGTGCTGAACTATGTTTGAATTAATAAGACCCATTTATTTTACATAGCACCATGTAGCGGCTTACAAGGTGCTGTGGCGCAATCTTCAGCCAAACACACCAGAAAACACCGGGGCAGACCCCTTCTCTTAACAACAAGTGTACTGGGTTCTTTTACATGCATTACACAACACACGGGACCTACGTTTTTTTTTTGTCTGTCCGAAGGACGAAGCAATAACGGTTAAGTGTCTTGCTTAAAGCCCATATTCACTTTTGGGAACACCGAAAAACAAAATGTTCACAGATTTGCACATAACTTACATGGTACAGAGACGATGATGGTAAAAAACTTCCTGTGAAATATTTCTGTCTGATGTGTTATCGTTTTCGAATAATTAGTGAAATAAGATCCACAAATGATTTTTCGTCTCATGAGACGAAAACTCCGGCCGTTAGAATGAATACAAAAACGCTGAATGACTTTGTATTGTTTTCTCGTAAAGGAAACAATGAAATGAGCTGAAACTTTCGCAGGTTGATTTTATTAAATAACTCTTAAGGTATGGAAGTATTTCCAGACACTTTACCAATAGTGTATAATGGCTTTAAGGACACAAGTAACAGAGCATGGCGGAGAGCAAACCGTTGTTAAGATTTTACAGTTGGCTTATGATAACTGACAGTGTCTCTTTTTTTGTCTGCTCAAGTGTGCGGTGCTGATTTCATCTCGCCAAGTGGGGCGTTTGCCAGTCCTGGTTACCCAGCTAGCTACCCCGGCGACACGGAGTGTGTTTGGACGATACAATCATCACCAGGCAACCAGGTCCAGGTCTCTTTTAGGTATGTGTCCGTTAAAAAGTACGTCTCAAAATGCTCATTATTTTACGACACATTGTAATTTATATCACACCTCTCCCTGGTTCTTTATACTGATTGGCTGAAACACGTCACGTTGGGTGAAATAATATAGCCTATTGCATGAAATCTGCACCACCATGAACTTGACGCGCGTCAACGCACCGCACGCGCTTCATTTGGGGGAAATAGTTCGCAAAGCAGGCAATAGTTTCAAAAACCCAAAAACTATTGACTGGTAAACAGCACCCTCAAGAGGTTTACAATGCTCATAACAGTTTACCGTTGTAAAACCGTGCGTCCTGAAAATATTTTTTTTTCACATGACATTTTGGACTGAGGTGTGTTATAAAACACATATGGACTGGCATTATTCGGGCAATAGTGCACGTCTTTGCACCCCTCGGGACCCTCTCCTGGTCACTCA
Organism: Marthasterias glacialis; assembly: GCA_911728455.2. NCBI lineage: Eukaryota > Metazoa > Echinodermata > Asteroidea > Forcipulatida > Asteriidae > Marthasterias > Marthasterias glacialis. Next base: position 14,006,395 of record OU452229.1, read on the forward strand.
CAGGCCCTCGGGTGCATAGACGTTCACTATTGCCCTCATTGCCAGTCCATATGTGTATAATATGTGACCCAATTATTTAGTGCTTTGTTAGGGTATACAAAGTGCAGCGGTGCAATCTGCAGCCAACCGTGCCAGAAAAGCATGCAAGCCCCTTCTCTAAGTGTTCTGGGTTCGTGAATGTGCAATGCGTACACACGGTTGTTGTGCATGCCCTTGTCCCTGCTTTACGGTAATGTACCTGTGTATCCTGCCCACTTCTAGATAGCTATTAATACTTGTAGGAATCTGGACGGGCAACAGAATTAATTTACAGTTTCAATGTAGGATTATTTTCGTTTTGGTTCATTTGTTTTTTTGTGGGTTTTTTTTTTGCCTTCTTGCGGGTCAGTTGCGAAAATTTGAAATGCTGTGATGATGCTGCAATGTTTTGAACACATTGAGTTTTGTGCACGGTCATGTAGACGACACTTCTTCTTTTTTTTAACTCCAAATTTTTGCGCTCGGCGCTTGCTCACATTCAATTTCTGACGTTTTCAATTTCTTACAATTTCATTCCTGGTCACAGACAGTGCGTGTTATAAGCTATTTTGGTTGGTGACCTTATTCTGGTAAGCAAAATCTTTTTGTGCTTAGCTACGTGTGTTGTGCTTCAGCAGCTCTATGAAATGTGATGCAGAACTTAAGTCCAATGCACTAGGCCCCTCGGCCACGACACTCCATGGCACTGATATGAACAAATTTTGGATTAAAAGTTTCTCATTTTACAATATACCAATTTGACAGTGTCTTTAACCTGGAAGTCAACTGTAACACCGACTACCTAGAGGCCAGAGTTGGTGATGAGAATGGTGCACTGATTGGTCGATACTGCGGCCCTCGGAGACCGAGCAACCTGACGGCTAGTGGAGGCATGTGGCTGAAGTTCGTCTCTGATCCTGTAGGAACCGGAGTTGGTTTCCTGGCAAACTTCGGACAAGGTAATGTGCTGTGATTAATAAAAATTAATGGTCTATTCATGGCAGTATTGCTACATCCACCCTACATCCACACCCTTACAAACCAAGATCAATCACAACCTTTACAGAAAGTTAGATGCTTCTTGTCGAGTGAGTTTTTGGAGAAGGCACTGTTTTAGGTTTTTTCAACCGTGGGATTGGCACTGTCTCTAGCTGCTGGGCAATCTCGGTAGTCTAGTTGGGAAGAATGGCGGGGGTGGTGGGTTTGAATTCCACCCAAGGAATATGCCTGTGGATTTTTTTCACAGGACTCGGGGGGGGGGGGGGGGGTGGTGGGGGGAGGAAGTACTGAGTATACACTGCTTAACACACATCGGTGTATGGGTTTAAAAAAACCACAATTAACAAGCTTGGGGGATTACTAAACTTCTAAACATCCTTTTCTTTTCTGTTAGTATTCGGAGGAGACCTCATAGCGCCAACCGGTCAGGTCGCTTCGCCATTGTATCCAAATAATTACTTGAACAATCTGGACGTGACGTGGACAATCTACGTGTCGGCAAACAGACGAGTCCGCATCAGGTTTATCGAGTTTACCGTGGAATCGTCGTTTGCTGATTGCAGTTTTGATGCGTTCCAGGTGAGTGAGATTGCACTTGTTTTCCTCCTGTGACATCACATCCCTCTAGGAGGGGGTGAACAAGGTCTTACACACCAAAAGTTGAGCCTCATAAAAGGGGGGAAAATAACCGCTTGGTCGTTGTTGATTTTTTTCTATAGGTGTATGATGGTCCAGATACTTCATCCCCAATCCTCGCGTCTCTGTGTGGCTCGACTCTTCCCGATGCAGTGGAGAGCAGCGGCAGTGTAGCCACGGTGCGCTTCCTTACTGACTCCTCCGTTACCTTCCCCGGCTGGTTGGCAGAATGGACTGAAGTGTCTGGGGTGCTGACCGTACTTCCACCTACCCGTCCACCAGGCCGTAAGTATTTAACAACCCTTAAACCCCATGGACACCTCCTCCAGGATTCAGCCTCAATCCTTCAAGATCAAGCAAGTTTACATGCGCACTGTATCTTAACGTGCAGTTTGTCTCCTGAAATGGCAGGCTATGTTCAGACAGTAGCGGCGTGTGACATCAGTGCATGAGGTCTATATATGAGTTTATGTTGGGTGCCTACTGCCTCAATCCTCTAAAATCAACTGAAAGTTGTGTAGGGTCTGATGTACTTCTTTATTGTAAGGGCAAGGCAATTTTTTTCTACATTTTTTTCTCTACGAGAAAATTGTAAATTTCCATTGGAACAATTAAAGGGCACCAAGGCAACTGCCAGGGGGCACGGAGGCACTTGCCTCTGTTGCCTTCTGTAAAGTGTTTGGCCTGCTTCAAAATCATCCAAAACCTCTGGTTGATTTTGGAATTCGGGGGGGGGGGGGGGGGGGTTGGAGGTAGTGGTTAATTATCAGGAAAAAGTGACAAGTTTCAATTTGAAAGCTCACTAATTTTAAAGTTCATATTAGTGAACATCCTCCAGAGACATGTATCTGTCTGAAATACTGCCACAGTCAAGAAAACGGCAAATAAAGACCCCCAAATCACTGTTTCTTATTTCGATTGCAGCAGCCAAACTAATGTGTTCAAAAACCCTGGCCAAACTAAACCTGGGCAGATAGTTGGGTTAACCGGATATCCGCAAATGGTAAATGCTAACTGTTACCGCAAGTTTTCAACTATCCGGATATGGTGCGGATAGTTCAAATTAACCGCGGATCTATTTCAAATAACCGCAGGTAATTTTCACATACCATGTTACTTCACGAGTGGAGTGTACCTGGTTAACACTCCACAGTGCATTCCAAACTTAAAGTGTTTCACACAACGTATTTTTATCTCACATACAGCAGGGTATCCCCACAATATCTGGTCGGCGGCGGCGGCTTGGCAACTTTTTTCCCCTTCATTTTTTTCCTTTCTTTTTTTTTTCCCCCCACAAATATTTTGTGTATTTTTTACTTTAATATAATTAAATTGAATTGTAATTCAATTTTATCATTAAAACTGCATGTGAGTATACTTCAGTTATCTTACTTGTATTTCCCGTGGCAGGGGTTTTTTAAAAAACATATTTCTGGTCCAGTGAACATTGGTCCAGTGAACATGCTGAGGTACAAGACTTTGTGGTATAGTGAAGAAGTTCTTGAAATTTGACCCCTAAACACTAAAAAAAATTCAGCAACTGTCTGCGGATATCCGCGGAGAGTTGGGAGCAGTTAACTGGATAGTGAATTTCACCATTCGCCCAGGCTTGGACCAAACATAAACAGTTTCTAGCTGTTTTCACTTAAGACGCGACCACTGAAGTTGGTGCCATTTTCACTGGTTGGTCATATGGTGCGTTTAGAGAAAACTAGACGATGGGAAAGAATTTTCTCTTTCATAAACCAATCGTGTATTATCCCGTTTTTATATAACACCCAAGCAGATCCTTGTCATTTGATTGGAGGATGGTCGGTCCTGTAATAGCAAATAAACGTACCATTGTGCATTTTTCGTTCCATCCGATTTGTTCTATTGCAAGCTCACCCGCCCTCCATTGATGAAAGTGACTATTCGATTAAAAATGGCTGATGCTACTTATACTTTATAGTGTTATCCTCCAATCAAAAGATCTACTTGGATGTTGTGTAAAACAAATAATGAATGTTTTTCATTCGTGCAATGGTAAGATTATTTTCATTCGTTAAAAGATGGAATGTTCCATTTTCGCCTCGTTGAATGGAACATCCCATCTTTCAACTCATGAAAATATTCTTACCATTGCACTCATAAACATTCATTTTTTGTATTAAGTTATATCAGAGTGTAGAATAGTTGATTTCCCTAGCAGTCAGGGTTTCAGACATACTTTATTGTCTTGCTCCTTGCAGAGTGCGGAGCCAACTTGCTGGCCGGAGAGACCGCGCAGTTATTCAACTCTCCAAACTTCCCCAACGGCTACGACCCCAACCTGGACTGCGAGTGGTTGATAGAGACTGACCCGGGCAAGACTCTGAAGCTGCAGCTCAGTAACGTCGATTTGGAAGCTCACTCGACATGTTTGTACGATTATGTGGAGCTGTTCAATGGTGAGGAAGAATTCCAACAGGGTTTCAATTCCGTGGATCTAAGTTCCAGTTCCACTCAAACCTGAGTTATCCTTGAGAGCATTCTTTTAAACATTCTTGGATGTTTTTTTTTTTTTTTTTCAAATTCACCCAAACTACACATCAACACTGTGCACTTGGCTGAGTCATCAGAGTGTGGGTTCGAATCCCAGTCACGACACTTGTGGCCTTGAGCAAGACACTTTACTATAATTGCTTCTTACACGAGTATCTGCAAGGGTTGAAATTGTTGGTATAAATGATTTGGAAGCCATTTGACCACTGGAGCTGCATATACTCCTAAGAAGTTGAGATGATTTCAGGAATGCATTGTTGGGTCGAGTGAACAGGGGTAATAATATTGCATTAATTTTAGGGTGAACAAAGAAAAATTGACTGAGTGGGATTTTGAACCTGCGACCACCGGCTTAACTTACCGACGCACTACCAACTGAGCTGTCCAGCCCTAATGTTGGCCGTCTCCCTACTTTGTCAAAATCTTTGTTTTTTTTTTATATTGTATTAAGACGGGTTGAGGGGCTTCCTGTCTTTAAAAAAGTGCAACAAACACTTGTTATTATAACTATTAATATTATGTGACTGGCAATTCGGTTCAACAACTTGCATAAATCAAACAAATTGTACTTTTTGTTTTTTCCCAGGTGCCACCATCGACACAGCTACGAGCCTTGGCCGCTTCTGTGGCCGTATAGATCCGGATCCTTCCCCGTTGTACTCTACATCTAACATGATGCTTGCCGTCTTCCACTCTGATGGATCTATTAATGGCACAGGCTTCCAGGCTAGTTATCAGACATGTAAGTGTCTCAGTTTGAATTTTATCGTTGTCACTGCGAAAGTTTTGTATCGCAAAAGCGAACCATTACACACCATGCACGTTTGAAAGTGCTAAAAATCTCACTAAAACTATGCTAGACGTACTCACAAACTCTTAGGAGCCGAGATGCAGGTTTTATTTTTGTGAAGAGAGCCACTATTTCGTGTGACATATGACACTATTACAAAGTCAAGATAAATTGGCAATATTATTCCATCTTGCGCTACTTCTATTCTTCCACATCGGGGCATTTTCTCAGTAATTTCCAACGCAAACAACTTCCTAACCATTCCTACCTTTAGCTAGATTCCACACTCATCCTGTAGCATACCAAGTACTCACGTTTTACAAAATTTCTCAAAGTTCATATGTCAGGTAGAGCCAAATTATTTTCACATCAGCAACTTCCCAATAATTCATACTTCACTTCACTTCCTCGTTATTTGTACCCGCGGGTGACTTCTCTTTCATTCTTGGCCCATTCCTGAGTGTCCTAACCCCAAGTAAATTCACAATCATTCTTTCCTCGGACATATTCCAAATCTTTCCCACCTCAGGCAACTTCCCAATCTATCCGGCATCAAGCAAGTTTCCAACCAGTCACACCATTGGAATTTTCCTACAGATTCCCATCTCAGACTAATTGTAAACTCGGGCAACTTCCCAATCCGACTGGAGCTAACTTCCCCATATGAATTCCCAGTTTTTCCTGCTTCAGAAAACTTTAAATCGCTCTCATATCAGACGAGTTTTAAATCACTCCCAACCTGACCAACTTCCCTATCAACCCTGTTCCACAAAATCTGAGACTGATGAAAACAACTTCCTTTATTCCCTCTCGAGGTATTTTCCAAAGTATTCATTACCCATTTAAAATCTTCATTTTTTCTACTTCGGACAGCCATGGATCATTCCCGCATTATCAGACAGGCTTCAAAATTATTCCCGTTCCAGGAAACTTCAAAAACTTCCTGAGCATTCCTATCTAAAACTGATAAAAACAACTTCCCAGTACTCCCTGTCGAGGTATTTTCTAGAGTATTCATTTAGAATCTTCATTTCTCTTCTGCCAACAGCCATTAATCAACCATGCGTTGTTAGACAGAATTCTAAATCATTCCCATTCCAAGAAACTTCAAAAACTTCAAGAGCATTCCCATCTGAGACTGATGAAAACAGTTTCCCTTTTATTCCCTCCTGAGGTATTTTCCAAAGTATTCACAGAGAATCTTCATTTTTCTACTTCGAACAGCCATGAATCAATCCTGCATTATCAGAAAGACTTGTAAATCACTTCCATTCCAAGAAACTTCAAAAACCTCCTGAGCATTCCCATTTCTGGAAACCTCTAAATTTGTCCACCTCAGGCTGATTAAAACTTTCAGCAAATTCCACTCCATCTTTTTCATGCTGTTCTTTGCAGTCTGCGGTGGTTACATCAGAAGTCTGTTGGGCGTGATCACCAGCCCTGAGTACCCAGCCATCTACGCCAATGACCAAGACTGCACCTGGGTCGTTGAGGCACCGACCGGCTCTACCATCATGGTCACGTTCTTGGCTGACTTCAACATCCAGTCGAGCACAAACTGTGTCAATGACTATGTTCAGGTTAGTCTTATTACAAGCAGGTCTGACAAGAAACACAATAAAGGGGACCACTTTGCATCCGTCACGTTTGCAGATTTTCCAATGATTGTGTTCTGTTTTTATTTTTTAGATGTATCTAGTCTTTGTTCATCTCTTCTTATTGTTATTATTTTTTTTTAATATATATTATTTTTAATTCTTCTTGATTAATTATTTATTTATGCGTTTATTAATTTTTTTATTTTATTTTTAAATTTATATATATATATTTTTATTTTTTATTAATTTACATATTTATTTATTATTTATATATATATATATATATTTATACTTATGTTTATTGTACTTATGTACTACAGTGTATTTCTTTGTGTTTTTACTGTGTATTCATTCATTTCTTTATTTATATTTCTCTATTATACTTCTAGTAATTCATTTAATTTTGTTTTTGATGTAACCTTTTTATGTACTTTTTTATATATGTATATGAACATTTATTTCACAGTATTCACATATTTTTTAATTCTTGTTTTTCATCCATTCCTGTAATTGGCGGCTTGTCCGCTGTTGGTTTGGTCAATAAATAAATAAATAAATAACAAATAAATAAACTCATGTTACGGGTAAACTACATGATTGGGATTCAAGGTATACAGGAAAAAAATCTGTCTTCCAAGTCAGGAGAAAACAGTCAACAACCGTGCAATTTTCAGCATGTAAACACTTTTTTCTTAATTTCGAATGTTACAACCAAACTTAAAATAGGGGTCTTTAAATTTTTATTTTATCGACTTTGACAGTATTTCAGACAGAAATGTTTGTGTTGAAGGTTGATACTGGTATGAACTTCATAATCAGTAAGCTTTCAGACTGATACTAATATAAACAAATCTGGATGAACACTCATCCTGTATTGTACCTTTAAAGTAACTAAAACCACTCAAAAAGTGTTCCAACATGTGAAAGGATATGCAGGCTTATACTCTAAATAATTTGAGTTGATTGTTATTAATGTTTTTTTCATGACCCCTGAAACTTCAATCCAATAATAGACAGAAAAGGACATGTAACGTTTTCACCCGTTTTGTTTATAGAAATTTGAGGATGATTAAACATTTTTTTTAAAATGAATCAACTCAAATTTAAACACTTTTTGTGGTTCCATGTGCATAACAACAGTGACAAGCATTGGAAAAATTGTTGACGTAACGGAAGCAAGTGGCACCTTTATTGTGTTTTTTTGTCAAGTACAAGTTGTTCAAATGAGCATGTTCAGGTTAGTCTTATTACAAGCAGCCCTGTTTGTTTTCAATATCTAGTCAAGCACAAATTGAATCAGTGATTGTGTTCAGGTTAGTCTTATTACAAGCGGGTTTGCTTATTTCCAATACCCAGTCAAGCACAAACTGAATCAATGGCCATGTTCAGGTTAGTCTTATTACAAGCAGGTTTGCTTGTTTTCAAAATCCTGTCGAGTACAAACTGAATCAATGACCATGTTCAGGTTAGTCTTAATACAAGCAGGTCTGCTTGTTTTCAAAATCCTGTCGAGTACAAACTGAATCAATGGCCATGTTCAGGTTAGTCTTATTACAAGCAGGTCTGCTTGTTTTCAAAATCCTGTCGAGTACAAACTGAATCAATGGCCATGTTCAGGTTAGTCTTATTACAAGCAGGTCTGCTTGTTTTCAATATTCTTTCAAGGGCAAACTTAGTCAATGAGGAATGACTGTGTTCAGGTTAGTCTTATTACAAGCAGGTCTGCTTGTTTTCAATATTCTTTCAAGGGCAAACTGAGTCAATGAGGAATGACTGTGTTCAGGTTAGTCTTATTACAAGCAGGTCTGCTTGTTTTCAATACCCAGTCAAGCATAAACGTATTCAAGATTTTGTGAATTGGTCCGTAGGTCTTGAATGGTGGCGATGTGTCCTCTCCACCTCTTGGGTCGTCTGCAACCGGACGTTACTGCGGTACGACAATGCCCGCAGCAATGGAAACCAGTGGTAACCTGTTGACTGTTCGTTTCCGATCTGACAGCAGTGGAGGAGCCAGGGGCTTCAGTCTGACATACCACGCCGTACAAGAAGGTCAGTACATGGGACAACACGGAAATATCCCCACCCCTGAACTTAAAGCCGTAGGATCAATCTGTCCATTCAGTAGAGTACAGAGTAGTACCTTTGGGAAGAATTAAGTAGTGACGACTTGGTGAGAATTTTGTCTAGTGTTTTAACTGGCATGCATTTGGCCAACAGAGACAAAGTAGGTGTTCTTGCAAAATGATTCACAAAAGCCTAAAACACCAGCGTCCAATTTCATAGAGCTTCTTAAGCACAAAAAGTGGCTAAGCACAAACAAAGTTATGCTTACCAGAGTAAGGTTACCAGCCAATATACAATGTCACATGTACAATTTGTGACTGGTATCCTGTTTTTTTTGCTCAGCAGAATATCGTTAAGCAGTATTTTCTGCTTAAGCAGCTCTATGATATTAGTCACTCGAAGCCCTGTCCCATTTGCTGTAGAGTTACTTTATAAGTTACTTCTGGTATCAAGGTCGTGTCCGTGTTGATGGCTTCAGCAGTGGCTATGGCCCAACTATCCAAAAACAAATTCCGGCGTCCAGACTATTTTTCCTAAGTAATTTTGTTGTTGTCATTGGCCCCAGGCTGTGGTGGACAGGTGACCCTGACCGATAGCATCCCAAGCAGTGAGATCGCGTCCCCCAACTACCCAAACAACTATCCAACCAACTCAGAGTGCATCTGGGTTGTGACGGCGCCCTCTAGTGAAGCCATACAGATGGACTTTGCGACACCGTTCTACATTGAACCCCATTCCAGGTACAGTCTTGACTAAGTAACAGATATTGATCATTTTCATTTCTAAAGCTCACTGACGATAAAATTAATATCAGTACCAAAACTTAAGAGAAAAAAAACTTCCATTTGAAATACGTACGAAGTTGAGAAAGTAGTAGCTGAGCACTCTCAAAATCAACATTTCCTGTTTAGAATGCAACAATCAATTATATCATGGATAAGCGCATGCACAATCAGTATCTGGGACTTCTTATTCAGTGTTTCCACCAAAGCAACACGGTCAAAGTTTTGGTGATATTTTCACAGGTTGGTTGTACTGACCCATTTCACCTTGCATCGACACACGCTAAAACCAAAGATTATAGAGCGGCGAAGGCGCAAGATGGCGGAACTGGAGCTCTATTCATTGTTGTCAGGTTCCTCATTTGTAAATACTGTGCAGTGTGCTTTTTAGGCGCCGCGCCGCAGACCATGGGCAGACCATGGGCAGACCATGGGCAGACCATGGGCAGACCATGGGCAGACCATGGGCAGACCATGGGCAGACCATGGGCAGACCGTAGCCGCGTGTCTTCAGGTCGGCCACAACCACATGTGACATTAGTGCAAGGGGTAAATTGTGTATTTAGAAGAACACAGTGTATTTCTTGCCAAAAACTATGACCTGATCCCCCCTTTTTAGTATTTAAACAAAACTGATACTTTTGGGGGGAACTGCTCAACTTTTAGGCACCTCTCAGCTAGAATCAGAAAATCATGGTAAATGTTGAATATTTTTGTAATTTTTTATATACAAAAGATTTTGTATTTTCTAATCCGAAACTTTAACTTTCTGTAAAAGTTACTTCTTGTTCTTACAAATGTTCTTATAAGTGTTCTCAGCAGATTTGTGAAAAGTCTAATGCTCTAAAGAAAAGTTAAACAACCAGGCAGAGTTTTACCTGTACTAAGACTGTTTGATTTTTAGAAGAAAATGTTTTTTCTATCTTGTGAGGAGAGATGCAAAATTATAAAAGCAATTATTTGGGGTTGAGCCTCATTTAAACCGCGTTGTACCTCGGTAACCTGGGGCTACATCAGGTTCAACCCCAAGTTTACCATTTGTTTAATTTATTTTGCCTTCCCTCCTACATGCCCCAACGATATTTTTTTCTTATTTTACAAAGTTGCTTCTGTCTTTCACGACTGCCCATCTTTCCCTGACTATGTTTTCGTTTTCCTTCATCCCGTCCAGCTGTGCCTATGATTATCTTGAAGTACTCGATGGCTCGAACCAGAATTCCAACCAGCTGGGTCTACTATGCGGCAATACAGTGCCAGACACCATCACGACTTCAGGCAACGCAGCTTTCCTGAGGTTCCGCACTGACGCCAGTGTGACGCACGCAGGCTTCAAAGTCACAGCCAGTATTGGTAAGCTCTCGCCGCAAAGTAACAGATGCTTTTTTCTTTTTTTTATACAATATGTGGTACAAACTTCTAGACTTCTGTGTACAACGATGTAAATATCTTTCTAAAAAGGCCATGTCTGTCAAATTGTGTCCAGCACAGAGTTGCACATTTTTTATTTGAAGAAAGAGTATTTAATTATTCAGGTCTTGATGTTACTAATAAGGGGTGGGGGGCGGGGTATGTTGAAATGACAGATGTGCTCAAATTCTGTATTCCGCTTTTTCTCGATACTCCAGCTACCTGTGGTGGTACAGTCTCCGGTACTAGCGGCGTCATCACCTCTCCCAACTTTCCTAACAATTACGACAGCAACTTGGATTGTATGTGGACGGTCCGTGCCCCCGACGGTCACTTCATCACCTTCTCGTTCGACAGCAACTTCAATGTCATCAACACTGCACCAGACTGCTCTTCCGGTGACGTCTTACGAGTTCTTGATGGCAGAAATTCATCAGGTATTTTGTTTCTTTGTTTTTTGCATACCCCCCTTCAATCTTCCAACCTCCCTTCCCCCTCCCAAACAGAAAAAAAGTAGTATTCGAATAAGGGAATAAAGGTGTGATGAAGAGGTTTTTAACTATTGTTTAAAACCTCTGAGGGGCCTGGTGGCCGATAATTGCCCTCGCCAAATCCCATTCATAAATGCCTTTCTGTCAAAAACATGCAAAAACCTTCAAAAATTGGGAAGAAATCTGACAGTTTCTCAGCTCGACTCTGCGTTAAATTTCTATCCATATTTACGGGCCAATTCCTTGAACGGAATGTCGATCTTCATGTCTCTGCAGCTATTATAGGCACTTGATGCCCTCTCGGCCAATTAGAAACCCAACAGCTGGAAACACGTATACTTCTTTATTCTGATACAGGGGCTATATTTTTCGTTCGCAAGCTAGCCGGTTTTAAACACTTTTTACCGTGTTTATATCGCCCGTTTAAACATGTGATGCCCTCTCGGCCAATCAGAATGGATAAACTGTCTCAGGTATTTATGAATGGGCGATATTTCTTTCCGTGTGGCATCGTAACAACATAGTGCAGGGTTTTTTCTAAACTTTTTTTCAGTGACTGAGCCACCGGGAACCAGCTAGCTCAATCATTTCACTAGTCCGCCAGCTTTTGTGAACGGGAATGAGAAATTTAAGGTTTTTATCTGAATTCAGACTTTTTTTGTTGTTGTCTGCCTGATGAAAAAAAAGTAGCTGCTCTTTTCTTCAGAAATCATCCTCTTTGACTTAATTCTCTAGCACTGAGAATACTGCTCCAATAAAGCTCATAGCTCCAGGGTTTACCAAAAGGTGGAAATGCCATCATGTTAATGTACCTCCTTAAAGATTGGACCCTAGTTTCAGACGTTTTAGTCAACAGTGACTCCCAACCCTGTAAATTCAGTCCATAATTCACATTTGAAAAAGGGATGCTTCTCAACAATGAGCTAGCCAGCCGGGCCTTTTGGGGGAGACTTTTGACTGGTCCTCAGGTGTTTTAACTTGCCAGCAGACTAAAACGCTGAGAAATAATGTCAGAAATTAATCTGGTGTTGCTGTCTGTCTTGCCTGCCCCATAGTAATTTGTACATTTTGTCAGTTTGAAATAAAACATTTGCGTTTGCTTCTCCAGCGTTTGAGTTGGCTAGGGCGTGCGGACCGAGTGCTCCCGTAAACTTTGACTCGTCATCGAACTACGCCTTAGTCCGTTTCACAACCGACGCCTCCCAGGTAGGGGCTGGGTTTAGCCTCAGTTTCCAGTCCAGCGAAGAAGGTAATGCCACAGGCCAAATTTCATCAAGCAATTCTGTTGTTTATCAGCATTTAATGTTGAATATCTTGGCAGACTGTCATCTTTAATAACTTTTGGTTGTATTTTTTTGTAAATGTGACCACCTCCCCTTGCCCAAAACCAGGCACTTCCTGCCAAAACTCAAAACTAGGCATATTCACTCATCAAATAAATGAGGATGAGAGCTTTCAAATAACACCTAACTTTGGCCTGGATAAGACAAGTATTTCTCAACCATTGAGAATGTTTTAAGACATCACATCACATCACATTGGTATCACGCCTGAAGTTTCAGTTGTCTTCACTGGTTAATGTCATTTTACTTTGTGGCGCGTCGTGGCCGAGCGGTCTAGCACACCGGACTCGAGCTCTGGTGTTTCTGATCAGCAGAGTGTGGGTTCGAGTCCTGGTCTTGACACTTGTGTCCTTAAGCAAGACACATTATTGCTTCGTCTTTCGGATGGGACGTAAAGCCGTAGGCCCTGTGTGTTGTGTATAAATGCACGTAAAAGAACCCAGTGACACTTATCGCTAAGAGAAGGGGTTTGTCGCGGTGTTTCTGGCAGTGGCTGCTGAATGCGCCTCAGCACCTTGTGAATTCTAATAGGGTGCTACATAAATGGGTCTCACAAATAAAAGACTTCAAAAGCCTGTCGTAAAAAAATTACAATAACAAGCACCTTGAGTACCTGTGTTGGTTGATACGCGAGCTATAAGACTCTGGTATTATTATTTTTATTATTTTTACAAGAAGTGCCTGATTTTGGCATGGTGAATCACAAATTTAATAGGCATGATATTCTTCCTACTATAATCTAATTTCGGATTTTTTGGCCCTCAGAAAAATTGCTACTAATTAGCCTGAAAGAGAAATCTATAAAACCTATTCATGTACCATTATGTAGGTCATCCCTATACTCAAGAGAAGTTTCCTACTTCTTTTCAAGGGCCACATCAAATGCCTGAACAGGGTGGTACAGCCACTTTTTGTTGCAACTGCAACCTTAAAATCTTTAAGAATTCCAGGTTGTACGCACAAAACCAGCCGAGTTCGATACCACCCTGGCCCAATTTTATGGCACTGCTTACCAAAGCATTCTGCGGTTACAGCGGCCTGCGAAGCCCGTAGTTCTATGGGTCCTGGCAGGGCGTAAGCGCAGAATTCCACAGTAAGCAGAGCCATGAAATTGGGTCCCTTTTGCGTGGAGAAAATTTTTGCCCGTATAAAGTACGACCTTCAAACCTGAGTTATGACGTTGTTTCTACATCCTGACACTTCTCCTTGTCAGAACCAACATTTCTCCCGAAGAACTTAAATTCTTACTGTCGTTACCCATAAACCTACTGAGTTCTTTGTAACATTGATGGGATATGTAGATCGGTTAAAGCTGCCTTTGGGAATAATGCCATTTTTTTTCTCTGTGTTTTTTCCCGCCAAAACCTCAGTCTGTGGAGGTGACCTGTCCACAGCAACAGGGTCCTTCACCTCCCCCAACTACCCCCAGCAGTACGCACACTCGCGTGTCTGTGAGTGGCGCATCACAGTCGCTTCGGGACAAGCGGTCACGCTTACGTTCGACGACTTTGAACTTGAAGGAAATGGACAGAGCTGTGTGTATGATTATATCGAGGTAAGCAAAAATAAAAAATCAGGGACTGATTTTTCATCAATATTTTTGTTTCACTTTTAAGGTTGTTTATATAAATAGTCATGCAAATGCTAAAATATTTAATAACAGTTAATAATGGGTGGGTTAATTCTACATGATTGCAGTTCACGAAATACAAATTACAAATTTTTATCCTGGGAAGTCGTTAGTCGTCAGTTCATATTCAAGTCTTTGATGCGGGAGCTAGACAAGAACTATTGTCTATGGCAAAACCATTCTTCTTGGAATTGTTCTTTGTTGGCTCTTTCAAGAACCAGCTTCTCCTTTTCCCAACGTTTCCCCAGTAACATTTAATTGTAGTTATTGTGTTTGTCCTCTGAAGTTTGAACTGCTTTTTAAATTTTAAACATCTGGGTATTTTTTGTGGCATTGAATTGTGGAGTATCGGTATGAATTTTGGTTTGCGGTAACTTTTAAAGCCCCAGCTCAACATTGGTAAACTGACTGTAAATGCGAGAAATTGGTAAACGGTATTCAAGTCTTCTGGTTCCAACTGGTTTAAGAGTGGTCCGCTGGCCAAAATGTTCGCTAAAATACCTGAAGACCAGTCGAAATTCACACCAGCCTGGCTAGTTCAGAATTGCAAAGCATCCTTTTTATAATATGAAATATGGACCAGGAAAAAAGCTGACGGGCTAGTAAAATGACAAGCTATTTGGTCCAGCTGGCTAGTCGCAGAAAAAGTTAAGGGAAATAAGAAGTTCCCCCGATCCCTTCCCTCCCCCTGATTCAGTCACTAAATTCTTCCGTGGCAATAGATAAATTTGCAAGAGGAGTTTCTTTTCAGAATAACACATGGCGTTAACGCAACCCGAAATTCACAAAGTGTGTATTTCTTTAGATAGATACTTGTATATTTATGAATAATTTTAAACTGACTTTATCCTAAGCCGATTGTTTCAGCCACCATCGCGGCTACAAACCATGTGTGCTTTTGACAAACCGTAATAATAATCAAAATAACAATAAGATTTTTTCCGTTAAGGTCTTCAATGGGTTGGATAGTGATGCTCCTAGCTTGGGTCGTTTCTGCGGCAACACGGCCCCTCAGGGAATAGCCTCTAGCGGTAACACCATGCGCGTTGTCTTCACCACCGATGGCAGCGTTGCGTTTGGGGGATTCTCGGCCCGATATGATTCCCAAGATCAATCTCGTAAGCATCTTGAGAAGATTCTTCGTTCTCAGACAAATAAAGGGCTCAGTGTCACTTCCATGTAGATTCATCTTAAGATGAGTTGTCAATGTCACCCTTGTGATTTTTGTTATGACATTGTTTTCACAATTATAAGTGATTCGTCTAGATGAATTTCAGAAGTTCAAACTTTAAGGTTTTACAGAGAGTACTGATTTGAAGTTCCCTGTCCTCCTCCCCCTCTATGATAAATGCAATCTACCGGCCTACAATTTGATATCATGTGGTGAATGTATCTACCTAGTACAAAGTCAACCCTCCTACTGTCTGACCATTCAACATTATCCACATGGTTTTGAATCATAGATACAAAGTCTGAAATATGATATCATGTGGTGAATGCATGTACACAAGACTGAGTCAACCCTCCTACTGTCTGACCATTCAATATTATCCACATGGTTTTGAATCATAGATACAATATACTAGGCTGCAGTATGGTATCATGTGGAGAATGCATGTACATAGTACACAGTCAACCCTCCTACTGTCTGACCATTCGATATTGTCCACCATGGTTTTGAAGGATAGATGCACTATGCTATCCTGTAATATTATATCATGTGGTGAATGCAGTTAAAGGTCTTGTATGATCGGACAACTCACTGGCAAGTATTGCGGAAAGTAGGAGAATTTAAATGAATATCTTTCTCAATTTGCTTAGTATGCGGTGCGTTGATCAGCATTTCACCAGGCAGCCAGGGCACCTTCTCCAGCATAGGTTACGGCTCCCTCAACTACACCAACAACTTGAACTGTCAGTGGCTTCTGGCCAACAGTGCGATCACCAACTCCTCCCTCTACCTGACCTTTGATGCTGGGTTCGACATTGAGACGGGAACCAACTGCCGTTATGATTCCGTGTCGGTCTATGCAGGTACGATGTCACTGGTAGCCTTCATACCACGGTCAAAGAGCGAGAGTGAAGGTTGACAAATGTTACTTGCAGTAATGAAATTCACAAAACATCATATATTTTTCTTTATAGACTGTCCGTATTCAAAAAATTGTCAGAATCCTTGGTGCCCTAAATACATTACTTTCGTGTTTTTTTTTTTTTTTTACATACAAAAATGCTGGTGACCAAATTGTTTAACCAATAGAGAGTCAAGCCCATTATCTTACGAAACAGATCAGCTCAGTTCAAAGGCCATTTTTACCATCTTTGTTATCGCCCTGAATCTTTCATTTCAGAGCAGAATAAATAATGAAAACTCTGTCGTATATGGAATCCAAAAATCGAAGAGATCGGTCAATAAACAGCCAGGTTTTTGGTCTTACTTTCTTTATTGCAATCCGGATTCTCAAACCCTTTCTTGACTTGAGCATATGGCACTCCGTAGGTGCTTGTCATTTCAGATCTTAATTTTACCATCATTGGAAAGATACGATCTGTCTCCTTCGAACCGTTGCAAGCTTGGTTATGGAGGGTGAACATGGTCAAAACTACTGCTTTGTAACAAATGGCCCTTGTGCTCAGGCTTGAGTGTTTTTGTGTGTGTGTGCAAGCTTGGGCGACTAAAGTCACCTAAGGTAAAGAAAAGGTTAACGTGGGAAGAAACAAAATCAAGCACTTTTAGAGTGCTCAATGCTCAAAATGTACAAGTAGATGATTCTACAAAACATTGATATAAAAAATAAAAGACAGGAATAACAAATTAGAGAAGAACCAATCAAGACAGAGAGAGTTCTATAGAGGCATATTCAGATGATGATCCTTGCCTGCACGTCACACGTGGTGACTGTGCCAAACGCTCACACGCCAAATCCCAAGTTTCCTGTCAAGACGGCGTCTATCTGTCTGCAATACACCGCACTAAGTAGAACTTACTCCTTCCAGCAGCTCCTCTTGGAAGTTGTTGATTTTGATTTTGATTTGTTTGAGAATTCTGTGCTCTCTGCAGGTGTTGACTCCACCGCAGACCCTGTGGGAGTATTCTGTGGGACCACAGCCCCAGACCCCATCGTTATGCCACAGGCATCAGCGTTTGTAAGTTTCATCACGGACGGCTCACAGATAGGAGCAGGGTTCAAGATAACTTATTCTGCATCCGGTAAGTTCATTTTCATTTCATTTCATTTATTGATTCTGGTTGTGAAGCCAAGGATTTTCAGAAAAAGCGAACTTAATCACTGTACTAGCCAAGAACCCCTTGGAGAGAAGGCGAGGAGGGAAGTTTCAGTTTTAGATGTTGGAGGAAAAACCTAGAGAAATATTCCAGGGAAAACCCATGCAATCAGGTAGGGACTGAACAACCCAATCCAAATAGTGCCCCCAGTGGGATTCTAACCGGGGTCCCAGAGGTAAGAGGCGAGGAAAGATACCACTACACCAACCTGACCGGCCATTAAGCAAGCTAACAAAGTGTTCATTCTTACTGCAAAGAATTCACAGTTACAAAGCAGTTTTCACAGTTACCAGAGAGTATTCACAGTTGCAAGACAGTGGTCACAGTTACTAGAGAGCTTTCACAGTTACCTGTGTATTCACAGTTACTAGAAAGTATTCACTGTAATACTAGAGAGCATTCACAGTTACCAGTGTATTCACAGTTACTAGAGAGCTTTCACTGTTACCATTGTATTCACAGTTACTAGAGAGCTTTCACTGTTACCAGTGTAGTCACAGTTACCAGAGAGCATTCACAGTTACCAGTGTATTCACAGTTTCTAGAAAGTATTTACTGTTACTAGAGAGCATTCACAGTTACCAGAAAACATTTGGAGTATAAGCTTTTTACCTTCTGTTTAGATAAAATCCTTGACACTAAAGTTTGCATTTACACAGTGTAATTCTCCCTGTAAATGAGTGGTAGTAGTTCTATAAAGAACCAGTGGTGTAGCAAGCTTGGTTTAATTTAGTTTGCCCCTCTGGGCCCAATTTCATAAACCTTATAAGAAGACGTTTTCCGCTTACGGAGAGGCTCTCAGCAATTATTGTATTTCATAAACACTGCTTACCGTAAGCAAAGCAAAATGCATGCTAATTTGCTGGCAGTTCTTGTAAGCAGATCAGTAACGTAACAATACAAATCTATTGTGTAGGCGTATATACCAGTGCTGTCAAATCGCCTGGATGGATTGTGAAATGCACTTTTGCTCGCACATTTTTCTGCCATAGTAAGCACAACTAGCAATATGCTTACAGGGCCTAATTTCATTAAAGCTGTTAAGGGTGTTTAGCAAAATTGTTCTGCTAAGCAGAAGTTAGCAGGGAACCAGTCTCAAGCAACATACATTACCTTGTATTTTGGCTGGTAACCCATTTCTGCTACACGAGAGTTTTCTTTGCCAGCCGTTTTTTTGTTTGTTTCTTTTTTCGAAAATGAGCCCTGATCGTCTGCAGGAGAAAATCTTCAAATGATTTTTTGTATGTATTTTTGCCCTCATCAGGATGTGGTGGAATAGTTGGTGGCAGCAGTGGAGTGATTACTAGTCCCAACTTCCCTCAGAACTACGATCACAACGATCACTGTGCCTGGCTCATACAAGCTCCAGTGGGAACCACTGTCACGGTATGTCAGCAGCACCAACCCACGGAAAAAAACACCATCGGGCCGCTGTACAGATTCATGTCTTGCACCCTGAATCTGGTCAATGGGGGAGGGCATAGAGAAGGGCCGCATTTTGTAAAAAGCTGTGCGCAATACATGGTGTATAGGCTGGCAACCCATTTCTTCAAAGCAACACTCCTAAATTCGAAGTTTTGTGCTTACCACTTTTATGGAATTAGGCACAGAAGGTTTTTTCTGGAACTTCCACAGGCCGTGGTATTTGCTTGGTGGGGGGGGGGGGGGGGGGAGGGGGATTCCACTAGATGGAACGATAGTTTCCCATCAGAAACATTTCCTTCATACTTCAATCAGTCTACTGGCAGTGACGAAAAGTCAGGGCTTATACATCTGACCCCTTGCTTGCAACATCTGTCAGAACTGGCCGGAGGTTCAAATATGAGTATTTGATACATCCTGAGAGACCAACATCTCTTCCCAACGCCATTTGTTTTATTGTAAAGATGTTCTAACGTGGAGTCTGGATTTGTGTTAATTAATGAGTACAAGTTTTCTTGATAACGTATGCTCATTGCCAAATTCCATCTGACTACTCAACTTTGATTACAACTTTAAAAAAATGGTGACTTTTGCAGAGGGTTAGTATGACTGCAAAAGAACGATTTGAAAGTATAAGTTTTAACATCGCAGTTTGTTGATTTAATAGGCTGAGTTAACTTGGTTTACTAAACTGGAGGTCATAGGTTCGAATCCAACTCTGTCTTCATTCTCCACAGCTGTCCTTTACATCGTTTGACATCGAGCTCCATCCCAAGTGCCGGTACGACTATCTCTCAGTCCGCAACGGAGGCACCTTCGAATCTCCGCAGATCTCCGGCGAGAATCCATGGTGTGGTAATACGGCGCCGGCAGTCATCACCACCTCCAGCAACGAGGTTCTGATGGTCTTCATGACCGACGCTAGCGAGGCTGCGGGGGGATTCCGTCTTGAGTGGAGTACAGAAATGAGAGGTACGCTAACATCTTGAGCGAGGTTCTATCCGTACTTGGAAGATCAGAAGTGTATTAACAATAGACCAATGCATTTATAGGCGCTTGCCTCGTAATGCAGACAGAGTGTCGTGGCCGAGCGGTCTAGCGCACCAGACTTCTGGTGTTGTCAGAGTGTGGGTTCAGGTCCTGGTCATTGAACTTGGGTCATTGATTGAACTTGGGTCATTGATTGAACTTGGGTCGTTGATTGAACTTGGGTCGTTGATTGAGCTTGGGTCATTGATTGAGCTTGGGTCATTGATTGAGCTTGGGTCACTGATTGAACTTGGGTCACTGATTGAACTTGGGTCACTGATTGAACTTGGGTCACTGATTGAACTTTGGTCACTGATTGAACTTGGGTCACTGATTGAACTTGGGTCATTGATTAAACTTGGGTCATTGATTGAACTTGGGTCATTGATTGAACTTGGGTCATTGAACTTAGTTTATTGAAACACTTGACCATAACTGCTCTGTCCTTGGAATTGGACATCAAGTTAGAAATCCTCTGTTTTGTGTACTGCAAAAGAACTTGATAACACTCATCGTTGAAAGAATTGGTTTGCCCTGATATTTCTAACATGGTTGGCTGCAGATTGCACCACAGCACCTCATAAAACCCATACAAGATGCTATAAAAATGGGTCTCACAATTCAAACATAGCTCCTCATACATGTCAAGTGCTTTGAGATGCCTGTTCAGCAAGGATAAAATGCTATAAACCATATTATTTTATTATTATTATTATTTTTTTTTCTAATATAAAGATTGGCTTCTGTTGTGATTTGGAAGGTCTTATAGGTCTAAAATGAGTAATGGAGACCCACGCCACAATAGATGGTGTACATGTAGACCCCTTGAACTGATGTTACACATGTCTGCCATGGTCTGCCATTTTGAGAGGTCAGATTACATTGTAACGATATGATGTGCGTCTAACCGTGTGTGCCTCGCCTAAAATGCGCACTGCACATTAACGGACTGGATGAAGCTGACTCCCAAAACGGCAGAACCTAGATTTATCATTTGTGATGACGTCAGGTGAATCGGGGTCAGTAAGAAGATCCTAGAACGACATAGACTGATTTTGGTGTGATGAGTCTCTTTCTCATTTTTTGATTTTATTTTTCTATATAATATCATAATTTAGGCTGCGGTGGTACCTTCCACGGGAACACGGGTACATTCCAGTCAAACAACTTCCCCAGTGCGTACGGCGCTAACGAGGAATGCGTCTGGGTCCTGATGGTAGAGATTGGTTACCACGTCAGGGTTAACTTTGATGCCTCCTTCAACGTTGCGTCTGGCGACAGCATTCAGGTCAGTGGTCTAGTGCACCAGACTTGGGTTCTGGTTAAAAAAAATCATTAGGGTGTGGGTTCGAATCCAGGTCGTCACTTGTGTCTTTGAGCAAGACACTTAACTATAGTTGCTTCTCTTCACCCAGGAGTAAATGGGTACCTGTGAGGGCAGAGATGGCTCTCGAGATTGATTTAGCTTGGTGCGCTACATACTTGGCAGTACAGCCTGTGTACTCCCCAAGGAGCTTATATGGTTTAAAGGGCCTCTGAAGTGAATATTTCTTAGGAACATATTTTGTGCTACTTTCTAATCTCCTTAAGTGTATGAAAACTAATTGACATATCTTTTGGGTTAATTTCATTGAAAAATGCATTGCTGTATACGTTTAAAATTGTCCATGCTTTTCCAAACAACCGAGGGCACCGTTGCCGTGATGCCATTTTAGGGAGACACCCCGGTTTTCTGTTGAAATTCATGAAATAGTGAGCCCCAAAATTTATACAAATGTCCAGTATTAATTTTGTTGTTATTTCGATGGACTCTTTTGCACCCCGTCTTGGTTCCCCCGTCAAAACATTTCCATAAACTTTAAGATTGAATGAAAACAACAAAAAATGATTTCATGTTTTGTGAGGGCTTTTGTGTATGCTCGTATGTTCGTAATTTGAAGGGGTCTTCAAATGCAATTTCCTTGATTTTGACTGATCATACAGAACCATTTCTCTGCAGAATTCGTATGGGTATAATGTTTATAGTCAGTTTAAAAGAAAATTCAGTTATAATTATTTTTATACTAATCTTTAACTTCAGCAGATGTTTATGAAATCTATTTTGAATTCCAGGTGAATGACGGAAGCAGTAGTAACGACACCCTCCTAGGTACTTACTCAGGAACCACAGCCCCAGCAACCGTCGTCTCCTCCCTCAACATCATCAGAATCATGTTCCGCAGTGACGCATCCAACCAAGGCACTGGATTCCGAGCTAGCTGGTCTGTAGGTCAGTAGAAATTTAACTGCGGTACCCTACTGCTAGCTAGAAGCTTTGAAACTAACCATGGTGCATGGTGGAGATATACAATCTGGTAGGGTTTGTGGTAACACCATGTGCATGAAACATCTTAACTGTTTTCTCCGAAAAGGGAATCGGAGCATAGTGATGAAAGAGTTTGAGTTCTTTCACCACCAGTTCTTTTCAGAACCACCACAAATCATAGATAGTAATTTTTCATGTGCATACAGTTACCGCAAACCTTACCAGAACTGCCATTCATAAATACCCCTGAGAGTTTGGGACAATTTGTGTGGTCCTATTGGTTGAAAGGTGGTCACGTGACTGTTTAAGACAGGTTTTAAACTGATGATAAAGACATAGCTGGAGCTGTGAATGGGCTCATATAGCCACATGCGTGTTGGCGCACTAGCGTACGCAGTCGATACATACTGGTACTCAATGTAAAGTCTATAAGTACGTGCAACGGTAGAGCGTTGCATGTATTTTGACCCTTCACGAAATGGAGGCTGAGGGCAGGTGACGGGAATTGAAAAATCAATTCTAAAACATAAAAAGTTTCACGGATTTTCCTACGTTACTACGCTTTTTAACAAAAGGACATTTATGATTGGGATTAAAAGAGTAGTGCTAGTGACTCTGTCTTAAACGGCTGTTTAAAACCTTGCAGGGTCGTGGCTGTGTGATAAAGGACCTCGCCTTCGGCTCAGTTCTTTATCAGACGGCTATGACCCTGCCATTTAAGACGTCAGTCACCACTCTTTTATTCCCTTATTAATGCTTCTGTGTCGCCGATTCACCCAGGATGCGGAGCAACCTTCACCGGTGTAACCACCGGTCGCATTGTGTCACCGGGCTACCCAGGCCGTAACTACGAGGACTCACTGACATGTGATTACATCATCAACTGGACCCCTTTGCAGAGTCTGGGCCTGCTGTTCAGCGACCCGTTCGGCATCGAAGGTGAGAAAGTAAAGCAGTAAATGTTATTCCAAGAAGACGTGGGATTTGGAGGGGATTTGTGAACAGGCTGATATTTATTCATGACAAAGATATATTTGAATATTCATTAGTGTAAACCTCACACCTATAATCAGCATTACCTTCACACTTGTGGGAAGTACTGAACATTTCTAACCAGGCTGATATTTATTTATGACAAGGATGTATTGGAATATTCATTAGTGTGACCTTGCATCTATAATCAGCATTACCTTCACACTTGTGGGAAGTACTAAATTTGTGACCAGGATGATATTTATTCATGACAAAGATATATTTGAATATTCATTAGTGTATCCTCACACCTATAATCAGTACTACCTTCATCCTTGATTACAGTTTTGGGAAGTACTTAACAGTTGTGACCAGGCTGATATTTATTCATGACAAAGATATATTTGAATATTCATTAGTGTAGCCTCACACCTATAATCAGTACTACCTTCACCCTTGATTACAGTTTTGGGAAGTACTTAACAGTTGTGACCAGGCTGATATTTATTCATGACAAAGATATATTTGAATATTCATTAGTGTAGCCTCACACCTATAATCAGTACTACCTTCACCCTTGGTTACACTTTTGGGAAGTACTTAACAGTTGTGACCAGGCTGATATTTATTCATGAGCAAAGATAGGCGCCCTAATGTGGTGTATCTCCCTAATATAGACAAAATATTTAAGTATCACATTTGTATTGATATAAATTTGTAAAGTACATACACTTGCCTCATGGCAACCAAGATGCACAAAGCAACAATAATTGTTGTTTGCTTGTGTTCAGTTTCAAGCAACTGCAACTTTGATGGGCTCCGCATCTGGCAGGGTACCGACGATACCGGCACTCAGGTAAGCAACATCTGCGGTAATCAAATACCAGACAACTTACTCGTCATGGGACCAGTGTTCATGAGGTTCTACTCCGACTCTAGCATCAACGACGTCGGCTTTGGATTGGACTTTGAACCAGGTCAGTTGAGTTTCATTAAAGCTGTTATCATTTTCACTTATCACCCAAAAATCTTCTGTTTGAGGTAGGGACTCATTTAGGCTGAGTAAATCCCCACAAGCAGCAGGCCCACGGGAACGGGGGGAAGGAAGGGGCGCTGTGGGTGCTGCACCACCCCCAAACTTGTTGGATGGGGTTGCTGAAATATACTACAGCACCCCAAACTTTTCGAACATTATGCACATTTTATCATAAGAGTATTTCTTACCTAATCAAAAGGAATACCCGAAAATAATTCCAGCACATTTAATTTATTTATCAATGTTGAATTCCTAACGATTTCAGTGCCGCGTTATTAAACGTCTAACTTTCATGATGTTGGCTCAAGCCTGCGTGCCTGCAACCCAGTACCCCCTGGATAAAAATGTGTTCTTGCTGGCCTGATAAGTGGGCACTGTGGGTCAATCAATCAATCAATGATCCACCATGTCCCAAAGGCTGTTGGCGCTACGAATTTTCACTGTCTGCTCATGTGCTCTTCTGTGATCCAAGTAGACACCCTGGGTAAACCCCCATATATACACTTTGTAGTAATTTATTTATGATGTTTGTTGTGTTCATGGTATATTGTAATAGCGCCCTCAATAGTCCGGTTGTATGCTAAACGCCGTGTTGGATAAAGACGTGACATGCAGGAATCAAAATAAAGAAGTGTTGAACTATACTTGCTCTAGAAATCCATTCATTACAAGCCTAAGGTCTAGTACTATAACAATGTTTTGTCACAGGATGTGGTGGGACGTTCACTACTTCATCCGGAGTGATCCAGACTCCGACCCACCTGGACTCCTACAGGCACAGTCAGAACTGCAGCTGGATCATCACAGTCAGTAATGAAAGATCGGTTTCACTCAAGTAAGATTTGATGTTAAAATCTGAACAATCTGGGGA
This sequence comes from Marthasterias glacialis, assembly GCA_911728455.2. Lineage (NCBI taxonomy): Eukaryota > Metazoa > Echinodermata > Asteroidea > Forcipulatida > Asteriidae > Marthasterias > Marthasterias glacialis. The sequence goes on from OU452229.1 coordinate 14,031,597, forward strand.
GTTCCCCCTGCCAGGGGCTGTGTCGTCATGGTTATAGCAGGCCTGTGGCTGTGCGTGGAAAGATGAACTCTCACCCAGTTACTGCACACGAGCACGCTTGCGGTCACACCACAAAGGCTGCCGTCTTTTGTCAAACTGTGATGTGAACACCGGCATGCGTAGTAACTGGGTTATTCCATTTACTGCTGTAATCATGATGACACGGCCCGTTTAAGTCATCTTACAGTCAATGATGTCAAACAATTAAATTTATCAACAAGAATTATTGGCATTGTGCAGTTCCGTGGCCGCGCGGTCTAGTCCGCCGAACTTAAGTTCTGTAGTTTACAGAATGTGGGTTCGAATCCCGGCCTGGCCAGTCGCAACACTTGTGTCCTTGAGCAAGACATTTTACCATAATGGGAGACTTTTAAGACGTTAGCGAGCGCCCCAGTAAGCGGTCCTTTTCTATTGTTCTCATAATAGTAAAGGACCGCTTACTGGGGCGCCCACTAACGTCTCAAAAGTCTCCCATTGCTTTGTCCTTCAGATGGGATATTAAGCCGTAGGTCCCGTGTTTTAGGATAGGTAGTGCACGTTAAAGAACCCAGAACACTTACCGTGAAAGAGTTGGGGTTTACCCTGGTGTTTCTGTTCGAGATAGCAAGCATCCTTATCTACAGGTCTTTTCAGGCTTCCGAGTTACAATGATTAAGTTCGCTTTTGAGGCCTCCTTGGTTTCATTACCAGAAATTAATATTAATGATAATCATAATGATAATGATTGCGGCAAGCAGCTTGCCATCACTCTGATCTCGAAAGGCTCAAAACTTCAAACGCCATCCTTACATCAAATAATTCAGAAAGGAACTGAGTAAGGCATCTTTGGTTGTGTTTTCAGTTTTGTGACACACTTGATTTAAGGCATTAGTTATTATCAACAATAAAAAAATTTGATTAGTTTCAATCCGAAAGGTCACTGAGCATTAAGTTAATACCAGTACCAGTCCTCCAGTCATCTTAAAGTTATGGAAATAGTATTTGAGGACCAGAAAATATTATTTATAAGTCCAAGATCGTCATTGCTTATTTAGATTGCCACAATTAAAATAAACCTGGTATGAATGAAAATCACGGATGAAAACGTAAACCCTTTTTTGTTGTTTTCACGAAAACATTTATGAAGTTCTCACAGGCTGGTTGGTTGAATGGGTGGTGTGTTTATCAAAAACTACAGAAAAGGGATAAACCTACTCTTTGAAAAAATATTGATTTACTTTCCCTAAAAGCCCCAGCTCAACATGGTAAACTGACTGTAAATGCTTGCATGCTTTGCACAAATCAAGATATTTGTAATAAAACCAACCTGTGAAAATGTCAGCTCACCTTGTTGTTTTGTTTGCGAGAAAACTGTAAAAATGCATTGAGCATTTTTGTACGAATTCCTATAGGCAGTGTTTTCGTTTCACGGAGACCAAAACTAATTTTGGATCTTATTTCATTTATTATTTAAAAACGATACCACTTCAGGCAGAAATATTTCAAGGAAAGTTTTCTACCATCATTATCTTTATACCATGCAAGGTATATATGTAAATCTGGGAACATTTATGTTTTTTTGTTCACCAATGTTGAGCTGGGGCTTTAAATGCCGACGTTTTGTTGCTGTTTGCCAGGTTTTCAAGCATGGATATTGAGCCCCATCCTTCCTGTAACTACGACTACATTGAGATTTATGACGGAGTGGACTCCAGTGCACCGATGCTAGCCCAACGGCTGTGCGGAACCACGCCCCCTGCTGACGCAATCGTCAGCTCCGGGACCTCGATGCTGGTCCGCTTTGTGTCTGATTTCTCAGTGTCCGGTGATGGCTTTTTGGCAGCATATCAAGAAGTGATTGGTAGGTTTCGATAACAAATATCGTAGGCCCAATTTCGTGGCTCTGCGTAGTGCCACTGAATTCTGCTCTAATGAAACCCTGCAAAGAATGTCATTCCAGTGGGCGAGAAGTGCAGTATTCGGCGGGGAGATTTGGATCTGTTTGTAAAGTGTGAAGAAATTCCACCGTTAACAGCGCCCACTTCACACAGACTGACTTCAACAATCACTAGAAGCCCAAAGGAAATGCACCCAGCTCGTTTTCCTCTTCAGCATTTTTATATGCTGGAAAACAAAATGCAAAGACTTGGGGTCTTTTCAGAATTTTCAGTTTCTAGTTCTGAGGGGTGCCTTTGAATGATGAAATGGGTGATTGTTTTGGGGGTAAAAATATGCAAATAACTACCTGCTTTGGAGTTGAAAGAAAGGACTTCCTTGCGCAAACAGCAGATGCACAACCTTGTCACTTGTTCAAGGCAGTACAGGATTGGTATTTGTTTCTTTGGGGAGGGGGGGGAAATGATCACATGGTGTCATATTGCCACCTGGCATTGCTTATCTATCATTTAAAACCTCAGTGGATGATATTGAATGGTCAGACAGTTGGAGGGTTGAAGCGATGGCTTTAGAAAAAAACCTTTGAAACGAAAATGAAATGATGTTAATTTAAAAAAAAATAGGAGCTGTGTTTTACTAATTTTCTTGATTAAAAAATTCACTATCTCTCTACATGATGTGTCATTTACCAACACAATAAATCCCCTGTGTGGCGATGTGCTGACAGCGAGTGATGCCTGGGGGCCTCTGTGTATGCAGTCATGATGTGTCTTATGCGGCGGTGCGCCTTATTTTGTTGACGCTTGAATCTTATTCTTGTGATTTTGGGGTACTGTGCCTTATACACCAAGCGCTTTATATGCAGGAAAGTACAGTATAATTCAAAACCTCAGTGGATGATGTTGAATGGTCAGATAGTAGGAGGGTTAAAGTTTGTGATAACCACATCTAAATTTCAGGAGGTATGTATAACAAACAGAAGACATGCTGTACCTTCACAAGGAACTCCTACATTTTTGTATTATTTTTTTTTTATCAAACAGGACCATCTCTAGGCTGTGGTGGAATATTAAACGCCCCCACGGGAACCATCGGAACCGTGGATACCAACGGCGACGGGTACTACGAGAGCAATCTTGATTGCATGTGGTTCATCACAGCGGAGGTTAACAAAGTTATCCAGTTGACGTTCACTGGAACCTTCAGTGTTGAGGGTAGTACTGGAGCATGCTTTTACGATTACTTAGAGGTGAGGTCCTAGGTTGAGCTAACCAAACTTGACTGAACTTCTTTTCCTACAGGGTGAAGACAATATTGAGAGACAGTGCTCAAGGCGATGATCATTATACAATTGTTGTCTGCTGTGATATGTGGTCCATGCTGTTTTGGACACCTCAGGGGGCAGATGGCACCCGAGGCGAAGCCGAGGGTGCCATCTGCCCCCCCGAGGGTGTCCAAAACTGCATGGACCACATATCACAGCAGACAACAATTGTTTTGTTATACCATAGTATTAGACTGCAGGATTGTTAAAAAGGCCCTTAATAATTTATTTTGACAATAAAACAAAATTGGTGGAACATTTCAACCCAATTTTTATTTGCAACAATAGTTCATTTTTTACATTTACATGTACTGGTGCCTATCGCGAGCATCATATCGAAAGTACAGTAGCGTGCATAGTACCAGTGGTTGCATAATAACCTCTTTCTCAGGTAGTACCACTAATCTGGTTGTACAGATCAATGGGGATGATGAAATAATGTTCTGAGAACGATCTAGGTAATGGACGTGGGCGACATGACTTACCTCTTTCTCGGGTGTATTGCTAACTTCAATGTACATATCAATGGGGACGATGAAATGAATTGTCTGGGGACGATTTAGGTAATGGACCCCGACAACATCACTTTTTCGGGAAGACATGAAATTTTGTATTATGTCACGTGATTGGATCTTGACCAATAACAATTCACAATCTAATACCATGGTATAACAAGGATGTTTCAAGTCTCACACACACACACACAAGTGTGTATTTACCTCCAATCGGGGACCTCCTATTGTCCCTCTTTTGTTTGTACTTTAACTTTTTAGCAACAGCTCCCATTGGTTTTGAACACGATTTCCAACTGGGGACCTTTTCCAATCGGGGACCCTATTGTCCTCTTTTGTTATAGGTCCCCGGTTTGAATGCCTAAACAAACTCACACACACACACTTGTATGTTAGGCCCTGTTATAGTGCACAATTTTAGAGATCATAATAATCACAAAATGTTTTTTATAAAAAACTTCGGGAAAAAACCCAATATAATAGGGCGTACTCTGTGTAGCTTAAAGGTACAGGCTCGTCGGAAAAAAAGAATAGCTGTTGGGTATCTCTCACAGTGAGAAAGGCGACTTGTTTTACATTGTACGTGTGTACTTGAGCATGTACATGATCTTTCGTGCCGCTAAAATTGCCGTCGGGTAATGGTGACAAGCCGTCGTCTTTAAGATTAGGGGCTCTTGAAAGATTCTTGAGCTTTTACTTAGTGTTTTGACTTTTCTTTAACCCTTCCAGACTGGGCTGTTTGGCTGGCACATAACCCAATTCCTCCAATATCCTCTTCTCCTATGTCACACCACACCAAGTTGTTTGGACTTGGGACATTCTTGGAATGCCTGATCCTATGATAAGCACTGGTTGTTTGGGCCTGAGGACCCATCCTTCACTTTGGCAATTAGATTCAGAAGGAAATGGGATCGAAAGGGTCAATGAAGGAAATGTAATAGATATATAAAAGAGACATTTGAAGCGGCGAAATGAGAAAAAAAATGATAGCAAAAAATCTGAACCTTATTACCCTTTCGCAGATTCATGACGGTTATGGCAGCGTATCGCCGCTGGTGGGCTTGTTCTGTGGACCGACGCCACCCGCCGTTATCACCCTTTCAAGCAACCAAGCCTACCTACGCTTCATCTCGGACAGTTCTGTCAACCAACCAGGCTTTACTCTGAACTACGCCTCGGTGGATCGTAAGTTGACTTTATCGTTTTTTGAGGGAAACTACTCAAACAGTCTTTCACCAGTTGGTGCCGGCTGACGTGTATCCACGAAAATATTTTTTTCAGCCCGAAAGTATTTTTTCGAGCCAGCAAACGGGCCTTGTTAAAATGTGCCATTGTAAAATCGGAATACCGGAACAAAGGTTGCCTGGACATTCTACTGCTGATGAGTGTACAGAGCATGCACGCACTGTTTAAATGCTTCATTTCACCTAACAGACAGGACAGATGGCGCTCAATATTTCACAAGATTCTAGCTATTGTGTAGGCAGTATTGTGTAATCCAGGGTTCTAGACCTTTATCCATTTGTTCCAAGAAGAGGATTACGAGATATAGGGAGGCTTTTGACCATTGTTTATTCAGCCTTGGTTCCGGATTAAGTACCAGTCATAAACCATAGCACACGGCCAAGGCTTTAAGCACCAAGATTGCCATTTTCTGTGTCTGTTGCCTGAGATGGTAGTTTTTGTGAGGCCTGTTAATGTTTTTCACATTCATGGAAGCCATTTAAAGTTCTCAAACTGCCAACGCGGTACTGGGTTGCAAGTGTGATTGTTTTTAGTCGACAGCGGTTGGGAAAATGGCCTCTCTTGGGGTTGACTATAGAGGGCGTACTGTATTGTGAATAGCCCATATTGCTCACTGATAGTAAAGTTCAATCTAACATGCTTTGCCTATCACTGTTTCCCCCCGTGAATTTTTGCCGGGCGAGATTCTGTTGTGCTTGTCAACTTTCTGAAAAAAGATCCAGGTGATCAAGCAGAAACGATTTGTGTTTCAATAATCTCTTTTTTGCAGCTGTTTGTGGCGGATCATTCAATGCGACCAATGTTGCCCAGGTGATCACCTCCCCCAACTACCCCAGCGCCTACCCGCATAACACCCGCTGCACCTGGTATATCGATGCCCCGGACGCCACCAAGCATGTCCGCATTACGGTCACAGCGTTTGATGTGGAGGACCACAGTAGCTGCAACTTTGACTACTTGGAGCTCCGAGACTTCCCTGAGGTAAGCAGCGGCGGCACCAGATCTGTTAATCTGGGGGGGGGGGCAAGCTTAACTTTAGGGGGGGGGGGGCAAACAAAAATAGTTAAGTGTAGTTTTGTACTGCTGAAAAGCAGTTAAACTCAATTTCGGGCATAGGCGAAAAATTGAGGCAGGAACTGGGGAACAAAAAAATAACTGGGGGGGGGGGGATTTACCCCCCCCCCTGTAGCGCTGCCGCTGGAGGTAATCTAGGTTGTGGAAGTCGAATACTAGTTAAAACACCAGTCAAAATTGTGTCCAAGTGGTCCGGCTGGCTTATAGTTGACTCTTTCCCGAAGCCACATGGTTGATTCTGCCAGCACAGTTCGTTCATATTGCTTAATATTCAAGTTCAAACAAAAGACAATGTCAAAAAGAAACCTTGGAATATAGGCATGCAACTTTTCAGCTGATTTCCTTGTTTTTGGTTTCTCAGCTGTGCCATTGAAAATAGAAAAACACAGTACAAATTGTTGATGTGCCAGGCACTTGCCTCTTTTTTGACAAACTGCAGTTGCATATCTGGAAATACGGACCAGTGAAAAAGGTGGCAGACTAGTAAAGCCACAAGCTAACTGGTCCCGCTGTTAAGGCTCTGCTTACTACAGAATTCTGCTGTTACTGCTTATAGAATAACAAGCTTTACAGGGCGCCGTAAGCGCTGAATTCTATGGTAAGCAGGGTCAAGAAACTGGCTGGTCAGTGAGTAAGTCATGTAGTGTCAGCCAATCCATTGGATATTCTCATATCATACAAGTTGGCACAAAGGGCTGAGTGTACATCAAAAGCGTGGCATAGAAACAGAACGCTGAGAGTGCTGAGATCAGTCATCGTCGGCTGTGTCTGCTGGGCACGCCCTCTATGTCAACTGTGGACAGAGAGTTTCAATACCATGTGACATGCCTGTATGGCAAGCAGTAACCAACTCAACCAATGAGAAAGCTGAAATTCTGCCATACGGCAAAATATGGCAGCGCGTACAAAACTGCCTCAGAGCAGATATGAACAAATGATTCCGGGCACAGCATTCTCTGAGTTCTGTTTCTATGGGCTTAGCCTAAAGGCCTGTGTGGAATCGTGGCTTTGGATCTGGCTTAGGCATCTTGAGCTTCCCTGAGGTTCTCTACATCTAGTTGGGAGCTTTAAAACGATGGATTTAGTCGTAGCCGAAGCTGTAATTTTGAAATATCACACGGATATGAGAGAAACTTAGCTGCTTAAAGCACTTGAAGAATGATGGCTTCCTTTTTTCTTTTTTTTAAGGAATGATGGAAGAGTTTCTTTGCGCAGCTTCCAAGCTTGAGGTTTTTCTATCTCTTTTGAGAGCAATGTTTCTGGAGAAGTTAAGGGGAAAACGTTAAAATGTACTTCTCTTTTAGTTTGTCAGTATAAAATCACTTTACATCAAAGTAATTTGGGGTTATCTGGGGTTCTTTTTTCCCGGCAGACAAATGGCCAAACTCTTCGATACTGTGGATCGGATGTACCTCCTGTGTTTGATTCTGCCGGACGTACAGCTATGATCTACTTCATGACAGATGTGTCTTCGAGTGGTGCTGGATTCTCCCTCACCTATGCCATAGCTAGTAAGTAGATTTGATTTTGTTTTTGATTTGTGAATATATATATATAGGTTGTAAGGTTTTTCACTGATTTCAGGTTTTTTTTCTTCACAGAACTCATTTTACCTTTAAGCTCAATTCTGTTTTGAATGAATATCATGGAACTCAGGAATCCATGAGTGCCGAGCTAGGGATCAAGCCCCCCCCCCCACATCTCGCTATTCCACTGGCCACTCCCATGATTGATGCCAATTCTTGACATTTTTTTTGTAAATATAAGAAGAATTTGTCTGTTAGAGAGACATTTTTGGCTGAATTAAAAAGGAATTGCCAAAAGAATTTCACATTAGTAAGGCAATATAAAAAATACTTAAGTGTTTTGGACTGGCAAGTCTCACTCATATTTAAACATTTTTCTTCACAAGTTACGTACATTGGTTTTCCCTAAATGTTCAGATACTTGTCAAACTTGCACGATCTTATCCTACATGCAAATAATCAGAACACAATCTCTGTTTGCCGTGACAGATTGCAACAGGGATTACACCGGCACCAATGGACGGGTTACCAGCCCGGGCTATCCTCTGTACTACCATGATTTACACAACTGTCAGATTACAATCACAGCTCCATCAGGCAGCTTCCTGGCCCTCTACTTCACTGAATTCAACGTGGAATACAGTTCAAACTGCCAGTTTGACAAACTCGATGTAAGTCGTCAGGTCGCAGTCCCTCATTTTTTTTAGCAAATACCAGGAGATATGAGAGCTATAAACTGCTCCCCTTAAATTATTAAGGAGAGTTCTTTGCACTCCTCAGAACCAGAATTCATACCTAAGTCTAAAAAGTGAAATTAAAACACGATTTCTGACCGTTTTTAATGTTTCATTTAAGCTTGTAAGCACCTATGAGGATTCATATGTGTGTACCGGATTGCAGGGTTAGATTGGCAGATTGATATTTTTGTAACAAAAAGCAAGTAAGCGCCGATGCAGTTTAGCTAACACGTAGGCTTAGCTTAAATAGTGTGTGAAGGCGGGAAACTGGAACAGGAAAGGTTGGGCTTAGCTCGATGATGCGCGTAGGCGGGAGCGGGAACTGGAACTGGATCCTTTTAGGAGTGAGTCTAGTGCTCACTGAACTGTGTCAGTCGGTAACAAGCTAAGGAACAGCGAAGTAGGGAGTAGACTGAGGGTATAGACGACCCATGCTTGAATATGAAACAGAAGTTTATGATATTTCCCCCTCCCCCTAACAGGTTTACGATGGAGTGGATGATTCCACACCGGCCATCTTCACCCTTTGTGGTGTGTACCTTCCAGATCCCATTTTCCTATCTGCCAACACAGCGTACCTCAACTTTGTCACCGACGCCTCCCTTACATTCGCAGGCTTTGACATCACCTACACGTCCAGTACTGTATCATCAGGTACGTGTTTTTCATATCATTGTCATAGGAAACTCATAGCGACATCCTTAGCAACAGCCGATGTATCTGCTGTTATGGCTGTCAGGAACCATAGTCAAAGGCGCTAAACAGTACGGCTTACGGCAACCTCGTTCCCAGGGGTATTGATCTCGCCGCGCCATTTATTTTGCTACCGAGGTTGGCTCGATCAAAACCCCTGGAATTGTGACAAGAAAACCTCCCATAATATGGGAGATTTTAATTAGGCCTGTGGCCTATCCACTTGACGCGCCGCTCAAGTATGGTATCCTGCAAAAGTGGCATCATTTATCATAGAGCAACTGGTCCCCTCTCACACTTGTTTGATTTGTGACTTGTCTAACTGTATGCAGTTTATGGTGACCGCGTAAAAACGAATCATTTGAATTATGATCGCGTCAAAATACTTGCATTTTGCAACGCGCGTACTCATTTTGACACGCGCGTACCTAATGGCGCTAGAAAGTTTTTAACAAGCGTGTTTGCATAGCAGTTACTTTGAGGAGCCAATCATTGTTTTTCGGGGCATCCATTCAAGGGGTTTTGATCGAGCCAACTTCGGTACCAAAATAAAATGCGCAGAGAGGTCGATACCCCTGGGAGCGAGGTTGGGCTTACGGCTTTTAGCCATTGTGGAAACGTGTGCCCCCTGTGAACTTTGAGTGCCTATTTGAATGCCCTCCTCAAAATATTACCCCAGACTTCTAGAGTACCCTCTGTGAAAGGAAAATGGCCATGCCCTCTCGAAGATGAATTTTCAGTTGGTCAGTTTGTCGTTCGTTTATAAGCTAGCAAGGTTTGATGAAATGTCTGGCCTGTTTAGATAACTATTTAGTCGGTTGGATATTTTTATTTTATCCAGATTTTCTTTGTAACATCTCCTCTTGTTCCCTGCAGGTTGTGGAGGATCTCTGGGCGGTCGTACGGGTAGTTTCACTAGCCCCGCCCACCCTTTCGCGTACACCACCAATCTCAACTGTGAATGGTCCATCGAGGTGCCCACTGGCGGCAATCAACTCACCCTCGACTTCACCACGTTGGCCATTGATGGGGCAGAAGGGGTCTGTAACCAAGATTATCTAGAAGTGTACGATGGCAGCTCAGCATCTGACCCCCTGTTTGGCCGCTACTGTGGAATGGTAAGGCATCTTGAAAATCGGCAGCTTCAGGAAAGTTCAAATCTGAACTTGACCCTCCACCATTAGCCACGCCCACTTTACACACATTGAGCTGTGAAGTTCTGGACTTGCCTTTCGCAAAGGGTTTTTACTAAGATTTGCAATTTCATTGGAAGGTCAACTTTTGTCATAACCTTATAAACAAATTCGCGCCGTGGACCTTGACTTGACAAAGCCGAGAGAACAAAGATTCTCTTTGAAGCGCCGCAATTTGTTGTGTCTTTATCAAGAAAATGTCAAATTTACGCACCGTGAATTGCAAAACCTCGGCCCTAGAACAAAGGCTGGAAACTTGGTTCACTCGGACTTACCTCCATTGAGCGGAAATACAGTTAATAAACAATGGTGGAAGCCTTTTGATGTCTCGTAATCCCCGTCTTGGAACAAAAGGACACAGGTCTGGAAATGGGGATTACACAATAGCCCCCCACATAATGGGAGAAAATCTGCGACATCTTCAGCACCATCTGTGTGTTGATGAAACAAAGCCTTGTATGGCAAGTGCATGCTCTGTACATGCTCCGTAGTGGAATGTCCAGGTGACCTTTGGTCTGGGATTCTAATTTCACACAAGCATACAAAACACAAGTCACCTGTTTGCTGGCTGCTGGCTCAGGAAAATATTGGCGTGTATTCACATCAGTCATCTGGGGTTAACTGGATAAAGCTAGAAATCCTTGTGTTATTATTTGTTAAGCGGTATTTTTGTGTGATCTGTGTTTGATTACGGTGCCTGATTTGTAACAGTTATTAATTGGTGTCAATTCCCTCATTTTTCCTTAGTCACCACCAGCACAGATAACAGCCAGCTTCAGACAGTTGTTCGTCCGCCTTGTCACTGACAATCAAGACCCCCCAGTTGGCAACAGCACACTCAGTGGCTTCAGAGCTGTATTCAACAGTTGAGCCTTCACAACGACTACAGCAATATGGTGAGTTGGCCACCCGCAGGGCTTGGTATGTTTGTGGCTTGAGGGAAACAGACAATTACCTCGAGAAAAATATTTAGGTAGGGTGACATCAATGTTCTGTTCAGTGACTCTCAGCATTCGTTTCAAGTAACGCATGCTCAGTATGCTTTTAGTTTTGCCCTACACAACACATAATGAGGCAGGTTGACAAAGTGGTATCTTTCCTCACCTTCCACCCCTAGGATCCTGGTTTGAATTCCTGCCAAAGGCACTATGTGGATTTGGTTTTCAGTCCCTACCTGATTGCATGGGTTTTCCTGGGAACAAATCTCGAGGGTTTTTCCTCCCTCATCTATAACCGGAAACGTCCTTCCTTGCCTTCCCTCCATGGCGTTCTTTGCTAGTATAGTGATTAAGTTCGCTTTTCTGAGAATACTTGGCTTCACAACCAGAATTAATAAATGAAAATGAAATGAAAACAAATGAAAGCACTTACTTTCCGAGTCCTGTGGAGAAAAAAAAACCCAACTTAATCCACAAGTGTCTCCGATGAGACTCAAACCCACAATCTACAGCACCTGTGTAAATCATCAATCTCTCTCAGAGATGGTCATCTGCATTCGTTTCTAGCAACATATGATTTGAATTTTTCGCCCAACACCGATGTAAGACTGAGCACTGTTCACTCTGTGAGTCTTGCAGAAAACAAAAATCTTTTGTCTGGTAGCCCTGGCTTGCTCGGTCACAGTTGACTGTGCTGTTTTAAATTCCTCAGACTACATTCATGTCGCATGGTTAAAGGCAAGCTTTCGCACAGTTACACAAGTGACGCTAAACACCCAAACACATTTTCCGAAGACACTAGTCTCTGCTGATCTGGAGGTTGCATTATAGCAAAAGTTTCTTTTTTTAAATGACCAGGCAAGGTTAAGTATTTTTCAAATTTAACTCACAGATGGCATATTGATCACTTGATGTAACTCTTGCATAAAGGATGACGTTTAATCAACTTGAGTTTTACCTTTTCACCAGTTTATGATCGTCGTTAGTGTTTTTACTCATTTATTTAAATTTTTTATTTTTACTTTTTTTTCTGACAGATTCTACAGAATGATGGAATTTACATCGGCAACTTTGAATTTGTAACTAACATATCACGATGCTGTCAGAGTGTATCAACCTGATCACCTCTTCCAGCAACCCACCTACCTGTTTTTCTTTATAAAATGAAAGTCTAGGGTTAAAAACCAGACACACGTTTATATATAAGTACGAAAGTATATATAAAACTCAAAAAAATTAAAATGAATAATGACGAATGAAGTGACTGCAGTTATGAATGTGATCTGAGATATGAGATTCTTTCATTTAAGGTATTTTTTTTTTGTATTTGCACAAATTTGAATTGTACAAGAGCTTAAAACAGATTGCCTTTACGCAGCAAATGTGTCTTCCAAAACAAAAGGGTAGAACACTTTTTTATGATCATCAAATTTTGTATTTACTCAGAGCTAACCTCCCCCCAAACTTTGAATTTGTTGTACCTCCGGATGTTAAGGATGGAACTGTGGTCGGGCATTATATCTCATCATGACAGTCAGTCATAAGATGTTAAAACCAGTACTGCAATTATCCCATTTAGAAATAAATGTTTTTTTTTCCTGAACATTCCTTTTGCATGATTTTTTTTTATTTTTTAGCGAAGACTATCATTTTAAGATACTGATATTCAAGGTTCCAGATGAGGCAACTTCTCTGCGTTCTTTGTTTTATAAAACATCACCAACTTATAAAGTGCTTTCTTTTGTTTATTCTACAACATTCCCTGTGTACTAAATAATGGACCTTATGCACTGACGTCATCACGCCGCCATCTTGGAGGTTAAACAATGAAACAAGGAGAAAGGCACAGCTATGTACGCATGGCGCACTTGAGGGCACCCCGTTGCAGTGACGCCATGTGCATAAGATCTATAAGAGATAGTTCCCGAGAGAAGGGTAAACTCTCTGCCAGTTTTTATTTGAAACTCTGTTACTTCAAAGCTTTTATACACTGCAGTTGGTCCTATGTAGCACCCAGTAGGGGACTTTTGAGGACTATAGATGGCAGCAGACTTACCAGGTATAACCATTGCTCCCTGAACTACGTAAACAATGAAAATTTACCCGGTAAGTTTGCTGCCACCCATCGGTCCAGAGCCTCCCATTATTGTATACAGTGTGCATTTCATAAAGCTGTTAGGCCAAACAAATATTGCTAAGTAGATTTCTTTGCCAAGGTTCAAAAAAATAGCTGGTTGCCTTAATGTAAATTAAATTACATTTTGGCTGGTAGCCCGTTTCTGGTAAAAGCAAGAATTGTATACGCTTAGCATTTATGTCTTTTTTGTGCTAACCAACTTTTTGAAATTAGGCTACCTAAACCAAGAGAATTTGCCCTTTGCTTTATACAATTTCAAAGTAGTTCTTTTTCTTTACATAATTATTTGTCATAGCTATTGGCCCCTTGCACTGACGTCACATGTAGTCCACAGTCTGCCCACAAGTCTGCCATTTTGGGGAGTCAAATTGCATGTAAAGATATGGTGCACGTGCGCCTTGCCTGCACACACTAGACTCCAGGCTTAACCCCTAACGCTTGCATAACGCGCAATGCTGCTGGTACGCTGAGATTACGCGCACGTTCCACGTTCACCTAGACTGGTTCCCGGTCCCTACAATGTTCTCTTCTGACTGTATATAGGGACCGGTTTTTACGAGCGATATGACGCTTTTATTTGGCCCTCGATTGCGCGGACACAGTAATAATTTTCTAGTTTTAGAGATGACGTTGGTTATGCTTGTGACGTGTGCATGTTGTTGTTTGGCACTAGCACACGTGTGCATCGTAACCCTTCACCCGGACATAGAACCTTCAACATCAAAATTCAAGCTAACTTTAGAAGAACATCTTAACTAACGTTAGTCAGCACAATGGGAGATTCTGTGTCCGTCATGCTTTGTGTAAAGGCCGCATTGCATTATGGGATTACGTAGACCTATATGCAATTCTAATTAGCATATACCTCAAATTTCATTACCCGCTACCGGTCCCTATAACAGTTAGAACGAAAACAATGATGGGAACAGGAACCAGTCTATCTACGCACCAAGAGCAGCTGTCATCCAATGATCTACTACCTTTTGCCACAGTGAGGGCGCTGTTTGAGAGTGTGGCGTCATATGCAAGCGGTCTATATTACAGAAAGGGAAACTGACTCACATGGTTCTAAGATTTCATGTGTGATGACGTCAGGTGAGCTGGGTCAATAAAACCTTTTATAACACACCTCTTGCTGGTTCTGTAATCTGGTTGGATGAAACATGGGCACGTGTGGTTAAGCCCCGGCCTTTGCGGTACTGACCAATCGCAGACGTAATTGCGCAACCAAAAGCCTGACAAACGTGGCGGTGCAAATGGCTTGCGTGCACAGTATTGTTGAATTGCTCAAGGTTGAATTAAAACAATTCAGCGCCTTGATGTTTTTTTTGGACTGAGGTGTACTATAAAGCACATAATGGACTGACATAATTCGGTCACTAGTGCACGTCTATAGCCCCTCGGCCTGTGAATGATAAGAAGAAGACCCTCTTCTGGTCACTCACGGGCCCCTGGGTAGACTTGCATAGACGTGCACTAGTGACCTCATTGCCAATCCATATGTGTATAATATCCCTTCCATCGCGTTGTATCATATCGGGTGATGAACTTGCTTGTAAAATTCTATGAAAACAATATTCGTACTTTTATACGTTTTAGATAAAAATGAAATGGTAAACAAATGTGAATATCAGTAAGTATAGGTTTCAATGACAGCCGATATTGATTAGAAGTACTTTAGATAATGATAAACGTATATTTTTCCAGTAAAGTTAGATTTTCAGTCGTAGTTAAAATTATTAGCATTTTTTGTTTTTTGACTTCTCTGATTTTGATTTTTTTTTTCACACGATAATACGGAGAATCAAAGTCTTAAAAATAGAAATATATATAATATAAATATATTATATTAAAAATGTTAATCCAGTCGACTTAGTGAGGAAGCTTAAACTGACCATCCGCGTTTCAAGTTATCGTGGAAAGATGTAAAATGTATATTATTAAGACGTCTTTCCAAGTTCTAGAACCACAAAAAATAGCCTTTGCGATCTGCTGCTGTACCCAGTTGTCCCAATCCACGACCATATCATGGAAACCAAAAAAACCGAAACCAGAAAGTCGTCTTTTTCTAGAAAGAAAACTCGTAAAGACATCGTAATCATCTAATTTATACGTGTTTCTGCGATAATTTAGCTCGGAAACAGCGGATAAACGTGGACTTTGTATGTTTTTAAAGGTGAAAATGTTGAAAACCGATTATTTTCCTATTTTGCCTGGGTCATTGCGGAAGGTACACGATTTCGATGACCCGTCTTCAAGATGTTCAGCAGTGTGTGTCCGTCTTATTGTAACGGTGTACAAGGACGGGGGCCGGAGAGAATCAACTTCCTTGTTCTAGTTAGACGACGAGGGAACAAGAACTTCTCCCATCTCCCTCCATCCGGACATGAGTAATACTTTATTAACTTTGCTGATTTGTAGTTTATTTGCCGTTGTTGTTGTGGGGTTTTTTTCTGACCTAAATCGTCAGCTGAAAGTATAGTTTTTCCCGCCAGCAATTCTATTTGGATTTACTTTCCTCATCTGTTAGAAACATATCCCCCAAGGGGGGCAGGTATATAGGGGCCATTTTGGATGACAACTACACTTTTTTGCATTGCTCATCCGCGCAGATAGTGTCACCCAAAAATGTTCAATGGCGCCTAGTCGGGGTGTGTTATTTCCATACCTCAGATCGATGGTCAATCTGTCTCTTTTGTCGTGTGGATTGTACGGATGTAAAAACTTCGCGGCCATCTCACACTCGGTTTTCACAGCGGCAAAAACCTCTAAGGGAAAAACAGTCGCATTTCAATTTTCAGTTTTCTTTCAGGTAAGAAATATATATCTGGTCACAGTACCGTGCTCATTTCAAATTGATTTACAGATCAATTTGAAATTAAAGGCCTTGTTGCATTATCCTGATTGGAGCCATACCCCGATTGAGATAACCATATTGAAGTACTCGGATACCGGTCTCATTGGGAAATTGGTTATACATCTTTGCCTAAATGATAGACTTAAAAGTTTTTTTTTTAATTTAAAAGTACCTGGGCATATCGCTTATTGTGAGTGTATTCAGTAATACCATGTAATTATTAACATTGGTATTATGTTTGATTTTTATTTCATATCCAGATGGGTTTGTCACCAATGATTTTGATTTGATGTAAGCAATAATTTGTAAAACCCAGTGGAAGGTAAAAAAATAAATGATATTGAAATTTAAATCCTTGTGTGGTCTTAATTTGCTGTTCTTAGATTTTTCCACTCGTTCATTTATTGCAGGAATGCAGCTAGTCAGCGGATTTCCTCCTTTTTTCACATTTAGTGCCATAGAAAACTGAAAAACACTGTGCAAAGTTATGTGTATTTGGCTACTTCCTCGTTTTTTGAAATTTCAAAGTTGCGTGTCTGATATTGGGCTTATTTTAATTGCGTCAATCGAAAATTCAATGCCGTGAAAATATTGAAAATTAGGCAGTCGCATGTGGACTGCGTAGTGTATTCGAATTAAGGATTACTTTATGTGGTTGTTGAGTTAGTTAGGGGCAGCTACGTAGTGAGATATTTAAATGGGGGCACCTATGAATAATGGTTTGGGGAGATATTAATTCGTCTGTAAAGACAAATATAAAATTTTCAAGATTTCACAACGAAAATATATCACTGAAACATGGGCAGTAACCTGTGTGCTCCACTCTGTGTAGGTGTTGCCAAAGATACTACAAAACCAATATAGGACACTCTATTCAGAAACATGAAACGCAAAATTGGGGCGCCCGCTGTCGTTTGGTAGGTAAAACCAAAGCTCGTTTGCGCAATAAGTAGGGCTTAATAAATGGAAAAAACTACTGCCAAACGATCCCACCAACTAAAAGAGGTGAAGGCAGAACGACAATTTGGTGTTCGGCAGTAAATTGTGTCAATAATTCTAGCAAAATTGACACGCAGGGAAGAGCGCCATCATGCGGTTGGTAGGTATACAGGAGTTACATCTGCCACCGTGCAAAACGGCACAAGTGGGTAGGAAGACAAACCGTTGAGGGGACAATGGAACAAATGTCTCAAACGTTTTTCTTTGTCAACCCCATCCCCACAAGGTAATTCAATAGAAAAGGGAATAATAGAACAATAGGGAGTCCCCACAACTCGGTGTTAAAAAGAACGTGTGTCGTATCTTGTGATTCTAGTATATTTGGTGTTACACACGTGCTGCCGTATTCAGTGTTCAACTCAGTTTAGTCCATTGTTACTACTATCGTTGCGCTGGCTGAGCAATATGAATGGTGTTTTTTCTCTTTGTAGTTTACGTAATAAAAGGTCACCTAACTCTCCTGTATAAATTACTGGCTAACACGTGCAATGAGTGTGTAACTCCCTCGCCATCGCTGCAATTTTAAGGATATATTTTGTACTTATTGGTGACCGCTCGTAACATGGAGCAAGTTACCAGCAAATGGATGTCTACCACCATGACCATGCACCTTAACAAACAGCCACAGTTAATAAACCAGGAAAGCAATGGAGGAAGAACGTTTGAAGAAACTGGACGCCAGCAATTGGGTGAGTGAACATGTCTTCAGAATTAATTAAGAATAGTTACAACCTTGTTAGACGTTACGTAGCACCATTCCACTCCATGGGTGGCCACACGCGTGAGCAGGACTACTATTGAGTGCGGAATGACAAACATTAATCCGTTTATTTTTAACAGTTAAAGCCGTAGGTTACGCCTAATTCCTAATAAAACTGCGTTCAAAAAGAGGCAAAAGTTTTTGGGGTTTTCAAAATCCTATGGCTTGCAACGGTGTCTTCTTTGAAGTCACTCAGAACCATTGACCTGCCCCCTGCCTCCCCGCCCCTGCCCCCTGCCCCCTGCCCCACCCCCCCCCCCACCGTGAGATCGAAAAATAAATGCACTAACAGTTGGCGCGAAACACTAAATAGCACCCTCAAAATAAATCAATCAATAAATAGAAATTTAACAAATAATCCAATAAAATAAATTGCAAAAATTGTGTATTTGCTCACACCGCCTCCCCAAATGAAAATGCGCCCGCAGATTAGTCTTGGCAAAGCAAACAATTTACAGTGCGCCCTCTGTCGATGAATCGATAAAAAGAAATGGGTAGCATCCGATAGTTGTGTCTTGGAAAAAGCCCACAATCAACTCCTAAAGCCACACGCCTATCTCTAATTTAAAAAAGAAAGAAAGATGATCAGCTGTTGAGTGAGCAAAGATAAATAATCCATATCAGATTGACAATGGAGCTGAACTTTCAGACAGTCATGATAAATACCCTGTTATTGTAACTCCATGGTATACCGGTAGGGTTGGAGAATTTGTGTCTCTTTCAAGCATTAAGGATTGTATTATAACATGGAAACGTTTGAAAGAATTACCAATGTTGTCAAAACGAAACCCGGTGATTGCTTCTCCCCCCCCCCCCCCCCCCCACATCGGGATTAAACGCCGACCTGTATGGACCAATAAATGACCAATGAAGTCACGTTCTGTTTTGGGTCAAGTATGAGATCATGCATGAGATGGCACAGGCATGTACTAACTTCCCACTTGGCACTGGCACCAACCGCAGGCAGGGTACCAACTACAGTCGGGCACCCCACTACTGCTGGCTTTCGTTGAAAGAATGTGTATACTTAAATAACTTCGTTTGTGATGCACATAACTAGATTCATAGGCAAAACGAGAAGGGCAGGAGCAGAGGGTACATTTCTTATCATTTTGTAACGTGGGCCATTATGTCCGACAAGTGTTTGGTGGAACTAATATCCACCTTGAAATGTACCCATCTGGATTGTGAGTAATATCTCGGCCTATTGTTATTACTTGTGGCTTTAAGGGAACTTTTTGTTCCCCATTAGCCTTGTCCTCTTTAAGTTTGCTTTTTTGATCTTGAGCTATGTTTTTTTTTTTTATATTTTGTATATTATTATTTATATGTAATGTTTGATAAGCGGGGTGAAATAACTAACAATAGTGTTATCAATAATGCTTTCAAGAAAAGCTGATTAAAACAAAAAACTAACCTCATGAAAAGCTAAATTTAAAGCACGTGGACAACGTTGATAAGTGTCAAAGATCGGTATTTCGCACTTTTTAATAGTGAAAGTTTAACCTCAATCAACCTTCGAAGTCAAATGTAACGAGTGAAACAAAAACAACATTGTGTGTTTTCACTGTTTCCAAGCATCGGGTTTTGGACTTGCGAGATCAAAACTTATTGACTATTTTACTCACTTTTCTCAAAAACTGTTTGGTCGCATTTCAGGCCCAAACATTTCAAGGGGAAAGTTTTTCAAGATACCATGTAAAATATGTATATAAAAAAATCTGTGAATATTTTTTTTATTTTCCATCTAAACCAATGTTGTGTACACTCTTCAAATAAGAATGTCGATTTCAATCTTTTGGATTGGGACGTTGTCTCGCTGGACCTGCTCCTTTAAGAAGAAAAAAAAGACTACCTCTGAACTGAGCTGGCTGACCACAGTCTTGATGACTGTCAATTATGGACGTCAGAGTGACGGACGTTCTGTTTATTTACCTTCTCGCCGTCGCTGAATGCCCACGTGCTACGAGTTGTCGTGTTTGTTTACAAATCAATTTGCGTCTCAGTAAACTTCCTTGTCCTGACACGAAGTTTTGGTGTAGGCCCTACCCCATGTATACTCAATTACATGGGCTTGTTGGGTTCGCATTACCTCGGGTCTGTGGCATTTCATTTTGAAGCAAGAGTTGCTGTATAGTTTATCTCAAGGCATTGCAGCACTTCAACAGTAAATGTTGCCCTGTTCAAGACGTTTTTTAGCAAGGCTGAGCGATAGGGCGTTGGCACGGGGGTGGGGTGGATGGGTTCTGACTAGGGGAACGAGCACATACCTTACTTGGAACTGAAGGGGAAATAACATCATTTTGACGTAATTGTGGACATTAATATGTTTATTCTCTCATCCTCAAACACAGACGATCTAATTTAAGCCAGACCATTACAAATGTCCCGATTTGTTCTACTCGTAAAACACACGTGACCATTGCACGACCACCCTGCAAAAACTGGGGTGTTTAATTGATTCTCTTGGTATCTTTATGTGACAACACCGACATAGTGTTAATTATCCCCATTGCTTTATCGTTGGTAAAATTAACACCATGTTGGTGTTGTCACATATAGATAGCAAGAGAATCAATTTAACACCCCAGATTTTGCTGTGCATTACACGCTGATTTTAAGGAAAATTTTATAATCTTCACAAACAAACCGTTCCCGTAGACCAGTTATAAGATAAGTATGTTCCGTCTATAAACTTTCAGGTTTTCGTGACTGGCCTCTTCCCATAAAATATTATAGCATTTCTCTAATTTGGAAGGCTTTTTCGAGGCTTGTCCGTGATAGAGGTACCATACTTTCTACCTCCTTCGTGCACGGCCCATGGTGAAGAGGAGCACCGTAGAAGGGCAGAAGTCTTCGTCCGTGTGCTCGTCCTGTGTGGCCCCTTTGTAGTAACGTCCCACGTTGAGGACACGTCATTATTCTCAATAATGGGGGCTACAATTACGGCGTGCCGGGGGCATCTCCGTGGGGTATTTACGCTTGCTCTTCTCCTTTTGACACCTGAAATTAGAATCGTTGATAAAATTAGAAGATCTCGTGAGTAATTGTTCCAACCAGTGTTAGTCCAAACTTTTCTTCCTCTAAGTCAGGTAAATCAGCTCACAAAAAAAGAACAAGAACAATTTGGATAAAGCGGCTTCGTAATTTACAGGTTATGTTACTAATGTGCCTTCATTAACAGATGTATAAATATACAATAAATTAGTTTGCAACCAGACACAGAAATAAACATTTTATAATCGCCAGGGTATTGGCGGTTCATCAGTGATTGGCGATTTATTACTATAAACATTGGTTTAGGTTGCTTGAAGGAGATAACAACCATTGTAATTATTAAAATTTATGTAAAGTACGGTCTCGTATGCAAGTATTATTGTCATGCAAATTGATTGAATGGAAGTAAACTGAACCTATCTGAACTGAACTGAAAATTGGCGACATATGAAAGCGCTTCACGAAAAAATTGTTGGGGGTAAATCAATAGCTCTCTGTGTTAAGTTTGACACATAACCTATGCAAAATATTAAATGTGTGCAAAGTCGGTTGCAAAATCAATTCTAAAGACAGAGGGCGCTTTTGGCATATGACAGACGAAGTCATTGAAAGTTGTGCTACTGTACTTGCGGGGTGAAAGCCATCAGGTCTGACGAATCTATAAAAAAAAACATATTGCTTTTGATGGACTGATTTTTACAGAGTTTTACAGATTTTTCCTCATTACGTTTCTTAGTTTTAAAAAACAAAAGTACTCTTTAGGTCAGTTTTTATTTCTATATTTTTTATTTTTCTATCTTTCTTATTTTTCTATATTTTAATGGTGCAAAGTCACTTTAAAAATTGAAAATTGCGGTTGTGGCAAGTGAGTCGATTGTGTATAAAGGGTTATTAGAAAATGCCCCCGTTTTTTTCTTCTTTTTCTGTTTTTTTTTCTTTTTAATAAACACACAACATGAACGGTTTAGGTTTTCAATAACTGGCTTCAATTTCCAATTATTATTTTGGTCGAGATCCTTGGCAGATAAAGCAGGCATTACGTTTCAATTTATCGTAACACCGAAAGCGAAACACGTAAGGTTTTTTTTTTTTTGTATCGATGTCCAACGAGTCTCCGCAACGGGGCACTGTACACCCGGTCCCGGCCAATGCCGCCGTATCGAGTTAACCGAGCATGGTTCTGGGTAAACAAGGTAGCGGGGATCAGTATATGCGTTACAGAAATACATTGAACAAAAAGCACACACAAACACACAGGTGTGTTTGTGGTGTAGACCGAGGACATCCCTTTGTTCGCCCATTGTTTGGACTTAGTTTTTTTTTAGCGACGTCCCCATTGGTTTTGTACACGAAACATACCGAGGACTGTCCTCGGTATGTCATTTTCCCGGATCCCTTTTGTTAAAGTCCTCGGTTTGAGCGCCCAGACATGCCCACTCACACTCAAGAAAAGGCACTGGAAAATAGTTGAGGAAAACGAACAAATCGGTTGCGACGGACAACAAGCAAAGAGTAAAAACGGGGCAGAAAGCGGGGGTCGGGGCGGGGTAGGGTCAATCAAACGGGAGCCCTTCTTGTATTCTTGCAATGAGATAAAGGGATACTGCATCATTGGGTGTTTATTAGTAGAAAACAGTTATTTCAATTTCTGGTTTTCAATAAACACACCATAATATAACCGACCTGTTGAAATTTTATCAAGTTCGGTGACATTAGAACAACATAGGAAAACGGTTAATGTTTTTGTTAAAGATATTTTTGCGCGTTCGTATATGCGTGCAATCGGAAAATAAAAAGGATCAGTGTTGTTGTGGGACGCATTTACCGGCACGTATTTACGTTACGTAAAACGGGTCAGGCTGACCCGGAATTGGGTACGGTCCATGCGGACTCTTTCCTGAGGCCATAATATTGACCCGGCACTTTGGAAACTGTAGAACATTGAGGAAGTTTTGAGCAAAGTTTTGATCAGGCCCCATTTTGTTGTTTAACACAGAAACAGCCATTTAGATCTCAGGGACCAATATGTTAGTACGAAAGACTTATCATGGAGTCGATGCTGGGATGGTTGTGTGTATTGTGGACGGCGGAGTTTGCCCGAAGCGCCGGCCAACACAAAATCCCAGTGTTCGGCGCAGCGTGACACCCCAGCGCGAAACCGGTGGCGGTTTGGATTCATGCGGTGGTCCCGGCTCTCTTAACAAGGTGAGCATTTGACATCCATAACAACAACGCCGCGTTAATTCCAGACTTCATTCATAACTCATTAGAATTGTAATTCATCTGTTGTTTTCCTGCTGGGAATGTGAAATGTATATGACATTTGAATCATTTTTTTTAATATATATTTTTATCACCACTATTAATATAAGTTGCGCCATTGTGCCCCCGAACTCAGTTCTTCGCTTAAAATTGTTAAAGATAAAAGCTTAAAAAGTTTGCACTTGAACAAGTCGGCTTAAAAACTACTATCCGTCTTAAATACTCCTGTCCACTTTAATCTTATTTCTCTTGCCTTGTAAAACTAATGATGCCAACCATTCTCTCGAAATCATGGAGACCATTTTCAGTGACATTTCGGCAGTGTGTTCTTCCTTTTAGAAAAGTACACAACCCGCAATGATTATAATCTCATTTATAAAAAAAATAAATAAATAAAATAATAATAATAATAACTACATATCCCTTTCAAAGTAATCACAAGTGATGCTTCCTGAGAAATCACGTTGAAAAATTAACATTTCATAAAAGAAAAACATTATTTTCCATAATGAACCTTAATTCATATGTTCGTCATCTTTTGTACTTTTTACCCGGGCCTAAAATTGGTAAGACATTGTTGTTAATATTATTCATTCTTTTAAGTAAGTTTCGTCAACGACAGGAAGCTCATATCCCATCAGCAATTTGCGAGACTGACAACACGGACAAACATTGTCGATGTAATTTAGATCCCAAAACAGTTTTATAGTCTGATTTATCTCATAATATGAAATGTCACGATATGAACATTATATGTGCCATAAATATTAACTGACAACCACAAAAAGTATGCTTAGCCCCAAAACACTTGTTTTTCTTTGACACCCGTCTCTTTATTCCAGGTTTACTAACTAAACGAGATACGAAGTAAAGAATGTGTTCTCCAGCGAACACATACTTATAAGAACCTATAAGTATTTGAAGGAAACCGAGTGGTTTGAGATTTAGCCTACACTGGCTCGCGTCAGATATCAAACAAGTTGCATGCTCAATTTTAAATGACCACAACCGCCCCCGCCCCCTCCCTTCCCCACAATACTCGAATGATATACCACTGTAGGAAAAAAAGAGTGCCTTACCATTTGTTTTTGTAATCAACGGGCATATAATATTCAATAACTTAGTATTCTCCAATGCTGTGAGGTAACGAGCTGTGTCTTGAACCCAAACTATCATCGGCACTGGAGTCTCTCGGTGTGGGCGGCGGGGAGTTACGCGCCTCTGCACGGTCGTGCATTCAAGTAAGCTACACGGTATTCAACCGTATCGAGGAGTTCTTAGCTTATGACATCGAAAAACTGCGATTAATCTCCACATAAGTAGCTTTACAAAATAAATGTATGCTTCGCCGTGTTAAATGAACGATTATTATTTTATAATAACATTCATTTTTTTATTTTTTTATTTTTTTATACTAAAAAACATCGGAGATGGATTGCAGTCTATCTTGGTTTTATTTCATTTTATTCTATTTTATTTTATAAGTTGCTGGTTGCGCCAGAAATGTAAAATATTTTTTCTTTAACACATCATTTTCATCGAGGAATGAAAAATACAAAATAAAAACAACCTATAAAGTTAGCCGATAATGAGACTTTACTAGCTGTTATGCCTGGCTAAAAGCGGTAAAAAATCTTTTGTTGATGTTTTTTTTTCTTCTTTTTTTCTCGAAAGCTATAATTGACGAATCCAGTTGAAAAAGGAGTTATCCAGCGTTTTCCAAAACTAGAGATGACAATACCAAAAATAGGCTGAGGCTTGACATAGTAGGTCACGTACCCGCACCCCAGTAGCATTTCAATTCCAATATACTTCCCATGTGTTAAACTTTGACTTTGTGAAGTCATAATCTGCTTTATAAAAGTCTGGTGAATTCACTCTTGGTTTTTTTATGGGGGAAGTCAGGACAATTCTGGAAGATACATGTATATGTCAACATTTGATAGCGATCTCAATCAACACTCCACGTTGTATGATTCGGTAGTTTTCGTTGTAACAAAAATGATCAGTGTCCCACTATGTTTTGTTCGTTCTGACTAGCCACCAAATTTCAGATGAATTATCAATTGTGTACAGCCCCTTTAAGGTAATCTAATTTCTTGATTCCCATCCATTTAATTTTATGACAACAAAATGGCCATTTGAATGGCTTATACATTCAAGGGATGTCCGTATCATAAATCGATTTCGGAGTAACATCAGCATAAATTCCGTGCACCTGACTTGTAGGATCTTGTAGAAATAAGTAGAATACGAACCATTTTAGGCCTACTTTGTGTCATTTATTTGTTTTATTTAAACCATCTCGAACGAAGGTGACCCAACAATCACAGCCGATCTTTTGGAGCCCTCACATTATAAGAAAATTATTATATCAAAGATGAAATACAAACGACAACGAGACTTTGGCAAAAAATGGCACAAATAAATTAACAACTTATCAAAAAATGTGAATCGTATTTAGAACTGTAAGACTGTAGGAAATTACATAGGCGTATGGTGACTCTTTGGATAAGGGGGACGGAGCCGTTGATTTGCCCAAAATTGTACACAGATAAAAGCACAAGTAACAATCTTTAATGAAAAAAAAGTCTTTCTATTTTTTTTCTTCTTGCCTGTGCCCGAATTGTCCCCACTATTTTGCCAATTTTTTTGTTTTGGTGGGGGGGGGGGCAACTTCCACCTGCCCCCACCCCACCCCTGCTCGTACGTGAATGGGAAACTGTTTAATATTTGAGAGGATTGAGGGCAGAATTGTTGTTTGTGGCAAGTTCCCATTCATATTTGCTCATTAAACAAGTATTTTAAAGCATTACTTACTATTGGACGTTTGGTCTAGAGCCAAGCATTGATGTACAAAAAAGAAGAAGAAAAACTTCTTCATAATCTTAACTTCTTCAGTATCATAATGACAAAAAACCACATATACAAAATAGGACCCTATATAAAATTAACCACACAAACAGGGGGAAGAGAAACAAAACAAAAAATAGATGGTCCAACCTAAAATATATTGGACCTACTGAATGTTCTTGGAGCAGATCCGTTCTCAAGGATTCATTTTTCAAGACTCTTTAGATTTCGCTGGAGACATCTCACTTTCCTTGATTGTAATCTGTGTGCTCACTTCCTCACAGGCAGTCAAACTTGTCTCGTAAGAACGATGATTTATTGCTCATGGTGACCGGGGGTGTGGGGTGATGGTAGAACATGTACATGCAGGTCGTGACCGTCGTGACTCAATTTACTAGTGATCTTTTTTATCATAATCTGGTGCAATGAGCTGTATTGTATCATAATGCTATTTATGATCTCTGAGCTCTTCCGAGGCATGGACCAAGTGAAGCGAACACCTCGGCTGAGTAAAGCCGGGAGATAGTGAAAACTAACGGCGTTGCGTTTACGACTGTCACGGCCAGTCGTGGAATCTCGGTCTCCTTAAATAATGCACCAAACATAGTAGACCCGTACCACTTTACAAGTGAAAATTGATTAGACGTGTTTATTAATTACATACAGGTCCAGACCTAATTTGTGAGCACTTTTAATTTATCTTGACTTTATAGACAACGATTTTTGAGAATAAATTTGAATATGTCCCACTGTTGAAGAATAGACCCCCGTGAAAGATAAAGCAATACAGTTTCAAATTGTTTCCCTCCAAACAACCCGATTGCCGGGAAGCATTTACGCAGAAAACTCACGTTTGTGATAATTAAACGGTGTAATGGTAACTTATTCTTGAGGAAATGATACAGGCCTATAAAAATACGTATTCTGTTTTTTCCCTCGCAAAACACTGGAGCCTATAGCTTTAAGCCATTTTAAAGATAACACCTGTCCATGTTCAAAGTACCAACTTTCTGGCCAAGTCAACTTCTCGGATTATTTTTTTCTAAAATTCAGTTTTCGATCATCACTAAAACTGCATTTCATGTCTTTAAAACCTCCACTGTCCTAAGGGGGAAACCCCCCGTCAACATTTATCTAAAGCAGTCATGTTTTTATCTGTATAAGGATTCATGTACTTTCCGGGGGGGATGATGAGTTTGTTGAGTGACTTAATGTCATGTAACCCGGAGGGAGTAGACGTACTGGATGGAATTGTAATATGAAGATACTACGAGATGAAAGCCGCTGAGACTGATTTACTCCAAAAATAATCTCAGTTTGATCGCTGGCGATGGTTTATCATGAGAAATGGTCACTTCACGAAGTGGTCTCGGAGACTGGGGCACAAAATACTTTATAGGCTAACAAAAATAAAGTTTTTTTTTCTCACCGGAAAACGGGTTAATTAGTCATCTTTGAGCAATTTTAACACGGTTTTTGAAAGTATTTGTTCAGATTCCATTTGCTAGGTGTATGGCGTATTCATTAGGAGACGGGGGTGGCTGGCGGTGGGCAGCAGAGCAACCTACGCCCCAGGGATGTTTGGAAGTTGCCTGTAAACTATGATGGATGTAGACTTCATTTTAGGTTGATTTCAAAGGTGGGAATGATTGACACCGTGTGTTAAATGAAAAATGGATTCAGAAACCACAGAGGACTTCCACAGGCTTTGACAACATAATTTAACTTTTAGTTTTTTTTTATTCATTTGGATAAGCCATTTCAAACGTTATGGTAAATTTAAAAATTCCGAAGCTCGGTGGCATAGTGGTTCAGAAATACTCGTTAAAAATAAAATAATAATAATTTACTATGAATTGTGTTTGCACCCCGCGCTACTCGGACAGCATCGGTCCACATCACTTTCAACAATCATAAATCAACGATTGTCAAAACTGAATAACCGAGTTATTCCTGATATTTTAAACTGAGATCAATAAAATCCATAATTGTAAAGCAACCTTTTTTTGAATGCAAACTAGGACCAACTTTTTTTAAAAGCTAAATAACCGCCTCCCATACTGTTAAATATATAAAAGACAACTCAACTTAACTGTGACAATTCTTATGGAACGAACTTTTCGGTAAGTGGTATTAGAAGGGCTCTTTTTCGTGAAACCGGGTACCCGTTGTTGTTTGTTTATTTTGTTTCGTTTTTTTTTTTGTTTTTTTTTTTTTAATTCTGACATAAAAAGTCTAGATGGCCCACATAGACCCTCCGGGGTTCACGTTTCCAACAGAGATCGGATAACACACACTTTGTTGTTGACCAAACAGAACTCGTCTTTTTCTCGGAACATAATTTTTAAAGTCAACACGTTTTCGTTTGATGGTTTATCCACATGTGAGGTGTTTTAGCACTCTCTCGAAAGCCTGAGGCATTTTAAGAAACTCGTATGAATCAGAATAACACGGGCAATAGAAATTAAGTTCGTTTCAACTCAGGGAAATTTTCGTTTCCAGAATTTTTAATTGTTTTTCTTTTTTCTATTATAGGTTTTCGTTGTTCATTTCGGCAGGTAAGCGGCCAATTTAAACGTCGCGTTATTCTATTTTTTCGCGAAATTGAAAGCTCCTCAAAAAAAGTCCCATTTAATGTCACTTAATGAGTAAAGCCATTGTTCTATTGCGTCGTGCGGTTTAAGAAGATAACCATTCAATTTAACAATCCACTCAAACAGCCTTCAAATTCGCAGCTTTTCGCAAATTCGCAGAAATCTCTAGTTGCGGCTACCCTGCCAAATTGAATGCCGAGTTTGCATGGCTAAAAAAGACCGCCTGGTATACTTTAATTGAATAATGTTAAATAAATTCACAAGCTTCAAAGTGAATTTGAATAAATGTTTTATCTGAAGTGGCAAAACCGCTTAAATATGAATACGTGAAAGTGAAAATAGGCTGCTTTTTGCCAAAAATGACTGGGAAGACCGTACCTATGCTAACGTAAAACACTTTATATTGGATTTGATAACGCAAGTAACGTATTTGCAATTCCTATGATGGATTCGTAATTTGTAGATTCGCAATCGTGTCAGTACGGGTTTGTAATTCGTATCAAACGGTTTAATAACTTGTATTACGGATTCGCAATTTTTCATTACGGATTCGTAACTGCAGGTTCTCAGTTCGTAATACTTTACACTCAAACATCATTACGATAAATTAATAGTTCGATGTCACAGATTCGCATTTGTTATTACAGATACGAAATTAATTGTCATTGTAATAGATTTATAACTTGTTTTTTATAATACGGATGGACAATTCGCTACGACCAACTCAAGATCTCTCACTATACATTATTTCACAATTCGTTAATACACGGTACTTCATTCTTTGTTACGGAACCATAATTACGGACTCACAATTTGTATTTAAATATTCTCGAGTCTTTAGTATAGATTCTCCATTCGTTAATTACGGATTCACAATTTTATATTTACAGTGTCGGAATTCACAGTTCGTTATTTAAGATTATTCGTTTGGTGTTATACGGGTTTATAATTACTGATTCACAATTTGTTGTGACAGACTCTCCATTCGTTGTTATGGATTCACAATGTGTGATAACTGATTCAGAGTTAGTTATAACGGATTCGCAGTTCGTTATAAAAGTTGAATAAATCGTTATAACAGAATTACCAGTCGTTGTAACCCGAATTTCAAACTTCGACCAAAAGACCGCAGGTCATTATACACAATTCATCACGACAGACTCATATGACACCTTTACATTCGTTATAACCAATTCACGATTTAAGATCATATTCACCATTGGTTACTGCATGCATTTTCACAAGCTCGTCATTAAGAACACAGTGTCCTCTATAACGAATTTACCGGGCTACCCGTTTACAACTCAAATGATTTTTTTGGTGCCGTTACCTTAAAGTAAGATGTTAACGTCACTAATTCAAGTTTGCCTCCATCATCCCACCTACAGAACGTCTTCAAATAATGATTAATCAATTTGATGATAATGTAATTAAGAATGCCATCTGTTTCCTTTAATAAGGAAAATACACGACGTTGGAAGACATTTTAATCAAACAAAACAACAAATCTAGAAGACCTGTGATGATCACATTAAGCTTTATTTGATCGACAACTCCCCTTGAATGATTATCGTAGCGCCGTAAGTCCCACGCCTTGTTTATGTTGACAATTCAGTTTCTCATAACCATCCTCCACGTGGACACAAACAAAATTGTTTTGGTGGGCACAGACCGACTGGGAGCCTTCTCCCCCATCCCCAAACGGTATGGTTTTCCCATCACCTACTAATTAATGAGTGATTGGTCCACGCTGATTGCTTCTGACAAACCCCGGCGTTTATTCCATCCAGCGAGTCAGCCAAGATTGGCAGCCCGGGAGTCTCGCGTGCAAACCCCCGCCGTCAGCTTGACTACAATGGCGAGGCCTGTGCACTCTTCCCCAGTAACCGTGTTCATGTGAAAAATTACTTTGACCGTAACACGAACGCCAAACATCTACCATCACCCCCCCCCCCAACTCGGATTATTGGTTAAAAAAAATTCGGTGGAAGTACATATTTAGGGAATTAATCTCCCAACCAGACTGCAATACACTTAAATGATTATTATCCCGTAAATGTGGCGGCCAAACACTTAGTTCTCGTAAGACTAGTCCTTAGAGGAGTTCACGTACAGCTGCGCGGGTGCAAAACACCGGGTCCATGAAAACACACCACAGCGATGACAAACCAAAAGGAGTAGGATTGCTGCAGCCCCCTCCCCCCCCCCCCCCCCCCCCCCCTCCTTGGCCCGGGTCAGACTTACCGGTCGCTTCCCGGCATAACCTTGAGACATTATTAGAGACACTTCTTCCATGGCTGCGAAAGAAGACGTCTGTAAATCGCATTAAATCAGAGATGCATCGCACTGAGTTTTTTAATGTCGTGCGCGCCAGCCCCCATCTCGCAGTGTTTTGGCACCTCGCATGATGGGATTATAATATTCTGATATGTACACGTAGACTTGTTTTCGATACATCTTGTTTGTCAAAAGAAGAGTATAACGGCTATACAATGTGTGTCCACAGCTTGCTCCACGAGATCATATAATAATAAACCATAATAAATGAATGAATTTTACATGCATCGTATCTTTATTTGATAACATCGTACAAAATCAGTCCAATTATTATAGCGATGGCAGGTTACTTTATTGCGTTTTTATTCTTTTAAAGAGTGCATTCACTTAAAAACCACAGAGGATTTCTGGTTTACTCGCTTGTGTCGAACTTGAGGAAAACCGTAAAAACAGCGTAACGAATGTTTGTTAACTATTTTTGTACATGGTTTATTCGATCCAAGGTCAGATAACTTAAACGCATTAAATAACATAAGCGAAGTTTTCACGAGCTGGTACCACCATCAGAAACAACATGAGCATTGCTTCCAAATTGAAAGTTTTCGATTTTCCTTTCTGATTCTAAAAACCAAAGTGTTAAATCGACACTTAAGGAGTTCGGTCAGTGACAACACTTTGAAAGAGTTTACTGCAGAGTTGGATTTACACTTTCGAGGGTTAAATCTCAGCTTCTGAAACGCTAGTTTGACACTTGTATCAGTTGAATCTAACTTTATAAAAGTGTTGTCACTGACCGAACACTTTGAGAGTTGATTTAACACTTTCGTGTTTTTTTTTATTGTTCAAAGGGAAGTAAACAAAAATAGAAATACAAATCTATAACAAGAGTTCGGTAACACCTGTCATCTATATAGCACTTTTGCCTCACACTGCAGAAACTGTGGTGTTAAATTGATTATCTTGGTATCTATATGTGACAACACCAACACTCAGTTATCCCCATTGCTTTATCGTTGGTAAAATTAACACCATGTCGATGTTGTTACATATAGATACCAAGAGAATCAATTTAACAACCCCAGTTTTTGCAGTGCTTGATTCAAGGCATTTTGTCAGGTATGACAACGGCCGTGATGTTTTTTGAATTATGAAACCCCAGCACCTTGTAATGGTTTACAAGGTGCTATAACTTGAAATCCAGTTAAATTTTCTGAGCACGATTATAGATGCTAGGTCCGATTTTGCGCCGATTTGACACGAAAATATAGATTTAAATTTTAAGTAGCTATTTTTATACATTTGAGAAAAAATTACAAGCTTTTTTTTAAGGTATTGCACAAAAACAATCCGCCAATAATAAGTGATATTTGATAATAAAAAAACTCAAAATGAATTATCGTCTGGATCCCGACTCTATCTCACGTCCATCAGCCACGTACAAACAATGCTGCATGCTATATGTATTTTGAGACATGTCCGTGGCATATGCGAAAGTTGTTGTATGTTCGTCGATTTGAAAGAGCATCATCTGTCAAAATTCGTTAAAAAAAAATATACTTTCGGCGAAAATCGCGCCATTTAACTTAAAAAACATAAGTAAGTACATTACTTTGGTATAGTTTTGTTCTGTTCCGAGAAAAGAAATACCATCATTTTAATATAAAAACACCATCATTCTGGTTGCGTTTTTTTCTGGGGGGGAAAATACAATTTCCATTGCTTTATATAAAACTTTTCAACAGGACCGAAATGTTGCGTCAACTTCTGAAACAAAAAAGCCAGGCCATATCAAGACGTGTAGTTGTTCGGAAATTTAAATCAATTTGGTGATCAGTGTTCAACAATATCAATAAATATTGTTGAATAATCATCTTGCATAACCTCTAATCATTGAATACCAGCTGAGTGGGTTTTGAGTAATCCATTCAGACCGTGGCTAGCCGTAATTGTCACTTTCCCTTGAAATCCAAATTTAGAAAACTGATTTCGTGATATGACAAATCTCAAATTTTGAACGAATATTTAGAAGGGGAAATATATTATATGTATTTCCAAAAAGCAATAATGCAATATTGGTTTTTGGAAGAGTAAATTCATTTCTGTTCTCTAGCTTTTTTTTCATCAAATTGTAAATAGGTAGTTGATATTCAACTGAAGAATTGTGAAAATGTAGACTGGAATGTCTGAAATTGAAATAGAATGACTAAAACGAACCCGAACGAGTACAACGAAATCATGTGTGCAAGAAAACGAAATTGACTGCAATAGTCTTTCAAAAAAATCCTAGTTCGATTGAATGCGTGAATGAGAACGAAATTAAACGCGTTTTAACGAAATTTAATTATTTTTTACTGAAATTGGCTGGGAAAACCTATATTTTTTCTCTCTTTTTTTTGGAGTGGGGGGCAATATCTTTGGCAATATTTCAGACGGAAATGGTTCTCCGTGAGAGTTTATGAACAGTGTAAGCTTTCAGATTGAGACTATAATTAATACCTCCTCTTTTATTTGATCTTTTTAAATATTTTTTGTAAATTTGTTTTAAAGCTGTTTGCTACAACAACATGATTTGGATTATGTCCTGAACAAACCTTACTTCTCGAGTTTTCTGGACGATTTCATAAACCTTTTAAAAGTAAATTGAACCATTGAAGATCAACATTCTCGTGAGTGAATTTTTATTGTCAAGGAATATCAAGAAAAAAAGAAGAAGTCATAATTATGACTTAAATCTCATAATTATATGAATTAGCATAAGTCATAACTATGACTTAACAATCATAATTATGACTTGTGCCAATTAAGTCATAAGTATGAGTATCAATATATCATAATTATGAGTGTACTAAGACATATTAAATACAAGTCATAATTTATATGACTTGTACTAAATCATAATTATGAAACACAGGTCATAATTATGATATATAGTAAATATTATTATGAGATTTAAGTCATAATTATGACTTTCTTCTTTTTTCTTCTCCATATCTCCATAAACGCTTCCGTAGATATCTGGCGTCTCATAACAGCTCAGCTTCGACTAAGTTCTTGAACACGAGTTCCCGCGCTTCTTCTGGGAAAAAACAAACAAACCCAAACCAGAAACAGATTTGCGTTTTGAATATTTCATTGCAATCTCTTCCAGTTTGCATTTAGCTCTAAGCGTTTTTCTAAGGGCTCCATTACCACTGTTTGTCCAAGGGGGCTCTGCCGCGCAGGGTGCTAAACAAATACGAACACCTTGTAGAAAGTATCAGACTCTATCAACCTGAACAAACAAAAGTGAATTTAAGGCAGAGCGGAGAAGCTCCTGTGTCTCCAGTTTGGGAAGATTTTTCTGTTTGACTCGTGTTGTGTTAGACGTAAGAGAGTGTCTCGTTGACTTTAGCGCTCGGTCGGTTAGGCCAGGGCGTTAGGTTGTTAACTACATCGTGTTGACGTCTAGGCCTCCGAGCATCGAGAAAACCACTTAACTGGCTCGGACGGTACCTCAAAGGGCCCGCCGGGCGGCAGGGACGGGGTAAAGGCGGTGTGTGGCTCGGTAACAGCAGGTGTGCCCTTTATTGTTACAGTTTATAAGGTCGTTCTGCGGCTGTCTGCTCTTAGGGCGTGTCCTGATATGGTCAAAGGGGTAGGGTCAAGCAGTTTTTGGGGGGCATTGCATTGGTATTGAGTCGGTGGAATCGCTGCTACCACCACCAGCTGCCATTGGCCGTAGAGCACTTCTCAATGAATCTGTACGTATTTCTGCATTATAGACGAACAACCGTGCCGTGCCGTTTCTTCTGACTTGCTTTGCTTTACTAGAAAATGCAGTGTGATTTGGGGCACCCTTTATTCTAA
The DNA here is from genome assembly GCA_911728455.2 of Marthasterias glacialis. NCBI lineage: Eukaryota > Metazoa > Echinodermata > Asteroidea > Forcipulatida > Asteriidae > Marthasterias > Marthasterias glacialis. The sequence continues at coordinate 14,066,335 of OU452229.1, forward strand.
AGGAGTTAAGGGGTTGGGGTGCTGTTCTAAAAATCAAATGACAGACACATGAAAACGACTGCAATTCAAACCAACATCTCTCTGGGAGATTGGCCCCGTTATAAACCTGCACTGCATTGAAATTCAACGAAATTATGATTAGTGTGTATTCGGAAGAGAACTTTGTTCTCAAGGTTAAAGTTCATGGTGCGATTTTCGCCGAAATATTTTTTTTTAGATTTTTTTTTTTAGATTTTTTTTTTTAGATTTTTTTTCTTTGAACGAATTTTGACAGATGGTGTTTCAAAAACGAAAAACATATAAAATATTTCTCATACGCCACGAACATGGCACAAAACAGTAACGTGCAAAATTGTCATGGCTGATGAGCGTGACTTATAGAGTCGGGTTCTCGACCAGTTATTCATGTTCGCTTTTAATCAACTACCACTCATCAATGGTCAATTTTTTCGTGCAATGCCTTAAATGAAAGCTTATAACTGCTCCAGTCTATAATAAAACAGCTATTTAAAAATTATATTACACATCTTTTGGTCAACTCGGCCAAAAATCGGACCAAGCATCTTTAATATACATAGGGCCTATACTTTGAAATACCCCCGTGTCGTTCGGCGGTTACTTTGTTTAGGTGTTGTTGTTGTTGTTTTTTGAAGTCCCATGTTTTTCATTTTGCATGTTTCAATTTCCCGCCTAGGTAATTCCACAATATTTCCCAATACAACTGGATTAAAAAGAAGTTCCAAGATAATTAGTATATTATAGGAACAACTTCAAACAACAGATTTTTTCTCAAAATCGACAATTTCCTCATAATGACAACAAACAATGAGTTTCCATAATAGGAATGATACATTATTAGGTGGCCCACCAATTGAACACAGCAGTAGTGTCATATATTATTGTTTTAATAACAATCGTAATAGTAATAATATATTTATCGAGCTCTCAGATTTTAGCAGACAGATCAAGACGCTGTATTGTCAATTTTGAGCAATTATTAAATACAAAAGCTTAAACAGACCTAGATAATTCAGCCAATTATGCACCCGATCACTTGCCTAGTTCGGTTGATATTAAACAGCTTCCGATACCTACATCTCACTACTTGCTGCTGTAAAGCTGTTACCATCAAGCTAAAGAGCCATTCAAAATAAATCATTCAATTTGGGAATGTAAATAATCCTTAGGAAATACAAAAAGTGTTTCCTCTTACCCGTTTACAACGAGCGTCTTCCAATATGCCGACTTGGAAGCAAGGCACCCAGACTATAGGCAAGCATCTTTTCCTACAACGGCATATTGCAGGCTTGTCGAACCATTACTAGGACCCCGTGATTCGGCCCAAGTCGCCGGTTCGTAAATATTTAAAGCTCGGTGTGGAAACTTGAAACCTCGGGGAAAAAAACATCAAACTCGTCAACATGCCCCTCTCTGAAAATCAACCCGGTCGACGAAAAAAGTCCTACGCAGGTTTTGTGTTTTGACGGTGTTAATTTTCATATTTCCTGGCTTTAAAAAAGTTCAGAGGGGCCTACGTCTATGCTTATTGGAAACCGCCAGGTTAAAAGTACAATAAAAAGTTTTTTTTTTATTTTTTTAATTCTTGCTACAGCCATTGAGGAAATTGAAATTATTACTGAATCCTCTCCTCTGATTTGATTTGATATCGGTAATGGAGGACTTCCTCAAATGATTTTAAAACATCTGTACGGTGAAACGATGTCCACTGGGCTTCTGTTTTATCCATCGTGAAAAACAATCAAAGGCTGTTGGTAATATTGGGAGTGATTGTATATTTTACGATTCACAACACAGATAAAGGTAAAAAAAAAACATGTCAGAAGGGGACAGTTGTCTGCACAAGTGCTTAATTTTTTTTATCCCAGGGTGACAAAAACTCATGTACACAATGTTGTATTAGCATTGTTCTGTTGTAATGTAAAGTATGTAGTTGGGCTATTTGCCTTATATTTGAAAGCTTGAAGGATCATGTTTATGTATACATTTCCCAATATATTTAGCTTTTGCACTTTTTTTTTTAACTCTGCTGAAATTCGTGACCTTTTATTATTTTTGATCCGGGCTGGTCTGCTGGCAGCGATCTAGATCTTTTTATCTCACTGTCGATTTCAACCTCTTGTACGTGTACCATTATAGCTCTGTTGCCTGTTTTTTAAATGCATTTTAGTGTCTTTATGTATTTTAACATATTCTATTGTCTTATTTTGATATGTAATTTGTGTATTTTAACTTAAAAAATTATAAATGTCATCCTAAAGAAAGTTTTGTATTTGTATTTCTGTTATGAGCGCCTGAGGGATGAATTAGCCTGAGGCGAAATGAACGACCTAAACATGAACAAAGTCACGATCGAAAACAGGAGTGGGGGATTTTTGGTCAGGTGTACTGAAATGGACAACGAAGTTGATGGTACGGGAACAGCGGAGTTACGCCTTAGATTCCGGGGACAGCCGAAAGGGGGGGGGGGCATACGTCCTGAGAGAACTTTGTAACATTACGATCAGGATTGTATTGATGTGGAAGGAGAAAGTATAAGGTGGAAAAGAAAGAGCAAGGGTCGGGGCAAGGAAGAGTTAGAAACAAATCCAGACAGCTGATGGGTCCCGTTCATTGCATTGCTCACCCCGTGGAAAGCTGCTCTTACGGCCAATGCAACCATGAGCTTGTACGAACAGGGCGACGCAAGCACAGAGTTCTGTGGTTACGGGCATAAACAGCGCCCCAAATTGGGTACAGGATTATTGAGAAAATGTGAAAACGTAAGCATTATCTGAAAAAAAGAAAGAAGGGTGTCGGGGTAAATCAATTCCCTTACATATGTGTTGGAAACCATTTTAATAAACAGAGTCTAGATCTTCATCTGTTCTCTCACCAAGTGAATACACTCAGTTCAATTGAATATAACCTTATATTATAAGATTGAATGCTACATTCCTAATTGCAAGGGACAATTGTGGAGACATCCTCCATGTGATAAGCAATGCTTACATCACTTTAAAGACAGATGTATATTTGGATGCATTCGATAAGGGAACTGCTCCTTTGACTTAGCAACCAACACCCCCATCATCATTGCCTCTCTCTGGACTCTACCACCATCCGATCTCCCTGCAACAATGCCCCCCCCCCCCCCCCGCCAAACAATAACTCAATGACAGCAAATTCTTTTTGCTGGTATGCCCCTAAATCCCACAACAACTCTTGTGATCCATCTTCCCCGCGAACAAGATGCATTGTCGTATAAAGGCCAGACGATTTCGGCACAACTCCCGGAGATCATAAGGCCGCCCCGTGTGGCGAGGCTGATCTTCCCGCGCCGAGCGGCGGCTTCCATTGAAATCGGGCCCGGCCGTCCGTGCCGTTGCTCCCGGGGAAATTCCGCTCGACGACCCGGCAGTGACCCCGGAGAAAAAGGCTGGGGGCTACAGTGGGTTGACCGCCGAGAAGGTATAGGTGAGACAAGCGCATTGGTATCTGATAAACTGAGATGGAATATGATACCCTACGAGAAATGGAGAGAAAGTTTGAAGATTGATGAGATTGGCTATTTTAAGCCTCTTCAACCATCTGTCATGAGTTCAGACTCTTAAATTGGAATTGGGAATCTGAACATGATTTGGCACCGACATATGTGATTGCGTAAGCAAAAGCAACACCTCAATTAACTTCGACTATATTATAGGTAACATACCCTTGCCTTGCATTGAAAGTTTGTGAAGTCTCTTGAACTATTGCCCCGTTTCTTTGCGTCTGGCCACTCCCACTAGCACTCGACAAAATAAAAGGAGCACTGGGTGTCTATTTATTGATATCACGCTAGTAATCACCAGTTCCAATTGAATACACAAAAATAATATCGGATCAAAGTCATGCCCAATTCCGAGTTTTGTGTTGCGTGCTCTTTTGCCAAGAACATAATTCAGGGCAGGGGATGGGTGCAAATTGAGCACCCAGCCCCCGAACAACTTTGAAACATCAAAGTTGTATAATGCTTAAGGTATCCTTTTCTCGACCCTGCCAAAACACTCACCCTTTCCCCATCCCCTAGCTCATCAGAATCGTGAATACGCCACACTGTTTGTTCCCTTATGGATAGGCCCTTTTCGAAACCCTGACTTGGGCTTAGGCTTAGGCTTAGGCTTAGGCTTAGGCTTCCTTTAGCTATTTAGAAAACGTGCACTTTCCTTACGGGACTTTAAACAGGCTAACGGAACCTAAGCCTGAGCCCAAGCCCAAGCCCAAGCCGTGCTTTCGAAAAGGACCGTGTTTTCCCAATAGACGCCATCTTTACGGGGGTTCTGGGCTTTGAGCTGCGTCAAGCGTTTACACTTTTCTACGCATCCAAGTGGTCCACCGACCAATCATGCGAGGAATTTGATAGAACTCCCCCGTGCCTCACTCGATATTTACGCATAAAGCATAGCTGTGCGTTCGAAAAATGATTGATTTGTCCGTAAAGTTGACCTACTTCACATCGTGTGACGTCAAGTGGGAATCATCTGTAGGATTGCATGCTATATAGGCCTACATTGCTAAACTTCAGCAACCTGGATCCGTCTGTATAGGGGCAGCCCCGCTCTCAAAGTACAGTTGACTTTGACAGCCTCGTTTTCAAAGTGTAATATACCTTGACAGCCTCGCTTCCACAGCGTCAGAAATATGATGGCAATGAACTAAACTGTTCACAGGTTATGAGATATAAAATACGCAAGTGTCGTAACCCACCATCATCTTCACTATATACAGCAAGGTGTGACCGTTGATGAAACTACGTTTATTATTGTTTCACCATATCTTTATGGATGGGAGTGAAGCATGGAGAGACGTCCTTGGCCTGCCCGTTATTGCCGTGCTACGGTCTGATACCTTTATTAATGTCACGGTCTAAGTTCGGAATAATAACAAAATTAAATCAGGAAGGATGTCCCAAAAGTTCGCAGGGGGGACAGTTTATTCTTCTATACAGAGCAGGAAAGAACAGATAAAAACAGAGCAAAGATAAAACATTGTAGATCATTGCAGAATGCAGAGTAATGCCAAGATAAATAAGTATGGCGTAAACAGTTCTCTATGCATAGCAGAAAAGAACAGAAAAGTAGCCTGCAGAGCAAATAGGGAAAATGCAGAGCATTGTAAAGATGGAAAAGTATGGTGTAAACGGATCAATATAATATGCAGAGCAGAATACAACAGCAAAAGTACAGAGCCAAGAGAAAACATGCATGCAGAGTATTGAATTATGCAGAGTAATACAAAGATATAAAGTATGCTGTAAACGGTTCATTATATGCAGAATGAAAATACCGTACATGCAGAGCATTGTAGAATAATGCAAATATATATAGATAAATATGATGTAAACGGTGACGAATGCACTGCAGAGCAGAACAGAACAGTACAACGTAGAGTATCAAGCATGCGCGTATACACAGCAGTATGCACAGAGCAGCAGAACAGAAGAGTAGAAACAATACGACGAAAGCACTGTACAAAGTATTACATTAGATAGATAACTACGGTGTAAACGTCACAGTAAGCAGAGAAGAAATACGGAACAGAGTAGTACAGAGCAAAAATAAACAATACGAACAGAGCGCTACAAAGTACAGCATTGCAACTTGGTAACGTATTGTGTACAGTGAAGTACTACAGAGACAGAACAGTACAAAGCAAGGGGAAAACACAAGCAGAACATTTCATAGTAGTACAGAATTGTCACAGATCACCTGCGTGTGGAACATTGTTGATTTACCTAAAATGGTCGGACAACCGAAAACCCGCAAATGTATTACACACTCAAAGTACTCAAAAGTACTGCAATGTTTGAAATTTGAGTCTGGGAGCTAGTGTCGCAAACACTGACGTAAATATACTGACGAACAATATAGCGCGTCGTGAATATTTACGACCACATTTACGTACGACTTTGTGACTGGAAAGTCGTGAAATTTGTGGTCAACTTTAATTTCTATAATTACGTGTGCCAATTAAATATTGTTTTCTTCACGTGTATTTAGTAGGTTGGTAGGCCAAAGCAATTTTCAAGATGGAATTCTTTATTCATTCAATATTTACTGGCAGCCGTTGGGCGATATGTGGAAAACATTTTATTTCACTGAGCTAAAATTTCAAATTTCATAAAAAGATCTTGTCTACTCTCCAGACTCTATTTCTTAACTGCCAATCATACCTTAAACAATTTTGGCGTAGTTTTCCTTTCTTAATAATTGATGCGAAAAGCAGGTTTCGCAAGGATCTTGGTGACCGACTTAAAGACATGGGACTCTAAAAAATAAATGACCATAAAAACGTACTTTTTAAAGAGCAACGGAGAGCTGCTGACAGTATAAAACATTGTGAGAAACTACTCATTATGTAGTAACGTAGTGGTTTTTTTTAGTAAAAGTTAATTTCTCACTAATATTTGAATCTGAGAAAGGCTTCAGGCATGAAACCCTTTTCACGTAATGAAAACAGCATTTTCGGATCCTTCTACGTGAAAATAACCGCTCCAGATTTTCGCCGATATCTCAAGAACGCTAACATATTTTGAAACAACAATTTCAGAGGTTAGTTTTAAGGTATATATCTAAAAATTGTATAGCATTGAAACAAACTTACGGTTCCAGATACAAAAGGTATGCCCTATCTTCAACTGCAGTGTACGAAAAAAACAATTCGGAATAAACTTCCGCATATATTGAACGATGGGCAGACACAGTGGTCTGTGCAAAAGCCCCCTACCCCCATCCCCCATCCCCCATTCGCCCCATGCACCATCCCCACCCCCAAAACATTCACACAGACAATAGACCATTGTACTCTCATGACATCACACGTTTACAAAAGAACCACAGAGCCTGGACTGGCACAATTTGTACACAGCTCAGTGGGGGGAACACATACAATCTTTCACGAACATTGCACTGAGCGATTGTTATCAACAGTTGGTTTGAGGAACATCTCACAAATTGTTCAGCTGTAATTTTTTAACAATGTAGATTTTTCGGTGGAAGTTGCGATACAATGTGTGTGATTAGGTTCTCGTTATGACCAGTGTAGTATCTTGCCCGCCATGAAATGACATGGAAATCATGGTCTTTGCCTGTTTTATAGCACCCAGCCGACGGCGACGTATAACGGTATATGAATGTAAGGCCATATCGTTAATGGCCCGTATGATCAGGATTATAAAGCCCGGCGGCAGTGACGCACTAATGACCTGCTCATTACATCGTTCTTTGTTCTGGAATGTTAACTTCTGTATATACGTTATAAGTTAGACTTCACTCCATGCGAGGAATGCAATTACAAGGTTATAGTTTTTCTTCAAAGCGAAAGTTCATCGTTGTTTTTGAAGGGGTAAAATTATTCCCATCCTGTACGTTTCGACAAGTACACCGAACAACCTACCTGTGAACATTTATTCAAACTCTGTGGTTACATTTTTATTGCAAACAACCAAAAGCAGTAAATCGTTTAGCATGGGCGTTTGTGGACGGCCTTATCGTGTTTATTTCTTGTGCAGCAGTAAAAAGGGTGCCCAGGTTGGTCTATAGTTGTATCTTTCCTCGCCTTCCACCTGTAGGACCCCAGTTCGAATCCCGCCTGGGGCACTATGTGGATTGGGGTTTTCAGTCCCTGATTGCGTGGGCTTTCCTTGAATACATCTCTGGGGTTTTCCTCCCACATCTAAAACTGAAACTTCCTTCCTTGTCTTCTTTCCATGGGGTTCTTGGCTAGTATAGTGATTAAGTTTGCTTTTCTAAGAATCCCTGGCTTCACAACCAGAAATTAATGAAATGAAAGGAAATGAAAAAGAAGCTACAATAATTTGTACGATATTCAAATGCCTTCTCCTCTGCTTAGGTCAATACAGTGGCGTAGCCGGGGGCAAGGGGGGGGCAGCTGCCCCGGAACATCTCCCTGCTTGCCCCCCCCCCCCCCCCACACCCTCCCGTCAGCCTCTTGACACCGTAAAATTTGCTGTAATCAGGAAAATTTGACTTAAATTGCACCCTGTACAAATATCCGTGCACCCCCACCCCCTTTGCCCCCCCCCCCCCCCCCCCCGTCCCCTACAAAAACGACGCTGCATGCGCTACTGGTTCAGAGGCAAATATTCCTCTGGAGAATTAGTACTTGGTATGAACTTTATAATCAGCGAGTTTTCAATTCGAAACCCATCAATTTCGTATCCCACCTCGGACGGAGCCGGCCTCGCGTGTGAATTGGGTTTGTGGGTTTTACCCCCAGTTCGAGGTTTTCATCCCACATTTTTTTCTCTACATAGGTATCGTCGGGCCGACGGAGTAGTACTAGTTAGTCACTTTTTCAGGATCCCTACGGTTAATTTCCGTATAGCCTTCGGCAATTACGTCAGAAACTGGTTTCTGGTCAGGGTCGCCAAAACACGCCCCCATATTGAGCTGTAATGACTCGTTGATCCGGCCAAACCGTAACCGAGGATTTTGGTTTGTTCATGCTTAGTTTCAAGGCGGCAGGTTTTTAACTTTTTTAACAAAATAACGAAATATTTCCTTGGAAATTGGTTAACTTAACAAAATGCCATAAAAAATAAAAAATTTAACAATGTTAATACAAATCTTAAGATTAAGTCAACTGCGTGAAAATAATAAAATAAACGATGTCTATTTTGAGAAATGCTTTACGTTACGAACTGTAATTTCTATTTACGGACTCATTTTTGCGTATATTATGGCTCTCTGAAATTGTTGCGGTCTGTGAATCTTACGTCAGAAACCATTTTTGGGGGGGAGGGGGGGATAAGGGCCACCAGAACACCCCCTGATTCCTGTTGACGAATTTGGCTTACGGTAAACCTCATGACGGCATAATGGTCGGCCTTGTCGGTTTGTCGTGTCTGGAACCACAAGGTGGATATTTTAATTCCGTCTGAAATGTTGCCAACGTCGAGAAACAATACCTCCAAGTCACCGTTGTTTATTTCGTTCGCCGCAATCGAAATAAGCCCGATATGATCGTGCTCAAAATCCCTGAAATTTTGTTTTTTTATCTCTCTCTCTCTCTAAAACGCGACCACCAATCTTGACAAACCTTTCGAAGTCTGGTTGTTAGTTGTCTTATTGGAAAACTAAATGATGGGAATGAATTTCCGCCCCAACCCCCTCACCCCGAACCTAATAATGCATTGTTGGTTTTGAATGTGATATGCCGAAAATCCAACATATACACTCTAGAAACGAAAGTGTTAAATCAACACTTAAAGTGTTTGGTCAGTGACAACACTTTTATAACTGATACAAGTGTCAAACTAGCGTTTCAGAAGCTGAGATTTAACTCTTAACAGTGTAAATTCAACCGAACTCTTGAAGTGTTGATTTAACACTTTGGTTTTTAGAGTGTAGTTACAACATATCTATTATTTTGTCCAGATGTGTCGCTCCACTAATGCGGGATGAAATCCTCTTCGTTGTATCTTCACTTCTCTCTACTCTGCGCTCCTCGCTTCCTTATAGAACCCCTGAACTCCTTGATCTCCTTCATCTTCTTTTTTTTTGTCTGCCTCTATCTGAGCTCTTGGTATCCAATCCATTAATTCCCGAGTCCATATCTGTATTTCTTGCCACGTGGATCGCCCATCTTCATTTCGTCGACCGTTCGGAAGAAGGACGTGTTGCAAAGTTTAACCGGAAAAGGGGCGTAAACAATAATAATGTGTAAAATTATGTTTCAGGAAAACTGAGTGTGAAAGTTTGATCGGTTTTCTGCCATTTATAAGTCAGATAGGAAGGTTAAATTCTGCATGGGAATGGGGAAAATGTCTTTTTGGTTATTCTAGACCTTTTCTTTTGTTGATAAACAAACCGCGCTGGTTGGCATGGACGGCCAAATGTTAGCCCAACTCTCAATCTTGATGACAGACGGTGTGACCAAATTCAACATCTGTGCGAACTTTCCATGTGAAGGAAAAACATCCCATTATTGGTTGGTTTGTTTCCAAAAAGTTCAACATCTTTTTTTATTATTGACAAATTGTGATTATCTGTTTTTTGCTTTGCATTTATAGTTTCTCCAACCTTGGTTGGCAAAAACTCGGGCAGTGACGTTGCAAAAGAAAGGTCTATACCACATTTTGGTGGGGGTTTTTTGGGTCAATAAAATTGAGTTGCTCACGATCTTCCGATTCTGGTAGAAGGGCACACGACGATTTCTTCTTCTTATCCTCTTATATATCATTATCTTTCACTCCTATTGCCGTTTTCAAATCACTGCCTATAGATTTTCATTAAGATAAGTAAACACCTTGTCATACCATTTGATTTATCCTCTCAGTTGATTTAATACCTGCATACCTTTGTCTTGTGTTTTGGGCCGAGGAGAGGTAACTTCAAGCCCCTCTCACGCCATCCAGTGATAAAAACAAAATGGCCATCTGTGGTTGTCTGCTCTACAGACCATTTTTCTGGAAAAGGGTTCGGATACGGGATTAATATGTTAATTTCACTTCCAAGAAATAAAAATAAACTTCAAAGAGAGATCGAGAGTTTTGAAAACGTATATATTAGCGATTTAATTTGCGTTTTCACAGTTTGAATTTGCTTGAACAGGTTGACAGGGCATTGTTAACTATATAATGTGTATCTACATGGAAGTTTTGCTTTTTATACTTAGCAAGGTCTTCTGGAGCTGAGCGAGTTTGTGTAACTGGCAGCTTTTTTGAAATTGTACCGCAGACTAAAATATAATTTAAAAGATTCTGTGTCTCTATGCCTCAGTGAACCCTATTTTAATTTATGATAATTTTAAACAAAACACCCCGAATGGGATATACATGTACATCGATTGGAACCTCGTTCTCCAAGATGAGGATATTAAACGTCCAAATCGGGGATTAGGGGCCCGAAAAACAACAACCTGTTCAATTAAACGTAACAAATTTGTACATTTTCAGGGTCGACGCTACTTAAACTAACTCGATTGGGATGTATGTTTACCAATGAATATACAGGGTCCCCGATCGGGAGACGAAGTATTTTCCAGGTCAGTTACCGAATCTAACAACATTCCTCAATGCTGGTTGGCATTACAAGCAAGACCATATTGGGTTAAAATAGAGCTTTACATTTTATACTCAAATTTCGTTCTTTCTGTCTTTTTTTTCTTTGTATGAAAACGAGCAGCCCTGAAGTTCCTCAATTTTGCTTCGTGTAAGATGTGAGATCAGCTGGACACCGCTAATGAACTTCCGTCATGTCTATAGTCATGGAAGAAGGCGATGTACTTCAAAGTGAGAGGAAAATCTTTGAGACGTAAAAAGGGACCCAATATGGCGAGTGGAGGGTCCATGGTGTTAACCGAGACAGGGATTAGAACCATTTGGGGTGACATACCAACAGGGTTCGGACCTACGCCCATCGAGTTGCATGACTAGGCAGTGCATTAAAACCACTTTACGGAGGACCACTGTGTCATTTACTGCCAACTACTGTACCCACCTTTCATGTAGCCAATGGATGACTGATAGTGCTAAGTTACAGCAACCGATGCCTTAAGGTATGTGTGATTAAATATGGCCTTGTAACTTCTCCTTTAAGCTGTGAACGTTGATTCTTGTGCGATCATTACCCTAAGCTTTACTCGAGTAGATGTCCATGCTGAGATTGTGTGTCATGCACCCGTCTTCTTTGTTTGGGTATACGTGCAGGCCTATAGAGACACTGACGACGTGCGTCTGATATCGAGGAATAGTAACTGCCCCTTTAAAGTAATCGAAGTCTAATAACGGGGGTCAGTTTCTGCTCCTTTAAGGCATCGAAGTGTGATTGAGATATATGGAGCACTGTGGGCCAGTCACCTGTTGCTCTCTCGTTTTTCGGTAGGGGCCGTAAATACTATCCGGGCCAACTGCCAGGCCTCTCGGCCGCTGGCACCATCACAAATTACTGGGTCCTTAAATTTGCAACTAGCAACTACCGCGCTGAAGTCGAAGGTTACCCCGTGGACGATGCTATAAGCACACCCCCTTTCGGGTAGAGGAGACAACTCCTCCTCACCCAGCCCCCCCCCCCCCCCCCCCCTCACCCACCCCATGATCCCACCCAACAGGTCTGTGATCTGCCATGATGGAGAACGTTCTGGCTGACCGGACTCTTCAGCACAATCAGTCCGCAATGCCACGAAGCTGCTTTACAATAACTATTAACTAAAAGCTGCAGAAGGCTTTTAAAGAGACATAATTCATTGCTGGTTTATGAAACAGTTCATTTAATCCAATCCTCTTGTTTTCAATGAAAAGCGCATCCTGAGCCTACACCCGCCCGGTGAAAAGTTCATCAAAATAATAGCTGATCCCATGTTGGTGTAAAAAAAAACAAAAAAAAACTAATTTGTTTTGTCAATGAGATTGTGCACGTTCATTATAAACGCTGTGCTTTTTGTTCGACTGCTGAACCGTCTAATTCCGATGCTTTTCCCTCAAATCTATTTTGACAATATTGCAGACGGAAATATTTCTCCGGATGCTTGGCACTGTTATCGAGTTCATAATCAATGATATTTCAGATTGAAACTATAATCCATAAGTAATCATTTCCATTGTCTTGAAGTTTGTTTTGTGTTTGTTTGAATTACCCCCTCTATAACAAGTAATTGACCGAAGGTTCCACGGACGGGGTTGTACGGGGCACGAGAGCCAATACCGTAAACTATACCAACTGAGACCGGTGGCTGATAAAGCAATATCCAATTTGATCAAACTGAACATAATTAATCGAAGATTAACTGAATTAATCTTGCACATTCATTTCTCTAAAAACTGAATTAATCATCTTTAGTAGTATATCCCGTTTCCCTTATTTTATTTATGTGTTTTCAAGACGAGTGGAGACAAATCCACCACCAAAACAACGCCATTAACCCCAGTGATTACAAGAATGACATTCGCTTTAGCAGTTCGCGCATTACGCTAACCTTTCGCTTCAAAAGAGACCGCTGCAGGAGGATATAATACAGTTGGTGTAATACACACAATACGTGGTTTAAGCATTAGACTTTATTTGTAAAGAATCTTCCATGTATTAAATAACAGATGTTAAAAGCTAACAATCTTGTGCGTCAATATGAAGAACAAAAAAAAAAAAGGGGGACAAAATACCACGTTGTTTGTGTGGTTCAATCTGAGTTCAAAAGTGGAGGTACGAGTGATCACAGAAGACCTTTTTCTTGCTGCCATACAGTGCCACCATTTTCTCGTTTGTCGTGTTTCCTGGACGCAGTAAACGTTATCAGTAATCAGTTGCGTTCCACTAAAATGGGTCCAGACTTATCTATACCTTTCCCGGTACGGTTCGGTTTGCACTGGTAAACATTTATTGATTGATAGCAGTCGGGGCAAATGGATTTTGTTTCAATCTGGAAGCTCACCGGTTATAAACTTCATACCCTTACCAATCCTCTTGGCAAGTGTGATATTGTTTTTTATAGAGATGGGGAGAGAATAGCCTTTGAAGGCACCTGAGATCACAGTTTCTTGTTTCGATTGGCGCAATCGAAATAAGCCTGACATGAATGGTACAAAGTCAATGTGTCAAAACAAAACCGTTATATGTTGCATTTAAGACCAGCTTAACATTGGTGAGAGGAAAAACAAAAATGTTAACAGATTTACATATACCTTACATGGTAGAAAGATGGTAGAAAACTTTACCTTAAAAATTGTTCTGTCTGAAGTGTTTTCGTTTCTAAATAAAAAAAAATGACATAAGATCCAAACTTAGTTTTTCGTCTCATTGAGACGTAAACTCTGCCTATAGGAATGCGTGCAAAAAAGCTGAATGTATTTTTACCATTTTCTTGCAAACGAAACGCCGAAATGAGCTGACATTTTCACAGGTTAGTTTTATTACAAATACCTCGATTTGTGCAAAGAATGGGAGCATTTTCAGTCAGTTTACTAATGTTGAGCTGGGGCTTTAACGAGACCATCAATTTTGATGAAATGTTGATAGGTTGGTTGGATGGTAGTTAATTGACAATAATGAGTGAATTAATTTACACCCCATAAAAAAGCAACTTTCCCTTTAAGGGGGAACTTTGGCATGGAACCAGTTTTATAAGGGTACCAGCGGATGCTATTTTGGCCCCGTTCTGGCCACGGTGACAGTACACAGCTAGCCCCTGTGATTGATGGGCGGCCGCTGGTGCCCGTGGGGACACCATTAAAACTCTATCAAAGCGCCCACTGAGGGTACAGCCCAGCGGAAACGGAGCCGTGCACCAACATTAAAAAAAAAAAGAACCCAGAATTTTGTCGACATGTTCAAAGAATTTTCCCGTGACCACAGTAATGAAATATTAGTAGAATACTCTGTCATCTTTATCTGTCTCTTGGAGCAATTGGCGTCAAAAATAAGTAGGTTTTTATGGACTCTAAACCATCCAGTTGGAATTCCTGACCGATTTCTTAAGACAGTGTCTAGGTTTGGTAGTTATCAAGGAGGAGGGGAGTAGAACATTTTTTCCATTGTAGAGTCCACACTAGTACCCTTCCTGACCAGTATTACTGTCTGAAACACTGTCAGTGCTGTTAAAATATTATTTGAATAACCCACCCCGACTCCCTATTCACCCATGTATGTTTTAAAATGCCTCGATCGAAATATACCCCATGTGAACGTGTACAAAAACCCTGCTGACATTAAAAACACGTGGACACACTTCCTTTATGTTGGTCAAAGACCAGCAACATCCACACTTTTATGTGACCCAACATTATCACATGAAATAACAAACCTGTGAAAGTTTAAGCTCAATCGGTCATCGGAGTAACGAGAAATAGTAAAAAATGAAAACCGTACTGTTTTCCAACTTCGAGTTTTGAACTATAATTGTTTTACTCATTTCTTAAAAAACAATAAAGTATTTCAAGCAAAAATATTTCAAGGGAAATTTTTCCACCATGACCATCTTTTATTTAAAGGGAAGTTTTCCACCATGACCATCTTTTATCTAAAGGGAAGTTTCCCACCATGACCATTTTTTTCAAGGGAAGTTTCCCACCATGACCATTTTTTTCAAGGGAAGTTTTCCACCATGACCATCTTTTATCTAAAGGGAAGTTTCCCACCATGACCATTTTTTTCAAGGGAAGTTTCCCACCATGACCATTTTTTTCAAGGGAAGTTTTCCACCATGACCATCTTTTATTTCAAGGGAAGTTTTTCACCATGACCGTCTTTTTTTCAAGGGAAGTTTTTCACCATGACCATCTTTTCTTCAAGGGAATTTGTTCACCATGACCATCTTTTATTTCAAGGGAAGTTTTCCACCATGACCATCTTTTTTCAAGGGAAGTTTTTCAACATGACCATCTACCCAAGGGAAGTTTTTCACCATGACCGTCTTTTTTTTCTAGGGAAATTTTTCAACATGGCCATCGTTTTTTCAAGGGAAGTTTTTCACCATGACCGTCTTTTTTTTCTAGGGAATTTGTTCACCATGGCCATCTTTTTTTCAAGGGAAGTTTTTCAACATGACCATCTTCTATTTCAAGGGAAGTTTTTCACCATGACCATCTTTTTTTCAAGGGAAGTTTTTCAACATGACCATCTTCCCAAGGGAAGTTTTCACCATGACCATCTTTTTTTTCAAGGGAAGTTTTCCACCATCACCATCTTTTTTTTCAAGGGAAGTTTTTCAATATGACCATCTTCCCAAGGGAAGTTTTTCACCATGGCCATCTTTTTTTTCAAGGGAAGTTTTTCACCATGACCATCTTTTTTTCAAGGGAAGTTTTTCAACATGACCATCTTCCCAAGGGAAGTTTTCACCATGACCATCTTTTTTTTCAAGGGAAGTTTTCCACCATCACCATCTTTTTTTTCAAGGGAAGTTTTTCAATATGACCATCTTCCCAAGGGAAGTTTTTCACCATGGCCATCTTTTTTTTCAAGGGAAGTTTTTCACCATGACCATCTTTTTTTTCAAGGGAAGTTTTTCACCATGACCATCTTTTTTTTCAAAGGGAATTTTTCCACCATGACCATCTTTTTTTTCAAGGGAATTTTTCCACCATGACCATCTTTAAACCATGTAAGTTGTATGCACATCTTACTAATGTTGTGCACACCCGTTAAAGTAACTTTTTTTTTTACGTTGCTTTTATTTGATGATTTTTTGCATGTTGGTCGTATCATGGATGGTCGTATGGTGTATGTTTTGGGAACCTGAGGGTCGAAATGGACTTACGTTTTCCCCCCAAACCAATCATGTATTATCCCTGAAATAAGTTCACTGACACCATTCTTGATTTGGTTTTTAATACCCATGTATGGGTGAAAGCGAATATAAAAGAAAGGCATTACTTCCTAGTGGACATGTTTTTTAACGTATGGGGGAAAGACACATTGAGCAAATGAATTGCACACAAAAATGTCTTCTTTATGAAGCGAATTTATAATTATGAAACAGCAGGAGCCCCGGTCAACATTTGCTTCCCCGCCCCACCCTCACTCTTTCCACAGATTAGCTTCACCCTTGTGTAAGGTGTATGACACAAACAGTTTTGAAAACAAAATGTATCAAAAGGTTTCGATGATGTGTCTTCTCACAATGTGTACACCCTCAATCACTTTAGGCGCAACGTCCATGTTAACTCAAGATGTAACCGTGCCTAGTTAACTTCGCAGTACACAACTTAGTTACTCGATCAGGGCGTTTTACGGGTGAGGGGGTCGCGAGACATCACCCGTTCTTCTCGATAAGATAACTTAATAGATCCATCGTAAGAATACGCGTCTTCCTCCATGGTATGTGGATCGACTTGCGTGCTCCTCGTAGGTGTCTCCGCAGTTAACTTCCCAGTACGACAGAGTTTAAACTTTAGACCTTTTACAGAACACATAGCTTACGAGTCGGGCGCCGGCCCGTCATATAAATCCCCGTACATATTATATCATGTTCATTCAATTCTTGGCTTCGATGCCTGAAAGAACAGGATCTTTTTGGGGGCACATTTTGCGATTTCTTCACGGCAGAAAAGTAGCGCATTACGTAACCACCCTCGACCGTTTTTAAATACTTGATTGCGGTTAGCTTGCTGTGAGGTTCCCGCATTTGAACCTGTGTTAATGTTCGTCATAGCTGTGGGTTTCTGTATTTTGTTTTAGTTAAATACTTAGATCAGATCTCGCTTGTAATCAACTAGATGTCAATTTGGACGTTTGAATCCTTGTAAATGACCGTGTTCGTGTTAAACTTATACAACTCCATGAGTGTTCCGCAGGTATATGGGGGACTTTGGGGGTTGATTCGTTGAGGACAAGACTTAAGCGCTGCATATTTCAGATTGGTATACTGGTAGTTCGAACTGGCAGCAACTCTGAGCTGTCATGATTCGCAATTGGTGAATGACCCAAGTAGGTAATCTCTGATTCAGTTCGAAACCACACGTGTTTGGTTGGAAGTAGTGTACATGTATATATGCTGTACTACCACATCCTATTTCTTCTTGGCGTCTGGGGAGTCGCCAATGACTCTGTCGCCATACGCTCCAGAGCTCAACCGGTGCCTCCACGCAGGCGCAATGACATGTTGGAGCGGTGACCTAAACTCGCTATCTGGTGTTGGCTGTACTGACTGCTCTGCGTGCTGCCTAGGTTGCATGGGAAATACGTAGTACTGTTGTGAAGCCGCGAGTGTTATGACCGCAGCATGCAGTTTGTTGTGACACACTTTTCCTTGTCATTAATACAATGTTGGTGATAATGTCCAGTACGATGTTTAAAACTGCTTGTGTTTTGTCCTTTTACTCATCATAAGGCAGTTCGTGCTAATTTCCAACTGCTGAAGTCATTTCTATATTTGCGACTCGGGGAGAAAAAATAGTCACAAACACACTCACAAAGGACGGCCATAGCCTCTCCTGCGAATGGTGTATTTTGTTAACAGTGTGTTGACATATTTTACGGTTTTTAGCAATTTTAAGGTATCGCCACGAGATAGACTAGATAGCCATTAGGTTTGTATTGGAGACAGCCGCCGTAACGCCGACGCCTGGACGAATTCAGCGAATCTCGAAGAACAGCTATCCTTTTTTTTTTTTTTTACCTTGAGGGGCGACCAGTTTATCTGATTGTTTGAGAAGTCCGGACTTGGTGGATGATCTTGCCCCGCAGCGCGATGGAGCATTCTTTGTACGGGGGCAGCACGGCGCCGGTCCTGCATCACTACCCGAGTTCGTTATCATCGGCGGGATCACAGCTTCAACATGCACCATACCAGGTAAAAAAATAGCAACAACAAGTGTTTATTTGATTGAGTTAATTGAAAACGTGTGTAGTTTATTAAACTGGTTTTTGCAAGACTGTGGCGATGATGTTCCCCCATCAAGATATTTAATATGTATGTGGACTTTAAGATTGACAATAAATGCACATTTTTTTTTTTTTTAGGTCTGCATGATTTAATGGAAGCACAAATAGGTATCAATCATAGAAACACCACAACTTCTTATTTCAGACTGAAAATTCTACATCATTTAAAAGTGGACTCTTTAAGACACTTTTGACTGAAAAACACCCTCCAAACCAGATTAATCTTGGAGTAGATGTTGATATCCTCAACTATCTAGGCCTAAGCTTCTACTCAAAAACAGCTATAGGTCTGCCGTACAAAACAAGTGAAGATTACCAAGTAGGCCTACAGGCTATAGGCCTACAGAAGGAACAGTGTCTATCACTTTGCTAAACAACTAACGCGTTGTACTCTTTTGAAATTGTTAGAATTTGTTAAGGGGAATGAATAAAATTGCAAATTAATAATAATTGCATTGCTGGAACCGCCGAACATAAAAAAGGGGGAAAAAAGCAATTATTATTTAAATTTATACCGGTACAGCTGTGGTGGTTCAATGTTGGGTTATTTTATGTATATATGTGGAATTGGCACATGTCTACCACAGGTAAACAAAACAAAAATCCCATCACTGTAAATTGTTAATGATGGCTCTCAGATTTGTTCTTTCATAGATAATGTGGCATCAACATTTTATCAGCAGAGAATAGAAAATGTGAATGAGAAACCGTAATCCTGAAACGGGATTCAGTGAGCCAATGTTTTAAAAAATTGTACAGGGACGGGATATGTTTTGTTTACCTGTCGTACACATGTGCCGGTTTCATGCTGTATGCGAAAATGAGTTGCTATATATACACACAGAAGGCTTCCCTGTCAAACTGGGTGCTAGTTTGGCGGGAACGTGAACAGAAATGTGTGAACCAACCTGTATCAAAGGCACTGGCTACCATGATTTTAAGAAAAAGTTGGACAGCGAGACCTTTGTACTCTCTATTGTCATTGAAATAAATTTCGAAGTTTGGGGAACTTTATGAAATAAAAAACAAAAAATTATTGACTGTTGTACACTTGTATTGTACACTCGTATATTATTACTTGCTCATTAGCCCGTGTCTGAAACGCAGTAGCAATATTCCATATCTCCATTCATTGCACTTTGTGTGATATTACAAGGTCGTTCATATACTACTCAGTACAAAAACAGATGTTGGGAGTTTACAATTTCACCAGTTATAAATACGCAGGCTCTTTGCTGGCTTTCCGGGACCTATCATCAACAGCACCGCGTACGCCACGAGTAGGCTGCGCCGTAACTTGGACGCGATTCCCCGCGTCTCCACTCCGGCTCCTCTTCTCGTTCCCATCGGCAAGCAATTTGTCAACTACGGATTATAGCTGTGTATTATAATGCGAGACTTATATACTCTGTATTGGCCCAGATTCGATCAAACAACGCATTGCAACATGCCGTGTGAGTTTGGGGCGCAGGAAATTCCATGATCCACCATTCTCTGTACTTGGCGTTATGTTTCCGGTTTCAATCTACACTGATGGGTCCCTCATACTAGCTAGTCCAGGGCCAGGGTCACTTAAGAAGGGCTTTTGGGCTGGCATCTGGTTAGGATCTCGCATGTCTTTCTGCCCACGGATTCTTTACCAAAACGCCCCCTTGAAATAATTTACAACAACAAAAACACTATAGCAGGAACTGTTACCCTAATATACAAGGCCTGTATATGTGGTGAGTAAGCTATCCCGAGCCTCGGGGATTTAACCAGAGGCTACACTGCTGGAATTAAACTTGACGCTGATGAAGCAGACCAACGAAAATGTTCAGCTTCAAAAAAGAACATTTGTGTACCGGCACCCACCATTCAGCATGTAGTCACTTCAACTCATTTTATAGTATTGTGTAAATACCCTTGGCTTTGACCGTGTTAACAACACCTACAAGAAGGACACTGTTATAGAACTATTTTCGGTAGTTTAGTTTCGTTTTTATTGTTCATTAATTTTAATGTATGAGTAAGTAATAATGTCGTCCAGGAAAGCTAACGTTTAGAGAAATGTATCCCTTATTATTTAAATTTGACTGCAGCCGTTTTAACTTACATACATACCGTATTGTAAGGATTATCTACAGACCATAGGAAGATATTGTAATCGTAATACTTGAGGTTGAAAACTTGTGAACCGTAGTTAATGAAATGATCACAGGTTCTTTGTTGTAATTTTACCACGTCTCTTGGAAAGGGGCAGGTTTCTACCTAATAAAACCGATGACACAGAATCTCTACAAAAGGCTTCCTCATGTCACGTGGTGGGAGTGATTAGGATTTGGACCTATCCGTCTTGACTTTTGATGAGCGAGTCGAATTACATATATATTTCTGTTGTACGAAAAGCAACAAGAACATTTAAAGCATAATAGGAAATGATAAACGCAGGCGCAGTCTTGGTATAAACGCAATGACATCAATTTCGGTTTCAAGCGTTGGGTCACTTTGTTCGCGGTATAATTATACTATCTTTAGAATTGTGCCTGTTTTGTTTACATTGCAAAAACCTTGGAAACGAATGTTTCTATTTTTAATCTCGCCAAGGTCGGACAAAACACTGAAACTAAATTTAAATAAGTTGACACGTTCCTTCTTGTTCCCTTGAAAACTTCAGAGCGTTTTTATTTCAGTTGAAAACCAAAGGAAAGTCGAAACATTCTAAGAACATTCTGAGAAAACTTTGGGAAAAAAGTAGACACTTTTCTTCTTGTCCTCTTGCAGCTTCGCTTCAGATTGCCTACAAATATTGTGAAGGCGTAAATACAATCTTAAATGCGAACCCGTCCTGACAATAACGTGGAACTTGCTCATTTTGTTTTTCTTCTTTCGAATTGGTGTTTTTAGCTTTCAGTTACATGAGGGTACACTTGACCGCACTCAGAGCTTATCAGTGTAGTCACCCAGAGGAGATAAATTTACTTCATTAATCATTCTTAGCCTCGACTTTTGGACAAATTCCCAGTCTCATTACGAGATTTGTTGTCTTTCCAAGCAACCAGACTTTTGGTGTGATTTCACGTTCGCAAACTTATTTATTTAGATGTCCCGCTGAGCTTATAGCCAAAACATTAAACATTTGTTGAAACGACATGTAGGCTATTTATACGCGACTAACTTCAGCATCTAAAATACATCTATTAAGAATACACAATTAGTAGCTACACGACGAGTAATGATCGAGAAAGTATGCGTAGGCGAATTCCGAAGTGAAAGTTTATTTATTTGTATTTGATTTGTATAAACTTGGCCGTATTTCCATATTCCTTGTGAGCTATTTCCTTTTTGAAATATTAACAGTGAGTGTGCAAGAAGGTTTTTTTTCCTTCCCCAAACACTCAATTTGCCAAGTTGAACTTATCAAGGCTCGGTACATGAAAAAAAAATGAAAAGGAAGAAAATAAGAGAACAGAAAGCTCAGAAACATAAATGGTGTTTTACTCAATATCAAATAATATACTTTTCACAGCAAGTTCGTTTACAAACTCAAGCAAAATTCTTTTCGGGCGATGTGTGATGAATTTGGCTGCGAATTGTCAACGAAGACCTCGCCTATAGTATTAGTAAAAACACAATATCAACAAAACTCGAGCACTCAGAAAATGGTTTCGTTAGTCACAACGTGCACACCAGATTGACTCATTTTCGCACAGAAGGCATGCAAGTAAAATAAACGGAATCGTTCCCAGGTTTTGTTTCTTAGTCAACAATTTGTCTCTGATTCTCTGATTATGTAAGGGCGATTTGAAAATATTTCACCACAAGGCCGTCTCTTGTCTGTTGTTCTTTGTTTTCCAAATAGTCTGCGTATTCATTTGAAAGATGCTCATTCCAGCAACCCTGGGAATTGTTTTTTATTACCCTCTCTCAAGAAATGGTTCAAAATGGTTTAATTCCAGAAATCACTTGATTTCCGCGACCTGTTTACAGGAACGTTTTGCCTTTGTTTGAAACATTAAGTAATTACATATTTGATGAGATGCAGGTTAAGCCCCCGAGACGACGGGTCGCTGTCGTCCACTTGCCTCGGACGTCGCCGTGCGCCGACGGTAAACGTTTCTGACACATACGCACTTCAAGCCAACTGAAGTTTTATTATTTAAAAGATTTATTGTCCCTCCTTTAATTTATTTTGTAGAAACGGTACTTTTGATGTGTTTTTATTGCACTTTAGTATTTATTTTGGCAAGGACCAATGTGTACCAATGTGGGGGGGGGGCGGTGTTCAACAGACATTCTCAGCCACGGCATGAAGATAATCAATTTTTTATTGTAATGTTTTGAGAGGGGATAGTAAATCCATTTGATTTCGATCCATCTTATTTTAACCCTTCCCCCAAATCTAACAATCAAACAAACAAACAAACAAAATTTAAAAGAAATAGCTTGCGAACAAAATAGTGTCTAAATTGATGCTTAAAGTTTGAAGAAGAACATGCGTTTCAGCTTCCTCTTTTTTGTTATTTTTTTGTAAACTTCCTTCGTTGTTCGTTAAGGCAGGATACATTCTTGGTAATAAGCGAAGAAAGCAATCAACTATTTCATACCGGTTCTATAGTTGCCCTGAGAATAAACTCATTTTTCTTGTGTCAATTTGCCACATTGATAACAAGACAAAAAAATAAAGCAATCCAGTCAAACAAAAATTGAACCTTTATTCAACATTTTTCTATGAAAACATACTACCGATTTCGATGAAATGTTCACCGGTTTTTTTAACTTTAGTTGCAGTATAGTTTGCATCAATACAAGTGGAAAGAAGTGTTCAGAAATTAACTGCACTATCATCTTCAAAGATATTGGTGTCCTCGGATGAATATGGTTGAATGATTTCCTTTGTGCTGAAAATCCCTTGGTTTGTGCTTGTACAAAGTCAACATCAAGCTAGGGGAAAAAGTGATCAGTCGAATGTTGTGTTTGATAATCGGAAGATCTGGAATACTAATGATACATGATCCCTTTAGGAAACATTCAGTGCAAGAAATCATTTCGAACCGCAACAGTTTTTACTTCTATATAAAGATTAGTGTAGATTAATCACCACCCATCGGGTAGAAACTAAAACACGCTTGGCCACAAAAATAAAGTTAGAAAAAGTGCAATACAAGAAATGGACATCGGGTGTTCTTTGGCGCATTTCGGATCATTTTTTTGCCTATTAATGGCTGGCAACTCAGAAAATTCTTTACCCATGTTACACGAGGCATTGTACAGGCAGCCAGTTCCGGGCAATCTCTCTCCACGGAGAAAAGTTAATCACATTTGAATGTTTTGGGAAAAAGTATAGACACTGTTTGAAGAAGTACTTCTGATGTGGCCAATTTCACAAAGAGCCAGGATTGTTCTCAAGCTTTGTACCGGTATATCACTCTTAATTGCCGTGCAAATTGTGATGTCGCAACACAAACCACTAAGTCAGTATTGACAACTCATCTTAAGATGAATCTTGGTTTTTTTTTATTTAATCGAGCTCTGGCTGTCAAAGTGTTTCTTTTGCATGCAAGTGCAGCTGGTTGCCCCCAAGTTGGCTGTAAAAGTTGCCCCGTGTGACAAGACCTGGTCCTGATTCTTCAAGGTTGTCGTTGCAGCCAACGGCCGTAGCCACAGCCGAAGCCGCTTGATTCGAACACGGCTGTTCACAGCGTCACATGATGGTGTTAGTCTGGACGCCTTTCAGAGACCCTGTTTTTTTTATCTGTCATTTACATTAAAATCAATTCAAGCGAGCAGTTTGAACACCTTGTTTTGCAATTTCCATTCGACTTGGACACTCTCTTTTTTTCCAGATCCCGGCTTATACCTTGATCCTTACACACAAAAAGTTAGACTGTCACCAGATAAGATAATTTACAATGCGGAAAATAATTGCAATATTTAAAAGGATGTTATTTTTATTTCTGAATGTCGTAAATGCACAGTGCTATACCAACATATATTAAGTTAGTTGTATTTACAAATTATATGGGCGGAGCTTATTTTGTCAGATAAAATAATAACAAATATTAGTATAATAATGGTTCTATGAAAATGCCAACAATAAAAGAAGGAAGTGGACAAACGAAAAATCCGAGTGGAAAACTCTACATTGAAAGTGTTCCAAATCAATTACTTGACCATGAATGCAGATAGCCTGGGCCTGAGAAAAACCTACCCCCCCCCCCCCACCCGCCATTGCTTCTTATTGTTACTGATGGAGAACTGTCAGGAATAACACGGCCCTGTGATGGCAAAAGGGTGTATCTCAAATTGTTCTAAGTATGCAATACACCCTTTTGCCATCACAGGGCCGAACAGGAGTCAATCCTTGACTTGATTAAGTCTGTTGAATTTCGTAAGTTTTACATGCCACAAATGAAAAGTGATACTTTTGCCACCACTTTTTCCCCCGCCCTTATCTTAACGCTAAAACTTAACTTGGACTGGCAACGATGGGGTAGAAGCTATTTAAGTAGTGCAAAAAGCATGTGGGTGAGTGGTTTTGGAGAAGCGTGCGAAGCCCGAGCAAGACGCCGGCTCTGTCCGGCGAACACTCAGCCTACATGGCGCTGCTTTTTCCTCTGCTTATTCCGCAACAGGCTCCGTTTTTTGCAACACTGGAGTAAAATCCCGGAAACCATGTTTTTTTTTTTATTTTGGCGGGCAATAGTTTCATTGAGATTTATTAATAATGGAGGAGGAAGAGCAGCAGTTTTTATCGCAGTGTGGAGTGAACCACGAAGGTCGCCTTTGTAAAAGTACATAAGCCGCGAACCACGACTCCGGATGTGTTCTAACATGCAATCATACTGCCGGCACCAGACCAAGGACAAACAATACAACTTACTGCGCATGTGCCAAGTTGTGAGATTGGAACAATAGCTGGGCAGTGAGTTTAACAATGTCAACATTAGTGCAAATTATGTCGAGACAGGAGGTACTTCATTGGTTGCAACTTATAAAAGGAATCTAAACGCAAATATTCATTTGTTTTAATAATGACACTGTTCAAACAATGCTGCACAGAGTTGGTTATTGTTTTTTTTTTCAGACCCGGTTTCACTCCAATCTTCTAGGTTTTTTTCTCGAGAAGAATTCCATTAAAAAGTCCCCGAAAACTTATTCAAGTCTTAGTCGGGGTTGTTGTGCTCGTTTGAAAAAAATACACAGGCCTACATTTCACACTTTTTTATCACAATTTTATTCGGTTTACAATGAACACATAGAAATTGAAATATTTGTCAGTTTGGTCACTTCTCGAGTTTACTTTAAAATAAATACTGCAACTATACGACATTGTTAATGATAAGAAAAACAAGGTTTAAAACAACTATGTAAAAGGAAATTTCCACTAAACTCGGTTCTTTCCCCCCCCCCTTTTTTTTTATTTGTGTATTTATTTACTTTTATTTTTTTTCGGTTAACCAACAACAAATTTTACGTAACATAGGCCTACCCGGGTTATTTAAACGATTAAGTAATACCATACGTATGTTATGAGACGTGACACTGCAACAAGTACATATAAATGGCTAAGTAGTGTGAGGAAAAAAATAAGGATAGAAAAATAACAGAAAAACAAAGTTTTCTTTTGGGCGTATCAATAACTGTTTCTATTTGGGGGCGATTTCAAATTCAACTCTTAACTCAATTCTTATTAACGTCCAGTTCTTAAGCTGTATAACTAAATCCACAAAGCATTTGCGAAAATTCATAAAGTCAATGAGGACAACTTTACAATTTTATTTATAGTTTTCCTTTCCTCTGGAAAACGTGGCAACCCAATGATGGAGTTTCCATGGTTTTATTGAAAGCTGATAAGGTTTGGATGAATGTACTCTCATTACAAAAAAAACACTGCTGTGTGACACCATTTTACAATTGGATTTCTAGCATTTCGGTTTCTGATTGATTTTACAAAACCTTGCAGCAAAAAAAAAAAAAAAAAAAAAAACAGATCTAGACTTCTTTTTGCATTACCCACGAGTGTTGGTCAATGAAGTGAGCTTGGTAATATACTTGTTGATAACTTTGACAATATGTTGTTATTGTTACCCTATTTTATGTTTTCACAGTATCTGGAACACATTTTTGTTTTTAACATAAAACCATGCTACAACAAGGTCCCCTGTAAACGGAAACATACGATGGTTTGTTGTGCATTTCCCTTTAAAAACTATGCCACACACACAAAAAGATGCGGCGAGTGGTTTACGGTGGTGACGTTCCAAATTGCGCGGAACTAATCTTTCTCTAAACAGTTCGATGTCATTAATGGTTCAATGTGTTTATTCCATCGAGGAAATCATTCCGATTGTATTATGCCAGGGTGTTCTATTTGAAGTTAACCTTTTTGTTCTGTCTTTTTTTCCCCTTCTTTTCCCCCACTTTTTTCTGTAAAACACTTGTGGATATATGACGAGACCCCCCCCCCCCCCCCCCCACCAGAAAACAACCGTGTGAAATAACATTGCAACAGGAACTGTAACTTGAATGTAGAACTTACAATAGATTTGCACCGTAATTTGCCGTTTTGTGCAAGCTAGTTTTCCCCGTTTCTAGTGACTGGCCAGTATAGTCAGCTCCCTGTTAAAATCGTTTGGACGGGGTCCAAACAAATTTGCCTTTTAAATGGGCGGGGGAGCTCGAGTTAATGCTAACAACAGGTTTTCGCGGACCCCCCCCCCCCTTCCCCCATCCCCTACTCCTTTGCCTAGAGAGTTCCTTTTTTTTCAAGTAATAAACCACAAGGGAAATTGACCGAGTAATATTTATAAATCAATATTGTTATAATTTTCCTTCCCTCTTTATTTTCGTCCGTGAACAAATAATGCAAGGTAGGGAGGGGGAGGGCTCGAGCACCCCTAGCTCTCCCCTCTTTGGTGTGCTAGTCTGTGACTGAGTCAGCTTGTACGTAGATCGAAAACCTTTTCTAAAAGGTTACATAATTCAGGATGATTTCCTGCACAAATGTTGGTTCCAAACTGTTCACAAAGTTAGCTTCTAAGCTTAAAATGGCCAGATTTTCAAAAATACAAATTTAAACGCAGTTGAAGGTAGAATACAGGATTGGTATTGGTATTCATCAAAATGTTTTTATCAATTATGAAGTTCACACCAGTACCAATCCTCCATAGAAAAATGTCTGTCTGAAATACTGTCAAAGTCAAGAAAAATAAGGACAAAGTGTTGATATGCTGGAAAATGTGCATGGTGTTTCACTATTTTCTCCTGCCAAGACGACGGATTGAGCCCAAATTTTCACATTTGTTTTTTTTTTTTCATGTAAAATTGAATCACTGAAAGTAAGAACACTGCACTATCAGCTTTACCAATCCTATATTTTACCTTTAATAAGACTTTGGGGTAAGGCAGTTAACTTTCAGTGAATACAGACCTGGCTGTGACGTGAGATGATCGTTTGGAAATTTCTGACAATAAACCAATCTAGAGTAACAGACAGATATACTCAAATTTATAAACCAGTTCTCTGCATCACAGCTGTAATTTTGATAAAATCATCAATCAAGCAGCGTTGAACCTTTTTCATGAAACTAGATCATTTCTTTCCTCTTGACGGACATTACCGAGCACCTAAAAAACGTGATTAAAATTAAGTCCGTGGGGCGTCTTGTCAGTAGACTGTTTATCAAGAAGAGTGTAACGGTGTTGCTGTTCCAAGTGTTCTTGAGTGGCATTTAAAGCGGTCTTTACCTGCCTTTTCGTTTTTGGTTGATTTGTTTAATGTTTGTTTGTTTTTGTTGGTTGGTTGTTTGTTTGTTTGTTTGTTTGTTTTTGTCTGGCTGCTTGCTTGCTTGTTCGGGTGTTTGCTTGTCTGTTCGGGTGTTTGCTTGTCCGTTGTTCGGTTGGTTGGTTGTTAGTTAATTTTGTTTTCTGACAGATTGATTGGATTGGGGCTTTCCTCTCTTTTTAACTGCATAACATATAGAAATTGTTGTTTTGTTGTTGTTGTTGTTGTTGTTGTTGGGTTGTTGTTGTTGTTGTTGTTGTTTTTTTTGGGGGGGGGTTTATTTTGTTTCCTCCTCGGACTAGCCCTATCTGTATGTGTTATGGAATGAAATAAGATAATAATAAAACAATAATGGTTGGGAAAGCAATCTAGGAAGGAACTAACTCTCTAATGAGTTGTCGTGGTTCTAAGAAGATCATGTTATTGACCAACTCGACGTTTCGATTAGTACGCTCTTCAGCAGAAAGGTACCGGTATCTGAGCGTTGTTACACAGAGCCGGTCTTTTCAGAACCACAACTCATTTTAGAGATTACAATAAAGTGTGTTACCACAAACCTCAGTTTCTCAGATTGTGGGCTTTAATGATGATGACATATCTCTATCTTTCCGTGGGTGCTAACCCCTCCCCCCCCCCCCCCCCCAACTTCTTTCCCCTAGTTCCCACACGCCACCCCATCTGTTTGTATATCTATCATCATTACTTCGGACAAGATGTCCAGCTCTGAAGCTCATCTCTATTATTTCACCCATTCTCTTTCCGTTGTAAACGATGTCTCTGTTCCTCGTCGGGTGTGTATGTGCATGACTTTATGTTTCGGTCTGAAGTCTGCCCAGTTTCAGTGATAAGATGAAACCACTATTTTGACGGGTGGAAAAAAAAACAAGCTGGTGTAGAGGTTGTGTCCGAGGGACATATAGTCTTGGCCTTAAGTGATAATGGCCCCCCAACCTAGCACCCCTCCATTGTCTACCGGTATAAACTCAAACCTGCCACAACTTTCTGCGGTTTAACGGGAATATACACGTCATCGTTCCTTTGGAATAGAATAAATTCCCATTACAGTTTCCAATAAGCGCACCACACCAACCAACCTGTGAAGTTGTCATCAAATTTGATGACCACGAATTGGGGAGTTTGTGTACGTTCACATACCTGCTTTTTTTCGATTGCTTCAATCGAAACGAGAAACTGTGGTAATTTTGGGGGTCTTCAAATGCTATTTTCTCAACTTAGTGAAAGTATCTGGGACGGAAATGTTTTTCCAGATGATTGGTACAGTTCAATTCCAAAAAAATCTTTTACTGTGTCATTAAATGTTATTATTGTTTGCACTGGAATACGGGTTAAAATAAACAATCAAATATTTAAGTCAATTATCTCTTTTCAGATCTTGTTTATAAGTTTGCATCTCAATTATGCAATACAATTTATAGTAATAATTTAGTAGTTATTTTAATGAATTCAAATATATGCTTCAATTTGTACTGAATATTTTCCTCAATATATCTATATATACATTTTGAAATAAACAAGGTTTTTCGTTTTTAATTAAAATGATATTATTGTTCGTTTGTCTATAGCGACCGATAACAAGCGCTTATTTGCCTCTGGGAAGTGTACCGTATCAACCCTCCCATCAACCCACCACGCAGTACCACCCGCACCAGCATGACTGGCCGGGCGTTCACGTCCCAAGCACCGCCGACCACTCAGGGAGCACCGCTCATCACACCGTGGCGAACATGACACTGTGTCATCCAGCACGCAATGACTATTTAACTGTAACGTCTTCGGCATTGGCTGAAGCGTCAAAAGTCCGAGAAATGGGAGGCAGCGTGTCGCCCGAGTCGGTGCCGAGCCCGACGGCGCAAAGCAACGGGCTGATGGACAGCAGTCATGAGGAGCACGGCTCATTGGAGAAGGGAAATCACAAGAAAGGTATGTACCGTAATGATGAAAACACATTCAACGTCAATTAGAAATCAGTCCAAAAGCCAAACTTGCATCATGTTGATGCGTCAAATCATAGAGGCGAAGGACCAGAAACTTATTTAGGCCTAATCCACTTGCCCGAAATGTCCTTCTCCTTGTCTCGTGTATTCCCTTTTCCTGCTGGCGCTTACTCCGGAAAAATGGACCAAGGTAAATAGCACAGTTTAATACGCAGATACGGAGAATGTACAGGTTCAAGGGTGTTAAATATCGAGGGGAGGGGGGCTGGGCTTTACGGTATAAGGAAGGGGAAAAAGATGTCTCCTTTAAAAGAAATGTGAGACGCAAAAACTTAAAGGGGCGCATACTTTGTGAATTCCTATTTTGGTACCTTTGACTTTTTATGTTGCACGCATGAATGTCCACAGATGTTCATTAATAATTCGCCGACAGTTAAAGTAACATTCGCCAGTATTTGGAAAACAGGGATTTTACATCAGCATGTTGCAAAGATGTCTGTACTTGCAGAAGTACATACTCTGTAAAGACTTTTTTTTTAAACCTATAACAATACTTCTGCACTGCAAAAACTGGGGTGTTAGTTTGATTCTCTTGGTATATTATATATGACAACGCCAGCATGGTGTTAATTTTACCCACGATTATTAGCAATGGGGATAACTAACACCATGTCGGTGTTGTCACATATAGATACCGAGAGAATCAATTCAACACCCCAGCTTTTGCAGTGTGAGAAAGGTAATAAGAGACCATGATTTACTTTGGGTGTTTTTTTTTAAGAGAACTTAAATTTTGGGATTTTGTTTTTGTAGAAACCAATGATCCGTGTTGAATGAGGTGAGGGATGATTTTGATGATTTTTTTTAATATACGCGACACCAAATTGCCCACATGAGATGAAATACTTGTGTATACGTAATATTAACCAAAGCCCGACGCATTGTTACAACACAAACATTTGAATCTGTCACATTGAAAAGCACAACATACTTTAATTAGAGTGCATGATGTTAATTAGAGACAGGTCCATCAGTTTGTTCGTATCTTTGGCTGGGTTATCAAGAAGTGTCCATGTTCACCGCTTGGGAAACTTGTGGGGAATGATCCCACGTACCGGTCCCCTGGCCCAAATCATTGGGAGGCGGGGTGCGGGGTGGGTATCTACCCTCCACATCCCCGTGGATTTACACCCGTGTTTAGTATAGGAACTCTGTATTGATGATATTCGAGTGGAGGGGATCCATGGTATGAACATGCAGTGCTGCTTTACACACGTGTAATTTTACACAAATTCCTATTGCTATAATCATCAAGCATACGAGCCCTGTCATCAGGCCTCGACTAGATTAAAGCTATGCTGACGGCATATTGGTCTGGGCACACTCAATCCAGTCATCTAGTTTCCAATATTAGCGCTATTCAACTTTTTGTTTATCTCGTAACTCCATCAAAATTGATGATGATGCTGCTAGATTTTTTTTAATATATAAAAACAGAAAAGCATTATACAAATTTTGCCTTGAAGGTCATGCTACCAACCTCGTTACAATGTAATGCACAATGTACATGTACACTATGCGTGACCGATTTACTTCCTGCCAATGTTTACTTTCAGGACCCAATATTTTATTCAAAGAAATTAGCTTGGCACAGAAAAACCTCGCTTAACAAAAATCAGGTACCAGCCAAAATGCCATCAAGTTTACATGAATGCGACCGGGGACCTGCTTGCTTTTGGCTTAGCAATGAAACTTGCTGAGCAATTTTTGTTTACTGTTAAAAGAGAAAAGAAATCTACAGGCACAAAGTTCATAAAGCCCGCATGTAACTACAAAAAGAAAATTGCTAAGCGTAAAAAAAATAACCTTGGTTACCAGCCAAAGTGTCGTATAAAGTGTTAAGTTTTTGCGACTGGTACCACACTCATTTTCTGCTTAGAAGATAAAGTGGTTACCAGACAAATTGTCATAAAGTGTTATGGTTTTGCCACGCATTTTTGTCTTGGCTTAGCAGACGCATTTTCTAAGCGGTGTTTTCTGCTGAACAGATTTCAGAACATTCTGCCATGGTCGTTGCCCACATGTATGATGACCCAATAGTGTAGAGGAACCTTACTGTTTTCGATTCGGAAGCGTTTTGGAGGAATCAACATGGCCTCCGTGCATGTTTCAAGGATTTCAGCGCTCTTCCTTGACAGTGGTCTGCTGGCCAAATTCTAGTTATACAATACCCAGGGACCAGGCAAAATTCTCTGCCAACTGGTACGGCTGGCTAGTTTAGTGTTGAAAGTAGATCATTAGTAATTATAAAGTTCAGATTAGTGGGGGAAAACTGGCAGACTAATGATGTGACAAGCTAACTCTGGAAAGTTACTCGAACAATTTTAAGGGATTTCAGCGCTCTTCCTTGACAGTGGTCTGCTGGCCAAATTCTAGTTATACAACACCCAGGGACCAGGCAAAATTCTCTGCCAACTGGTACGGCTGGCTAGTTTAGTGTTGAAAGTAGATCATTAGTAATCATGAAGTTCAGATTAGTGGGGAAAAAACTGGCAGACTAATGATGTGACAAGCTAACTCTGGAAAGTTACTCGAACAATTTTTAGGGCGAACCATGGATTCGCTTTTATGAATTGACGGAAACCCGTACTGGTGTGGACCTATTCTATTTTTGTTTAGATCAATACAACCCCCTCATAAGAAACATGTCTGTATAACGCCGGATGAACTTATGTAGAAGTATGTGGGCTGCGTTTGGCATTAATTCGGACCAATATCTTATTAGGTTTTCACATTTTTAGGAGTGATCGATCTTATTACACACATGGTATAACTTTAATGGTGATAACAGGAACAAATTTAATTAATGTAATAATTGCATCGTCGATAAAAAAAATGTTATGTTGTTGTTTTACACTAATAGGCACTAGGCCTATATATGATTAGTTAGGATCAAAAACATATTTGTTTAGTTTCAGTCTGAAAGCTTAATTTTTTTATGAAGTTCATACTAGAACCAATTTTTCAGTGAAATATTTCTCTCTGAAATGCTGTCATATTCAAGAAAACTGTCACTGAAAACCTTTTAAAAACGCAACAGCCGATTTCGGTTGAAATAACCGAAGTTATGGACAACGTGTTTACATGCTGTAAAGTGTGCACGGTTTTTCACTATTTTCTCCTGACTCAGACAACGGATTGAGCCCAAATTTTCACAGTTTTTTTTTTCACGTATACGTTGAATCACACAAAGTAAGAACACTGCACTATCAGCTTTACCAGTCCAGTATTTAGTGCCTTTAGCATCGATGTGAGATAAGGACTGTATTACTCAATGCTTCCCGAGTTCTGCGGGAGTGTGTGATCCACAGGTTGATTACTAAAATATAATCTTACTAAAAAAAATGTACAGCTTGCCTTTTTGTGGCACCACACCACCTGAGAAAAATGAACATTTTAAAAGTTGTCATCTGGGAGAAACATGTCCATAAATTATTTTTGCATGTTGTTCCTTATTTGTCTGCACAAGAGAAATGTACCTATTGTAGTTATAGGCCTTATGGTCACATGAAATCATCATTGAAAAAGGGGTGAAGAAGATGTTCACAGCTTAGATTTTCGATTTGTTTACCATGAAAACTAAGCGGTCAGATGATTGGATCTCTTCCAAAAAACCGAGGTTGCACTTTCGATGACGTCATCATAGCGGTCACCTTTTGCATTTCGCACATAAACACATTTTCTCATATTTCTCAAACATGAGCACACTTCACGTGATCTCACGGGTTTCCAGGTAAAAAAGACTGACCTCTCATTTTGTTGAAACCATCGGCGTCGTGATCATAGTGGTAAATAGGTTACCATACAAGATGGCCCGTAAATGATAAACGGTCTGTTTCGCGGGTCCTGAGCCCAAATTCCTAAAGTTGTTAAAGCGAATTTATTTTTTAAGCAGACAAATGGCGGGTTACCATCAGTCACAACATGTAATTGACAGGGCAGTTTGACTGGTAATCTGTTTCTACTAAGCAAGTTTTATGTTGTACTACGAACTCGGCCCTGGCCTGCACACGTGACGCTATAACAAAGAACAGTACGGCCTTGTGCAAGGACAACGCTTCGTTTGTGTCAAGTATTTCTGTTGTTTATTTCAGACATTTAAAATACTGAGACCGAGTTTTTCTACGGGAAAAAAAGACAATTTGAAACAATTGTAGGTTGCTTCGTATAAGACGATTTTTTCAGCGAGTGTTCAGAGAATGAATTAT
This sequence comes from Marthasterias glacialis, assembly GCA_911728455.2. Taxonomy (NCBI): domain Eukaryota; kingdom Metazoa; phylum Echinodermata; class Asteroidea; order Forcipulatida; family Asteriidae; genus Marthasterias; species Marthasterias glacialis. Next base: position 14,100,701 of record OU452229.1, read on the forward strand.
GCATCTAACCTTTAAGGTGATAATTATTCACAATTTGTTATTGGAGAGACATGATATAAATTGAATGTGTGAAACTGTTATTAAAGAGATGGGCTTAACCTTTTCCAGTAAATGCGTGCAATGGTTTTACCTGTTCTCGTGTATTTTTAGGTTTTTTTTTTACGTGTTTAAATGTTTATTTCTCCTCCCGAGGCCAGACGCGATCCGAATCATACACCCTGTTCTTAAAGGTGACGGCATTTCTCATGACAATTCTCAAGAATGTCGATAACTAGAACCAATTTTATAGTTGAATCTGATAAATGAAAGTAACAATATAAACAAATTAATTAAGGTTTTTTTCACATTTTATGTATTTCTGTCATAATTATAATAAGATCCATAAAGTATAAACGTGTTTGTTTGCTTGTTTGTTTGTTTGTTTGTTTGTTTGTTTGTTTGTTTGTTTGTTTGTTTGTTTGTTTGTTTGTTTGTTTGTTTGTTTGTTTGTTTGTTTGTTTGTTTGTTTGTTTGTTTGTTTGTTTGTTTGTTTGTTTGTTTGTTTGTTTGTTTGTTTGTTTGTTTGTTGGGTTGTTTGTTGGGTTGTTTGTTGGGTTGTTGGGTTGTTGGGTTGTTGGTTTGTTGGGTTGTTTGTTGGGTTGTTTGTTGGGTTGTTTGTTGGGTTGTTTGGGGGTTTGTTTGTTTGGTGGTTTGTTTGGGGGTCTGGGGTTTTTTTCACCGCAAGTTTTGTTATGTGATATCAATGTGTTTAAATTATTGCCAAATGCACTTCTTACTCCTTATCAGTGAACGCTGGCGAGAGATTCAACTTTACTTTAAACATGTTTTTTTTTCAAAGAAAATTGGCCATTAATTTCGCGTATGAGACACAAGCTACAGTCAACTTCACACCGAACACGTTTTATATCACTGGCCTAAGCATCCCAAAGCCCTTGTTTGAGGGATTTAACATGTGTGAATTTGTGAAAATACAATCTTGGCAGCAGACAAGAAAAAAGTACGAGGGTCATCGAGACCCCTGAACCTTACATCCCCACAACCCGGGACGCTATCTCCCCTCGCGCTCCGTGAGCCGCACGGTACCAGATGTGCCAGTCACGGGACTCGCTCGCCGCCCGGGGCAAATCTTTTTAACTTTTTTCCCCTTCGTGTCGTACATATTTGTCTCTCTCAATATGACGGAACTGGGTCGAAACGGCACTTCGTTACCTAGGGCAATCCATATTTCTCAAATTTCTTCGGGTATATAACGGATCTGGCCCTCGGTGAACATTACTTGTATGTCCGCAAGCGGCATTAATAAATGCAGCATAGTATCGTGTTTCTACACTCTGTACAGTCGTTGATAAGATAGTAATGGCCAAAGCTTAGCTGATAGCGACAGTATGCCGCTATATATGCAACCAGGAACCTACCTCACCTCGGTTTCACTATAGCGGCGGTTTGCGTTATATCGGTGATGGGTTACTTCACACTGATGGTTGGACTCGTGATTACCGCTCATTCGACCGAGCATTTATGTTAATCTTAAGACAAATGTTGATACATGGTTATGGTTTGTTTATTTGACAGTTTGTGATTACTTTGTTGGTCCATTAGCCTAACCATTCAGGCTTTTCATTTCGCAGAAAAATAAAAAGGATAGGCTAAACAAAAAGGGTAAATGCAGATTGAAGTAGGCTAAAAATTAAAATTGTGACATTGTTCTGGTATAAAAGAAAGGGCCACAGTTTTACGTCAAGCTGTTGAGGACCAGACTGCTCATTCTGAAAGTCACCATACGATTGAAGAAAAAAATTCTAACAGCAAAACCAAGTTTTTGTACGTGATGATAAAAGATGTTTTACTCTAAAGCATCTGAAACTTTCGATAATTTTGGATCAATAGAGAGAATCGTGTTCCGGGAAGAATCAGTGGCACATGAAAAGCAGTTATTTAGCCAATACACTACAAAGTGGATGATTTTTTTCTACAGCTCGATGTATTATTTTATGGTTCATGTCTGTTGATCAAAATGTAAAACCGATCCTCAGCTGCTAAGCAGTCTACAGCCGAGTGCCGATACTGTACTAAAAGTGGATTTTGTCTCATTCAAGGTTGAACTTTACAAAGGATATTACAAAGAAAACAGAATGAAGGTTTTAAAAATGTATTGTTACTGTAGTTTTCCTCGTAGTGTTAAAGGGGCGGTTCAACTCTATTGTATAGGAAGAGTTTACGTTTCTTTTTATCCGTCTTTAGTTTAAATTGAGAAATACACGGTTTAAAATGCCCTCTCTAAAATAAAATCGAAATAGGTGAACTTGTTTTCGAAAATCGGCGTACATCGGTTTTACACGTTTGTCTGATTTTCTGGACTCGGACGGTATTTCACTGTCAGGTGGAAATATTTTAATGGAGGAATGGTACCGGCGTGAACTTTATAATCGGTGAGCTTGTCTTCACAAGAATATAGTGTGGTAGATGTTATAGCAATTATCTTGTGATTATTACCATTCCTACACTTTTACTTTAACATTCAATTGTTTGTGTTACCTTTAGTACAAAATGCTATGAACACTAGCCCATGGCCACATTCTGTGTAAGTAGATCTGGACTAACTCGACTTTCTACCGCTTTCATTTCGCGTCGGTTTTCCGGTATTTTGTAATTTATGGTAAGGTCAACCCCAATAAAATGCACACACACCAAAAAAAAAAGTAGGGGAATCCACGCTGCGCTGTTTTGAAGTTGTGTCTGAAGGAGTTGTTTGTGGGGTTCTGCGCCCTGACACGTCCCAAAGTGAGTCAGTTAGCGCTCTGTTCATCCTCAGAAATGTGTCTCCGTGGCGTTTTTATGACTACATTGGCAATCAGATCAATAACGAAGGACGGTTTCGCAAGCGTCTATGGAAAGCATCAAACGCCGTTCCTGGCTAGGATCTCAGTGTTATTTCTTTTCTTTCTGAGAGAATTCAATCTCAGAAATCTTGGCCCGGCTGCGAGGTATAGTCGAGCTCGCTGCTTCACCGCCATGAATCAACTGTTAATATACGAGTCCCCTTAGTCGTTGAGAGTTATTCCTCTGGTCAATGTATTCCAACTGTAGATACCAAACAGAGCTGTACACACTCTTGTGAATGAACTGATTCCATGGCATGCTGGGCTCATGCCCGAGTGTAGCCCCCCCCCCCCCCCCCCTTCTTCTCGCCATAAATCTGTCATTATCTCGAGATGCTTTTACGGGGAATGAACTCTAGTCGTTTATTTGTTGGGTTTCCATGTTCGTTCGCGGTTGAATGTTTTGGTGGAAATGTTAGTCTTTTACCTGATTGCGGGTCATGAGAGTTGTCAGTGCTTAAGATATCACCTCGCACAATACGATAAAGTCATAACACCTTTTTTTACTCGCTTAAAAGACAAAAAAAACGGAGGACGGGTACAGGATTTAGTTCCTTAGCATTTCCAGGCCAAGCGTTCTATAGTACATCGAACTCAGCTTCTGGTGGCTGAGACATCTTAGCGTGGGTTCGAGTCCCGGTCGTGACACTTCTGACCTCGAGCAACACACTCAACGATAATTGATTCTCATCATCCAGGCGTGTAAGTTGGTACCTGGGAGGGTAGGAGATTGTTGATGTAAATGATTGGCAACCTTTGGGATGGGCCAATTTGGCTGCCGGTGCTGCATAATCATAAGGAGTTGACGTGGTTGCAGGAACGCTTTGGGCCCAATAAACATGGGTAGTTATAATGTAAGGCGTTTAGGGACATAACTGGGCTTGGAAAAGCCAATAATAAATACACGTTCAATGTTGTGTTACATAATTCCAAAACTGTATCGTAAAACGGACCTTGTGAAATTTCATCAAAACCTATTAATCATGTTAGAAATTGGTCTGCTGAAAATCAAAACACAGACGCCATGAATGCCATTCGCCAAGCAGCATCGCTGTTGTTTCTTGAAGATTAAACAAAAGTACCAGGGAAGGAAACTGTTTTAAACGAAACAAGTTGAGTATTTTGCAGAACAGTTCCTGCGTCAACCTGACATAGAGTGCGTTTTCGAATAGTCCAAATGCCAACAAAAGCGTATCGATACATAAACCGTTTTACCAGTGCCATGCCCCTTTAACTGCTGTGTCTTGTGGCACTTTGCCTGTCGGTGGAAAGCAGTTGTACAATAAAGATCAGAGTGCGGTTTATTTCCAAGGATTTCTTCTCGAGAGAGATAGAGAGAGCGATGCTTGCGTTTGTGAACTGAAATAAATGTACTTTTGTTTTTCCGATTTAACCATCGTGGTTCACCTTCAGCTTTTGTTTACCTTCATTTGTCTTTTTTTTTTTTTTTTTTTTTTTTTTTTTGTTCGTCAGGAAAAAATACACAAAACCTCATTTTCAACCAACCTTTTCTTTATTTGAGTCTGGGCTCTGTGAAATTGACAAGTCACCCGCAGACCATGGAGATATTTCCATACCTGTCATCACTCACCGTTTTGTGCCTTCGAGGTGTAATGTAGATATACAGTACACCGCACCGCCTTGTCCTCTAACGGTTTACGCTGCAGGGGTAGTGTCCGCACACCATTTTGAGTGTTTTGCTAGTCAGTGTAGTGTAATCCTGCGGGAGTTTGAAGGACAATTTGGTAATATTATTGACCCTTTTTTTCTTCCATCACTTTCAGTTCTTCCTTATATGCACCTCATTTCGTTTTGCACTGTTTGAAGAACAGTGCCAAGTGGAGGTAATTATCAATAATTGCAAAGGTGGTGGCTTGTTTAAGGAACCATGAAACGTGTGTGATATGTAGGTTCGACGAGGGCGCCCTTCAAAATGGCCGTCGTTTTTCACTTCCGGCTGTGTCTGCTATAGTGTAGTGTTAAGAGTTGAAAATACACAAGTTTTGCATTTCTATTCTTAACAAACAGAAATAGGAATCTTGAAAGTAAATTGTTTAACTTTTTTTGAGAATATTGTTATTTGGAATATGTCTGAAAGTATCCCCAAGTGTAGATTAATATTTTGAAATTGAAAAATTTTTTTTTTATATATATATATATATGAGTGATGTTTTCAATCTGTTTATTAAACTGAGATGTGACACGGTCTTCATATTTTTTCCCCAACCATCCCGTGACGGTAAAACTCGGCCACTGTTGGGCAAGCATTTGCCCTGTCTGTCTGTCCCGGGGTCGGGGTGTGCCTGTCACAGACACTCTATGGTCTGACATCGGGAGGCAAAGCTTTCGAGGGGGTGCTTGAGTCGCTATGTATACTGCCAAATGAATCCGTGGTCTAATCCCCGATGACAGACAATTGGAACAAATCTACCCAGGCGTCTGTCTTGCTGGTTAATCCTGCAGGGGGGAAAAAACGCTTGAAAGGAAAAAAGAAGAAATAAAACATAAATAAAGTCAATTTTTGAGTAAAAATATTAAATCGGTCAGTTTGATGCCTCGAGGCAGGTTGACCCCTGCGCACTGTAAAACGATACCAGTAGTTTCACTTCCGCGCGTGAATCGCAAACTAGCGTGCAAGAATGCGTGGTAAATATTCTTGACAAAATACTGTTTAAAAATTGCATGTAAATTGCGTTGCCTCGGGCAAAACCATGTTCATTACACACTCAATGTAATGCTGCATAGCATTGGTTGTAAGAATGGGAGTTAACTATCACAATTTTATTAGAGTCCAAATCTGTTTTGATGACGAGCTATGTGTTGATCAGAAATAGGCTTTATCAGTTTGGTTTGATTTGATTTGATTTGATTTGATTTGAAATGGTTTATTTATATTCGATCATTGCAGCCAACAGTTGAACAGCGGCCAGATTACATAAAAAAATACCATTCAAAAAATGTACCAGAAGCTTTAGAAAGAGATTAAACAAAAACGATGTAAACATTAAACAAAGACAGTCAGTTGTGAAAAAGGAGCTGAAGTTACTCTGGAGGAATGTCCCTTTTTGGTTTGGAATTCCTCTTTTTTTTACCATTGAGAAAAGATAATCGAGAAACTGTGAAGGAAAATTTGATAGCATTTTCAATGAGTTAGCTCAACCGAGACATGGTTGGGCATGAAATCAAACCGAGGCCTAGGAATAGCAGTGTGTCGATACTCGTACTCGAGGACTGCATGTAAACTTGTAAACGGCTAGCAAAATGCTAGCCTGAACATCTGAAGTCATAGCGAGGCTCGTGAATAACACCAGATACCGGCCTTTGGATCATCCTCGTTCCTGCCGAATGTACCTTTTTGACCTCGCATCACTGTGACATAATACTGTGTCTGTACGCACACGCTACACTGAACAAACACTTGGTGGGCGTGTTATATCTCTGTAAGTCTGGTAGTTACGCGTCACTGCCTACCAAGGTACAAATAAAACTATTGTGTTTATAAGACAAGTGCCTGTCTTTATATCCACAGATAAAGACAGGGGGACCAGTCTAGCAAAATACTTGTACTCGAAGTCATTACTCGATGGAAAAACATATGCTATAAGTCATGTACTCGATGCTCGACTGAAAATGTACTCGAAGTCGATTTTAAGTACTCGTGGTCGAAAAACGTTTGTCTAAATTATGTTGCGTTAATGTAAATTAAGCCACTGCTTTCCTCCAGGGATTAGAGGAATAAAGCTCTGGAAAAAGTAAAATTGAAGTTGTCTTTGATGTTTTCATGTTTACAAGATAGTCATTATAGCATGCAACATGTTGTCATCTTGAAATTAGTCGCAATACAAGAAATGTTATGATACCTCATTAGGCAGTATTGTTCTTTATAAATCGCACTCGTAGATCCAAGCACTCGATACTCGGTTGTTAGACTCGGTTCTCGGATATCATAATACTCGATACTCAGACACCTGTACTCGTACACGATGGCCCCTTAGTACTCGTATTCGAGTACTATTCGACCACCTTAATACTCGGCAGTACTTGACAGTCGACTGAAAAGTACTTGACTACAACACTAGAAAATAGTCTGGACCCTCGTTGTGGTTGTAATGGGGAGCGGTATCCATTATTGCTGTTGTAAACTGGGAGCACGACAAGTTGAGACAGCGCGGTAACGGCCACTCATTGAAGAGCTATTATCGTTGATTTTGGAAGTGTAACTTCCACAGTCCACTAGTTTTCAATTAACACACAATCCATCCAACCTTCGTGACACATTGCATCAACTTTGTCAAGAATGTGTGGACGGTCATGTGCTTCTTTTGACCGACATAAGTAATGGTGATTTGGAATTCGGGGTGTCTTCTTTTCTCGATGTTGACGGTGTTTCAGGCGGAAATCGGTGAGCAAGCTGTGCTTGATAATTACAAATCATGTGTACTTCGACCTATAAAAAGTGCAGGGTTTAAACCATAGAGCATAGACCAGAAAACCAGACCCATAGGCTAGTTCACCACTAAGGTAGCTCGTCTGCAGAATATAATAATGCGGTAAACTTTAAGGATTCGTAGACCGCTGTATTTCAGTGTCGGCGAGGCATGTTTAGCCCGTAGCATGAGCGTTATTCTCCCGGGGGCATTCCGGAGAGGCGAACCAAAAATTGTGCACAGTTAAAAAAAAAAAAAAAAAACTTGCAGATGTTCACATCACTAACTCCTTCGACTTCATGTCTCTGCCAATTTCAAAGTCCTTCATTTTGGGGTCTGACCTTTGACCTACACTGTCAAATCTTAACGGAGTTGCTCGGGGAGCAGGTTGTTGTCAACACAGATATCACATGTCAGTTGTTTGGGGGAAAATTGCTGTTAAAAAAATTGGGATTTATTAAGCAGTTGCTCATACACATGGCGTTCGAGGTTTTGTTGTGGGGTTTCTTTCATGTGAATGCGGATTTGGTTAAAAACCGAAACTTGATTTTGGTTTTGGGGGGCTGTAGTTCTTGAAAGTTACCTATGGTATATTAATCCAATGTTACGACAGTTTAAAGACAAAGATTATGATTTTTGTAACACTACTAACTCATACGAAAGAAGAAGATGATTTTTGTAATAATCGGATATGATTAGTTTCAATCTGCAAGCTTGATGACTTTAGTCATAGTTCATACCAGGACAGGAATTTATTTCCTCTTTAAGTTTTTTAGGAAAAAGATAAATGTGTAGTCAGCCATCGATTATAGTGCTTATCGATTGTTCTTATCTGACATTGTGGTAAACTGCGTGGGACCTCAATGTGATGATTATACGGAATTCACAAAACTATTTTTGTCAAATTGTGCCGGTAGTGAAGAAGGAAACGCATTTTCTGGTTGGGAATTGTTTTTGAGAACAATGTGTTCTGGTTAAACTCTTTTCAAGCAAATAAAAAGTAATCATCAAACATAATGAAGTTCATTAGATGTTGCATTTCGATGGGGTTATGTGTAGGTCTGTGTTTGAGGACTTGGCCAAAGTTTTGACCATTTGCATGATGCTATTATATGATTATTATTGGTTTTTCATTCCAGATTTCTTGTTTAAACAAAACAGGCATACAACCAACACACTTCGAAATTGTGTAAACTCTAAGTGATCGCGTTTTACGAGACAGCGAGAGGATAACAGTTCATGTTTTTTTCCTGAAGACGATCAGAGCATCAGATCGAAACGTCGACCTTTTGCACCACCGATTTTTTTTTTCAGGCTTACAACCAATCTTTCGAAATGTTGCAAACATTTGTTTTTCTCCTGAAGACGATCAGAGCATACTGATCGAAACGTCGAGGTTCTTTTCAGAATCTCCCCAACTCATAAGAGAGATTGATGTAAATGGTGTTTTTCAACTCTTATACTAGGCAGAGTTTGTGTTTTGTGGGTGAATTTTTGCAGTTTACGATTCTTGTTACGCTTCAGCTAAATCAAAATCCGAATAAGTCTAATATGAATTGGGTTTGTGTGGCCATCTATCCTGTTCTCGAACCAAGGGTGATACATTTCAGACTTATGTCTGAATCCAGACTTTTTTATGTCCGCCTGTTGGGAAAAAGTAGCCATTCATTTCTTCAGATATAAAAAAAACAAGCTCTCTGGTCTACTTCTCTTGGAGCTGAAAACACTGTTCCCAAAAGCTCCTTGAAATCTTTTACTGCAGGCGTTACTATAAAAGGTGGAAATATCATCATTTCAACATTATCTCCCAACATATTTTGGATCCTAGTTTCAGAACTTTTTTTGTCAGCAACAAGTCTCATCCCTGCGAACAAGGCAGTGCTATTTTATGAAAGCGTTTAAGAAACTTTCAGGTTTTAGCTCAATCTTCTTCTTTTTTTTACCGCTGAATACCAAATAGCAGTTACGAAATCTCGGAACAGTTAAAGGAAAACACAGTTGTTTTTTGGTTTCCCCCCGTCAACCCACCCCATTGTTGTAAGCAGTTTGTTCTTTTTTATTTTCGGAAATTGGTAAATATTAATAACATCCGCTGAAATCCCCCATGAGCTCAATGTAAACCCGTATCACATGTACCTGCACTCTGCCAGAGCATAAATCATATTTTTTTCCTGGAGGGGACGTTATTTATTGTTCCACAAAATATTAAGACCTGAGCTATACAGCTGTTTTGTTGGAGTGTTTGTAACGGACATTTTTCTAAATTGATTACTTGGCGAGGGTCCCAAATTTTGTAGGGGCAACCAGATATTGTTTAACAAATTGATTACCTATTTGTTTAGCCTTTGAGAGTGTCTGTTACGGTGTCAAAACGTGAAGCCATATACTGTTTGCGTTTATACCACAGTACAATTTTTGTTGGTTTGCAGTTTGCAGTAGTTATTTGTTTTTCTTTTTTCATATTTTTTTTCAAGTAATAAAAACAAGGGGAATACTGACTTGGTAATTGTTTAATTCAATTTTGGGGTGATCAAAGAAACAATTACCAGAACGGGTTTTGAACCTGCGACCTTTGTTTTGAAGGCATGATATGTGGGAACAAACCCTCCCCTGAACGTAACATTGCAAATTGATTAGTTGTTGGGGGTCCGTTAATTCAATAATATTTTTTCGTTTAGACGATTTACGCTCCCAGTCTTTCTCAGAAGAGCTAATAAAAAAAATTATACATAAAAGTGACTCGCATTGTTTTTGGCGATGTAGTAGAATTGGGTTGATTTTCAGAAGAAAATAATGGAATTTAAAATTTGTCGTGTCAAGGTTTGTTTGGGGTGAGACGTTTTAGTTCCTACTTATCTTTTGATATTTTAAATAGAAATCAATTCCAACTAGGTTACATAACATGCACACTAACCATCCCCTTTGTTAAGAAGTCAACAGACGGTACCGGTGTAGTATGTGTGTGGCTATAAAACTCTCATTTTGTCGTTGAACTTCAAATCTCGCCCGCACAGTCGTGGAACAGTTACGGGTGACTGGCAGCGTTTCAGCACCCGCTAATATCGGGGAGTCTTGTTGCTCACATGCACCGCGGCTCGTGCTCACGCGTTCAGGCAAACAGGCGGGTTGCACGTATAAAACCTGACTTGTGGTGTGAGGCCGACTCGGCCGTCCACGCATGCAAAGCAGGCGAGATGCACAGGTCGCTTGTGTCGATGCCCCCTGAGTTTTCTTCACAACCACCTCGGGAAGATGTTCAAGGATTTTTTTTTTACAAGGGTTTACTTTTGACGGATTGATAATACACAGGTAGCTTTGGGAAGAATTTGTTGTCAAGTGGAAATATTGAGTGATGTTTGAAGCTTTGCATGGTGTGAAGAATAATAAGGAACTATAATTAAATAGTAGACTTGCGGGTACAACCATGTAAGAGTTGAATTACATGGTTGTACCCGCAAGTCTACTATTTAATTATAGTTCCTTATTATGGAAATATTGAGTTTACACGGGTTTGCAATCAGAGTAGAAGAGTTCCAATTCCTTACAGCTGTTTTTAAAGCAGAAAAAGGGTTTTAAAATAATGCTTTTGGGTTTTTTTAAGCAAAATTTAGCACATTGAACTGGCCGCAAGCAATAAACATTGTACTTTTACTATTGAACAAATATAACAAAACTAAATGATCGTATTGCCCGTAATGTTCCCGTTGTTTACCGATGACACATAGTTATCAAGAGGGGTTTTCTGGATTTTGGAACCCCGGATTTATCTGTCATTTAGGTGTAAAGGTGTGTGGAAAATATCTCGCCACACAATTTTAGTTTCTTTGTGCAAATTTGGACTCATTGTCTACCAAGGCTCAGTGCCTTGTAATGTATCCATATTGTAAATTTAGTAAAGTCATTCGAGTAGTGTCTGCGGGCCGGCTGCAACACAAACCCCTATCATTGCCCAAACCCGAAACGTGTTGTCATTTGCAATAATGCATCATAGAATAACATTGGTTTCTTGTTTCAAATATAATTGGGGCCCTTAATGAGCGGAATGGACTCTAGCTGGTTGAAAACGTAAACACGGAAAGTGTTTCAGGGAGAAACAGAAACAAAAAAAATAGATTGGCAGGCGTCGCGTGCGTGACCGCAAGGCCCCTCATAAACACGAGGCGTTAATTTCTCGCACCACTTCGCTCCCCGTAAATTTTTACACCACCGTTACACTGTAAAAACAATAAACGTTATTTGGACCAGTTTGATTGTGGAGGGAGAGAGATAGAGTCAACTGCAGCGGTAAAATACACCAGTGGTGTAACTGCATTAGTGGTGTTGTAACAGCTGCCCGGCCCTGACAGGGACTTGTTCGGGTCTTCTTGGGATTTGAGGAGGTACACACACTTGTGGTGTCATGTCTTTAACAGTATTTGTGGTAATTGTAACGTATTGGTGTCCCTTTACAGCGTGTGTGAACTGAGGCAAACTTACACACGCTCGTCGCTCTGTGAAATAACATTTGTATAAACCTATATACTTTCATTGCTCCACACATTATTGTTTTATTTCATATTCAAAGGCATGAGTGAGGGTATTCAAAAATAGAAACAGATCATTGTAAACAAAATCAAGTTTTGGTAGGCCCACTCCAGGCGTTACGATGGTTACCAAAAGCTCATGGTACAAAATGTATCAAACCTGACGCTGGTATCCTACAAACAGACAGCCTGTAGGCCTGGGCCTTTTTATGCCTAAAGTACAACAATTTGCCCAAACTTTGCAAAACAATTGTGCTTACAAGAAAAGGGTTCCAGCCAAAAGATCATGTCGTATGTATCATTCGTGACTGGTTCCCTGCAAATTGTTGCTTAGTAGAATTTTTGGAGCGATATTTTCTGCTTAAGCAGCTCTGTGAAGTTGGGCCCAGCAGCCGATTTCACAAAACTTTACGCAACTGCGCAGGTCCACTTGGGCAACATTTAGTTGGGCCACTTGAAATCTGGTCCATTTTCGATTTTTATCCCAACTGGGGAACCCGACAAGGGAAGCACTGACTAAAACCCAACTTCGGAAATAGCTGTTAAGCGCAAAATTGCTTAGCACATAAAAATCTTGCTTAGCAGGAACAAGTTACCTGCCAAAAGCACCGTGTATATGTGTATTGTTCGTGACCGGTTCACTGCTATTTTTACTCAGCAGAAATCCTATGCACCTTAAAACAGATAATTGTCGGAGCACAGTGGAACTTTCAATGCTTGGCAAAAATGGGGGACCATCATTGCTTGTGACTGTTTCCCTGCTTAGCAATCAAAACTTATGTATTTTCTGATTTGTGATAATTTGAACATTTTATTTATTTATTTTTCTTTTTGCTTTTGATTTCAGGCAATAGCGGAGATCAGGGGTACAAACTTGACCTGAACTCAAAACCAAGGAAAGAGCGGACGGCGTTTACCAAAGACCAGATCCGGGAACTAGAGACGGAATTCAGCCACAATAACTACCTTACGCGCCTGCGTCGATACGAGATAGCCGTCACACTCAATTTGACAGAGAGACAGGTAAAAACCTTCGTCCAATTAAGATAAATGCCCTGTCCGATTTATGACCGACAGCCGATTTGACCCGAAAATTTAGATTCAAATTTTAAATAGGACTAGTTTTTTTTTCCTTCTAGATTCGAGAAAGTTATAAGCTCTCATAAATAATGTATTGCACGAAACAATCCGCCAGTGATAAGTGGTAGTTAATTAAAAACTACAATTTAATTATTGTAGTGATCCCGACATTGTTTCACGTCCATAATAGGCATGTACAAACAATGTGGCATGTTAGGCCTATGTGCATTGTCGTTGGCATAAAGCGAAGGTTTTTGTATGTTTTTCGTTTTGAAACAGCATCATCTGTCAAAATTTGTTCAAACATTTGTTCGGAGAAAACACAGCCTTAACAAACCGAAATTGCGGCGAAAATCGGGCCTCGCAGCTTTAAATTTGGTCTGTTAACTCAGCCTCGAGTTTCATGCATTTTTTTTTCCTCGAGCGAAACTGTTCAGAGTATTTGGTGAACTCTCTCTTGCATACCGTCAAATGGTGGATTTGTGGGAAAAACCAAGCGTTGAGTTTGAAAATGGAGAAGTTTGGAGAAAATGTCAAGCCTCAGAGTTTCGAAAGGTTCTATATATATTTTTTTGTAATAGTAAAGGGGAACGGAGAGGTCAGTTTGCCCGCTTGATTTGCTTTCGAAAAGAATCAATGGAAGTCTGGAAAGATTCAAGGAAGTTACGAATTATATTGCTTTTGTAGTTCACGGCGTTTGATATCACTGGAGATGCTTGACATGGGTAGCCTCAGGCTGATGTATAAATACAGACCGTGACAATTTGTTGATAATGTAAACATGATGATATGTTCCTCAAAATCATGTGTAGTAATCAATATATTGTACCTGATTAGACTATGTGGTTTATTAGGCTACCCCCCCCCCTCCCCGGATCTCTCCCAATCAGACTACGGGTTGGCCTGTGGGATCAGGCACATCATGGAGAGCAAGGACCGCAGTGTCACCCTTTCGGTTGCCCCGGCTCCATCTCACTGCTCAGTCTCCCCCCTCTTGTTCTTCTTCTTCGCTCTCGTGTCATTCAGTGAGAGCATTCACGGAAGTAAATTTAACTTGAGACGGCCTTTCAGCAGCTCATTTCCCACTGCATCCATTCTGTCCGTTTGTTGAACGGGCGGCGCGGCTTTTTTTCCCCCGCGGTTGATGTTTTCGACATCACTTTCCCGGGCTTTTAAGAGAAGCGCCGTTGATTAATAAAAGTGCATCTTCCCGGTGTAAAAAAAAGTGGGGCCTACTGTCTGTCATGAACTTTGTTCATTCGTCGTCTGCAACTACTGATGGAACTTTAATTGCAACCGAGGGCACCCATACACATTTAGGTGTTAAGTCATGTCACATAGTCAATGCACATTAATGATTGTATGTAGGCATATAGGCCTCGGCCCAGTGCTCTTATATATAAAACAGAGACGCGGTATGGATATGATTTCAGCATATCACCCAGTAGGCAAACTTGACAAAGATTTTATCCGTCAGTTTATACAGCTAACAGTAAGCATACTGAGTTGCTTACCACAGACTAATCTTGTTTAGCCAAAACCGGCACCCATCAGCCGAAATGCCATGCATTTCACCTTGTAGGTCTAACTTGTGCCTCGTTAAATATGCATTAATTTATTTGTGTACTTAACTCTTTATTTTTACTTACAAAATTAATTTATTTTAGCGAGTTTGTTTTCTGCCTACCAGCTTGGAGAAGTTTGGCTCAGCTTACATTTACAGCCAAAGGCCCCCAAAATAAATAAATAAATAAGGGCCCTCTATCGTTCCCTGTCTGACTCTGACACTTCCCCTTTGATTATGCGTGGACCCCCGTGCAATAAATGGGCGTTTTGAAACCACGGATTTAGAATGATCTTGCAATAGGGACCCAAAGTTGTTAAGCACAAACAAATTGCTTACCACAGAAAACATTGGCTCAGCTGAAACAGGTTACCGGCCCCCAAAAAAGCCATGTTTATGTTATTATGTTGTTTGTGCTGGTTCCCTGCTAATATTTATGTTAAGCAGAAAAAAATTCCAGGGCATCATTTGCTGCTCAACAGCTTCATGAAATTGGTCTCTGAGTGTAAAGAAAAGAACAGCATAAATAGTTATGAGGAAAAGACTAAGCCCTATTCACGGAAAAAAAACAAAAAACTTATAGATGCAGGTCTTGAGATTGTCATGTTTTCAGAAGAAACCAACATCAACGGTTTAATAAGTGTTCATTTTTCTTGTCTTAATAGGGGGAACGGGCAGTTGTTAGATCGGGTTGAAAGTTAACAAAACTGTGGCCTCTTGTCTGAAATGATTGCACCTCGACTCGAACTCGTCAGTGTATTTACCATTTTGTGCAACCATGTTGTGTCACACAACATGAAACCGGTTTTATTTATCCGTGAGCGCACACATTTCTGAAGAGCAGTATCATTTTTATCCTTCTTCGTCTGACTCCTTCTTCTGCGTCTTTTTCCTCGTTTTTATATGCTTTATTTTAGAATGCCTTCAATTCAAGTATCAGTGTAAATTCGTGGAAACCCTTTTCCCCTCAAACCACTCGAGTGATTTGCAATCTGCGATCAATTTAAAACTAGGTCTCTTATATTTCTAAGTCGAACGAAATTGTCTCTATCTAGACTAATGTATTAAATGACACAAGTTATTTACGTCGCATTTTTTTTTGGGGGGGGGGGGCGGGGGTATTCCCGTAGCATCTGCAATATACGCCTTAGCATGTCGCGTAATAATTCTATAATTACGTCTCAGTAGAAATGGTCTCGTAATAAATGATGTAATTACGTAACTGAGTTATTACATACATGTGTATTTGATTTGGTGGATTGATCTGAAACATCGATCATTGTGGCGTAACGTTTGTGACGAATGCAGCATTACCGCGATTCACTGCTAAATCCATTTTCATATTTTGAACGGAGGCGGTTTTGCATGTCTCCTTTTAAAGGGACGATGCAACTATTTTTGAAAGGGACACTTAAGTGGCTAATTGATCCCCCAACAAGTCAATCCATTTACAAATCAATCAATCAATCGATCGATCAATCAATCAATCGATCGATCAATCAATCAATCTACATATAAATAAAAATCCACATTTTAGGATTTTGAATAACAAAGTATTCAAACTTACACGTGATAAAACCGTTATCGAATAGGTGATTATACTGTGGCCCTAGAAACTCTGTAATATAACTGATAATTTTTTTGTTTTTATTTTTTTTTTTCTTGTTTTGAGGCTTTTGAAACTTTAAATAGGCTATTTCTTTCTGGTTGCAGTCAACTTGTTACCTTATTTGGTGATCGCTTTCGAAAATGCTGACAGCATTTGCTGAGATGCTTGTCAGAGTTGTTTCTATAGCATTTATTATTGTAACTATATTAATACATTGAGATTGAATGGCTGAACCAATGTTGCGTTTTTCCGAAATTTAATTTTGTGAACAGAAATCACAGTTTCAATTGAGGAAAGCGCTCAAGGTGAGCTCTATAGTTTAGAAGGTTCATTCCATGACATTATAAATATTAAGGGTTCTTGAGTCCACGAAAACCCACGAATGTCTGCGTTATCGCTTCAGACTTTCAAAAATAGAAATATCCGCGGCACGCAAAAGAGCGGTTACTCTTTTTTAAAACAAATTTCTAATTCATTAAAAAATGAAAATCCCAAAAATTACAAGAGAAAATCCCTTTAATCTCAAGGCTCCCAATCCAGAAGGCGATTGGCTTTAATTGGAGAGACACCTGGAGTACGAAGGAGGGAGTCTAATTTTAGGTACCGTGTATACGACTCGTTCTCATCCATCTCGAATCATAACACGAACCATGGCTGAGAAATATTCTACATCCGCTCGGAGGTCACGGGATCAATGAGAATACCATCGCCCCCTTCAACCTCCTCCCCGTGGTATCCATTTAAAAAAAAAAAAAAAGACTGTTGTAGTTTAGACATCAGCGAGCAGATTTCTAATCACTCCAATTATTGGATTAAGCTGGATTACTTGAACCCGTAAATAACAACCTCTTGGCTTGCAGTTGTCTGCACGCACATTGAAGACCCTGGGTTCTTTTCCCCAAACCGCAACTGCGGCTCTGGCTAATTAGGCTCCTGGCCCATTTGAAACACTGGCTTTGGCTCTGGCTCTGCCATTGGCTCCCTCAACCTCTCTCTACTCTCTGAAGTTCACGTTCCAAAAGTGCTTGATTTCAAAATTGCTGTTGGAGACCACGTGAATGTTCAGCCGGAGCCGTCTTCAAATCCATCGGTCAATTTGAGAGCCATGTTGGGAGCAGTCGGCTTGACAGTTACCGCCCGAGTCCGCAAGCCAGTGGAAACATTCTTATACAAGCCCTAGAACTTGTTATTGTTGGGTGTGCCTCAACCCCATTGTCACATGCCTTCTGTAAAACATTACGTGTGGAAATCAAAGAAATTGAGTTGAAAGTGAATTAAAAGGTTCAAGATTTTATTGTGCAATCTGGTCGCAATTTTTTTTTCTGCAGTTCAGAATTGCCATCCTCAAAAAAAAATTCCATATTTTTTATTTAGGATTCCCTTTTTAGAATCGATTCAAAGAAAAGATAAATCCCCATTGAAAATCTTAACGACAGTGGCAATTTCGGACTGCTGAAAAAATTAAAACAATCCGGTCGTACTATTGAACAAGTGCCCGCTTTACACGAATGAGGTTACGGTACTGGTTGTCAATTTCATTTCAAGGGTGCCAGACTGCCAGTCTATTCATTTCCGTCTAACATTGGGCCGTGTCCAAATTAGCGGCTGTAGCTGCGGCTTGATCATCACGTGAACCAAGCGCTGAGGCATCTGGTTCCCATAGCAACACCCTTAGAAACAGCCACAGCCGTCAATTCGGACGCCGTCTTGGTTTGTCGGTCTCGATGATTACAAATTTCACAATGATTGCACCGAGTAATTGGCGGTCTACTTAGGGCCTTTTCCAAACTTCAGCTTGGGCCCTAGTCTGGTTCCCTGACGACTCTTGTTAAAAATCTTAGGTCAGGCATCATCCTAAGCTAAACATACACGACGCAACATGTATAAATATTCATTACTTGTCACCAACGGTGAACGATGTCATTGCATACAAAACGGAGCGCTGATGACAGGCTTTGTTTACTTTCAAAAAGCCTGGGATAATCAGTTTGTAAAAATGTTACGAATATATTCAAATATAGTGTTGAATTTGTTGAGGAAAAAAAAAAAAAAAAAACGAAAATGGGATGTGTATGCAAATTTTTTGAATTTGTTTTCAACAAGAGAAATGTCAGGCCGTCAACGACGCTGTCCGAATGTTGACGAAAACGAGTTCGGAGCATTTCGGATATTTTCGGAAAAGGAGGAATTCCTCCTTTTTTGTCACGTGACATTTGGGTGATACCGGACCCTAAAATCAACAGAGAATAGTCGGAGATTTTGGGATCTGGGAACCAGACTACTTGGGCCCCAGCTTCGGCTTATTCTCCGTCATCAATTTTGGAGCAGTGTGGATTTTTAACGGTGTTTCCAACATCAGACGGAACCCGGAGACGGATCCTCAGCCGATGTTTGGTAAAAGCCCCCAAGTCCACTTTCAGTCACGTGCTTTTATTTTGACTCGCTGTGGTTCGGCAAACTCTTCAAATCAACTTTGCTTTCCCGCCTTGTTTGCACCGAATTCAGTATCCACTTGGAGCATCTTGACAGAGTTGTACGTGTGTGTGTAGAGACAAAATGCTTCCGATAATCTGCATACTGATGTATTGACTCACTAGATGTACTCTGAGAATACCAGGTTTAAACTAGCTGGTGAATAGTTCCGTGCCAGTCTCCCCGTTACGAATCAAGCTTGTACAATGGCGCGCTATATGCTCAAAATCAGGCGGTCTTTTTGTTGGAGAATGAAAGGTGTGTAAACTCCTTGAAAGAGAAAAGGAACTTGCAAAAAAGCTTAAAGGTAGTGTTTTGGGGGGTTTTGTTTTTTGTATTAGTATCAGTCTGCAAGCTTATTGATCATCAAATCCATTCCATAGAACTGGTTCTGTCTGAAATTCTGTCAAAGTTGAGAAAATCGAATTTGAAGACTCCGTTTTCAATTTCGGTTGTAACAATCGAAATTAAGGACAATGTGTTTACATGCTGAAAAGAGTGCACGGTTTTTCACTATTTTCTCCTGACTCGGACGACGGATTGAGCCCAATTTTTCACAGTTTTTTTTCATGTATCACACAAAGTAAGAATACTGCACTATCAGCTTTACCAATTCTATATTTTACCTTTAAGATATAGGGTCACCCAAGAGCTGCCTCAAGTATCAAGAGCTAAACTTGAAAATGATGAAATGCTCGTATCGATAGTCGAAGTTAACTTGTTTGCTCTCTGATCCTGTAATGTCTGTTTGTCTGTAATGACTAACATTCTACTTCAGATTACCCTACGGGCACATAACGGGTCTTAGAAGTACATGGTAAAATGTTTACAGACATAAACAACCCAATAAATGTGAAATAATTCTCCAATGCTGGGGAAGTCTTCTTATTTGTACGTCACTTTGTCAGTTTTGTACCATGGAGGTCTTTTTTTTTGTATTTTGTGCGGCCCCACTTCCACCACCATGTTGAAGTAAAACAAAAAACAGTCGTTGTGTAAGTACCATACGTTCCCCCCAAATTAGGCATTTTTTATACACTCAATTTCTGCTGCACAGTGTTATTACAAAAACTTTGTTTTTTCTTTGTTGGATAACATTTTAATGAGCTCAATTTCTGCTGGGTTTATGATTTCAGAATAATCTATTCAATTTTCGCGGGGGATTAGTGATATAATCACCGAGTGATCACCCCACTGTCCAAATGGATGGGACCACTCAATCTCTCCTCTTCTGAATGGCTGCCGAGACTCGGCTGTGTCTCGAGATTCCGGGATTTGTTTTTTAATGGTGACATAACATCAATTGCTCAGTTAGTATCGTTTATGTAAAATGTCCATTTGTTAAAGAGATAACTGTAAATTTAACAGTAGATTTGACCCGTAAGTTTGACGGTAATTGTTCGGCACGGATGCTGTCAGGTACATTGACGTAAAATTATTTTGTGGGAAGACACAGTTTTTATGATACAATCTTCCTATTGAATAGGTAAGAACGATTCACATTCTGAAGTTGAAAAAACAGTAGTCAAAATCAACGAGATGAACCATGGGTACTGTTGGGTAGGGAATAGTCTTGTTTGGTCTGATTCCAATTTTTTGGAATGGTAAGACTTTCTCGGTGTAGTGTGTCCCATTGCCGCGAGATCTTGTCATTGCTTAAAATAAGCAGTGATCTATGAAATACACGAGAAATTAAAGCGATACTTTGGTTGATTAAGTAACCGCCCTGGCATTTCGCTATTTAATGCGACGCAGCTTGCTGTTTGTCTAGTACAACTGGCTACATATCAACCCACGTGGTTTCCATAACGTCAAGTTCATGTAATATAAGCAATTCGTGGATTATTCACTTGAGGATTGGGTCCTTGTGATGACGAGGTCTCATATGGGCCCCTTGACTTGTGACTCATCAAGGATCGCCGTCTATATACCTCGAGTGTACCGTTACCTCGCCATGCGAGACGCCAAGACACCAGACTCAGTGCTTGATATACGTTGCCAGCAATCATGCTGACATAACTGATCGGGTACGGCCGTGGGGATACGCTGCCCCCACCATATGTTCTGATGTCGTTCATGAACATCGACCAGGCAGACCGTACAAGGGCGAGCGAGGTCCCGGGGGAAATGGTCTTGGTCAACGGCGTGTTTCTCCGCTTTACTGTGCCCGTGCCGCCGGCGCCATTACCGATACACTTAATTGGTCAAATTATAGCTTATATTAACGGGGCGAGACGATCTGCATCGGTTTGCTCTCAGATCAGGCACGCCAAACGTATGGATAAGATTTCATTTTAGCAACTTGGGTGACAGTTTCTACTAATTACAACCCTCTCGTATTTTCATTAATTTCCCTGTAGAGACAAGATACAATGAACCCCCGACCTTGGTGTCATAATTATTTGTTTTTCAGCGTGGTATATTTTGGAGTGATATGTTTCGAGACGGAACTCGCCTGCTTTTGTATCATTGATGTCATTCGCGAACGCTCATCTTTTGAGAATTTAATCGCATAATGTATTAACTTGGCAAGCAATAAAGGAACGCCTACGAAAGTCTTACGGGCGTGGCAGGGAAAGGGCTGATGTGTTTTTGTTTTTGTTTGTTTTTGTTGTTGACTGTTTGTTGGTTCGTTTCTGTTGTTAAGGTGTTTTGGGACGCATTTAAAGAGAGGTGGTTGGTTGCTTCCAGGAAATAAGTTGACACTTCTTTTTAAATTTAATCTGGAAAGCTTGTTTTTCTTTTGTTGGTTCATGAACCCGTTGAACGGAGACATTTACGTCCTAAAATGTTGTTATTTTTGTATAATGTTGAGTTTGAATCAAATCTCATTTATTTTAATTTAAGGCAAAATATAGTTGTACAGATCCGTTAAAACAAGGAGCCTTTATGGCCAAATGTTTTCTCGAAAATTGTGAACCCATGTTTGTGAAACGTAACTTCATTTAAAGTGAGCTATAGTGAAACTGAATTTGTTCAGAAGGTCCATTTATTTTCTATAGCAAGAAGCATATCTTTTAAAAACTCTATAAAGCCAAAATTAGGATAATATGCTTTTAAAAAACAATGCTTTCGACAAGACACTTAACTTCAAGGGGAAAAAAATTCACAGTCCAAGCTAGTTTACATAATTTATACCGTTTTAATTTGTATTTGAAAACTTAACGTCTCTGGACAAACTACAATGGATTGACATAGAGATTAAACAGTCTTTCAGAGTCTGTTGATTAAGCAGAACTTAGCATGCGATGTCGTCGCAGTCTTCTTCACGGGTTGATTTTACTTTATGTTTTCTTAAAAAGAAAACACGACCACATCTGTATAAGAAAAATCCATGGCATACTGTCTGCGAGATGCCATTGAGAATTCAACCGAATTTTGTTGTCACCATTTTCTTTGAAGAGACTAGGTTGACGCTATCAGTGGTGACGGTATAGCAGACATTCTTGAAAGTCTAATCATTGCTACTGATTCTTTCGATTTAGAAGAAAATGCGATGTTGCTAATGCTTGTTGGAATGTTGTTTAGACCTTCAATCTCAAAATGATTATATGTTGTCGTTTTGGTTATAGGCATAGCGTTAGATTTTAAAAATGGATTTAAATTTCTTTATTTTTAATCCGAACACAGACTCGTTTTCCTTTATGGACTTATCCGCGTGTGATCAGGTGGGATTTGAAACTTTGTATGGTTGGTAAAACGATCTCTGTAACACAATGGGTCTGTCAACAAAAGCTACATTCAATTTGTTGTTGTTGTTTTTTTTTTTGTTTTTTTTTTTTTCGATATTAAAACTTAATTATTTATTTCCAAGTGAAAGAGTGTGCACAACGTTGTTAAGATTGGAACAATAAATGTTCACAGATTTGTACGTAATTTTACGTGGTGTAAAGATGGTCGTGGTGGGAAAACTCCCTTGAAATATACGTTTGCCCGAAATGCTATTGTTTTATTGTTTTTGAGAAATGAGTGAAACAATTAGTTTTGATCTCATCACGAGTCCAAAAATCCGATGTTTGAATTTGGAAAACGGTGATGGGGTTTTTCCACTAATTTCACGTGACTCTGTTGACCGATTGAGCTTAAAATTTCAAAGGTTTGTTAATCTATGTTGGGTCATTACACAAAGTGCGGGCACTGGGCCCAATTTCATAGAGCTGCTTAAGCTAAAAACAATAGCTAAGCACAACAATTATGCTTACCAGAATAAGGTTACCAGCCAAAATAGCATTAACATGTACCATCTGTGACTGGTATCGTGCTCATTTTTGCTTAGCAGAAAATTTTAAAGCAATGTTTTCTGCATAAGCAGCTCCATGAAATTGGGTCCTCGGTCCTTGACAATTACCAATGGTGGCCGCGTGCTCATCTCAATTGACAATAACGAGACCTGCTGACATTCTTTTCCAGGAGAGTAACGAGATTTAAGATGATCAGTAAATATAGGATATTCATGATTTTGCAGATTCATACAATTGTGGATTTGCTTTAGTCCAATTCCTCCATCGACCAATGTTTATTTTTTTCCCCATCACTTTCAAAAACAAGCTGTAAAGAGAAAATACATCATTGAATTCAAAAGGAGAAACTTAATTCCTTGCAAATCTCATCAAAGTCGGTTGTCAGTCTTAGGTGAAAACAACGGAAACGTTTTTATGTTTTGTTCAGGGATTTTGTGCACTTTAATATCGGGTTTATTTCGATTGCGGCGAGCGAAATAAAGACTGTGATTTTTTTCTTTTTTTTGGGGGGGGGGTCTTCAAACGATTTTTCTTTTTTATTTATTTTATTATTTTTTTTTAGAACCATCTTTACAGAGGGCAACCCATCCAGAAATGCTGATCATTTTGGGCTTTCTTATAAAAAACATCAAAATTTACAATTTGCGACCATGACAGTATTTTTGACGGAAATAATATCTTTTATGGGAGGATTGGTACTAGTAGGAACTTTATAATCATTGAGTTCAGGATTGAAACTAATCACTTTTACCAATAATTACCAGTGCTGTATGCCTATTTTGTTTAATACTGTAAAAAGCACATGTTTCCTGGGTCACTGTCCTCAGCAATACTGTATCATTTCAATTTTTATAGTCTTACATTATTCTTCTTCAGTTTCGAGATGTGAGGATAAGCTGACATTTTTGTGAGTGTGAAAATCCGAATTATGTAACAGTATCCGCTCCGGTGTCACTCGCTAGCCTATAATTCCCCTCACACTTCGCCGAGGCCGGTGTCGGCGCACTCCCGTCGATCGTACGTGCCACCGCCGCATTCTCTCCCCTGAAATCCCGGTGACTTTATCGACGCAACCGGCAATCAATCTTACTTTTCTCGAATTAGTGTCACAATCTTCGGCATTTATGGTGTTTATAATGTGGTATGGGTGACATGGCGTGTTTAACCTCAACTCGATTTGGACTATTTTGTCTTAAAGGCTGCTGGTTCTTCCTTCACCACTCTGGTCTTCTCCACCGGGCTTGGGGTTAGTGTAACTCCCGTATCACCCGCCCGTACGTGACTCTCCTTGCCCTTTGGCACATGTTCGACAAATTTTCCATGGGGGTGACGGGTTTTTCCTGAAACATTTATTGCACCCAAGAAAAATAACTTTGATTTATTCACATCATCAAGTTTTTTCGCAAACAAGGGAGCATGGAGTTATGTGATACTCGGTCCAGTGCATGAGCGTAATGGTACGGTAACCTAGTGAACAAGAGTTGTTATAGTCTCGCGCCTTGCCCGTGAAATTTACCAGGCGATGGTAGAAAGGCAACATGATTCATCGCTCATTAGCGAACAACAAAGATTGTCCTTAGTTCGAGGTTCGACAGTGTTTTAAGAAATCAAAGAGCAAGTCACCTTGTCTGTGGATGGTAGTTTGTAATTTACTTTGAGTTTCGTTAAAATACAACCTCAATTACCAAGGTATTTTTTGGATCAGGCAAGCTTCTGACATTTTATTTAGGTATTAGTGCTGCTGAATAGAATGCAGGACACGTGCTCGAGTAACACACATTTTAAATGCACTGGTCCGATATTTAGCCGAGCACATACAAATCTTGTTTAGCCAAAACAAGTCACCAGCCCAAATAGCCGTGTAATATACATCGTTGTGACTGGTACTCCGCTTATTTCTGCTTAGCATTTAAACTGGTTAACCGGTTTTTCTTATTGAATTAGGCCTTGCTCTCACTTAGTGTTCATTTTTTAATATGAAACATCCTTCATAAAAGTATCAATGGTTAGATTCCTTTTTTTTCTTCTTCTTCTTTTTTTACATAATTACAATCAATACTGAACGGGGCCGAAGGTTAACTAGTCTGGTGCCGTAGGACCATTGAGTGGGTTAAATTCTTCCTGACAGGGAACCTGACCAAGGTGTCCGAACTATGATTGAAGTCTAGAACTCGGCAAACACATACAATTAGTTCGCTTAACTCGATATCATTGGTCTAGAATTAAATCACGGACCTCTGATGTTGTTTCATGTTTCACCGTGGTTTCACTGATGTCTCGCCAACAGCTATTCCCAAATCAAAAGAGGGCGCTATTTTAAATCGACCATGAAAACTCCTAGACAACTTCGCAAATACTTTTCTACGCGCAATAAATGCATTTTCGAAATTGTCTATGTGACAAACTAAGAAAGGCTGATACTACACATATAAAACTTTACCGCGGTACTTTGTAACTAACTTACTTTCCGGGCAATATGCGGAAAATCATAACCAAACAAAGCCACAATGAGGAATTTTTTGGCTGTTAAACCTGATTCTAGAAACTAAGCCCGATTTTTTGAGGAACAATTTCTGTCAACAAAAATTGTAGACGTGTAATAGGCTAATAGCTTTATTTACTGATGGTAGCCATCATGTCATCTCGAAGATGATTTTCATTGGGCTGGACTTGATTCCTTTGTTCCCCATGCCTCAAGGCGGTTTAATTAAATGTTATCTTATCTTTTGTTTTCTTCTATAGGTGAAGGTGTGGTTTCAGAACAGGCGTATGAAGTGGAAACGGTGCAAAGGAGCCCGTGACAAGGACCTCGCCGAGAAACGGCTTCAGGCTATGGAGGCCAAAATCGGTCTTCCGCCCGGCAGCTCTAGCGCCCTCACGGCTGGAGGAGCTACCATGCCCGGACACGTGATCACGTCTAGAAACGGACTCAGAAGCCCACACGAGTTGAACGGGTACCCGGAGGACAGCGGCGGGCTGAGTCCGCCGGATAGCTACGGGAACCCTGAGACCGATTTCAAGTGAAAAGATTACGTCGGATTGACTGTGGTTACACTAAAACCCGCGTTTATAAACTCTCTCCTCCGATGGATCGGCTCTTGTAAATAAACCGTTAAGGGGGCGAGTCCTCAGCTGTGAGGAGAAACTACTGGCTCGGGCGTCCTTCGATCCTCCACCAATGCATACCCGCTCTTTGCTTGAACCGTAGGGGTGCACTTCATATAAACTCTGCCACTGGTATGAGGATATTGGCATTACATTTACCGACATTCATTTGTCCGCTATACACTTCCACTGATTGCTGAATTGTGGAGTTTGTGTTCACGTCATAATTGTTGTGGGCATCAACAACTGAGTTTGTTGTCGTCGCCAGAGGGCTGAGACGTGCTCGTAGCGATGATACGTCCACGATGTTACGGGAAGCCATCTTAATATACATCTGCGACGAGTCTCGAGCCCTTTTCAAGGGGTCTTAGTAAGAAGACGACGTGCAACGTGATTTAATCAAGAACTGTTATTGTGCTTGTTCCGATGCTAACACATTTTTTCATCAGTACTACCATTCTCTACTACCATTCTCGGATGCCTCAGAAAGAAGACAAACTAACTCACCTGTGCATGTTGATGGGTTTAAAACAAAACGCCACGAATACTTACCACGTTGGAGTTGTTCGATCTCAATCTACCATCAGACGACATTGGTCTAGCGCCCTCAATGTCTAACTACCACCTCACTACGGACACACAAGCTTGTCCAGCGGATGAATTTTTGCGAGTTGACATGAATTTGGTCCAATTGTAATTTTAAACCGTGCGGCCACTCTCTACTGTCAAAAGGTGTTAAATGGTGTCACACTGTTTAGGAGGACGTTTTGATGCCATAACAAATTATCCTTGATTTGAATGGTTCGAGAATGGTTGACTTTGTCGTTTTGAGCTACAACAGAGTTCGACCTCTTCATACCTTATCTTCCAGAAGCAGACCACAGCTTATGGCGATCAGTATTTTAAACCGGAAGTGGGTCAAGGGTGAACATGATCATACTCAAAAAAAAAGTGTTGGATTAGGCCATATAAGATTGTTTCTGTTTTCTATGAACTAGGCTTTTAAAAGAAAGAAAACATGAAAGACTCCATTTCTGTAAATAATGTATTTTGATGCCGTGTAGTTCTTGTCAGACTCGAAGTTGAAACGCTTCGAAATAATCAAACAAATACTTCTCAATGGCTGTCCATTTTATACATTTTCTGCAAGCGAAACTTTTCCAGTGCAAACAAGAAAATATTGTAAAGATTCCACACAATTCATGATGGTTAATATTTTTTTATTTATTTATTTTTTTTTTTTTGCCATTAAAATTACACAGAAAGGAAAAAATATCAAAATCGGGGAAATTGTCATAAATTTGTATTTTTTGTGACGATGTGGGCAAGGTCGGCTTGTAAAACAAAATGATTTTTCTCGTATTGAATTAATAACAAGACTGGTGCATTATCGATAAAACGTAGGTAACCACCAGAGGGTACGCTGTGATCACGTGACTCAGCAATGGGGACTTTGAAACGCTAGGTGGCAGCAGACTTGCCGCCACCATTGTTTACGTATAGCCGAGAACACGGTGGACTGTGCTGCCAGCTAATGTCCCCCAGAGTTTCCCGTTTAAACATCCGATACCTCAGACTGAGGCCGGTCAGTCTCGGAGTTTGTTTAAAAGCAGATAGCCAGGGCCCAAAGTCAATAAACTGTTTCCGGTAAGCGCAGTTTTGTTTTTCGCTTAGAGGGAATGGATTTTCCCTTCCCTTTTAATATCCCTCACTCCCATAAGAACCACCGGCAAGCAGCGGTTCTGAGAAAGAACTATTGCTTGCTGTTAAAGGCATGCTTCGTATAAAACAGAAAACATATATCATACTACTACCCAACTTGATGAAGGTGTTAAGCAGAAACTTACTGCTTAACAGTTTTATTTTGTAAGCTAAAGTTATCAGGGAACATGGAGTCACGAGGAGTGTGCTTTACACAATATTTGTTGTCTGGAACAATTATGCAAAGCAAGACTTTTTTTGTGCTTTGCTGATTTTTATGCTGAATTAAAATTAGCGTTTTGTTATGGAAATGCCCCCCTGCTTTTACAGATTTTCTAACCAATCTGAAATGTTAGTCAATGACCGTCATCAGCTTCCGTTCGGATCCGGAACTCTCGGCTGCATGTGCATAGTGGTTTGGATGTCATTTTAATGTACATGTTTTACCCATCTATGTATTGCATCTTTCAGGCCTTATTGTAACGAGTATGGTGGAATGTAAATAGTAAACATCGTCTTACGGACGTTTATTTAAAAGAAAAACAGTACCTTTTTTGTTATGTAAAGATACATTGTAATTATATTAAACACTTATAACACAGACCTCTGGTTTTAAGACTGTCCACAATCATGACTAAAATTCATATCCGTGCTTTGTGTACAGGAATACATAGTATTGCATCCAAGTCTAGTACTCATACAAACCAAGACAGTGTATTCCTTTTCAATAACGTGTGATCTTTGAGTTTGAAGGGACAAGGGGTGGGAGATGTTTTTGTTCAAAATAATTATGATTGGAAAAACCCAAATGGATGATTCATTTTGCTCTTGTTGGTATTTTTTTATTTTATTTTTTTAGTTGATTGAGACCTATGCAGTCTTTGAAATTCATAATATTCACAAATGTCGCAAACTGTGTAAAGCATCTAACTTATATGCACAATCGTCCACGGATGGCGGTAATGAATCGAAATAAAAAGTTTTGAACGAATGGTTGACCTTTGGACGCTAGGTGGCAGCAGACATACCAGGTACTTTTTGTTCCATTGTTTACAAACTGTTCAAGATATGATGCGCACAAGAAGACAATGGATTCAACCTGGTAAGTCTGCTGCCACCTAACGACCGCGAAATTCTCCCTTTGTTTTAAATCCCTCGTTTTGAAGGAAATTAATTGAGAAGTTGTTCAGCTGGACATAGTTCCAGTTTGGAGAAATATTGAATGTTGAAAAGGATGATCCATTTTTATTAAAATATGGACACATTTGACAAACAAAGGAAGTTCAGTTTGGTGATTGTTAACCTAAACAAAATGACAATTCTAAGTTATTGACTCTCTTGGTATGAAGTTTAACTAATATCCAAACACTTGAAATGTTGTCTTCTTTATAAACATTTGGGTATTTTTTTAAGCAATGCACACAGCACACACTGCCCCACAGGTTCAAATCGTTTTGCGTTTTGAAAACAAGGAGTAAACAGTCACGACGGTCAACTCTTTCAACGGTTTTAATTTTACAGTTTTATTTTTCCTCTCCAAAGATCTACTCGCGAAAACAAGAATGGTTTACCTTCCCTTGAAAGACTGAACAGTACTTTTTTTCATCAAATACTTAATATTTGCTGCAACTGTAAGGAATAGCGTTTGCGTCTTTTGCCTGGAAGAAGGACGTAACAAAAGGTCGTCAAAAAGAACTGTCCAATTGTGTTTCAAGAAAATTGAGTGTGAAAGTTTGGTCGTTATTCTTCTATTTGTAAGTCATTCAGAAAAAAAAGTCAAATCCTGCATAGGAATGGAAAAGCATGTCATGGGTGTAAATTCTAGCAACAAAATATATAGCACATTTTTTAATGCCTTACATTTTTCGAAGGAGGCATGTCATTGCTTGTGACGAATCTGCTGGGGCAAAAAGTTGTAATTTGTGTGCCTGAAAAAATTGTGTATACCCCTTCGACCTTCTTGTGGGCACACTTGGTGATTGACTGTGTCTTGGAAGTGCAGTACTTTGCTCCCAAATATCTGGGGACGAGCAGTGAGGACTCGGCAGGCATTCTTTGAAGTTGTATATATTTTGTCGCTAGAGGGCCCTGCACACGACGTCATTGGTTTTGTTTTATTTTTATACAGACCTTTCTATCGTTTAAAACGCTGACCACCATTTTGTATGGGCGGCATTGAGTATCAAAAATGTATAACCGGGTTGGGACAAACTTGACTCTTTTAATAGAACATTTGAACCTTTTTTTATGAAGAGTATTTGTAATTTGGGTTTTGGGTAGCACAGTTGATTTATCAGTGATATTAAGGGTAATTTGATAGCATTAATTTTGTATTAAAGGATGAATTATTGTACTTCTTACAGCATGGGCATCCCGTTCTCTTCGCCCAACAAGGTTGACAAAAATAGGCGGCTGTGAAGTCGTGTGAGGCAGGTCTTCACTTTGTATTTTGATGGCCCCCACAAGAAATCACATTCAACAGCACTTTATATTAAAACTGAATGCAGGGCCCTCGTGTAATGATACCATTATGTTATTGTACTGTACTCATTTTTGTTGAACTATTCAATAAAATCTGTACTATAAGCTCCGAGTTTTAAACGGTGTATTTTGTGTAATTCCTTTTTCAAAGATGTCATTATGAATGCAAGTCATCTCGTCCCTCAGCAAAGTCGCTCCTATAAAGTCGCCCCTTGCAAAGTTGCCCTAGCAAGATTGTCCCGTGCTAGCTCGCTCCCCCGCAGTTACAAACTGCCCCTTTGTACAAAATTGCCCCAATCAATTCTTGAACGAGTAGAGCGGCAGGCATCTGTGTGCATGTTGGTGAAAGTGCCATTATTTTACGATCTACCCTATCCATGCTCTATAAAACTGAGAATGATAGTTTGGATATCTGTACTGTAGATATCTTTTCCTATACCTCCCACACCTTCCCAACTCCTAACACCCACCCCGTGGGCTTTGGTTTTAATCGCACCTTCGACGCCTTCTCTTCAAACCCGGTTGACTACAGTGCAATGGTATTTCATAGTACCTTGTTTTCATCTCTACAATTAAAACCGCGACGAAACGAGTAGAAGCTAAAATCTGTTGCACAGTACATAAACCCGAGGTGAACCTGTTTTTATCAGCTGACATAGCCATTTTTTCGATATGCACAAACTAACGTCAAATAACCTCTTTCAACAGAAAACCCAATACTTTTCTCTTCATAGCATAGCCATCCTATATTTGAAACCCAATCCATGGTCAAACTCCCAAGAAAGGCTAAAACTTGTGGTGGAATCATAAAAGTATACTACGGCCACAGATGGTCCAAGTTTATTGTGTTAAAACGAAAATTAACGTTTTCCGGTCGCGCCGGATTGCGGGTGCCTCCTCCCCATGAAACCGTTGTCGAGGGATGGCAAAAAAGGGAACGAGTTTCACGTTTCTGATCCCCAGTGGGGAATGGAGTGATTTATGGTCAATAGAGCATGTAATTGTAGTCAACTGTACTGCTCGGAGAGGGGTGGGCGGGGGGTGTTGGGGTTCGTGGTGCACAATGGGTGTAAGTGTTATTCTTTTAAATAAAAAGCTTTGTGAAGGGATGCAATCATGTCTGGTTTTTCGCCGTCTGCTGGGTTGCACTAATGGTTGAATGGGGTCAGAGGAACACTGCAACAGTTGTTAACGATTTTGTTTGTTTTTTAAGGGGGGATCCATTGTTTGGTCATGTTCATTTTCTTAAATCTATTCATTGTATGAACCCGTTAACACTTTTTCTCCTTCCCAGAGTGGTTTGACTTTTGAGTCACCTTGAGTTTAAATTTTATCATTTTACACTTGGCTTGGTATAAAAAGTGGTAACCATCGCTGGTAGCACCACAAGCTATACGCTTGATATTTGACCACAAGAGGGCGCCTTTGTGCGAGAAATGGAACAAGGCAGAATGCGGCAGATTTTGTGGCATAAATTTGATTTTTGAAAACGGGGGCCTTCTCCATGTTCTATCACGTATAAGCAATTGTGATGTAATGCCATCATAAATCACACCCGTTTCTCACTCAGACTTGTTGCAATGATTAAAAACTGGCGTGCATTTACTGAAGGGCTAGAGTGAAAGGCACATTTTGTGGGTGTTCCTTTGTGCATGGAGGAGGAAGGAAGAGCTCAATGCTTTGTTGGATATTAGCAAAAAAATATCAATGGCTGACCTGCCAAAAATTGGCAGAATGAGATTCAAAGTACAATTTTCAGTAATGTCACACAAAAAGAGAGACTCCTTGATAAGGATTTCTTTTTTACTGTGAAGTTATGGGATTTTACACTGAGGTGAATGGAAAGTTTA
This sequence comes from Marthasterias glacialis, assembly GCA_911728455.2. Classification (NCBI taxonomy): domain Eukaryota; kingdom Metazoa; phylum Echinodermata; class Asteroidea; order Forcipulatida; family Asteriidae; genus Marthasterias; species Marthasterias glacialis. Next base: position 14,132,633 of record OU452229.1, read on the forward strand.
TTTAGTGTGGCGCACCCACCGGTCTACGACTATAGCGCCCTCTACTGCTGTTTGTATTGTTGAGTCTAAGCTTGAAATTCAACCTCGACCGTCCTTATTCACGTAGCAACAAGGGCATAGTGCTCACGTATTAAATGATTTCGATCACATGGATCATCGTGGCAAAAATATATCCATATTGTCCCACTCGTGTCGATAATAAATTGATGGGGCATCTGACCAGTCCTGAATTTCTTTTCAAAAATGTCATACTAAATTAGGGTGACGGGTTCCGTGTACAAACTTGTCCGTTGAGTGCAACTGAAAGATCATTTATAATTGTAATCCATGTTCAAACTGGAGAAGAGCTTTGAAAGGCCTGTGCATAACGAATTAACGAAAAACATTTCAGCAGTTCAAACATCCGGGGGTGTTCAATGATTGTTTTGTACTGTGTAAGGTAGGCTATAAGTAAGATGCCAAAGTTTAACAATGCGCCAGTACCGAAACCTAGTCTCCTTGCAAGAAATTCGCTCTTCACATTGATAAGCTTCATTCTTGCACATGTAACTGCACGAATCACAACAATAGAGGGGGCTATAAACTGGCCCACTCGTCGACTTCCGACGGTTCCAGCAGTTTGAATTTTAACTGTGAGCCGTTATGTTGCTTAGCGGAAACATCTCGCCTTGCAATTTGCATCTTCTGAAAAAAAGATAGACTTTCGGACGAAGTTGACCCGACTAATAAAAGCTGACTTCTTGGAACCCCCAAAACTAATTAACCCTGCTTGAAGGTAAACACTTCTTACACTACAGCTTTAATTTTGTTTTTTCATGCAGGCACAGGTTTTGCTCGTTTTCTCATTTGTTTAAATACGGCCCAGTCACAGCCCACACTTCGTATCCGGCATGAAGTTCAGTCGAGACGGTTGGTTGTATTTTTTTTTCAATGCACTAGCAATAACGACGGTCATTATACTATTTCCGCGCATACCTTACTTGTGTAAACAAAGAGAAACAACGTGGAAATTAAATTATCTATTTTGATCCTTGGAGTTATGATTTGAACTTTACACAGAGATTTTTGCCGGGCTGAGTGATTTCTAGTGTTGTGAATATTATGAGAAGACTGAGTGTGAACAACCATTTGGAACTTTTTAATTTCGCGGCCCCGTGTGTCCGTTCGTTCCATCTACCCATCATCCCGTCCTCTGCTAAATACAGAATATTAAAATTTGATATAAAATAAAGAAAAGAAAATGCATATGCAAGAAATAGTTATCATAAGTCACGCTTTTTATGTAGATTATGCCATGTTGTTTTTTAAACTACCGGTGCGTTATAAACCAGGCTACACTTTTTTTTCAAATGAATTAGTATATAAATACTGAGTGGCTCAGAGTGCATAGGAGGAATATTATCGCAAAGTAAAAATTGTGACTGTTCCATTTCACGAGGCGAACCCATTTTACGAATCAAAGCCACTCAGTACCCGTGGGCGAATAGGACTTTGTGATCGCTGGTGCGGATGGGAGTAATAGTTAATGACACGTGGTATAAGTTCCACCAATCAAATGACAAGGATCTGTATGTCAGTTATGGACATTATTTTAGTGTCGTTGTGGCCGATTGAGTTATCGCAATGGACCCCAAGTTGCCAGTGGACTCGAGTGGCCATAATCCAGTCGAAACGGTCGTAGTGGTTGTGTCCCCGAGCAGGACTCTATCTTTCCTTTTCAAATTTGGCCAAACATTATCCTTACCCGCTCGGGGTTGAGGAATCTGTATACCGACATCAGTCTTCTGAAGACAATGCGTTGAAGTTGGTGTTAAAAAGCGGTCGCGAATGATTACCATGGGAACGATCGCCAAACCATCATCATCCCGGGAGTTCAAGGACGGAAACTCATCGACACGAGGTGGCGCAATTTACTTTCAGGGTCTAAGGCCGTGTCTGGGAACCATTTTCGAACAAGGTCTCGGTTCGGCTCTGCCGTAGGCTCCACCACCTGCGTGAAGACCTATTTTAAAAAAATGCATGGACTTCAAAATGAAACCGGTAACGGAGCCTATAAGCTAACGCAATGGTTTCGAAAATGTCCCATTGTTTTTGACTGAAGGTATGTCCGTCTGATTGGGTTCGACCATTGAGTCATTAGACCTTTATCATAGTGAGACCATCTTGATTTTCTCCCATTCAAACCAATGTAACCAAACCGGGTCTGGAAGGGCAAATAGTCTGGTTCCTTTTTGTATTAGCATAATATATTACTGTTATTGGATACAGGGAACATGACCAAGATGGTTGCAGTATGATAAAGGTCTATTATTGGAGCGCGGAGAGGAAGAAGATGCGATGGCCATAAGCACACGTACAACCAACGGGTAGAAATAGTCAACATCAATAAATAAAGTGGATGAATCTTTTCTTGGAAAAGTCTTGATTATAATGCAAGTCGTCACCGAATGGATTATTTTCTTTCGCGAATTGAGGCTGTTTTGTTTTTCTTCTTCTTCTTCTTGTTCGTTTTGTTTTCAAGTTCATGAATAAACTCGGGCCATTCCTTTTTTTGACGGCTCTTTGACTCATTGCCGCCCGTTTATTGCCGCCAATAACTAAACCGAGTCGAACCGGGGAAATGATCATGTAGGATTGTTATGTTTGGATGTCGTGCTTCGAGTTGAGTTTTTTTTAAATATTTTGTGTCTTTAATTTTAACTTCTTTTTCCTGTGCTGCTATTTTGACGCAGATGCGCCTGGACCATCAGGGAGGCAGCCGGACAAAAGAAATTAGAAGCCATCCAACGCGCTGTTACTGGAAAATCCTGAACCAGCTCCCGACATCCATGTCGTGGAAATCGCTTTCGACTGGTCTGCTCCGACGTTTCCAGTGTACTCTGCTGGTCGTCTTTAGATGTGTCGCGCACAGACGACGGTGCAGAGTAGGCCTACACTGTTCGAAATGATTTGGAGTCTCAGGGCCAACACTCCTTCCAAGGTATTTACATTGTTGTACCCGAAAGAACTACTAAAAATTGTTACTTCTTTTTATTTTTTTATTATTCGCACTACGCAAAGCTCACTTCAACATCAATTATCTCCTTCTACGAACTGAGCTGATGACGGTAACCCACCACGACTATAGTTCAGCTTTCACGCATCTACAAAGCCCGACTTGTCTGGTGTGGCAACATCAGTAGGAGAGAACAGCACGTTACCAACATACATCCAGCTACCAACAGTCAACTAAACATTGAGAAACTTCGAGTAAAAATATGAGCGAATTCGGCTAATGTGGCAAAAGACCGATTGCGCGACCAATGTTTACACGTTATCACGTGACCTGCAGTGGGTACTACGTCATCTCAGCCGTGATGGCAAACTACGTGCAAATAATGCTGTGACCGATAAAGTCACATCAACAGTCGGCTTTTGGTAATATTATTACATAGTTACAAAGCCCTAATATTAAAGTTGTATGTTGTGACATTTATTTAAATCACATTTATACTTTTTCAAAAACTGCCAGTATTCAACTTCAAAAGAGGTTTATATTTTAGTATGCGTCGGAGTCGGACGACGATATTGTAACGACCCGCTTGTTATTTTATTTGTAATGTAGGCCTAAATCACTGTAAAAAGGGTAAAGAACGTTGAGAAAGTGAGCATTTATGCCTAGCCTTGCGGAATTTCAAATAGACAAAGGAATCACACAGTTTTCGAATGCCTTTTCTTTGGATTACTTCAGCTTAAAAACTGTGAAATTCTTGTGTTGAAAAATGTGTGTGATCGCGGTTGTCTGGCCCAAACGTTCCGTCGTGCAACTAGTCAGTACCGGTACTGGTATAGTACTACCACATCGTGAACTTTGTAGAATTTGCAAGACTTTTGGAACTGTCCTTACTGGCTTCTTTCAGTCACTCGAGGGTCTCCAGTACAAACTCTGGAATATTTTTCACAGATTTCGAGAAAGAAAAGACTCCATCGAATAAACACAATCATCATGTATCGTACCGCACTTTCGTATGGAGGACGTCGTGTTTGTTTACATTCAATACCCACTATATAGGTCACGTGACGTGGGTCGCGCAATCGGTCTATTTGACGCGTTCAAAAATGAGCTGGCTCGCCCTGTAGGCCTACATGTACATACACTATATACAAATTGACATTGATGTCACTTCATGGTTTTGTATACACAATCATGTAGCCCTCCCCTCCCCCCTGACCCCGTGACCTTGTGAGAGGTTTTTATGGTTTACGGACGGAGAATATGTACCAGTTGGTTGGCATTTATGTACAACATGTACAAGCACTGATCACAATAATTAACAAGATTAGTCCAGCAATGGGTACACACGCTGAATCTACTTTGGCGTACGTGGCGCACTCCAGACCTCTGGAGTGTTTCTGATCAGCAGAGTGTGGGTTCGAGTCCCGGTCATGAGCAAGATACTTAACCATTATTGCTCCGTCCTTCGGATGGGACGTAAAAGCCGTAGGTCTCATGTGTTGTAGTAATGCACGTAGAACACTATGAGAAGCCCCGGTGCTTTCTGGCAGCCCTGCTGGATGCGCTTTACAGCACCTTGTAAACCATTATAAGGTGCTACATAACTAAGGGTCCCACAATTCAAAAACTTCAAAATGACCTGTCTTAAACTATTTGTTTTAATAAGCTTTGAGACGCCCGTAGAAAAGCGCTAGTAATAGGCCCCTATACGAGTGGTGAGTTGATGTGTGTTTATTTATATCATCTACTGTGAGGTCAAAAATTCCATGGTGTCTTACCGAAGAACAGCGCTGGGTACCTCTGTTGTGCAGTTGTACGAATGCAAAGTGTATAGAAGTTCTTATAACGAAATAGTCAGTCTTTGCTTATTCCATGGTAGCGGGCTATAACTTTGGTGAACTCGGCCGCAATCCCCAAACCCTTCGGCAATGCCATAAGGTATCCGAGCAACCCCGCCCCGCCCCTCCCCAATAGTACTAGTGAGCCATCCCAAATAATTTGTGGCCATCTTGGCCCAATTTCACAGTGCTGCTTTACATTATATTGATCATCATCAGCAATCAAACAACACTACCCACAGACCGTCCCAAGGTTTAATCTACCGTGAGGGGAAACACACTTCCTTTAGAAAAAAAAATTATCAATGAATAAAAAAATAATAATAATAAAAAATAAATAAACAAATAAGTATGTAAATAAATAAATTAATAAATACATAAAAAAGAACAAAGAATAATAAAAAATAATAAGTTAAAAAATAACTAAATAACTAACTAAATAAGTAAATCAATCATTAAATATATAAATAAATAATCAAATAAAAAACTAGAAAATTTAAATAAATATGATAAATAAATAAGCAAAATGGGAAGATTGAGAATGTAGCAAACTTGGCATCTTGCATGTACATGGGCGACAGGGAAATCATTTTACTGTGGCTGTGCAATTTGCAGTGCTAATACTTTTCAGCGATTTTTAACACGAATGTCTGGCTGTTGTAGTTGTGTTAATTGTTTTTTGTGACTTTTTCGTGTATATTTCCCCCTATTTGTGATTATTAGAGATTTGGAATTATCATAATATTAATTTTATTATTACTATGCAAATTTACATATATTGTTTTATTGTTATTATCAATAACCACGTCGGCCTAACTAATCCCGTCTGTCCGACCCGTTGTGCATGTCCGCTGTGGTGTGGTGTAGAATGTGTCCCCAGCGCCATGATACTTCAATGTATCCCTCCGTTTCCTGTGTGTTCTAATATTCATAACTGCATTCACCTTCAATTTGAGATATCACGGATCAGGATGAATGCCTGTGTATAAATATCCACGTTCTTTCAATATTCCAACTGAAATTACATCGCGATAAGATGATTTCAAGGTAGGCCTTGAACGCCAGCTAGTGCAGATCCACTTTGTGCACTACAGTATTTTGATTTAAAACCCCGTACGAAATTGGTCTCATTGATAAACCTACAAACGACGGTCGGCATCCTTCATCCTCGTACGTAGAAATTAGCATAATAAAGAGGTCATTTAATCATTACAGGGAAATTACTCCGCGTTTGTTTCAAATCCTTTTTATTTCAATGTCTTAATTAGTCAAGGGGTTTTACTCATTTTTATATTCGTTATTGTGACAATTTGTGGTAATAATTTTATTTTAAGAATATTCTTATTCGTTGAAACATAAACAGCTGACAGAAGATATATCGGGTGAACTACTTTTCGAATATCAAATTTTCGAGGTCATTTAGAGTAATGTGGTTCAAGATGGCGGCTGCTTCAGAATAAACGTATGCAAGGAAAATTAACAACGCTTTGTTTCAGTGAAAATTCCAGTAATGCCCGTTCAAATTGTGCTGTGGACGAACCGCTGTGTGGTAAATAATGTGCGAGACGAATATTAGGTTTATTGGAGGTACAATTTAAGGCGAAAATTGTCCGGTTGTAATCAAATTTTGCAGTTAGTCCTGGCAAATTATCCGAGGTCGTCAGCGGCGGGTGGGTACGGTGTGTGAACAGGATCGGAGGGAGTTAACGACGCGACAGGAAAAAGCTTATCGCTGGTGTGTGTGTCGACTATAGATTTTCACGTTAGTTCATTTACACCCTCCTAACAATTATTTCGTCTCGTAAAATGTCAATTGTATGAGCTCCGTTGAAATCTTCAATGCCCAGGGCAGGAAAAATAGATTTTAAAACCAGAGACAAGAAGTTGTAAAACAAAACATCCCAGATTTTCACATCAAAATGTACAATGAAGCCCATGTTCCATCAGTAGCCGTCCTCTTCTAGACGGCAGGTATGTCAGGTAAGGAAACATACAAATTTCCTCATTTTTAAAATGTGGTTTTACGTTTTAAATGTATAAATAAATAAAATGTTTACCAAGATGATTTCCAATTCCACTGCAGGACAAGTTCTGAGTGTTTATTTTGTGTAGTTTTGCAAATTTTGGGTCTCGGCATGCAGCCATACATTTATTTTTTTACAACAGATGGAGCATGTAGAGTAGGTTCATTTTTCGATTTAATGTTAATTTTTTGTTAGTAAGGCATGTTACTTTTAATGCTGTAAAAATTCCATGGGTAAAACCTCAAAATTGTTTGGCCATAGCCTACCCATAAAGATTTCAAATCGGGCAGAAGTCGTATAGTTGCAATAAGTATTCCTAACCCTCCATTCTGATACTTAGTGATAGTCATAACCTGGAACTTTGAAGGTGACGAGAAAGCTAGCCCTATATAGTGCCAAAACGCTAGACTACCACCACTTCTTGGCCCTACAAACCCTGTGGCCCTACAATGTAACATCAGCTTTTAAATTGACACTTACGTTTTTTTGCCAAAATGTTTCCCTCAATGATCGCTTGGTCATTGCCCGCTGGTCATTCCCTTGGTGCCCTTGAAATATTCCAATAGTAATTTACAATTTCCTCATAGAGGTGCCCTTTATCAAGAAGAAAATGCCTTGATGCCCTTGCCCTTTTCAAGAGCGAAGCCATAAGGCCTGTTTGTAGTTCCGAGGAATTTTGTCTTGGCGAAGATAAAAGTATTTTATTTTCCAGGATTTTTCAATTATGCACAATCACATCCCTAGCCTTTTGGTTAAATGATTTTCTCCTGCATGAAATGGTCAACTCGTATTCCTAAAAATTGATATTTGATTCACTTGTTGTATTCAGAACAGTGTGAGCAGTTGTAATGCGATAATTATTACCATTGCACCGTTATACAAAAAGAAATAAAGCAAATTTGTTCTAACTCTGTAACTTAAGTACCGTCGAATTGAATTCTGTATTTAAAATAAGGTCAGATTTGGACACATACCATTTGCCATTTGGTGCAAAATCAAGAATACATGTTTGAGTTATTGTTACTAATATCAGGACATAGGCTAAATTAATTTTTTCTAATTTGACCAAAAAACATACTGTCGGTGACCTTTCACTTTCACCATTTGACCTGTAAATGTGAATACGGACTCATGCGTCTTCTGTTAGTACTATTGAAAAGTACCGTGCTGTAGTTCACTGCTTGATAGGCAGATTAACTGCACATGATGATTTTTATTTAGTCGTAATTCCTGAATCTAATATTGAAGCATCGGTCAGTTTAGAAGGGTGATGTTTCTTAAAATCAACACCCATCTAGCCATGTTGTTTTTATTCTAGTATGAGAAAGGCCACTTTCTATGGAAATTGTGATCTTCCATTAGTGCACCTGAAATCTGAGAGACCTTCGTGAGACCCTTATAAAGGGGCACCAAGGCCAAGACCAGTGCAGTGAAGGCCTGTGTTGCCTGCCGTGCCCAAAGACTATGCAAGCTTCGGATGTAGTTGAATACTGGGACCTGTGAATTGCACAATTTTGTTTCTTTCACGTTTTAAAGCAATGCTTACGGGACCAAATGAAATAGGCTTATTGCACTGTTTCTATTTTAGGTTGTTACTTGGAGGGGGGTACATGTAAAATGTAGTTGATAAAATCGTTCTTCAAAAAGGTTCTGTGTAATTTTTCATCAAGTTCATTAAGATCTGTATGTTTGTACTAGAAATTCAATTGTGTAAACTGCACAGTCCATGTTTCGCTTGGTTTTATATTGAAAGATTTAAATTCATTCATACTCTACTTTTCTATACAATTTGAGGGTAAAATATCAGCCCAAATAAATCTTTGAGTTACTTTGTACGTTTACAATGTCTGCCAGTGAGATTTTTGGTTTTGTGATAAAGTGAATGGCCCAGATTGAACGCGACATTGTGACACCTGCAAAAATAGTAATACAATGCTCTCTTGGTGGCAAATATTAAATGAGAATGTGATATTGCCAAGGCATCTGATGATAAACTAAACTAATCACGTTTTGGATTCAGGTTACTTTCTTATTTTGATAACAATGCTGGTCAGGAAAAAGCAGGTCCACCACACATGCACACTGTCTGCATTTACATGTAACAGCAATACCATGACTTTCTATTGTGACAACAAAATTGACTTCTTTTGAGACCAAAGCATGCGACCCATAAAATGAGAATTAATTCATTTGTTAATTGAGCCTGTTGTATTCTGGAATCAATGAGCTTTTCAGTATGTTACTCATTATGCAAAATACGTGCATGTCACAATGAATAGTGGGTATTCTTACACATTGTAGTTACAGTGCTCAGGGATACGTGTACATGCACAGTAAAGTGGACCATTAATGTTAAGGCTTCTGAAATGCATAAAGCACATTATTGCGGTCAAAATTGTTGATTTCCTGTTTTTTTCACATACTGTACATCATGTAGGCCTACATAATGAGCCATAGTTTAACAAAAGGTGTATGACTTTTTATCTTTTGTTTGTATTTTATTTTGTTGGGTTATTTATTTATATTTTTTGTACACTGCAAAGCAGCAGGCCTACATGTTCATGATTTGACTGGTCCGATGATAAAGTTACTCTGTTTGCAATATGCATACAGATGAATGTAACCACCAGAGAATATATAACATGTAGGCCTAGTAAACTTAAGTGCACATGTACATACATGTATGTAGGTGGTTGTCCCTGTGCACATGTGTTGTGTGTATCGATTACATTATGTACATGTACATGTATATACGTTACATGATGTTCAATATAGGTACATGTATGTGTGAACGTCATATGTACATTGTGAATGAATGTCACCGCAAGTGACCCTCTCCCAGAACAGAGTACATACACACATACAGTATGTGTGATACACATTCAACCACAGACCATGTTACAGGCATGGTTGCTCAGTATGAGTTTGCATGTGAACATACACAATGTATGCAATACTGTATTGTGTGTATGCATGCACACACATGTACATTTTCATAGCGAGTACATACTACATGTACTGTACACGTACATCTCAATGTGCTTTACCCAATCATTGAAAGTATCCTATGCACAGGTTACATTATCGGTACAGGTTTGCCCACAACAGAACATTATGCATGGACATGGGGGATGGATATTGGTAATATGCTTAATCTCATTTGAATAGATCTGCATTTAAAATTGTCCTTCTCGGCAGACAAACCAATGTTTACAATGTACATCAAGTGTACAATATTACATCAAGTGTACATGTACATTATTTATCTCAGGAATAATTTCGAGCCAGTTTACAGTAAAGTCCTGGAAAATCACAATTGAATCACTACAATCGGTGTGAGGCACTAGAAAGAGCCCTCCATGTAATCAGGCTTGTATGGCATGCTTCGTTCTTGAAAGGGCAAGGGCACCAAGGCATTTTCTCCATGGTAAAAGGGCACCTCTAGGAGGAAATTGTAAATTTCTATTGGAACATTTCAAGAGCACCAAAGCAATGACCAGGGGCCTCTGTGAAGAATATAATAACAACAAGGCTCAAAATTAGAGAAAATATCAAAAAGACCAGAGGTCTTGTACTTGTAGCTCAACATTTCAATGGACCCCCCCCCCAAAAAAAAATAGTTTAACAAAACATTTAAAAATTTTTTTCTCTTTTATGTTTGTTGAACTTTTAGAGGAGATTTTAACTTGTAAAAGTAAAGTACTACTGAAGTACATTCTGGGAAGTACACTAGATTGTTGGACTTATTCAGTTGTCAGGGTATTGGCCCAATGCAAAAGTAACTGGACTCTGACCAGTGGTCCGGACCGTCCAGTGGGTATTTTGCACCCTTAACACGGATAAAGGACATTAGAAAATGTTCTACATGTATTATTAAAGTGATCATCGGTGATGCTGACCACTTTAATAATAATTGTAGGTTTTATTTTGATGTTTTATTGTTCGTCTTGTAATATGTAATGCACTTTGATCATTTTTGGAAAAGCGCAATATAAATGCCTTATTATTAATACAATACAAACAGCATGTAGTCAAATCGAATTTATACCAATATTAAAACTAATTTGTCATCTTGGCTGGTTGGCATTTGCAAGGGAGAAAGGGTTAAGAATGATTAAGCTTGCTATGATAGTACAGGGCAGCCATGCATATTCAACGAGCAACAATGTAAGTAGATAATGTGAACTTAAATGCACACATTGGGAAAACATGTTTTGTGTGTACTATTGTAATTGATAATAACATAGTTGAAGCATGCTTTTTTAGTCGAGTGGTTAAAACGTCTGGTATAGAATGCGGGGGTCGTGGGTTCGAATAACACCTGAGTAGTGTGCCTGTGGATTTGTTTTCCCACGGGGGTAAGTTACAGGTAGCAAGGAATGAACCCAAAATGGTAAACTTAAGGCTGTTTTAGTTTTTATTTAAAATGAAGCGCATGACTTGAATAATGTGCATATTTTATGCTAATGTAATGTGCACAGGATCTCTGCTTTTTGTTTCTGCTGTTTGTTTGTTAATCAATTCAACCATGTGCTCTTCAAGATAATTAGTTGTTTTAATAACTCAGTATGGAGACAGAAGACCAGGCCTAATTTCACAGATGCCTTGAGGTCATTGACCTCCTTTGTCCCTGTCTTGACCTTTGGTGCTTCTTTAGATTACTATTTATAATATACATTGTACTTATAGTTTTAGAAAGAAAATGACATAATCTTTTGAAATGATAGTTTGCTTGACTCCAAGCCTTGGTAGATGTTGATCCATGATTAGGACACATTTTGGGCATGTATAATAAATACACTTGCATTGCTTGAGATGTCTGAGGCATGTGCATGTAGGATGAAACAGCTTTCACAGTGAAAAAGGGAACGAAAAAGAAGTTAGACCATGGGTAGTCTATGTCAGTTACTCAACATTATCAAGAGTGTATTGTTTTTTCCTTTTGAACAACGCCTCTGTAAAGTAAACACATTAATTAGGGAATTTTTGCAAATTGTATTCCAGTGTTCTTAGTTTTCTGTTGAAGGAAATATACGTTTAGAAAAAAAAAATCCACGTTTTATTTCAGACCATTTTGTGTGAAAATAATCATTTATTTGGAAAGGACATATCGAGTATCTTTTAATCTTGTCAATAAAGTTAACTTTTGTACTGTATTATTATTCATTTGGAAATCACTTGATGTCATTACATAGAAATGATGATCAACTTCGTCCATGAAATAAACTTAACAGCTTAGAATTTTTTTTTATTTTATTTTTTATTATGGAGAAGAACCAGTTATGATGTTTTATGGTAAAGTTGCAGTGTACACAATTGCTGTCATGTACATGTACATGTAGAGGGCAAGCCACATAATTTTCACTTTCTTTGAATATTGAAGACAAATTGAAGAATATACCCTTTTTTACATGGCCATTTCCAAAAGTAAATTTAACCAATTTAATCAGTTGTTTACCATTCTTGAACAACAGTCACTTACCTATCAACTTACCAATTTTGGGAAATCATTTAGGCCTACCTCCAGAAAATCAAACATCTTACTTTAATGCCCCAGGCCAACATTGGTAAACTGACTGTAAATGCTTCCATTCTGTGCACAAATCAAGATATTTGTAATAAAACCAAGCAGTGAAAATTTCAGCCCATTTCGTTGTTTCATTTGTGGTATAAACAGTAAAAATACATTACAGCATTTTTGTACGCATTCCTGTAGGCAGAGTTTTCGTCTCACTGAGATGAAAAACTAATTTTGGATCTTGTTTCATTTATTATCCAAAAACGATAACACTTCAGGCAGAAATATTTCAAGGAAAGATTTCTACCATCATTATCTTTATACCATGTAAGGTACATGTATATGTACATGTAAATCTGGGAACATTTATGTTTTTCTTCTTACCAATGTTGAGCTGTGGCGTTAAGTGGGGCTTAGTACATGTAAGTGTTAATTTTGAGCCTTGATACACATGTATGCACTGACAATTTTTGCGTTCCATTTTGTTGATCTGTGATTTTCCTGTACAGTTACAGTTTGTTTATTCTCTTTATTCATAGGTCGCAAGAAGAAATTCCCCCGATTTAAAGGCGAGACAGAGGTATGTGTTTGAACTCGTATCTTAAACGTTTTAAAAATTAACATGGAGTTTTACCCCCAAAATTATAAATCTTGTAATGTTTAAGAAAGAAGAATGGCAATTATGTACGTTCTGTACCAAAAACAAACATGGTTATGTACAAATGTACATGGACTTGACCTGCAGCAGACACAATGGTAATGAGTTCTTGGACTTGGACAAAGCATCCTCACATTTTTTCAGAAGTCTTTTGCTTCACTCAGAAATAAAAAGTTATGGACAGTTCATTGTCACAAAGGAAAACTTTAGTGATTGGTATATTGATTGACGTGAGGTAATGGAGAACTTAATTAGTAGTATATGTATGTACATGCACGTGTACAATAAACTTTGAATTTTAATTTAGCATACCACCAGGCAATTTTCTCTATAATTTCTAGAAAGTCTCAGGCCTGGTACATTGTACTCTACAGAGGCAACGGAGTTGCCCCTGGTCATTGCCTTGGTGCCCTTGAAATGTTCCAATTGGAATTTGCAATTTCCCCATAGAGATGCCCTTTATCAAGAAGAAAATGCCTTGGTGTCCTTGCCCTTTCAAGAATGAAGCAATCGGTCAAACTCCAAAAGATCACAGACCTCGTACATACACGTAACTCTTTCACAAGACAAATATTTTACCATTTTCTTTTTACATTTATTGAAGTTTGGAATGGTCTATTTTTTGTTATTATTATTTTTTTTTTAAAGTGAGCGTTGGAAACAATACTGGACTGATATTAAATTACGGAATTTAGGCCAGTCGTCGTCCAGTGGGTCTTGTGTCGCCCTGGAAATGTACATGTACATCTATCGGCGCCATCTTTGAATTTAGTTAAACATAAAGACAGCTTAATTATGACAAAGAAGGAAGTAGCATCTTGTTACTCTTGATCTGCTCTTTGTATGTGTTATAAAACAGTTCTCTTTTTTAAAAGGAACATAGCGAATTAAATTGCTAACAAAACAGATGCACTGTATTTTACATAAACATTGATTTCCAGCAGAGGACATCTTTGTACATGTAGGTCTAAAAACACAAAAATATTTAAATTACGTTCGTCGTGAATAAAACAAAAAAATTGTGCCGTTTATGTATTATTTATCCATGGATTGCAAGGCTGAGCAAAGAATTATGGTTATTTTCAGAACCCCCCCCCCCCCCCCAACACAATGTTGTCACCATTGAAGTGTTTATACTGGTTTGGTTTTGTGTTCTTTTTCTCATTTGCACATGTACAACATGAAGTTTTTCAACGCCGATTTATTCCTTCTAAAAAAAATGTGAAAATTGTGACATTTATCGCTATCAACATAGTCTGCACATGATCTTTTACTAGCATAAGACGAACATTTTAAGCTGTACAAAAAATGAATGACATTGACAACATTTAATGTAGAGTACCCCCCCCTGATAAAAACAACACATCAAAATTGCAAAAAGGAAATGAAACTTGATAATTTCCAACTCCCCTTTTAGTCCATCCCCTTCTTTCCAACCTGATCTAATCCCTTCTGACAATATCGTAAACAAGCCACCCTATTCATGAGTTTGCAATATGATTCCTTGTTCACAGACTACCAGGGGTAGTGTGTGTGTGAATAGTGTATGTGCATGCACATGCTTTAATGTTAACCTGACTGTTTTGTTGTGTTGTGTTTTTTGTGTGTTTTTAATTGCGGGGGCAACCTTTTTTCAAATGTCATTGAGTGTCAGGAATAGATTGCAATTGGCTACATCGTACACCAGAATATTTATTTCATTCAGCATGTGGGGATGTTGTATGTACATGTTTATGTGCTTTTCATTGGAATAATCAAACTGATTTTTTTGGCCAGAGCTTGAAGCATGTAGTCGGCTGAGCGTGGTTGAGAGAATTATCTCCCCGCTTTCAGTCACTGTGAACGAAGCGGAAACAAAAAACAAAAAAACAAAAAAAAACAGCATGTAACTGTGAAATTTTGATGAGAATTCATTGAATTTTAATATTTGATTTTCACCACACAGTATACCATAGATGAAGGAACAATGCGTCGAGGCCGAGGACGACCTAGAAAAGATGGACTCTCGCCTGTACCCAGGAGACGAAGGTATTTTTTTAAACTAAAATTCCATGTCTTGATAACATCACGTGTTGATGCTGCTACATGTATTATTAGGAACATGTACATTGTAATTTGTAGATGGTTTGCCAGGTTTTTGTTATTTACAAATAGATGCGAAACTTACGAGTAAGCTTTCACAAGACTCTGTTTATAATTTTTTTTTTTTTTTTTTTTTTTTTACCTCAACCATTTTTAGAAATTTGAATTATTATACTGTCATTACAATTAATCTCAGCCTGTAGTACGTGTACAAATGCTTTGTTATTCACCGCAGAAACTAAGCGTATTAAGAAGCTTGGGTTTAAGTACTGTACTTGTAAAGAAAAGACCCAACGGTGTTGAAACCCTCTGGGGAATCTACTTTTCCAGGAGAGATAGTGTTGGTCCTTGAATTAACCATGACACCCACAGCAAGTGCCATGCATGCCCCTTGCTTTTGACGTGGTTCATGACTGTTCCCTTCATGAAGATCCACTACACATTTTAATTTTACCTTTTAAGAAGTAACCCTTTTACCAGGAATGGGAGACTTTTGAGACGTTAGCGGGTCCCCCCAGTCAGCGGTCCTTTTCTATTGTTCTCATAATAGAAAAGGACCGCTTACTGGGGCGCCCGCTAACGTCTCAAAAGTCTCCCATTAATTGTTGTATCCTTTCAAGCCCCAAATCCGAGAACAGGGGGCTGATTTCACAAAGAGTTAAGCTTTCAAGATCTTAACTGTGTATCAATTTTAATTGCTTAGCAAAGTGTGATGCCACAATACAAATCATTAAGTTGATATTGACAACTCATTTGAAGTTGATTCTTGGTGTTTTGTTAAATCGAGCCCTTGACAGTAGACTTTGTAGCCAACCCATCAGCACATTTGTTTTACTCTTGGTTGTTATCAACATCTTATTTGCCATTGGGTAAATTTTCAAGTAAATTTCAAATGTGTATGTGATGTAATCTTTCATTTCTTTTGAGGGTCTGTGTGTTTTTTGTTTCTTTTTTTCTCTTTTCTTTCTTTTTCCCCGCTGATGGGAAGATGATGCAATATTGAAAAACTAATTTTAAGCATGTGTTCTCCTTCTCCCCCCCCCCCCAATCAGTTCTGAAAAATCAGGTTAAGTTTTAATTTAATTTGTTTTCCTTTCCATTAGACCTATTGGTGACGACGATGACGACAGCAGCAGCGTAACCATGGATTCCTCCTCCCCGGCCCCGGACACCATCCCCGTCTTACATCTGAAGGCAACAGAGGGCACCCCGGGCGAGTTTGACAACCAGACCGCGTCGTGCGGATCGATGGACGGCTTGTCGGACGCCAGGATGGACCTGGATCAGTGTCTGGACTCCAGCTACGAGAGAATGATGACAGATGCAGATCTAGCCCTGAATCAGCCAGAGAATGAACCTCATGCACAAGCCAGGTCAGTTGAGCATTGCTGCTTCAGGTAACACTTGAAGACTCTGACGTCATCAGACGCTGTTCAAGCCAGTGCAGTCGTGTTCTAATCATCAGCGTTTTAGTCGAGTCCTGTGTCAGGGAGGACAAGCATTTAACCTAAAAAGACCACTGACATATCATTAGTACCGTGCTCAGTTGTGCTTTCTGTTGTTCTGATGAACTGTAAACATTGTTCCATAAGCTAAGATTTTTCCTCAGTCAGAATCCGTCTGCATATAATTAAACCCCAAAAGCCAAATTTGTGGACCAAGATTTGGTAGTTTTCAAAGTAAATCTTCCATTTTGACCCAGTCTTGTAAAAGGACATGCAAGTTTGAGGGATGACATCTTTGCATTGCTATGTTTAGACCTGGTACGATTTTTCTCTTGCTTTCATGTATTTGCTCAATGTCGCCACCATTAGGCACACTGATCTGTGAAGCCTTGCTCATGGAAAGGCAGACATCTAAATTTGAAATCTTGTCAGATATGAGATAAGCATTCCTCACCAGGACACCCCCATCCTGCCAAGCCCCTCATTTTATTTTCCCTACTTTTCTTTTAAATTGAAATTAAAAGGTGGTTGCTTTGAAATTTGCCCATACCATGTATTAGATTCTAAGTCAAGAACCCATGCTCAGTTTTTTAAACCAGTGAACGCCGGAAGACGTGTTTACAGGCCAATATTTTCTGTGCTAGAAATCGGATGACGCATACAACCGCCTTTGTTATAGACTTGGAATACAGGAGCATTAACATGCCCAGACATTCCATTGTGTAGTGTGCACAGTGCATGCACTCACTGTGCAACACTTCATTTCCCCTGTGCAAAGAGGGACAGAGAGTTGTTTGTGCTTGAAATCTCAATTTTTCCAGGGGGTTATTGTGTAATCCGGGATTCCAGACCTTTGCCCTTTTGTTATATCAAACGAGGATTACGAAAGACCGATAGGCTGCCACCATTGTTTAAAAATGTATTCAGCTCAATGGGAGGTAAGTCCAGTTGGTTGGAGATTCCACCTCATCTTGGCCGATTATCGTCTGTGCCTTTCGGCCAAGGTTTTTGTTTAGCGGTGAACGCATCTCATATTTTCTCGAAAGAGATCAACAAATTCCGGTTCATTTTATGAGACCCTTCGTTGTCTTTACATTGTTTAGTCAGGGTTTCACTGTGAC
This sequence comes from Marthasterias glacialis, assembly GCA_911728455.2. Lineage (NCBI taxonomy): Eukaryota > Metazoa > Echinodermata > Asteroidea > Forcipulatida > Asteriidae > Marthasterias > Marthasterias glacialis. The sequence continues at coordinate 14,150,314 of OU452229.1, forward strand.
AACGATGTTCTTAAAAACAAATTATTCTGCCAGTTCCAAAAAAAATTATCCCATCCCTAGGCACAGAATTGTTTTCGGAAACCTTGCGCTAAGTGGTCAATGGGCAAACCTAATGAGCTGTGTCAATGTTGCTACTTTTCTCTCATGTAATTTAATATTCGCTGTCCAAAATTTCTGCAAATTGTGTGTTACTGTTTTTTGAGAAAGCAATTAAAATTTATTTTAGTTTTATATGTTCTTACATGTATATCGAAACAAATCATGGATCAGTGATTTCTTTTATATGAAACTCTTTAACCCGAGCCTGTCATTTCATTCTGAGTAACTTCTCAGGCAACATGGCATCATTTATACCTTGCATGCCAATTTACAAATTACATTTCAAATAATGCCTTCTCCCTGAGAAAAGTTTTGGGATTGTTCAGCGACGGACTTGTACCCTTTTTTCAATCTGTCCCATTTGTTTGTATTAATACTACAGTCAAGGCATGCTGTGCTCGCTCTGCTGCTGCGGAGAGAAAAGCCTCCTGGGCCAGGGTGACCTCCTTAGGTTTGACCCCACCCCAGGGTTCAACCCTTTCAAGAAACCGTTACCACGGCAACGGAAAATGGCAGAGGAAGACGCTCCCTACAACCCAAACGACAGGAGTCCGAAGCACCTTACCTGGAGGAGAGCAAGGGGACCGTCCAAAATTCAAAAGTGAGGATTTAGTTAGTTAATTTTCTTGGCCGCTACATCATTTCAGAGGCTCGAAATTTACACTAGACCGCAGGCGCAAGGCCATTGATTTTAGTGTCAGGCCAGTAAACTCACAACCAGATAAGTCTGGAGGTCTTGTTTTTTTTTCAGTTGAATATTAATACATCACTATGTAATCTTAAAAAACAAAAACAAAAATCAGATTGTCAAATGTTGACTTTGAGTCCGATAAATGTCTTCCAATTCTGTTGAGTATTGAAGTAAACTTACCCATAAGACAAATGAGATATGAAGATTGTGGAACATGTCAGGTCATCATTGCTGTGCAGAAACAAAAAACCTTAAAATACTATGCAAGTCTCTTTTGTATTCAAGCATTGAGACCAGTTAAAATCATATATCCCTGCCAAACACAACAAAATGCGCCAAATGGTTGTATTTTGTTGAATTTAGCAATCAACTCAAATCCCATACTTTGTTGCAGGATGCTGTATTTAGCAGAGCCTTGACACGTCCATGTGTAATCCGAGTCCCCGGCAAACTTCAGTGCATACGGGTGCATTTTAGCAGGGTGAATGCCCAGTGCCAAGACCAATAAACCAGTTCACTTCTCAGTGCAACCGAATCCTCTACGTTGCACTGAGCAAAATGTTTCATTTCAGCTGTGTTGCATGTTGATGCATTTTAGCAGGGTGCCTAGGAAATACCTGGGCACAATTTTAAAGAGCTGCTTCAGCAGAACACATTGCTAAACAATTCTCTGCTTAGTAAAAAATTAAGCAGGATACCAGTCACATACGGTACATGTGACATGGTGTTTTGGCTGGTAACCTTATTCTGGTAAGCGTATTTTTTGTTTGTGCTAAGCTACTTGTTGTGCTTAAGCAGCTCTTTAAAATGAGGCCCTGATGGTGGTTAGGGTAAGAGTGCATGATCTTGATTTGTTGTTGACCAAACAAATGCAAAAATATTTGAAAATGCTTGAATAGATGCAAGACTATACCTGAATACTACAAAAAAAAAGGTCTGTGGAAAGTTCTTCTGCATGAACTGCCAACACCTATGTTTTCAAGATGAATATAGAACGGAAGAAGTCACACACTCATAATTGGTTATTATAAATTCTACACCGGGAAGACAAAACTGTGGTCCCCACACCCTCACTCATGACGTCTTTTTATCTAGTTCTATTTTGGAAGAGGTTTTTTTATTCTAAACTTTAGAGTGTTCTTTAATTGATAACCTCCTCTATCTTACCCCCCTCAGGGAGAAGAGTAAGTCACCTCGTAGGATACCCCCAGATAACCTGGAATCGGGCTCTCCAGGGGTCGATGAACTCGGCATGGTCGGCCACCCAGAAGAACCTGACGTCCATGTCACCTTTGAACTTTCAGGTGATGATTTCCTCAATCCGGTTGTTTTTTTTAAACCTTTGCCCCACTGCTGGAAAATATCATAACAAAGACGACAATTCTTCTTTTGTTCAATTGTCCATTGTAAGGGAAACCCAGTGAAGCGGCTGCTGAGACTGGAAAACATTTCCCCAGTAGTGCGGAGAGTATGAAAGGGATGACAGATCAGTACAAGCGCACATGTGTCTTCAGAATGTTCGTTTTTGTTTGTCATGTGACGATTTCAGGGCAGAGGCAGGAAATTGATGTTGATATTGAAGAGATCTTACTCAGGGTGACTGGGTGGGTCTAAAAAAGTAGATTTCTCAGCGTCATCTTCACAAATGATGCAAGACCTCATGTTGCGAATGTTGTAGATTTTGTGTTTCACGAAGGTCTTGAATCTTGAATCGTTCATATCTCATTCTCTAAAACACTCCATCCATAATAAGGCCCGCAAAAACAATTTCCTTCAAGCTACTTTGTACCTTTTACCTCCCCATGTAGGTTAATAGGTTATACACTTCCTATTCTGTTTACAAGAATTCACCCCAGCATGGAGGAAATAAAACCTCCAGCCTGCGCGGTCAATTCGCCAAGGCAGCGATTCTTTTTGGCTGAATGTTATGCCCAGGGCCGAGAGCCCAAGCGACCAAGATCGGAATACTTACCTCCTATAAGAGGATGATGATAACACTAAAAAACCCTCAAAACCACAAGGCCTCAAGTTGGTAAGGAGGCTTGACTCACAACCCCAAGGCCACTGGTTCATTTCCTGTTGTGGTAAAAAAAAAAGGGCAAGCATGCATCATTATGTTTGTCAAGAGCGGGATTCATCACTTAAAGATTAATTTCGATTTCTTTGTTATCTGAGATCTGGAAGATTTTCTTTCTGGTTTTCAAGATTAAAAGATTAAAAAGGCCTTGACAACATCGGGATTACGGTCTTTGCACAAATTATTATGCCTGAGTGCCTGTGTATTATGAATGAGTCAATGAAAGATGCTAAACGTGTGTACATTTGTATTTGTTTTGAGAAGCAAGAAAACAACACCAATGCGCTGTGAAAAAGTCAAGTGAAAATGTGCAGTCTGTGTAATTTGTGAATAAAATATTTTCAAATAGACTCTAGTGCTTTGACGCAGAAGTCTAAATGATCTTCACAAGGGCCAGTGTTTAACTGTCCTTTTGACAGATGATTATTTTATGGAATACAAGCAAAGACGTTCAGGGGAATTTTACCTTCACTCGCACCCTCAGGAGGTGAACATGAGTGATGTACCCCATAGAGTACATTACCTTGATTGTGCCCAGTGCTGGTCATGTCCATGGCCTTGTACAATATTAGAAATAGCCGGGGTATGATGTTGTATGTAATTTGCTGTTAAAGTGTTCAAATTTGTTTAAAAAAAAACCAAGGAAATGCAATGTTTAGCAATAAATTAATAAATATAATTTGTTTCCATTTATACATGTTAAAATGCTTGTTTCCCCCTCCTGCAATCTATCTCCTGCAAATAACACCCAAGGTGAAGCCGAGGGTGCCATTTGCCCCTTCGAGTGCACAGAACACCATGGACCCAATCACAGCATGCAACAATTGTATACTGTACAATACTGACAGCGTGTTGAACAACCGTTCAAAACCATTTAACTGTACAGGTTGTGTGTGGTGGACATGCATTCGTAATATGAAATCATATTGCAGGTTCATCTGTCATTCAAAACCATTTGGATGGTAATGAGTGGTCAGGCAGAAGGTGGGGGTTAAAAGATGAAGTTTTGAGCTTTAGAAAGTAAAAAGACCATGCACCGAACAACAAATTGAAACACTAAAGGGAAAGGCGGGGTACCAGCACAGGCCCAGTAGGTTGTAAACTCTCAGCTGAAAGGATTTCCTAATCCTTGGACATTGGATCTAAAAGGGTTTACAAGGTCTTCTCTTTTACTCGTTCAGGTCACACAACCGCTCATCATTGCTGTGCTGCTTGGTCAGACGGCGTCTGTCAAAACGAGAATTTCCAACTCCTTAATGTAGACAAGGCGGTCTTTGCCGGAATTAACCAGGTAAGGATATCGGACGTTGAACTAGTTAGTTATAATTATACAGGGTCTGTAACATGCCTGTAACCCAGAGATTTTTCAATTTTTTACAAAACTATTTTTTTTTCAAATTGTTGGTATTTCACTACCAGATTCCACCTCGGGATGTAACTTTTTCAATCCTGAAAGTTTCATCTGAAACAGGTTATGAGTTGCAGGGATAGTACTTGGCCCAAACTCATGGCTCTGCTTACCACAAACTTCTGCGCTTGTGTCCCCCCCTAGATCACTCAATAGAATGGGAAGCGCAGACTTCCATTGTAATCAAAACCATGAAACCAGCTCTGATTCTGAATGGAAGCAACTCACACTGTTGCCGAGTTAAAGGCTGGTTTGTAGTTGGTCATGCGATGGTAGACTGTAGACTGCAATAAAAAGGCTCGGCGTCCAGCGTTCACAGGCTCCGGCGATCATCATCGCGCGACCAACCAGGGCCCAATTTCATAGACCTGCTTATGGAGAAAACAGTGCTTATATAATTTGTCTGCTTAGCAAAAATAAGCAGGATACCAGTCACAGATTGTACATGTGACATGCTATTTTGGCTGGTAACCTTTTTCTGGTAAGCATAATTTTGTTTGTGCTCAGCTACTTTTTGTGCTTAAGCAGCTCTATGAAATTGGGCCAAGCCCTTTACACATTGCCCCTCCTTGCCTTTCAACCCGGGTCTGTATTTTTTTAATGATTAAACTCTCACATGACTATATACAGTAGTGATTGATTTGCAACACACGGAACTCTCTGCTCTGGTACATCAACCAGGGATTTGGGCCCAATTTCATAAAGCTGTTTACTGTTGAGCAAACTTTGTGGCCGTCTACTCTAGTAGAAAATTGGGAGTTATCATGAGTGGTTTTTCCACAAATGATGAAGATTTTACAGTGCGTTTACGTGGTTACAGTGGGTTTCCTTTGTTGAATCTCTCATCTGCTCTTCAAGAACTGCCGGCAAGTTTGCATGTTTTTTGCTTTGCTTTGGGTATGAGGTGGTTATGAAACAGAAGTTTCGCTAAGGGCTGTTCTCTGTTTTTTTTTTAAATCGCTTAGTATATCATGCAATGTATATTGTTCGTGACTGGTTCTCTGATGTTTTTTGATCAGCAGAAAACTTTGCTAAGCACCATTTTCTGTGTCTCTGTTACTTGGAGTGCCCACAGTAAATACATTAACATTAGCGATTATGACCCCACCATGGCACAGCACCGATTGATTAAAAGATTGATAATGTGATTTACAAGTGGTTGATTGCTGCGTCTTGCTTTTAAGAACGCTCTCTCGTTGATCCACATGGAAATGGAAATGGTGATGTGTAACCCGTGCAATTTCTCGTCTTGTTATACAGCGCTGTAGTTACTGCCGACGGTTCGGCGCAACCATCTTCTGCATGGAGGCCGGCTGTAAAAGGGTCTACCACTACCCGTGTGCTGCAAGCAGTGGCTCATTCCAGGTATGTTACAAGATCATGGGTCGCAGGAGACATCGGTGGAACCCTTCTTAGAGAATGGATGTTTCATTAATAGCGCTTACACATAAAGATATCATCTCCATACACATATGAATGGGAGACTTTTGAAACGCTGGCGGCAGCAGACACAACGGTCCTTTTTGACTGTTCTGAGCATGCGCGCACATGCTCAGTATTGCGCGCATAGTCCTGAGCACGCGTACTACTGGTGAGCACTGCGAAAAAGGACCGTCCCAAAAGTGTCCCGTTATGTTGGAAGGTATTATGAAAATCCCATCAAGATAAAAAGTAGGAACTCTAGTAGCAGTCTTTTAAACATCATGCACTGAAAACATCATCCAAACAAAAACTTTATCGGAAGCATCAAGGGCCCCCTTAAACTCTTGCCCCTTAACCCCTCTTCCCCCTAAAAAAACAAAAAACAATAACGACTAAACAATTTTTGTAGAAAAATCTTGCTTGTGCAACCTGAAAAAAAACAAACAAACAAACAAACTGCCATCATAAAGTACCAAAACATAAGTAATAAAAGTAACAATTTAATATCTAAAGAGATCAAAGATATTTTTTTTCTTTTTTCAGGGAATTAAATCACTGGCCCTGCTGTGTCCTGAACATCTAGACCTCTGTGAAGATAAAGGTAAGACTTCCTCGAACAGAATGATCAGTTAAGCCCCGCCTACCATAGCCCACCAACTGTGTTTCAACGGCGCCCACATGGGTGGCACGTACAGACAAGGGACTTCCTCTGCACAGCGCCACTCACAAAAGACCAAGACGCAGCAATCCAAATGGCAGAAACTTGTTTACATTTTGTAACAGGATTTTAACTTGTCGGAATTTTGTCAAGACTTTTGTGGCTCTTTTTTGGGTAGTGTTTGGTCAATGCATTTAGCGGCCGAGCCTAAAAGATTAGTCTTATTGTTTTGAATTCCTCTGAAACTAAATGAGTTGGTTATAGGTTTGTGTTGATTGCTCTGGCATTTCCTCACAGACAAGGATGAGTGAAGGCAGAACTACAAACCTGTGGCCATTGGTTTATTATGTACATTTGTTTGAATCATCAGCAAAACAGTGTGACTATGAATATTGATATTTCATTGGAAATGGATCGATATTTGTGATCTTCCTCACAAGGGAAAGTACGTCATCATTTTTTGAACCTCTAAATTACTTCCAATCCATTTCCATAAAAATACCCCCACCAATACAGCTAACTAACCAGTAGAAATGTTATCGAATTTCACATACGAGTAAAAGCAACGAAAAACAGTTTGTGTCTTGCTATGGATTCGGTTAATGCTAATATTAGGCTTTCTTCCATTGCAGCAATCAAAATAAGCAACAGTGATTTGTGGATTTTACTATTTCCTTGGCCTTGACGGTATTTCAGATGGAAGTATTTAAACCAGAGGGTTGGTACTGGTATGAACTTTTGTTATGATCAGTGAGCTGTCAGGTTGAAACTCTTACCTTTGTTGTTCATGTCGATAATTAACAATACTGTACTTTAATCGGCAGTTGATGAGGAAGAGCTGGAGTGTGTCATCTGCGAGGCCCCAGGCACCCTTCAGGACCAGCTGTTCTGCACAAGCTGTGGTCAGCACTACCATAGTACCTGCTTAGATCCTCCAGTCGTCGTCACCCCTGGGGTGCGAGCCGGCTGGCAGTGTCCCAATTGTAAAATATGCCAAACATGCAGGTGAGCAGTGATCAGAAGAAAAACTAAAACAGGGGCCCAATTTCATAGGGCTGCTAAAAAAGTAGAGAAGGGGCAACAAATATTATGCTTACCAGAATAAGTATCCAAAATTTTTGCTTAGCAGAAAACTGTTAAGCAATATTTACTGTTCTATGAAATTGGGCTGCTGGTGACTAATCCCCCATCAAAAAAAAGGGGAAAAAAATACAAATAAATAAAAATTAAACAACTAAATAAATAGAAAAATTTAATAAACAAAATAATAAATAAAATAAAAATAAATTAGAAATAAAAATAAAACTAACCCTCCTACATAAGTTGACCAACCATTCAAAACCATTCACCTGCGCTGGTTCTGTATGGTGGAGCAACTTAACACGGAACTACCGTGTCCAGCCATGTACATGTACAAATTCAATAGCTGACGCGTCGTCTGCTGAATGATTCTCCAGCATCTGTTTGTGCATGCAGCATTAGATAAAAGGTCTCGGGTGACGTCACGCGAAACCCTCTCTTTTAGAATTTTAAATTTATAAGTTGACTTGTAAAGAAGTGCTCCCAAAACCTGAGACAACTAATGGTTGAATGTTTGTTATTCCTATGTATTTAACAGACAACCGGGTGATGACAATAAGATGCTGGTGTGTGATACGTGTGACAAGGGGTACCATACCTTCTGTCTGCGCCCTGCAATGACGACAATCCCCAAACACGGCTGGAAATGCAAGGTAGGGTGTGTTTCCTTCTCAGAATCTGTTAGAAGATGACTTAAAGATTTTTGGCCGATTTGACTCGAAAATTTAGATTACAATTTTAAATAGCTATTTTAATATATTTGAGAAAGTTTTAAGCTTTCTTTTAAAGGTGTTGTGTGACAAAGTCTGCCAATGATAAGTGGTAGTTAAGTAAAAACTAAAATTAAATTATTGTTAGGCTTCTGACGTTATCTCACGTTCATCAGCCATGTACCAACAATGGGAGACTTTTGAGACGATAGCGGGCGTCCCACAGATCGGTCCTTTTCCATTGTTTTCATCGCTGAGAACAATGGAAAAGGACCGGTCTGTGGGACGCCCGCTATCGTCTCAAAAGTCTCCCATTATGTATGTTACATGTATTTTGTGCGTGGTCCGCGGCATGTGCTATTTGTATGTTTTTTGTTTTGAAACAAAATTTGTTCAGAGAAAAAATTATTTAAAAAATGTCTTTGGCCGAAAAAAATCAGGCTGTGTAACTTTAAACACATGAATGTGCAGATGTGACCTATTCATGCATGGTGGAGTGTGTTTTATTTGTCATTGGAGAAATTGGAATGGAATCCAAAAGCCTTTTTTATGCATGTGGTTTCAAGTTGTTTTCAAGCCATTTCTGGTCTCTTCCCAGAACTGTCGTGTTTGCGGCGACTGTGGCGCTCGCACTCCTGGCAGTGGGCCCAGCTCACGATGGCATCATAACTACACAGTGTGTGACTCATGTTACCAGCAGCGTAACAAGGGCTACTTCTGCCCGATATGTGGCAAGGCATATCGGCACCACACCACCCACAAAGTCATGGTACAGTGTGATCTCTGTAAAAGGTAAGAGCCTGCTGCTGACATCAAGTGGAATTAGTGTCTTCTGTTGTTGGTTTGGTGTTCATTTTAAAGTTGGTGGGGTTGTCATAATAGGCGTGAGGTTTCTAGGGATTTTTGCTGATTTCAAGATTTTCTTTAAAACCTCACTGTCAAATTTTCCTAAAAGAAGTAAAATACTCACCAAAGGTAGAAAGGAAAAGTCTACCTGCAGAAATTCAGTAAGCTCTTTTTTCAAGCATCAAAAATCATGCCTGACAATGCTTGGTGTGCAGGGTGCATAGCTGTAGGGCAAAACCAAGTAGTACTGTTCTTTTTTCCCCGATACAATAATGATATCCCATCAAGAGTATGACATACTTGCCCAAAAGGAAGGTATTATCGGTTTTTGAAATGATTTTGATAAACTTCAAGATGCAGTTGATCTCAATGTTGCATATAATCTGGGTTGTTTTTTTTCTCACAGGTACATACACGCAGATTGTGATAACAGTGACGTGGTGACAAATTATCAGCAGATGAGAGCAGCAGGTCAGCGCTGTACTTACGAGTGCCGAGACTGCAGACAGAGACAGGTCAGAAATTGCTTATTGTTTATTGTTTATCGTAATCGCATATTGACACTCTTGCACTCTCTTCAGAAGCCACATCTCGGGTTTTAAGCGATGGAACAATCATGTCAGTTGTTACCCTCCTGCCCATTCAAACGCGAGGAAAGCCCAGCTCGCTACTTTCAGTGACTGCCTCGTTCAGTTTTCGCCACTATCACCATCTCCGTGAAAATATGCTGTAAAGGAAATACCAAGCGAAAAAGTGTTCATTTTGTTTCATTTACAATTATTTTCCTTGACCTCTACATATCAAGAACTCGCAACATGGATGTGCAGATGGAACCATATCACGTGTGTGTGAGCGCTGCATTCTTGCCAGCTTACGGGCTGCGTAAATTTTGCTTTAACTGTCAATTTAAACTTGTACCACCTTGCTCACTTCATCACCTCGAGGAATCACTGAACTGAGTCATGTCGTGGCCACACTAAAATAACAAAACTTGAACCATTACATTCTATGATTGGCAGTTTATTTACAATACTATATATGCACCAACAAAGTTGTCTTCATTTTTCAGTTTCGTAGGTTGTCTGAAATACTAAACGGCACTTTTTTTCTCTTTTTTTTTTGCAGTGGGGGGAATGTTATATATGGAATATATTTATCTCAGAAAAAAACTGTATAATTGATTTGTAAGGACAACATTAGCCAGTGTGACTTCTTTTTTCATCAACAGTCCAACCTGGAGATAGGTTCCAGATTCTCAGAGACAAGATCAAGTTCCACGACACTATACAGTGACTCAAGCTGTACAGAAACAGGAGACAAAGAAAGTGAGAGATTTTTTTAATTATTTTTTTTAATCTGCATGATTTTTTCCTTTTTTAAGGGGTAGATGGTGAAGGTCAATCTTTGAGGTTGATTTCTGGGACAGTAAGAAACCCTGGTTGATGTTTTATAAAGTTTTGAGAAGCGGCCGTATTCGTGAAGCCAACCCTCTGCCCACACAACCCTTTTCCATCCTTTCTCTCTTCATCCTCTATCTAATACTAAGCATTCCCTTGGCATCTTTGCAGTGACATTCACACCCAGGAGAAGTCCAGCCACCGCCAGATCGTCCCCTCGTCACAGCAGTGTGATGGACGATCCTCTTGCGCTATCTCATGACTCTCTAGCCAGCGTGTCCACACAGAATGAGGATAGCCTCAGCAGTATGGACACCGACTTCATGGGGGGAGATGAACCCAAGAGAACAGAGGTAGGGGTTATTTTCCTCAGTCTAAAGCCCGGTTCACACTACACGCAAAAGCGAATGCGCAGCAAATTTGGTGAGGCAACAATAGGAGACTTTGGAATGCTAGGTGGCAGCAGACTTACCACGTAAATTTCCACTGTTTGCCTAGTTCTGAGCATGTGCATATTTCCGAGAACAATGGATTTACCTGTTAAGTCTGCGGCCACCTAGTGTCCTCAAAAGTCTCCCATTTAGTGCGCGCTGTTTTTCAATTATGACACAAGAAAATTTGCTTTGCTTTTCGCAATTCGCGTGACCGGGCTTAAAAGTGTGCATCTTTTTGTACTCACTCCTCCCTGCAGTTGAACCTGATGTCATGAAGACAGAAACTTACAAACATTGTACAAAGTAAAAACTGTTTTACCTGGTGGAATTATTTGTAATGAGATCATACCACCTTTCACGCTTGTAATGAAAGGGCCCAGTTTTAGTGGAGCATCTTTGAGCCCCCAAAAAATCTAAGCTTAAAACAATTTGGCTTCCCATGGAAAGTTTACCAGCCAAAATTTGATGTCATGTGCATTGTTTCGGACTGGTTCCCTGCTTTTTTTTAAAGCAGAAATTTGTGGAGCATTATTTTCTGCTTGAGCGGCTATATGAAATTTGGCCCTGACCTTTAAAAAAAAAATATGTAGCGAAAGATCAGTTGAAAAAGCATACTTTTTAAATTTCACAAGCATTTGCATGTCCCTCATACAAAAGATACAGACTGATTCAAAAAAGCTTACACGCTACATCTAACCGATCCAATTTCTACTATTTGCAATTGCAGGACTTTGCACAAATCAGTAGGAAAATCAGTTCATCAGTAAGTCACGGCCACTGGCCCCATGCCGGAGGGGGGAAACCTCTTGATAAACTCAGCCAGCTGGGACCCTTCGGTCGTAAGAAATTTGGTGTTGGAAGACCACGGGTAAGAGACAATTTTACGCTAATTTGATAATCAAAGTAACAAGCCATTCGCTAAGTTCGGCCATATCATCTCGAGGTCTGTACGCGTTTCAGTAGAATAGAAAGTGGTTATATATTCTGTAAACCTGTTCATTGAGTCCATTCATTTCTGTAGACTCATCTCTATCTGCCCAGACACATTGTTGATTTATTTGACACACATTTTCCAGTAAAAAGTTCTGAAATAAAATTCTAAAAATTCTTGTTTTGTTTATAGACAAATTATTTTAACATAAAACTTGCTAATACTACTTGGGTCTTTTAGAGTTGTAAACTGCAATGAAAGTTCGATTAAAAAAAACTTTTGATCCATTTTTGTGAGAGAAAATCTTCATTTCACAAGCAGTCAATATTGAGCTGTCACAAGTTGTTGGCTATTTCTAGAACCGTTTGTAATGTGTCCTTTTTTTCCACCTCTAGGGAAGGGGTGGATTTGTTGGCAGGAAGAGGGGTCGGCACAGTGCGGGGGCCAAGCGAGGGCCTAAACCCAAGAACAAACTCAGCGCACTCTTACCCTCCTCACAGGTAATACCGCAAACACTCAAGGCCAGACGCTATGTGAGCATACATATTTTATTTTGTTGGGTTTTGGTGCTGGGATTTAGTGACAGTTTATTTGTATTGTGTAGCCTAGAGCAAGTTCTATCAAGGACCAAAGTTAACCATAGTTTGACTAACTCTGATCGAACTCACGCTAGTCAACAGTGGTTGGACTAGTCTAGTCGACTTTTCGCGACCAGCCCATCGAGGTTGGTCACATTGCTGGTTACTAATAACTGTGTCATAAGCACAATGCAGAGGGGACCAGTTATCAGTAGAGTGATAACGTTGATTTCGCAATTTTCTCATGGTGGCGTTGACTAGAGTCGTTCGCACTTCAACTTCTGTGCGCATGTGCTACTTACGTCACTAATCAACCACTAGTTAACCACTGGTCCTTCATTGAACTTGCTCCTAGTTGTATAGACCCTTCTCAGATGACGTCACTGTTTTATTGCTCGCCGTGCTGGAGTACTTGCATGAGTAGGTCAAGCATACACATTACTAGAACTACGGAACGGATGCTGGCGGCACTACGAGTACTATTAGTACATAAGCATGGCAGACCTTGCGTTTTGCTGTAGAAATGTGACGTCTCTGAGAAGGGTCCATAGTGGGAACAAACTAATGGGAGAGTTTTAAATTGTTTCAAAAAAATTATTAATCTGGTTTTACACTTACACTGTTGCATTCTGCTGAAGAAAAAACTCCACAGATTCCTCAGGTGGGTTTCAAACTCATAACCCCCTTAAAACTTATTATCTTGTTTGAGTGTGGAGATTATAACGGTGAACTTAATGATTATTCAATGTTGGTCACTTTTTATTATCTACGATATGCTCTGTCTTTTTTTTTGCCTTTCAGAGTAACCTATCCTTCACAGTAGATAACAGCGTAGAGAAGAAGGCCAGTAAAGATGACGATGAGGATACTACAATGCACACCACGGTGGTTCTCTTCTCATCCAGTGATCGCTTCACCAGCACACAGGTTTGTTGACCGCTCAACAGTCATGCAGGGCTTGATTCAGTCACTAGCTCGGCATGCAAACGATAGTCGAGAATACTGCGGGCCAGTCAATCTTGCGTTCTTGGTTAGCCTGATGGATTTGTCAAAAATTTAAAAACCGGCCTTTGTAGATCTGTATATGCCGTTTACTCCGATGGGTTGGATGGTGGCATCTGCCTTCCTCTTCTGTGCCAGTTGTGTGCCAGTCTGCTAGTCACTATAATATGAGATGAAGTTCACTCTGAGACAGTCGCCTTTTACCCAGTCGGTCGATCTTTTGGGTGGTCTTCCGCTTGGTCACTTTAACATAAATCTTTGTGTCGGCTACTAGTTTGGAAAAGCCATTTGATGGCGTTCTCTGGACGTGGCCAAAATGGCGTCGTCTCATTTGTGAAACTCTGTCTTAAGACTGTTTTCTCAATGTCTAGGGTTTTTATGGACGGTAGTGTTTCTGATCTTGTGGAGTCTAGATGTGAGAACATTTAAAGCATTTTGGGAGAGCGGGTGAATGTAACTTTGCTTGAATGATATGATTTCTCTTTCAGGACATGTGTGTGAGTTGCGGTAGTTTTGGTTTGGGTCCCGAGGGTCGACTCTTGACTTGTTCACAGTGCGGACAATGCTATCATCCATACTGCGTCAACATCAAGGTAGGATCTTCAGACATGATATTCTTCCAATTTTAATCTGACTTCCAATGTATCAATTTTATATTTACCCCTCAGAAAATCTGTAAGATTGTTATTAGATAGCTCCCAGAAGCCAATCAAATTCTGTGCCATTGGAAGTCAGCCCTTGTTCTCCATAATACAAATTCTGATGTTATTCACAAGTCGTATATCGTGCCTGGTTTTTTACATAACATCTTCCAAGGAAGGGTCAGGATCATCCCATTGAGTCAGGAATGCTTCCTGTAAACTGTTTGATTTTTATGACAGCTGTTCTGAAAATGTCTAAGTTTTCTTTACCTGTGTTTTTGTGTCGACACAAGGAGAATCCAACTCCAATTCTGGGATTGTACTTGGGCGAGTATTAGGGTTGGAGACGGGAGCAGAAGGAAAGCAGGCTGGAATTTCATCTGTGACAGGGCGAGGCCCTTTTAGTGTAGCAAAGGGCACTTCCATTGGAAAATCTTAAAGTCTATGGGAAACTTTTGAAGGGACACCAAGGCCAAGACCAGGGCAACAGAGATCATGTCCTCCGTGGCCTCTGTGTAACTCTAGACCTGGGAAGGGGGTGAAACATGCTATATTTAAGCATGCAACTTCTTAGCACTGTTCAGCTAATTTTGTTGTTTAAAAAATATTTTAGTGTCATAGTAAGAAAATTGAAAACCACTCCTAAGGTTTATGTGCAAGGAAGGCAGCACTTGGAGTCAGTCTGTGTCTTAAGACAGTCGATGAAACACATGAATTCACAACCCTGATCTTCACTATGAAATGCTTTTTTAAATTCCTAGATTACCAAGGTGGTTCTGTCCAAGGGATGGCGCTGTCTGGACTGCACTGTCTGTGAGGGGTGCGGTAAAGCCAGTGACGAAGCTAGACTCTTACTGTGTGACGATTGTGACATCAGCTACCACACGTACTGCCTGGAGCCTCCACTACTCACCGTACCAAAGGGCGGATGGAAATGCAAATGGTAAACATTGTTCTGATTATTTTTTGGGGTGGGGGTGGGGGGTTAAAAAGGGTAGGAGTTGGTTGAAGAGAAAAAACATCATTGTTTTGGGGGAAGGGTAATTTATTTCCCATTCTCAATTGAACACGTCATGAAACCAACTTTGAAAGTATCGTCAAATTCATGTTTGAGTAGAAACGATGAAGAACAGTTTCATATTTTGTCAGGGATTTTGTTCAATGTGGGCTTATTTTGATTGCGGCAATGAAAATAAGCCAGGGTCTTGAAAGTTCCTCCACTTTGAAAGTATTTCAAATTGAGCTATTTTCTCTGGAGGATTGGTACTGGTGTGAACTTTGTAACGAGTAAGCTTTCAGAATTAAAACTAATTATTGTTCGCTTTGATAATTAACAGTCCTGTACCTAATCTTGTAACCACTTGATGCCATTCCTGGCAGACTTGACTGTATGACTCATTTATTTGATCGCGTCGTGTGTAGGTGTGTATGCTGTCTGCACTGTGGGGCTACCACGCCAGGCACGCAGTGTGAATGGATGAACAACTACACTCAGTGTGGCCCGTGTGCCAGTCTCGTCCAGTGCCATGTATGTCTCATCATGTACACCGATATGGAGCTCATCTGCCGCTGCTCGCACTGCGAAAGGTAAGCTTTGGTTTTTTTTACCGACTACATTCTGTTTTCTATCTTTTCACTTCTTTCTACTTGACTGCTTCTGTTACACCAGTATACTTGCCCTTACACATGCCAACTTACAGGCTACTACACGATGGAACAATGCTACCCCACAAGGTTTTCTTTGTTCTGGTACTACCCCACGTAAGAAATTCTTCAGAAAAGAGAATTATAGAATATTATATTGGCTGCGCGTTTAGAAATGGTGGAAAAATTGCGTTGTTAACCCTCCCCTTCTACTCTTTGTAACTAATTCCAACGACTTGACCAGTCATTTGAAATCATTCAACTGCATATTTATGGTGGAACAACTGTGCACAGAACTACATATGTGTACTGTGTAGATGGCATTATATGATATTGCTGGCTGGCATAGTTTATCATTTGAAACCACAGTGGATAATATTGAATGGTCAGAGAGTAGGAGGGTTAACATTTCATTGCAATTTTTTTTTTTTTTTTTTTTTTTTTTTTGGTAGGGGGAGTTGAATTCTTTTAGTGAAGGGTATAAAATGGTTTTGACATGATCTTTGTACATGCTGCATTCCTCGTAGTAAGCTAGGCAAGAGAAACAAGGTTTGAAACAAACCTCTTTTGATAACCCTCGTTAATATGAACCATAATATTTACATTTTTGGAACCAGCTGCCGTTTGACATCAGAGAAGTAGTCTCTATCCCGTTCTTCAAGCGCTTACTCGAAACTTTCATGTTTCTTCGCATTTGATTACTGATTCTCTTTCTTTTTAAAATAATTTTTATAATTTGCCCTTCGTTTGTGAGGCACATTGTTTCTAGTAGAGCGCTTTTGTAGATGCCTTGTGCCTTGTGTTATTTTTATTAATACTATTGTAATTGTTGTTGTAATTATTATAACAATGATTCTGACTTTTGTGGCCTCGCAGATGGTTACACGCAATCTGCGACGGCATGGAAACAGAAGAAGAAGTGGAGGGAACCATCGACAAGGGCTATGTCTGCCTGATGTGCCGTCCCCACACCAAGCCACCTGAACCCGTAGTAGCAATAGAAAACATTCAGCCTGTAGTTCCCGTTACCAAATCAACTGAAATCCGTAAGAGTTTTTGTCTTCTTTCTTTTTGTGTGTGTGTGCAACTTTGTTGTGTGAGCCTTTTAAAGTGACTTGAGATTGTCGATGTGTGGGGGGGGGAGTGGGAAGGGAGTCAATGATGTAATATTTAGTGATACTTGGATCTAGAAATGGAATGAGTAATAAGCATCAAAGAGATAAGTCGTTACTGATTTATAGAGAATTGATGAATAACATCAGTCAATTTTACATATTTATTTATTTGTTTTTGCTTTTCAGGGTTTTGTTGCATTTTTTTTGTATATTATGCTTTGTCATCTCATAGTATCATTTTCATCTAGTACATCATATTTTTCATTGCATGACATTCCGTGATCGGAAACGGGCCACCTTCATTTTGTATACAAAAAAACGTTCACCTCCGGACGATGACCGTTGTGACCAGCGTTGTCATACCACAAACAATCCCCACACTTTTTCAACACTCCAATCCTTACCACGACCAGGATTCCATTTTGCTACCCATTTCAAGGATCTGTAGAAAATTAATCTCAAATCCAAAGCCTGTTGGGTACTATTAGTTTTGTTTGCTTTCTTTGTAGATACCTGTTAACGTTTCCTTAGTACCTAAAACATTAGACTGCGTAGAACTTTTAGAAGTTTGAGAGTTTGATTTTACTTTTCCTTTCTGCTGAATTGGCTTTGTCAGATGCCCTTTAGTTGTCGTGCAGTGGAGGCACATGAAAAAGAGTTGATGACAGACTTGAGCTTGCTACCTCCATATTAAAGAGCCTGCTACCTCCACTCACTGAGCTAATCTGCCCAAAGTGTACACCAGGCCTGATACTTCGGGGGGTGGGGGCAACAGAGGCAATTTCCTCCATGCCCCTGGTCATTGCTCTGGTGCCTTTTGAAATGTTCCAGTAGAAACTTACATGTCCCGCATTGAGGTGCCCTTTACTATGTGAGAACTACCATACCCTTACAAGAATGAAGTATCAGGTCTGGTGCCACGTTCGATACTGTCTTTTGCTGTGAAACGAGAGCGTTAGTCAGATGCTGTGAAACCTGTTCTATGCATGTTGATGCATGAACTTTTGGATACGATTAAGTCAAACTTTAGGGCAGGGTGTCTTGGTTGCATAGCAGGGATAGCATTGATCCCAAAAACCAGAGTTTTCTGGAAATTTTGTGTATACTCATTTGATTTTCACTGAACTTGCCCATGCTTTTTTTGTTTGCGTGGCTGGTACTGTAATCTGGAGGTGTTCAGGTTCAAGTTCCCACGTCAGTCAATCTTTCCTTCTTAACGCGGGTCCTTTTTCGCGTTCTCTTTGTTGGCCATGCAGAGTCCACTCCCAAGCAGTTTTCAGTCGAGGGTGTGTCCCTGACTGAGTCCGGGTTCAGACATTTCACTAGTCTGTCGTCCAAGAAGTCGCACAGCCGACGCCCCTCTCTTAAATCCGGCAGCCTGGCCATTCTGCAGAGCCTGGCTGACCCCAACTCTGAGATCTCAGTCCTTGCCGAGAAGGAGTACAGTGGGGGCAACATTCACAAAGGTATTCTGGTAGCCAGTCTACCCACTATTGGATTTTGTTCACTAGAATAGATC
Source organism: Marthasterias glacialis (assembly GCA_911728455.2). Classification (NCBI taxonomy): domain Eukaryota; kingdom Metazoa; phylum Echinodermata; class Asteroidea; order Forcipulatida; family Asteriidae; genus Marthasterias; species Marthasterias glacialis. Next base: position 14,168,566 of record OU452229.1, read on the forward strand.
AGTCCTTTTAGCCCTGTTTAGCATAAGTGTCGCCACAGAAGCAACGTGGTGATGTAGATCCTGAAAATAATGTATAGGTCAGCTCCTACTCTAGTTTTTTTTTTTTATTATTGTTTTTTTTTCTTAACTCTACTAAAAGTCAATTAATTTATTACATTTTGCAGACAACTGCTTGTTCGTCAAAATGTGTTTGTCATATGTCAGCGTCTTCATAAATACTCATCCTGTCTCATCAAATCACAGTTTGTTACTTTGCTTGTGGAGTTTTTTATTGGACTATCTGTGCGTGCATATTTCGTCCCGATGTCCCTGTGAAAATGTGGTGTACCGTTTTTTTTCTTCTTTTTTTTCTTTTGACAACGCAGTTTATGTGAAAACTGAGTCCGATCAGAAATTTGTGTCATTTGAATCCATAACTTTGGATTACCAGGCCTTCAGTTAAGCCTTTTTTGAGATATGGTTGACACTATAGGAGTGCACTGTTTGGTTTCGGTGTATATTACAGAAAAATTTACCCAACCCTAAACAGTGTCATAGTATTGTGTCCACCTCATCTCAAAATGGCTTATTAGCCGCTTTTCTTAGGCCTTCAATCTTCACTTTTTGTAATGTAGCTCTTAGAGTATGGAGGCAAAGGGGATATCCTGGTTTAGCATTTGTGTTTTATAAAAAATAAAAAAAAATAAAAAAAATCACACTCCCCGCTCTTTACATTACCTGGAAAATTTAATTGAATATTTTGGGAAATAAAAGCAATCCGTCAAGTATCAAGTCATGCTCTCACCTCGCAGAAATAAAAGAGAAGAATAGAGAAAGGGCGAAATCGGAGAGCAAGGAAGGGAAGCATCATCATCACCATCACCACCATCATCACCACGAAAAGGAGAAGAAGAAAAAGCACCGCGGCGTCTACAAACCTGGTACGTTGGACCGTAATCAGTTGAACATTAGAAAGGAGACATTTGCAAGATTTGGGAATATTGATTAATTGTTTTGAGTTCACTATGGGATGGTCTCTTTTGTAGAAGTGTTGGCTCTAAAAGAGATGGTCGGTTGTGCTCAGTTCTCAACATTTCAACTAGTATGCCCAAGTCGTCGTCAGGAGAGATTATGAAACTTACAAAGTCCACAGTTCTTTGAAAAGTAATAATGTGGGAGGCATTGATACAAGCGACTCCTTTGACATTTCATTGAAGGAAGAGGGAAAAGTAGGGTCAAAGGTCAGATCCCTGGGATTGCAGTCACGTGGTTAAGGGTTCAAATCCCATGCTGAATTGATGTTTTTTTTTTTGTTTTTTTTTAACAATGCCCAGAAATAATAGTTACAAAGTAAGTAAAAGTAATAGTGTGTGGTTTGTATGTGATCACTTGTCAGTATTGGGAACCCTACGTGGTGGTTATTGCAGACCATGGAAGTCTTATGCGAATTGAACAATTTTGGGAACCTTTTGGGTACCATGTTAACTGTTTAATGTGTGTAGGAAACAAAATCACTTACGATCCGCGCAAGATTTCAGATGAGATTTCTCCTGTTTTCCGGATTTTACTTAATTTGTTTTTTGTTTTATGTCAATTAAATACATCCAGGCCCTTGTAAAGCCTCAACACAGTACATGTACTGTATTTTGGCTACACCAAGGTGCTTGCCCTATCTACATTTAAGCACAGAATACTGCCATTGATATGGGTTATGGCATGGTTGGTAGCCACCAGAACCTCCACTGGTGATTCGTGGTTTTTTCATTTTCATCCACTCTCATCCTTGACATTCAGTGGATAAACACTTACTCAAGTGACTGCACAATCATTTTAAAAAAATGATTGAATAATTGGGAGAGCAGGTGTGGATTTCACAAAACGCTTGGACTAGTCTTATCTCAAGTAAGGATGAGTAACTAGTCCTAACTTATAGGCCTAGTCATAAGTTAGGACTATCCCTAAGTTAGGACTAGATTTGTGAAATCCACCCAAGTGTCCGTAACTGGACATTAATTTACACAAACAATCTTTACAGTTTTGAAATAATCCCTCCAATTTGTAATAATTTTCCTGCACTCACGGCTGTTTTTTAAAGGCGTGGGTGGTTTCACAGTTAGGCCGGTCAAGTTTGGCTACAGTCAAGTGAGTCGTGCCGCGTACAGCAGAAGCCTGTCTGAGGGCGCTATTGAGAAGCAACACCCTGAGGCGTTGGAAGCGAGCATAGAGGGTAAGAACTCGGTTAATTAAACACCCCATGAATTTGAGCCTTGAAGTTTACTGTTGAACCTTTTGAAATGATGAGATTGGTGTACCTGCCCTCCACAGCCAGTGTTGTGGGTTCCACTGTTGTGGGGCCAGTTCAGTACTTAATCCACATAGACCAGGGCAAACCATGGGATGGAATTTGGAAGATTTGTGGCTGGTTGGGCTCCGAGGGAAGAACTGGTTAAACCTTTGCTGTGGTTGCTCACCAGAGAGACAATAATGAATATTTACCCATATCCATAATGTGGATACTTGGCCCATAGCCCACTTCTTAATTCTAAAGTTTCCTAAAACAATATGCAGCTGACGTGCAACCCATTTTCTTAGACTTGCAGGCTTCACTTTGCAAAGGGCACTTCCATTAGAAAAACATAAAGTCTATGGGAAACATTTGAAGGGCACCAAGGCCAAGACCAGGGCAACAGAGGCCATAGCCTCCATGTAATTCCAGGCCTGGAGCTGCCTGGGCACAAGTAGATAAGCTTAACAAAATTATGCTTAGCAGAAAATTGTCCGAAAATATTTTTTGCCGAAGTAGCACTATGAAATTGCGCCCAGCTGATTTCCTCTTTGAGTTTTTAATAATAGTACCATAGAAAACTTGGTTAAAACACTGTACAAAGTTCAGTGGGGATTGGCCATTTCCTCTGTGTTTTTTCGCAGAGTTGCTTGTCTGACTTAGTCAACTTTGATATTCTTTGCCCATCCAGGTGAGAGGAGTAGTTTTGTGAGTTCCACTGACATTTCTGGTAACTTTGAGAAGAAGAAGAGACGACGGAGGAAAAAGTCCAATCTACAGAACAGCTTTCCCTCGTATCTCCAGGTAATGCTCATTCTGGATTTTCAGCAACTATTTGCGCCGATGGATAGGGATGGTATTTTTTGCTCACTGATTTTGATGTGCACAATTGAGAACCTTATGCAGAAGGGACTAAACTATTTTGACCTGTTTAGAGCTTTGTTTTATAATACTTCTTTAATTTGATTGTACAGCGCCTTGATCTAGCTGCTTGGGTCTATGCGCTCTGTAAGACCTCTGTATTGTTATTATTATAACTACTTTTTGGGTGTAAAATTGTTCATAAAACTGTTTTGATTTTCCGATGTACAGGAAGCCTTTTTCGGCAAGACCCTGCTAGACTCTAGCCGGAGGAAAGACGGCTTGGAGATTTCGGATGATGACAGTCGGCCCCAACAAGCCAAGAAGGAGCCAGAGGGGCCTGCAAGCATGAAGAGCCCCACGAGCAAAGCCTCCCCGAGCACCTCAACAGAGCCGTCACATGGTAGTCATCAAGCTCAGCATAACACCACGAACTCTGGCACAGAGGTGAACATCACGATCAATCTGAGGATTTAAAAAATGCCCTTTTTGATTGCATTATTTTCATAGGTCGTTGTGCTTGTTGTGTACAAATGGGGAAAATTATTTTTAAAAAGCCACGGAACCAGATATTTTGGGTTGAGTGGAAGGCATACCTGCTAACAGTTCCAATTTAATCTGAATCTTCCAAATTTTTAAAACCCTAAATCGGAACGAATCGATTTCTGAAAACTGGGAGGAAAAAAGGAGGGAAAAAAGGGGGGAAAAAAGAGGGCACTGTTTCACCAGCAGTTGGAGAAAAAATTACAAAAGAGGTCGCTATTTACTTGTAATAAAGACATGAACAACACGTGATGCAGACTTTTTTTTCTGAGAGTGTTGTACAATTTATTTAAGCAAAATGGGTAAAAAAACAACTCAAAAATGGTTACAGAAATATTGCGAGAAAACATCAAACAATTTATTTGTGTAATGAAATCAAGTGTTATATGATTTGTTTAAGCAAGATGGGTAAACCCCCTCTAAAACGGTTATAAAAATATTTGCGAGAATTACATGCACTCTTTGTGTGTGTAAAGAGATCAAGAAAGGGTGATAAGTTCTCTTTTTGCATGGTCTGTTGGTGTTACTCGCTGCTCGCAAGAGATATAGCAAACAACCCCATTTTGTACTTTTCTTGTGTTGCCACTTCGCTAACCATTTCATAGGCAACGGCTTATAAGGTGTTCCTATTTCTGACTTTTCAATGTTGGCAGGTATGAGATGGTGGTCAAATCTTGCGGTCGTTTGTGGCTGCTACAGACATTTTGGTGCAAGCCGTTTGCAGCCGCAATGATCTCTAAACCGTTAAGCAAACCTAACTAATAGTTGGTGTATTTTCTCATCAGTCTCATCAGGTGGAAGGAGGGGATCTTGGCACTGGTGATGACCCTCTGAACTTCTTACCACAGGAGGAATTCCTTGGCATCATTCTCGGTGACGGACTCGGCAAGAACGGAGAAAGTAAGAATTTTCATGTTGATTGAATAATAACAAAAACTTTCACAATGGCTTTTGTATGCTTATCATTATCTTCATCATCAATCAACTACAACTTGCATTTGCGTCTGGCAGACAAGACAAGGCAAGACGAGATGCTTTACTAGTATATATGAATCTAAAAATTTGAACGTCAGAAGGGGACAATTTAAGGTAATTCATACAAGCTGTGCATTGCTTAGTTTCAATTCATGTAGTAATTCATAGAAAAACTAATATGATTTTGCTGCGCCCATAATGCACAGTATGCTAATGCTATCCTAATAGTAATACTTCATACTCAACCTAATGCCCATTTTGCTACCCTATGCAACCCTATGCAAGAACAAGCAACCCATGTCCATAGTCACCAGAAGTAAATAAAATGCAAAATTATAAAACAAGGGTGGACCCACTGTAGACAAACAAATTTCAAATAGAAAAAACAAACTTGGAAGTTGAGTAAGGTTCTGCGCCAAACTAATTTGGATTAATATCGGTGCCAGGTCTTGACATCGACGCCATTGAGGAGCCTACCCAGCAGTCAGGAGACCACACAGAAGGTGCTCAACCAACTAGTACCAATGCAGAGCTGGACTCCATCTTGAGCTCCAACTTGGGTCCAAGTGAGCTCCAACATATGGTTCCAGATGGTAAGTACATACATTTCTTGTTCCCACTAAAGGGGAGAAATCAAACCTAACTCCCAATTGACTCCGGCTGGGAACCAAGCCTAGTAGAATTGAAACAAATTTGTGCACTTCACAGTTTATCATGTTTGTAAGTGTGGCGTAGTTCCACAATGAGCCAAACCCACTTCACACAAACTGACTCCAACAACGGGAGACTTTTGAGACGATAGCGGGCATCCTACAGACCGGTCCTTTTCCATTGTATTCATCGCTGAGAACAATGGAAAAGGACCGGTCTGTGGGACGCCCGCTATCGTCTCAAAAGTCTCCCATTACCAGAAGCCTACAGGAAAATGCATGGAGCAAGGAATTCTTTGAGAATTTACGTATGCAGAAAAGAGTTTTTGGACTTGCCTTGTAATAACGTTTTGCAAAGTCTCAAGGTCTTGTCAGAAGTATCATTTTCTGTCATAAGAAATGCCTTTGGACGATGAAATGAGTGATGTCTGGTAAAATTAAACAAAGATGTTTGCCAGCTTTGGAGGCGGAAGTAGCCTAAATCTTGTGCGAACTGTAGATGCGCAACCGTATGAGGCATTGACTTACCAACAGGATAGCAAACAGGGAAGTTTCGGGGGGATAGGGGCGGGGAAGTGTAGAGTGCTTGTCTGAGTAATTTGTTTTTGCACATGTTGTTGCAGATCTCGCCCACATCGACGGCAAAGAAGTGGAGGATTTATTCTCGGGGGTGTTGAGTCCGACAGAGCATGGGGTGACCATGGCCACCCAGTCATCAATGACAGCCTCTATTGCAGGTCAGTGCTGTCACAAATTATACCAATGGGCCGTGGATATATCCCTGCCTAAAATACTGTCATGTTTTTTAAAGTTGAGTGTGTCTCGGATTCAATTTCTCTGATGAAATAACAATATGCTTGAATTGAAACGTTACATTTTGTGCAAATGTTATTTGTTGTTTTATCCAAATAAAAATTGCATCCTTTTGTGTGTTTTTTTAATTTTTAATTTTATTTTAATTATATTAGTTGTAGTTGAAGTGGTTGTAGTACCTTTCTATCATGCCAATTTTGTGCCATCGTTTTTTAAAAGGGGAATGCTGTTCCTCGGAAACCACCAGGTTACATGAGGTTCAACCGCGAGTTATCACTCATAAGTAATTTTAAATTCCTTCCCTAATGGATTGTATATTATTGTACCACAGGTTCAGATGGAGTAATGGGTCCCCCCGTGATGCACCCCAGTGGAGGCCACATGATGCCACACCCAGGTAGGCGTGTCCCGAGCAGCCTCCCCATGCCTCTACTCCAGTCACACCTGACACAGAATGCCAGAGGACAACAACCTGGAATGGCAAGGTACTTGTGATGTACTCTTTCATTTTGAACTGAACCTATTTCCCCACACCACCACTGTCTGTGCTGTACCAATAATGAATAGTGATTCTCATGGTATCAAAAGGGTACCAGACTATTTTACAACCCAGCCTCGTTTTGGTAATAATGACTTGAATGGGGGGGGGGATGCCGTTAACTACAATTTGCATAGTTGTGACTTCATGCATGGAGTGCCTGACTTATATCCCTAGCCTACTAAAAGACTGATGGTCACATTGCCTGTCATAGCTAATCTCCCTGCCATTGTAACCTTTCCCTTGGTCTGGGGTCTTGGAAACCAAAAACAATCAAGTGATATGGTGGGGGTGTCACAAACCCCAATCAAAAGCCCCCAATCCTATTGGTACATTTAAGTGTGACATATTTCCACTTCACCCAAACTTAAGACAAACTGGCTGCATCCAATGCCAGAAGCTCACAGGAAATGCATTGAACTTCTTGTCTTTGATGGTTTATGCAAGAACAACACAATTTCTGGACTTGCCTTTCACAGGTGTCTTGCAAAGACTCCAGATCTTAACAGAATTATCGGTTTCTTTCATAAGAAATGTCTTTGAACGAATGAATGAGTGTTTTTTGGTAAAATATTATAACGTATGCCAACTTTGGAACCTGAAGTAGCAAACTCTTTTGGCGTGCAGCAGATGCGTAGGCGTGTGACGTAATGACTTACCAACAGCATAACTTTACAAAGTGATTATCTTGGTTCAGTTCAATGGTATCAAAGACGAAGGTTTCTTGGTTGTGTTCAAGGGAAGGGGAAGGGGACGTTGATGATAAGAACAACTGATCGCTCATGTCTTTGTATTTTCCGTCTCAACAGTCCACCCTTCAGCCCAGACTTTGCAGAGCCCCCAAGCCCCTGGCAGGCCGGAGGAGGAGAGGTTGATAGCGAGACCCTGTCCTATAACCAGCGCAACATCAAGAAGTGGGAGAAGGACGAACCCCTTGGCCCCCTTGCCACCATCTCGCCGGTCCTCTATGCTAACATTAACTTTCCTGACCTCAAGAAGGAGTACCCAGGTAGGACTGATGATGTGAAGCGATGTGATATAAGATATAGGCTGAAACAGTCTTTTTTTTGAAAAAGTAGGACTCGAAACTTTAATTGGTGGGAAAGCAATGCAGAAACTAAGGTTTGCGATTACACCATGTCATTATCGCTCGTAATGAGTTGTGGTTCTGAAAAGAACTGGTAGTTTAAGAATTTGGCATTTCGATCAGTATGCTTGGGTCTTCTTCAGGAGGAAAGCTTGATGTGATTTTGAGTTTTTTCAGCTCAAGTTTACTGACGGGACCTTCTGAATGATAAGTGGTGGGAGGACCTGAAGAATAAACTTTGCATGGACTAATTCAGCTTCTTTATTTAGATAGATATGATATTTAATATTAAAAGTATGCCGAAGGTAAATATCTGGGCTCGATCTCTCATAACACAAACATTCATCTTAACATGAGTTTTCAGTATTACCATAGTAATATGCATTGTGACATAACGCTTTGCTTAGCAATTAGGATTGATTCCCATCTAAGATCTTATTCTCTCCCATCAGATTGGCCATCTCGAGCCAAACAGATTGCAAAACTCTGGAGGCGTGTTTCGACATTGGATCGGCAGCCATACTTGGTGAGTCAATCCACCACCTCAGTATTTTTTCCTCCCTCTTTTTCCTTAGTGGAAGAGTTTCCATTTGAAGTGTGACTCATTAATCATTTGTTAACACCACACCCCCCATATCACAAGTGAGAAAGGCCCTGAGTGATCACGAAAATAAGCCACAGGCTCCAGGGTAGACTTGGCTGGTATCCCTGTCTACCAGTTGAGTCCTTTGTGTGTTTTGCCAGTCACGCCTTTGAAGCGTTCAACAATTATTTTGCATTCTTTTGTGTCTCGTATCATAAACAGTGTGATCGTTTACAAAAAGGGAGTTCCCCCAAGATCACATCATTACCTACCAAAAAACCTGTTGAAAACTTTCTTGTTGTATTCTTCTTTTTTTGTTTGCACACTTCACCACTGCAATGAAATCTCAAGTCACTTGCCTTAAGTTTTTGCTTCTTTAATATTGCTATTTATAGATATTTTTTTTGGTTCAGTTGACTGGGTAGATTCGATAACAATGAATTCCGAAGGCACTGATTAGTTTACACCTTGCTAAAAACAATCGTATTCACGCATGGTATTTCTTGAACTTGTCTTGACAACAAAAAATAATGCAAAACATCTTCGGTGATGCATAAAATTTGAGTGTTGAATCGACAGATCACTTGAGTTATCGTTTCTGTTTTAACACAGTGTTTGTTTTCCTCTCTGTTCCACTAAAATTCTGTCATGGTGTTTTCCTACATCTTCCTGTTTCAATCTCGAAAGGACTTCTTCCTACTAACTGGAAGAAGGTCACTGAAAAGTCTTTTGATTTTAAGACATCTTGTAACTTGTTCCCCTCACCTGTTATCATTTTGGAGTACGTGTATAACCCCCTTGAGAATCACGCTGAACCTGGCTATGTCACGCAATGCCATTTTGATCCCCTTTTGTGAATGCCATACCATTCTCGGAATAACAGAAAACACTCTGAGGAAAAGAGTCTGCCTCAATATTAGACCGTTCCGGCCTGTCAATCAAACTGTGCTTATTGACCAATTGGATCACGCCTTTTGGTCATGTGATCTCGGACAAACTCGGTCACACGTGCAGTGTAAACATACACAAACTAAGGTGTGTGGGTGGGGCTTGTTGCCAAAGCCGGAACGGTCTATAGCACCAACAAACAGCTGAAAACATTTTTTTTATTTTTTTTTATCTGTCCTGTAAGAAACCAACTGGTCTTGAAACCAGACTCTTCCTGCAGAAAACTTGAACATTCCACGGCCTTTGAGCAGTTAAAAATTATCAAAGGATTTTTCAAAGGGGATTAAAAAAAAAAAAAAAAATGATTGTGCTGTAGCTAGTGAAAGCCACTGAAATAAACCAGAAGAGACCTAAGAGGGATGGTTCCTAAGGTTTTGATTATTGTTATTTGTTTGGCTGCCCATGCCCCTCTGCGAGCATTGCACTTTGCGTGAGAGAGTTTTTGCCGCACTGCATGCCCATCTTGACTATGCTTGCATGTTGCCTGTCTGTTATTACAGCAAAGAGCCAGGGAGAACAGGGCCACGCAGAGACTCAAAGACGCCCAGAAGGTAGGTAAACCCTTGTCGCACATAAATTCCAGTATTTCAACAAACTACAATATCCTGTTGGGACCAAGCTTGACGTAAATTCCGCTGTACAATACAACACACACTGCAATATCCTGTTGGTAAAGCTTGAGGTAAATTCCGCTGTACACCATGGCCTGTTTAGTTTGACTCCACTGACTATCAGAGGCCAGAATGAAATGCACTGAGCCACTAAGCACTAAGAAACGATGAAGTTCTAGGCATGTCTGGCAGCTGTGTTTTGTACAAATTGTACAAAGACTTAAAAGTTTCATTAAAAATGTTAAATTTTGTCATAATAATGGGAGACTTTTGAGACGCTGGCGGCAGCAGACAACAACTGTCGTCTTCGACAGTTTAGAGTGTGCACGCACATGCTCAGTACTGTGTGTGTAGTTCTGAGTGTGCGTAGAACTGGTAAGAACTGTGAAAAGGGACCGTTCAAAAGTCTCCCATTGCTTTTGAATGAAAGTTGGTGAAAATATTCAACATGTATGTCAGTTTTGCGGCTGTGAGTAGCAAAAACCTTGAGCCAATGGACAAACGCATATGACGTATTGACTTACCAGCAGCATTACTGGAGTGAATGATGAGTACATCTTATCAGCCAATGCTGGTATCCTGCCAGTGAAATCAGTAAACGCGTAAAGAGGTTGCACAAGCGAGGTTTGTTTGTGTTAGATTTGGCAAACATAAATTTATACCTAATTTCACTTGTTTCAGAGTTCAAATGCAGTTCTTTGGCAAAAATTGACATTCTAAATGCATTTTCAATACTCTCAAATTTGAAAAACAAAATTCTGGAGTATATGATACCTTTTTTTACCTACATTAATCCCCAAAGGAAAAACACCTTCCAAGCATTTCCAATGTGATAATGAACGGACCCAGTCCAGGCAAAGGTTCACGTGGAAGGGATGGGATGGGAGGATGGGTTGTGCTGGAATTACCTCACTTTAACGACAGGATAGTTGATTGCCTTGAAAATTGGAAAGAAAGTTGACTCCATAAGAGAAAAGGAGAGAGGTTCAATACAATTTTGCCGAAATGTTAGCTTAAAATGTAAGGTAGACCTGACTGATGGTGATTCTGATCAGTTAAAGTGACATGTTTTAACTCTTTTAGAGATCCTTCATTTCTGTATAATCATCACCGTAATATATGCCCAGGCATGGCTAATATTGTCGATTTGGTTTTGCTTACTAAATGTTTCAGTAAAAATGTCTGGAAAAAAATCATTTGATGCAGAAATTTGGTCTGGTTTCAGAAATGTAGTTACTTACAGGTTAGGTAAATTACTACCTAAGTATTGATGTTTATATTTTTACACCTTATAATTATTATACAATAATTCAGTTGAGAAAAATCATTTTGTGCCTTCCTGTTTTTTCTTTTATGTGGTTTATTTTCTTTAAAAATAATAGTCTTAAGGAATGCCCACAAAAATAGGTCACTTGCTGACATGGCTGGATTCCTTCTGTGACATCACATGCATTACATAATATATATTCATGAGTGAATTTTTCAATAGGAACAAAACATATTTGTAATTCCTTTTGCGGACCCCGTCCCAGAAGAAGTATCCTCTAGAATGCCTAATAAATATATTATGTGATGGTGACATCACAGATGGAATCCAGCCATGTCAGCAGGTGACCTATTTTTATGGGCAACCGTGAAACCTGTTATTTTCAAAGAAATTAATTCATTTAAAAATATACAGGAAGGCACAAAATAATTTTTTCCAACAGAATGATTGTGTAATAGTTTTAAGGTGTAAAATGAAAACATCAATTCACCAAACCTTTAAACATGTTGGAAAATGTCCATTCAGGCCATGACCTCTACTTTGACCTTTTTGAGTGAGCAAAAGTAAGGTATTCAGGACATGACCTTAACTTTGACCTTTTTAAGTGTGCAGAAATAGGTCATTCAGGACATGACCTTTACTTTGACCTTTTTAAGTGTGCAGAAATAGGTCATTCAGGACATGACCTTCACTTCGACCTTTTTGAGTGAGCGGAAGTTGGTCATTTGTGGCCGCTATGGACCCTTTAGTACCAGCAGTTTGCAGACTCTGGTCACTAAAGGGTAAAGCAGTGCCTCGAAACGACATTTTGAAAATCCAAAACCTGTGTAGAACAAAATATTAAATTAAGCATTACTTCAAACACCTGAACATCATCTTCTCGGTTTCTGTTTTTTTTTTCTTTTTCCTTTTCATTAACTGATTTGACGCACATGTAGGCCCTGGAAAAGTGGTCTATCTATCCTCACCATCTATGCAACTCCTTACTGTGCCACTGTTCAGTGCAGATCTATTGTTGTGTCTGATACATGTTTTTAGTCAAAGCCATCTCTGACAAAGCTGTTTCATGCTAGGATAATTTTTTTTGAAAAATGTTTTCCCCTGATGACCTAAATGCTTTTATTTAAGAGTGTAGCAGTTGTTGAATTCCTCTCCTTAAAAAAAATGGATGATCTTCTTTGGTTTTTTATTTTGTTTTGTTTTATTTTTTTCAATAATGAATCGGTAAAAGTGTGTGAATTGGCTGCTTGTCCTCGGAGAAAAAAAAAAATAATTTCAGTGAACAGCCTACACTAAGCATGGCTCATGAGATGTACACAGACCAGTTCATACTTCCTGCTAATGCAAAGCGAATTTTGACCTGGCAAGTCTATATTCGCAACGAATGTTTTGCAAGAGTTGAGCATATTTCATCTTGAGCCAGTTGTTCGTTGCAATTTTTGTGATGTCAAATTCGCTTTGCATTCACATGAAGTATGAACCGGGCTTTACTTAAAGTTTCAGCAAAGAATAGGACAAAAATGTTGGTTGAAGTATTTCACCCCAACTTGGCGTCCAGAGTAATCATAGTTTGTATGTTGGTATGTGTGCTATTTGAACGGGTTTGTTGTTTGTTTAAAGTAGTCCCAAGCTCTATGAATGTTGCATGTGCATGCATTGACTTCTTCAGTTGCAGATCTTCATAGACAAAGTCCCTTCTCAAATGTACAGTGTATTGAAGTCCATTTGGTTAAAAAATAAATCAGATGGAGGGAGGATTTTTGTTTTTTCGTTGGGTGTGGAGCTCCAAAAGGGTCTTGTTTGTAAAATGTCATTGCTTCTTGTCGGCAGGGGGGGTGGAGGTCCCGTTTGCTTTCTTAGACTCGGAATTCAAAAGGCTAATTCAATTGAATGTCCAAACCAATTTTCTCCCATGCAAAAAGTCTGCGATCAAACAAATGATGAAGATGAAATAGTCCCATTGTTTATTGGTAAATGATCGTGATGGCATACGTACAGGGATTCCTGTAAAGAAGGCCATTAACAGAACCCCAGTCTATTCACTCCAGCACATTGCAAGCTGCACATCTAAAGTTGGATAACTTTGCCACATTGAACCATAAAGTGCCATTTGCTTGATAAGGTCATAGTTAAGTGAATCTACTTACTGATAGGCACAATTTTTGTACCGTTTTATTAATGAATTACTGTTCGACCATTCAGTATCATTCACTGTGGTTTTTAAACGATGGCTAAACTATGCCAGCCTGCAATATGATACCATGTGGTGAATGCATCTACACGGTACACATAAATTCAAAGTTAGTTCTGTGCACAGTTGGGCTACCAGACACATCCCATTGAGGTGAATGGCTTCAAATGGTTGATGGACAAGCTGGAAAATGTTACCAAGAGTACGGGGTTGGGGGGGGGGGCCTCAGTGAACTGTTCAGTCGGTCAAAGCGTATATTTTTAGTAAACAAGTGATCGCACCGAAGTTCTAAAATCACTGCCACTGTAACAAGTCGAACGAGTGTTAAAATGGTATATAATGGGCTTATGTAAATCTCTGAAGCCATATTCAGGCTTGGTACATTGTTTTTGCAATCGCAAGGCAGGTTTTTCCGTTCTTGGTGAAGGGCACCTCTGAAAGAAATCATTTCCTCCCAAGGAAACATTTCAAGGGAAACCGCCACAGTGGATAAAGGGCCTTGTGGCAGTTAGCATTGCAAAGTATGCATCAGCCCTGAATGTCCAACGACACTAAATGGCTGCTGCAGAGATAGTAGTTTTAGATTTACTTACATTCTGCAAGGTGTCCATTAGCCTTTTTTGAGGTTATGGCGGACACCATAAAAAAAGGAGTTCAATGTTTGCTTCGTGTGTATACAAACAAATTTACCCAAACCAATTAGTGCCCTAATGGTGGACAAATTACAAGCCATTTTGAGATGGTGGACACATTACTAGGACACTATTTGGTTTGGGTAAATTTGTCTGTATACACCCAAACCAAACAGTGCACTCCTATAGTGATGTCCGCCATACCTCAAAAAAAAGGCTAATGAAATACCTGTTGGGGGAATAGGTACACCATGTAGATATTTCCACTGGTTGTGGGCAGCCTTTGGTAAGCTCTGGGTTTAAAATTTGTCCGGATACTCCAACTTGTTGCACTGGGCTCAGTGTCATAGAGCTGCTTAAACTCTTTGACTACGGAATATAATGTACAGATGTGACGGAATTGTTTCATGTTTTGTTTGTTTCGAGCAGCTGGGAGCCGCTCTTCGGCGTATGAAGTAATTCACCGAGCTGCTGTGAGCGGTGCGCTGTAGTGAAAGAGTTAAAGCACAAAAAAGTAGCGAAGCAAAACAAAATCATGCTTAATACCAGAATAAGGTTACCAGCCAAAATGGCATCTCACATGTACCGTCTGTGACTGGTATCCTCCTCATTTTTGCTTAAAGCAGAAAAATGTTAAGCAATATTTACTGCTTAAACAGCTCTATGAAATTGGGCCCTGGTAAGGGAAAAAATTGAAATCTTTGTCGTCCTTTTTATTGAAGACGAAGAAAAACATTAACATTTGATTTTTTTCTCTCTTGTTTTTATCACCGTTTCATTTAAAGCTGAGTGAGGGAATCCAGAGGAAGCGAGCCGAGGCCGCTCTGCATGCAGGTCAAAGTTCAGAAACTGGTTCCATCGGTCAGCTAGAGGGCGCTGGTGGGCATGCACAAGTCTCTAAGGATGGACAGGATGCGAGTCAGCAGGCGATGCAGATCAGTTCTCCCAAAGGTAAGCATCATTGAAGGATATTGTCACAGATGCCACCAACTGACACTTGTGTGGCTAATAGTAAAAACTAGCAATATAAGAAAACGATATTGAAATTTGAAAACTTTTTAAAACATCACTGTCCTTCAAAACTTTGAAGTGTTTTCAACTGGTTCTCTCATTGTGGACACTTGATGCTTTGAACCTGATAAATATGCTGTTTTTGACTTTTTATTTGTTTTTGTATACCTATACACCGATGTGTGTTAAGCACTGTATTCTCAGTACTCTCCCCGAGTCATGTGAAACAAATTTACAGGCATATTCTCGGGTGGGATTCGAACCCACGACCCCCGCCATTCTAGAGCAGATGTCTTACCAACTAGACTACCGTGATAGCCCGGCTGCTAAGGGCAGTTTGAATCTTATTAGCAGCGAGTGCTGCAACCATTATAATAGATGTTAATTTTTGCATTGGGGATAAAGAATTTTATTTGTGTTTTTTTACCTATACATCGATGTGTGTTACCCACTGTATACTCATTACTTTCCTGAGTCCTGTGAAAAAAATCCACAGGCATATTTCTCAGGTGGGATTCGAACCCACGACCTCCGCTATTCTTGAGCAGATGTTTTACCAACTAGACTGTCGTTTTTGACAGTTTTACATCCTAAGCAATAAAGGAAGAAAGCTGAGTTGAAAGATTTTGTTGGGAAAGTGACAATGAAAGTTCATAAAGCATAATATTCTTAAAGCAATATTGCTATTTGGGATAGTTCTTCAGAAATATTTACTATTTTTACAGAAATAACTTGTATATTCAAGATGCAGCTTTGGTTTGTGCAGAAAGTATTTGAATTCAAGTAACACTTGATTAATTTTTGGGGTCATTTTTCAGGCATGACTCAACCAAACGCCATGGGAGGCATGGATCCCAGAGGGCCCCCTACACCTGGCGGCATGATCCAAGTCAGCCAGCCCCAAGCCATGCACAGTAACCTGCATCTCCAGATGCCCTCTCCAATGAGCACAGCCACATCCATTGGACCAACAACTCCCATTGGCCCAGGCACGCCTCACGGTCCCAGCACCCCAATGGGTCCAAGTACTCCATTGGGCCCGGGCACACCGTTGGGGCCTAGCACTCCTCTTGGTAACTCACAAGGAATAGAGCCCACCCTGGGGTCGGGAACACCCATGGGACCCTCAACACCTATAGGACCTATTACACCGGTTGGAATGACTGGGCCACCAACACCTGTTGGCCCCACAACACCTATGGGTCTGACGGCGCCTATGGGCCCGGCGACTCCCCTTGGACCTGCAAGCGATGGGAGTGTGCATGGAAGTCAGGACGGCAGATTCAGCGTCCCACCCTCGCCACAGAGTGGTGGTCCACCCTCAATGTCACAGAACATGTCCCAAATGCCTGTAAGCCAGCAGCGACCCCAAGCCAACAAAACTGGTCAAATCTCTCCAATGATACATAGTCCTAATCCCCTTGGCATCCCAATGACGTCTTCATCCGGAGGTATTGTTGACAATATGGCACCAAATCAGATTCCAGCATTTAGCATGGTGATGAATGTTCGACCATCTGCCCCAGGAGATCATGGTATGATAAGGGGGAACTTTCCCATGCAACAAGGTCAGCCCTTTTTCCCGTCAGCAGGACCTCAGTTTCGTCAAAGTAACCAGGGTGGACCAGCTCAAATGCTTGGAAGCAACATGCCTGATCAGAATCGGCCACCTGAAACTGAGAAAATGACCCATCGCCAACATCTGAGAGAGCTACTGTACAAGCAGCAAGAACAGAAAAGGAAGCTGAGAGAAGCCCAGATGCAACAGCAGTGGTTTGCTGAGGACTCACAGCGCCCACCACCGCCTTACCCTGTTGGCAGCCAATTCAACGTTGGGCCTAACTCTAGTGATCAGCAGCAACCCATGCAAGATGGTAACACACACAGTGGCTACCTGGGATCGAGAGCTTCCTTGCCAGGCAATATAAGAATGGGTATGGATGATAATCCTAGGCCTCGATTTCCATTTGGATCACCACAAGGCAATACAGAAGGGCTTCCTGGCCAAGGCGAGTTTATGCCCTCACAGAACATTACATCTTGGAGACCCCAGGGTCCAACTCCTTCCTCAGGGCCAAGGATGGGTGGCAATACCCCTCAAAGACCACCCGGTCAATTTATTGAACTAAAACACCATGAACAGGTTGGAATGATCCGAGGCAATAGACCACGAACAATGGGCCTTGCGCTTCTACAGGAAAAACTTCACCAACGCAGTGCTATGCAACAGCAGCAGCAGCAGCAGCAGCAACAACAACAACAACAACAGCAACAGCAGCAACAACAGCAGCAACAGCAGCAACAACAACAACAACAACAACAACAACAGCAACAGCAACAGCAACAGCAGAGGTCCTTTCCACAAAACATGGGTAGTCATCCAAACCCTCTGGACCCATATGATCACTTGGTAAGAATGTCTCAGTCAGGACAACCTGTCCGACATATTAACCCAAGTCATGTCAGTCCAGTGGGGATGGGTCCACCAGGTGGAAACATTCAGGTTTCATCTAGTATGGGTCTTCAATCACCTGGTCATTTTCCAGCAGACCCTCAGCATCAGGTACCTTTCTCTGACATGGGCAACCGTGGATTATCTCACCCTGGTTCACAACAACCACACTCTGGTCAGCACAACTTCCAAGACATTCAAAACCAGGCAGGCTTTCACCCAGTGCCTGTCCCGGGGGGTCCTGGATACACTGGACCTCCCCATGAAGGGATGACTGAGGCACATAGGGAAGAACACGATCAACAGCTTGAAGATCTCTTCAATGGTGACTTCAATATTTTAGAATATGCTGATCCCGACCTGGACACAAACAAGCACTCGGCTGAAAATCAACAACTCTTTAAAGATCTGGGTTTAGATGACCAGCAGGAGAACAAGCAAGCCTCTGAAGAGAAATCAAACACCTCTGGTCTCTCAACAAGACACCCGACTCCCCAAGTTAGTAAACCGGACAATAAGACGAAAACGACAATGGGAGAAACTCAAGAGAGTGACCGGCTGGCTTCTGGTCAAAGTACAACTCAGGCTGTCTCAGAAAATAATACCAAAAAAGATAAGCCATTGCCAACAAGGCAAGACTCACCTGGGCAGAATAAAGAAGAATCTCAGAAGACTGTCACAGACAGGTCTCCTGAAGGTCCCACTGTAAACAGAGCAACTCAAGGATCTACTCATTCTTCCCCCTCTGAAATTAGAATGCCTGTAGACGGAGATAAAAGTGCATCACCAGAGTGTGTAGAAGAAAGAGGCAGTCAGCAAAAATCTCCTGCT
This sequence comes from Marthasterias glacialis, assembly GCA_911728455.2. Taxonomy (NCBI): domain Eukaryota; kingdom Metazoa; phylum Echinodermata; class Asteroidea; order Forcipulatida; family Asteriidae; genus Marthasterias; species Marthasterias glacialis. The sequence goes on from OU452229.1 coordinate 14,186,822, forward strand.
GCCAAGATTGAAACACTAAATGTTGAAAAGAAAATGGGAAGCTCACCTGCTTCTGCATCAGAGGCTGTTGCTTCTGGAAATGATATGCAACGTACTTCATCTCCATCCTCAGAAGTGTTAAAAATCAAGACTGAGCCAGGTCTTGAAAAAAACAAAGGACAGTTATGTGACCAGAGCTCAGGCGGTGATAAACCAGCGATGGCCATGGAACAAAAAGACGGAACGGAAAGTACTCCGAACATGGATGTTAAGACACCAGAGGGAGATGTGCCAAGCAACAAACAGGATGGTTATGCAAATTCTAGTCCCAAAGATGCAGATAAAGCAGTTGACTCCCTGTCAGGCAGCCAGGCTAATCTAAAGCCTAACTCGTCCTCACCCAGGCCTGCTGGCGACACAGCCAATACAAGTCTCATATCCAGTCAACATCAAATAGCCGACAACTCTCCCAACACATCAACTGAAATGGGCAATACACAGACTGTGCCAAAAAGTCCAGCTACCTCCTGTCATGCACCGACAATCCCCGGGAACAGTCCATTACCAACTTGTAGCCCCCAGACTGATGCTGGCTCTTTTTCTCAAGCATCTGTCCCAGCAGACTTGACCAACGAAAATGCTGCACCCCAACAAACTGGTCAAAGTCCTAAACCAGCACCACAGAACACTACACCAACCAGTTTACCCCCTACCACAAGCTCCACGCCAATGGTTCAGGCATCTACCAGTCAAGCCGTACCTACTTCTGCTTCTCTTCAATCAGAACCACCACCTGCAGGATCGGATACCGCAATATTTAGCTCTACAACGGTCACCTTGGAAGCACCAGGAGTGTTCGGGGATGCAAAAGGAGGCGCCCAGGAGCTAGCTAAGAGGAGACCAGTGCTTCTCCAAGACCAACCTCTACTTCTCCAGGATCTTTTAGAGAAGGAGAAGATGGAGTTAAAGCAGACTACTCCACCCTCTGTACCTCCAATCTCTGTGCCAACGTCACTTGATGGGGCTGCACCGGGTAACAGAGCGCTCAACACTGTGGCAACTTCATTGCATGGTCCAGCACCTGTTACAACATCAGACGGGAAAACTGTGAAGCTCCCCACGTCTTCGGATTCATTCATTGGAGATCTGAACCTGGAGAAAATTCAAGAGCAGGCCAAGATGTATGCTAAAGGTGAGCTATAGCATCTACATTCAATAGGAACTTGTTTTTTTGCATCATGCCAATTAATGCCAATGTGTTTGTTTTATGTTACTCAGCCGTTTTGAAAAAAAATAAAATGAAATGTTTTACCATCAAGATGATATTTTAAAAATAGGGTTTTGCAGGCCAACTTCGATGAAATTCATTCAATTTATCAGCCAGCTCATTCAATTTCATGTGAAAATTAATGTTCCATTGCATCAGCATTCAACAGTTAAAAGAATTAAATTAACTTCATCAGTTTAGCTTTCACTGGTCAAATAAGGTCAATCAAATTCATAAAGTCTTAAAGAACATGCGATATGGGAAAAGCAAACAGCAAGCCGCTCTTCAACCATTTAATTTCATCAATTGTAAATATATAGTAGAAATTCAATCAGGGAATGGTGAAAATGTAGTCTCGAATGTCTATAAATGATCACGATGAAGTAGTTGTTGCTCTGGAAGCTTATGGTGTTTTCTCTTAAGTAAGTTATTAAAGTGCTACAATTAATTTTCTACTTTGATTTTTGCCACAGCACAACTGCCCACCACGTATCACTATAAATGAAACAGAAAAAAACTGAAATGAACCTGAATTAGAAGAACAAATATTGTGTTATACAAAAACGAAATTGAATGCAATAGTAACTAAACAGAATCCCTAGTTTAAATGAGTCAGGGAAACGTGTGTCAATTTGAATGCAAGTTAATGAAAGTGTATTAATTTTTGCTGAACTTGACCTGGAAACCTGTATTAAGACACCAGACGAGGGCATGAGATATGATTGTGATGCACACAAAATTAATTTAAATAAAGGGAAGTAGATTTTTGTCTTTCATTAATTGAGCTCGCTTTCAGATGTTGTGTTTTCCAACACCGCAAAACATGTAAGCATGTCCACTCGTTGAAACCAAGGACAAAAAACCCCAAAAGTTCAGTCAATTAGAGTACAAAGAGAAGTAATTGATTTACTGGGTCCAGAAATGTGTGTGTATACAATCGGCACTTTACAGCTCACTAAACTGCAGAAACCAGTTTATATTATTAATAAACCTCTTTTTATGCCGAGATAATTTTTAAGATAAATCAATGATGCTGATACCACTTCTTCGTTCAGGACTGAAATTTTAAAACATCAACACAGCACTGAAAATTTACTGACATTTTGTCCAAAAAAATCTGAAAGGCAAATGTAAAGCAAATGAATTCTTTTTTTTCAATATTAATATTTGTTATTATTATTTTTTTCAATTCAGAAGTTGAGGATTTTGCCAGTAAACCACCAGGACCCCATGCGCAACTGCTACTAGCAATGAACAGACAGCACCAAGAACAGCTCCAACTTCAACAGCGAAAGCAGCAGCAGCAGCAACAACAACAGCAACAGCAACAGCAAGCCATGGCAGCGGGCTCTGCCCAACAAGGCCCAATGCGCCCCCCAGATTTTGGAAACGTGGACCCATTTCGCGGTCCCATGCGTCGTTCTCTTAGTTTGGGTGATGCACAGCGACCACCTGGAGCAATACAGCACGAGGGATTCATGCCACAGCCTCAAAGTTTTGGAGTGATGCCCCAGCGATTCAGCATGCATCCATCGCAGTCCCCATCTCCTGGAGTGCAGAGTCCAGTTGGAATCAGACCTCCTCTCGGAAGTCCAGATATGTCCCCAATACCCAACAACCAGATGGTCAACTCAGGAAATCCAATGTTTGGCATGACACAGAGAGGTCATATACCAAGTCCAGGCCCAAATTCCAACCAACTAGTTGGCCTTGGGTCGCGAGGTCTAGCCCCTAGCCCAGGTGTCAGTATACCAATGCACATGACAAGCCCTGGTTCTCGTATGCCCTCCCCACTTGGAAGCCCAGGGACCCGTATGCCAGGTCCAATACCAAGTCCAGGACCCAGAATGCCAGGTCCAATCATGAGTCCTGGTGTGAGGATGCAGGGCCCCGGACAAGGTCAAGGAGTCATGAGAATGCCGGTTAGAATGCAAGGAATGCAGTCCCCTGTCTTTGGAATGCCCCAGCTTCATGGTCTTCCGATGCAACAAGTGCATGACCAGCCAATACCAGGATTTGATCCCTGGGAGTATCATGATGAAACGCCTCCAGACACGCACAATGTTGCTGAATATGAAGAGTGGATGCTTAGGAGAGAACAGTACCTCCAGATGCGCCTGAAATTCTTTGAAGCTGAGGTTAGCAAGGAGCGCAAAAAGAAGAAGGCTCTCTCTGCACGACAGAGATCCTGTAAAAAGAGCAATAAGGTATTCCCGGAAAATGACCAGCATGAACTTGACGGAGTCATTCAGAGACACACTGCTGTGCAGAAGAAACTGGAGTCCATTCGCAAGCAGCACCGGCAGCACTCAATTCTTATGCAAGAGCACCACATGAAGCAGCAGCAGGAGCACATGTCTTCCAATCAGCACTCGCCTATGGGCCGCCAGAACCCTATGATGCAAGGTGGGAGACAGACCCCCATGATGGGTGCAGGTGGCCACATGATGGGTCCAGGTGGGCCCATGATGGGTAACAGAGGACCAATGATGGGCCCAGGTGGGCCAGTCATGGGACCAGGAGGTCCTATGATGGGTCAAGGGGGTCTCATATCCCGGTCAAATACTCCAATGGGGAACCATCCTGGCTCTGGCTCTTTGATCGGCCGTCCTGGTGCCCAGATAATCCAAGGTGGACTACGCAGCCCCAGTATGCCTCATGGTGGGGCAATGATTCCTGGGAACCAGCAGAATATGATGGGAGGCCCCTTCCTGCAAGATGGTAATAATATGCAGCAGGGTGGGATACGACCGCCGGGTATGGACGGGGTAATTCAAGGTATCTTTCCAGGAAATACCATGCAGGGAACAAGTTTACCTATTGGGTCACCCATTCAGCAACAGGCCATGATGCGCAGTCAACCATCACCCATGGGTATGGGTCAAGTATCACCCATGATGCAGGGTCCACCAATATCCATGGTACCTGGCCAGTCATCACCGATGATGCAGAATCAACCATCCCCTATGACACCTAGTCAACCTGTGGTGCTAATGCCCGGCCAGCCATTACCCAATACAAGCAGTCAATCACCAACTATCATGAGCTCTCAAGCATCTCCTATGATTAGCAGCCAACCGTCTCCCTTGATGGGTAGCCAACCACCCCCCATGATTGGCAGCCAACCACCCCCCATGGTTGGCAGCCAACCACCCCCCATGGTTGGCAGCCAACCACCCCCCATGGTTGGCAGCCAACCACCCCCCATGGTTGGCAGCCAGCCATCTTCAATGGTTGGTGGCCAGTCGTCGCCCATGATTGGCAGTCAGCCATCATCCATCATTGGCAGTCAGCCTTCTCCCATGAGCCAGCAGTCACCTATGATAGCAAGTCAGTCATCACCAATGATCGGCAGTAAACCATCACCTATGATGAGCTCTCAACAACCTGCCATGATAGGTAGCCAGCCTGGCACTATGATGCCCCCTGGAAGCCAGTCACCTATGTCCAGTGCTCAATCTCCGATGGTCAAAGCTACCCAACCAGCTCCCTTCTCCTTGGCAAACCAAGGTCCAAGTACACCCAGTGCACCCAAGTCACCAATATCAATGCCGCCGCCCAGCAAGCTGCCACCGGGCTCAGGTATGCAAGGTTTAGTGGACCAAGCCTCCATGCTGTCACCGTTGCAGATCAATCTTGGGCAAGATAATAATCCATTTAGTGATGGGTTTATTCAGCGCGAACGGATGGAAAGAATTCGTGCTCAACATGAACGGCAACATCAACAGCTGGCTCAAGAGGTGGAGCAAGTCAGAGCTATGCAGCGCATGGAACAGGAACGAATGGCCTTAGAGCAGCTACCATTCTTGAATCAGGAGGAAGGTGGGCCATTCCAGCCACAGCAGCAGGGACAAACCGCAGGTGTAGTGCCAGGTCTTCAAGACCCAGTCACATCAACGGGTATGAGTCCGGCTCCATTTCATCACCAGCAGTCACCCATCCAGCCACCACCATTTGGACCAGATGGCATGCCAGGAGCCATGGCCCTTCATATGCCACCTCCTGATGGGTTCCCGATGCCCCCGAGCTATCCCATGTCGCAGGACAGCAAGTCCACGGACAAGCCAAAGCGCAAGCGGACACGGCGAAAGAAGACGGACGATCTGATATCGCCACTTACTCCTATGCAAATCCCCAATGATGTGGAGCAGATGCAAAACAATTTGTCTTCCATGCACACTGGTTTGGGCCCTTCTAACCAAGGACAAATAAACAATGGTACTGTTGCCGATCAAATGCAAAGAGACGTGCTGAACAAGCTGCACGCTGAGCTGTTGCGACGGAGTTCTGTGGAAGGAGGGAGTGGGTCACCAGACCAAGATGATAAGAGTAGTATAGATCAAAGTGCTGAGACTCTACAAGGCAAGATTAATCAGAATCTCTTACTGAAGCAACTGTTACAGGGCCCTTCAATATGCAATATCGGCACCAAACTGGTAAAAACCCCAACAGAAGAGGGTTTGCCTAACCCAGACCAAACTGCTGTACTGTCCCAAACAAATAATGCTGACACTGTAGAAGATGAGGACTCCCACATGCCAGAATTGACCCCAGAGCAACAGAAGCAGCTTGAGATGGTAGAGAAGTTGCCGTACGTCAAAAAGGATGGCAAACCTGCTGAAAATGACCATGAGATTCTTTTAAAGATGCATAAGCAGGCCACAGAGGAGAAAAAGAAAGATTTTGAAGAGACACAAAAGCAGCGACGGAAGGAGTTGTTGTTGAAGCGTCAACAGAAGGCCCTAGAAAAAGCGTTAGAGAAGGCCAACGGGGGTGGTAAGAAGCGCAGGAAATCTAAAGAGGTGGACACCGACATCTTCGCCAGCACAGAGGAGCTGCTGAATGCCATCAAGCAGATGCCGATGCTGAGCCTTATTGAGCCAGAGGTGAATGTCAACTTTGGTCTGTGCCCGTTGTTTGGAAGCTCCCTGCCCAATGGATCCAAGACCCTCAAGGGGAACTTTGGTCACGCTGTCATTGATGGTGTGGCGGACTTTTACGCTAACTTTCCCAATGGAGCTCTTGATGTTAACCCTCCCACTCCTCCCTCATCGCTGCCTCCTTCTCCACCGATCAAGATGCCTGGAGGACTGTCAAATGGACCCAGTCAGTCATTGGATGGTCGGAAAGGATCGCTTGATCAACACAAGGGCAGATCAGGTATGTACCCAAAACTTATATCACTCATGTTCCTATTAAAAAATCAAAACTGAAAGCTAAAAATTTATTCGTGCATGTAATCAAAGCTCTTTGATTCCTCATGTTCCAAGGAACCTATCCATAGTTGTCAAACGTTATTTGACCTCAAAAGTTATAAATTGCATACTCTAACAACTGTTTTGAAGCTTGAATGGCATCAAAGAAATTGAGCACACTTTTATAGTAGTTATTCATTTTTCCCTTGTCGAAGCAGTAGTGTATCACCAAAAGTAAACTTTACATGTACATGACACCTGTGATTGTAAATTGCAACAATTTTGTATCGTTTAAAATTATTGTGTCAATATAATTTTATGCGAGGAGCCTCTCTTGTGCAAGTTCTTTTTTTATTTAGGGAAAAAAAAGCTATTATGATGTTGCGAATGATTTTTGTGAACTTTCAGGTGCTAGAGTCTTAACAGGGGATGAAATCATGCAGGAGATGCATTCCCATCAGCGAGCCATCACCCGTACTATGAACCACGCCTATTCTGGGATGGACCTACCCCCGTCGCTGCCCACGCCGCCACCTTCGAGTATCCTCGGGCGGGATCACCTGGGCACACCCGATGGTGTTGTGCCGTCGTCATCGCCGGAGTGTGATGAAGAGAACGAGCCGTACAGACTTCGTGGTCTGAAGCTCATCACCGAGTCTGCCATTGCCATGTGCATGGAGAGGTCCATCTCACCAACATTCCCTGTCATCAGACCAACACCAAGAAAAGGTAACAATTACAGTCTGCCTTGTACATCATACATCGCTGTTGGGCAAAACTGACATCAAACAGTCGACTTCCTACCACCAAATCTTGTCAACTTTTGGCGGCGCAGCAATAAAGCTCATTTGTCATTTTTTACAAAGAACACTTGCATCAGAAAATTTTGAAACCTGGGTGAAAATTTTGATGCAACACCTAGACTATGACCGGAGTTAGGGAGGCCATACTGTTCCCTCCCAAGTTCGAGGCTAGAAATTAAAATTAAAATTTGGTTTTATACTGCCATAGACTAAAAAAAAAAAATAGTCCCATAGTGATTTTGGATGAGGTATTTATTTGTCCAGTTTGTAATTGTGTCAGTCAAAGGAAAATCTTGTCACAAAATTTTACCTTTTACTTGGGCCAGTTTGAAGGTGAAAGTACAAATCAAAAAGTAATCATCGTCTTGAAGTTAATTTTGTATAGGTGTTTACTGCCATGCACTCAACAAGGCAGTAACAACGTCCCAGCTTCATGAATCATGAAAACCAGCACTTTACTCAGGTACTCAGGTTCAAGAGCCCCTTTATGTTATCTATGAAAGTGCTTTGGTTTTTTCAAGATGTCCTTGATTTGTATTTCGACTATTACAGCTAAAGCTCTGATGAGCTCGGAGGTGGACCGAGCCCTCTTGTCGCCCACTCCGGGTACGGTTGCTGTGACGCTCAAGCTGACCGATGCAGCCTCGGAAAACATGAAGAGTGTCGTCAAGTCGCTGTGCGGTCTGCTGTGTGTACCAGAGCCACAGTCATACCACCTCGGCGGGGAGCCAAGGAAGGAGATGACAGCCACCAGTAAACGAGAAGCTAGACCATCAACTGGTAAGCTCATTCTTTTCTACTTGATTGTCTGGGGTAAAGTGATACAAAGTTGAGGCTCAACTAAGTAAATCTTTATTTTTTTATTTTATTAATTTCTGGTAATGAAACCAAGGATGCCTCAAAAATGAACTGAATCACTGTCAGTTGGAAGCCTGAGAAAACCTGTAGACAAGGGTGCTTGCAATGAACCAGAAACACAAAGGTGAACCCCTATTCTTCCAAGAGAAGCGTTCTGTGTTCTTTGCGTGCACTACTTATCCTAGTACATGTCTCATCTGAGAGACAAAGCAATTATGGTAAAGCATCTTGTTCTAAGGGCACAAGCATGACGACCAGCCAGGCTGGGATTGGAACCCACGCTCTATGAATGGCAGAACATGAGTACGCTCGACCGCTCAGCCAGAATTCAAGTCAAATTTTGCAAGAAATTTAGAAATATGTACAAAATACTTTTCCTGCAGTGACACACCACCACAGATAAGGTAAAGACATAAAAGTAGGAAAAAGTTCAGTATTATGTTTGAAATAACATGGTTATACAGGCAAGAGCTTCATCAGTGATAACACCTGCGTAATCCAAAGGACTCGTGTTCAATTAGCACAATTTGTACACAATGTTTTTGTCTTCAAGGTCATAGTGTAGACTAGTTTAATTCCTTTCTTATTGTGAAATTTGGATTAAAAAGATGGCTAAAAATTAGAAATATAAAACAATGTCTGATCTCTGAAAATAATGCACCAATATTGATTGTTTTTACTCGATATAGATTCCAGTGTTTCAGATCGTCCGCAGAGCACGGCAAGCAGTATGGCTGACCAGCAGCTGCAAGCCTCGGGCAAGCAGCGATTCTGCAAACACTGTGACGTTGTCATCCTGGGGGAAGGCGTCCAGAAATACACCGGAAATCCTGCAGACCCCAAGGTGACGTTCTGCAGCAGTGCCTGCTACATGCAGTACAGCATCTCACAGCGTTCGCAGATGCCGCCGCTGACCAACCAGGAGCCGGCTGGGGCAGTGGTCAATCACCTCAGCTCCGAGCCAACGAGCCCCGCCCCTAAGACACCGTCCTCGGTCACCCTTCCCGTACCAGTCGCCCCTCCTCCCACAACGTCTACCTCGACGAGTAAAGACACTGTCTGCAAGGTCACACAAGTAACCTCGCCGACCCCAGTGACGTCGACGGCCAGTCAGCCGACAACGCTGCAGCCTACTCCGGTTACAAGTGCCAGGGTCGAGGCAAAAGGTGACATGGAGGTCAGCGGGGGAAAGCCAAGCAAGTTGGTGATCAGACGGAAAGCTAGTACTCTTGATGATCTATCGGTAAGTCCTGGCTGTAGCTCATACCTTGTGAGAAATATCCTGGGTTCTTATCATTGTAAATTTTTATCACACGGCTCATTTTATTAGCTACTTAACAGTGAGCTCATTCTTTTCGTCTCTCAACAGCAACCAGTTTCCAAGAAGTGGAAGAACTTAAGATGGAAGAAATGGACTGTTTCCATAGTAACACACAAGAAATACAGGCCACCAAGTGAACAAGATATCGATGAGGTATACGGTTTACTCACTTAAAATTTTGGTGGTAAAAATTATTTTTATTTCTACCAACTCGATGGTAACCAGTCATCGTGAGAAATATTTCTGCAAAAAAAGGGACAAAGAAGTTCAAAGCCGTTAACATCTCCCACCATGGCTTAACAAGCAAATAGCTTCACCAAACAGGTTACCAGTCTATGCCATACCCGTACTAAAATATAACAACCTGTTGTGATGAGAATTTTCACAGGTTACTTGTTATGATATGTTTCTTTTAAAAACCAGGGGAACAGAATGAAGGTGTTTTTTCTGAAAAATCAAAGATCTACTATCCCTTTAATAAACTGATTCCTGTGTCAGAAATAAAGTTACAATTCCAAGTGCTGCTGTTGAGTAGATTGTTTATTAATTGGTCTTTTTTTGTTTCCCCCTCTCTCTAGCTGATGAAGAAACTGGGTACATCGTTACGACCAGAGAGTACGTTCAGAGACACCAGGGCTTGCTTGCTCTGCAGTGGCCTCGGGGATGGAGAGACCGACGGGACAGCAAGGTAAAAAAAACATCTCTGCAATCACAGTTCCTTCTCACAATGTAATACTCAGACCACTTTGCATATCCAGTTGTCTGTAAAAAGTGTTTCATCTCTAACTGTCGACGCTGCCTTCTTGTTGATAAAATTACACACAGCGCTCGGTAAACAACATGGACTTAGCTATTTTGGGTGTTGAAAAGTGCCTGCACTGTAGAAAAACGGTGTCTCGATGGTCTCATTTATGATTTACAGCCATTATCCTCTGTCGTGCAATTACCGACAATGAACGACGAGGGTGTTTAGCGGAAAAATGTCAATTTGGCGGATAATACAATGCTAAATGATTAACATTCAAAAGTCACACAAAAAGTACTGAGGAACAGCTCCCTGTGTTGAAATTTCTTTTGAAGTACTTTTTAATTTCTAGGGTTTATTTACTGTTTTATTTTCATAAGCTTATCCAACTGGGAAGTGACTGATATTTTCCATTGAGTTTCCGTTGAGTTTCCGTTGAGTAGCATGAAATGCCGCCATCTTGACAACTTTCCCCTACGACATCACTGTGACAGAGGCTAATAAAATAAAAGAAACTTGCCTCTTGTTTTAAATACTCCTTCTTCTCCACCCACCCACGCACAGGTTGCTTAACGTGGACGTGGACACCTGGGTACATCTGAACTGTGCCCTGTGGTCCTCGGAGGTGTACGAGACGGTCAACGGCGCCCTGATCAACGTGGACATAGCCATCAAGAGGGCCAAGGCGGTCAAGTGCTGCTACTGCAGCAAGTTTGGTGCCACCGTGTGTTGTCACAAGTTCCGCTGTGCCAATGTCTACCACTTCGGCTGCGCCATCCACGACCATTGTATGTTCTTCAAAGATAAGGTTAGTTCATTGGCCGCTTCTGCCGTTTACTTGGAAAGCTTGGTCCAGTATGGTCCCCTAGTCCTGACTTCACAAAGAACGAAGAATCATCGTAGGCTAGTTTTTGTAATGACCTTTAGTGATTTGTGTCATGACATCATACATTGCTTAGCAATTAAGATTGGTGCAATGGCCAGCTCATCTTGCTACCGTTGAATTACTGAGCCCAGGCCTGTGATTTGTCTGGATCTTCCCTTATTTTAAGATTTTTTTCAAGAGATTAAAAGCCGTGAACAAACAATCCAGGTAAAGAAAGGCGTAGCACTGTTGTGTCCAAATCTCTTTCGGTGATGTAGAGAGTCTGTATCAATACTCCAAAGTGTGACGCCCTGGATTTTCCGGAGTTTCGTCTCTAGACTAAACAGAGATCGCAGCCAATTTTTAAGTGTGGTCGCTTTTGGTAGAATCTCACTCTTGCAACCCTCAGACCCTCAGCCCTGGAATTTATTCTGAAAAAGGGAACTTCCATAATGAGATAAAAGTGTCAACGGGAAACTTGCTCAGAGGCACAATTGGGTCAGCTGAGGTCATGTCTTCCTTGTTATTCCCAGCCCAATGTTTTAAAGTTATTTTCAAGAGATTGAATAACGGATAATCCATGATAGACTCTGAGGATTGAGTTTGTATTCTTGGTCCCCGCAGACAATGCTGTGTCCTCTACATGCCCCGTCCAAGGCAGCAGACAGCGCTCTTCAGAGAACTCACATCGTCTTCAGGAGGGTGTACGTCAGCCGGGACGAGAATAAACAAGTCGCAAGGTACGCTAGTGATTATATGCCGTTATCACACTTTGCCAAGTGTACTATATCATTGTTGTTATTGTTGCATATTTTGGATGGTTAAATCGATGATGTCTCCGAAATGAACTTCATTACTGAAGCTGTGAAGCTTTAGGAAGCTGGGGGAGATTAACTACACAGTTACTCACATTTCTTCAACCACAGGAATAAACGAATTAACGAATTACATGACGCCGTTGGAGTAGGGCGCCCTCATGTTTAGAGGTCAAAATGATGTTGCTCATTTGCCCATCCTGGGCGCGGTGCATACTATTCCCATGGTATAACAAAACAGTTGTTGCTCACTGTGTGATGGGGTCCATGGGTTTTGTACACCCTCGGGGGCAAACGGCACGTCGGGTGCAATTTTGTGTACAAAACACCATGGATCCCATCACAGGGTGCAACCCTTGTATACATTATTTCAGGCCTGACACTTCACAGAGGCAATTGCCTCCGTTGCCCATGACCATTGCCTTGGTGCCCTTGAAACGTTCCAACAGAAATTTACAATTTCCTCACAGAGAAAATGCCTTGGTGACTTTGCCCTTTCAAGAACGAAGCATACAGACCAGTTATCTGATGTCCGATTTGTTTGCCAGTAGAAAGTTAGCTTTTATAAAAATATATATATCTTCGTGTGCCCGGCAAAAGGGCGTAAGGCCTTATGCCCTTTTTGTCGGGAACATAAAGTAGTTTGTCCCAGTAACAAAAGGACGTAAGCAACAAAATAGCTCCTGACCTGAAAAATATGTCGTTTTTGTTAGTTTTTTGCTAGAATTACGCTGAAGACATGTTTCACCATTCCCCATGCAGAATTAAACCTTTCTAGAATGACTTTTGCATGGCAACAAATTTACCAAACTTTCGAACACAAATTTTAACATAAATTGCTCACGTCTTTTTACCGGGAACTTTCCCTTACGTCCTTTGCCGGGCACACAACGATATATCAAAGCCTATTGACCCCATTCACTTAACGTCATCATCACAATGATCTTGGTTGCGCCATTTTGGTAGTCAATGTCCCTGTGTGTTATACAGTTTAGTACAAGTTTTAGACGACACGGCATTTACACGCTTACCCGTTGCCTACAAAAATGGTGAACAGGGCTCAATTGCTGCATATGACGTTTGTGCAAGGGGTCAGTCACTACCATATGTCAGCCCTGGTACTTGGATGTCTAATGTTCATGTCTGGTTTGGCTTTGCAGTCTCTCTTGATTGGTCTCTCCCAGTAGTTCTAATTAAGTTTCTCTTTATCTCTTTGTCTCCTGACAGCATAATGCAGCAGCTAGACCGTAAACACACCCTGCGTGTTGGCAGCCTCATCTTCCACTCCCTGGGCCAGCTACTGCCCCATCAGATGCAGGCGTTCCACTCTGAGAATGCCATCCATCCAGTAAGTACACCAGGCCTGTGGTTTGTCAGGATTTTTTTCTGATTTTAGGATCCATGATTTTCCACCCCTGGCCTTCAGTTTTTCGTGAAAGAGGCAAACTCGTCTTCACAAAGACGAAAGACTTGACTCTTGTTCTGACCAAACCTATAGATTTCTGTTGTGGTGATATAAAGAGTCTGTAAACCTCTGAAATATAACATTCATCATCAGACCAAGAGGATATTGAAGGCATGATATCATTTGCTGGCATGATATTCTTAGTCTGAATTCCGATGTTTTGGCCCTCAGAATAAAGCAGCAAAATAGGCTGATCCATTCAGCCACACCTACCTTAGCAACTGCCTGGCAAAAGCACATGGTGTGACTTTCTGGCCACGATCGCAGCGGTGGTTCGGTCGCAGCTACACACACGTATCGGATACACACACGTACATGGTTTTCGTGAATGATATGGATTTAGTTTTGTGGCCTTTTGAGCTTTGCCTTGAGTCCAAAGAACAGAGCAGACAGAAACACTGTTAAACCACTTGTACATGACTCTATGAGGACCACTGCTGTGGAATTTGCACCACCAGAAATACGAAAAAAATGTTTAACAAAACAAAAAGTTACCACAGTTGTGTGTGCTGTAATGTGTTTAGAACAATGGCGGCAGTTTGTTTACTTTTCTAATTGGATTTTAACTCGACGGGTGTTAAATTTTCATAGGTCATTCACACAGCAAGTACAAAGGAAAGACAGGCGTGTGATTTCTCAGGATTTTCTCTGAATCTCCTTGAGCCTTTCAATTTTCTTGAAAGAAAGCAATCACCAAATAGAGTCCACATTATGTCCGAATCTGTATTTTGTTATTTCTACTGAGTCTCTAAAACCTCCTGAACTGAAACCTCTTGGAGGTTATGGGTCTAGAATAAAGGGGGGAACCCAGGCCCACAAGCCATTTTCAGTAATTTTTACAGTCGGCAAATCTCAGAGAGAGTCCTAGAACAAAAAGAAACCGATTCTCTAGCACTGTTGAATGCAACGGCATTTCTTACTGCCTTCCTCAGGTTGGCTTTGAGACCACCAGGCTTTACTGGAGCATGAGGTTCACCAACAAACGCTGCAGCTACAACTGCAGCATCCATGACATGGGAGGCAAGCCACAGTTTCATATCCGCGTCATTGAGCAAGGCCATGAGGACATCACACTGCAAGATGCTACACCAAAAGGTTTGTATTACAACCGGATTCTAAAGGGGGGGGGGCGGTATTTAAATTTGTGTATTGTTTGTATTTTAATTGATATTCATAAATAGCCAAGACAGTTTAGGCATTCCTATGTATTGAGAGGTGGTCACATGATGGTGTTAACCTCAGTGTTCCGGCTGTGCAATAAAGGCCGTCTTCTTTGGCTCGTGCCTATTTATCACACGGGCCGCGACACTGACCGTTTTAAATAGCCAATTAAGACCTCGTTGCCAAGCTTTTATTCCCTTATTATTATTTATTTATTCGTTTACTTTATCTAATTTTCATTTGCTCTTTTTGTGGGGAACTAAAGAGAAGTTGTTGCATGAGAAAAGGTCAAAATTGGAAGTAACTTTTGAGCTGTTGTTCTCTTTTCCGTCAACTCATAAAACACACACTGGATAGCAAAACAGTCTTGGGGTCGAAAGAGTTGAGATTTAAAGGTTTGGTGAATTACTAAGTATTGATGTTTTTATTTTACACCTTATAGTTATCATACAATAATTCAGTTGAGAAAAATCATTTTGTGTCTTCCTGTATATTTTTAAACGATTTATTTTCTTTGAACATAATAGTCTTCAGGAACACCCACAAATATAGGTCACTTGCTGACATGGCTGGATTCCTTCTGTGACGTTACATGCATTATAATACATATTCGTGAGTGAATTTTTGAAAAGAAAGAACACATATTTGTCATTCCTTTGGCGGACCCCGTCCAGGAATGAATTAATTATGTAATGATGATGTCACAGAGGGAATACAGCCATGTCAGCAAGTGACCTATTTTTGTGGGCATTCCTGAAGACCATTACTTTTAAAGAAAATAAATCACGCAAAAAAATCCAACTGAATTATTGTATGATACTTATTAGGTGTAGCTTAAAAACATCAATACTTAGTAATTCACCAAACCTTTAAAACTCAATATTTATCTTGCGTTAAGTTGTCATTACCACGGTAGTCATTTGTATTGTGAAATCACTGTCTGCTTTGCACTTATTAGAACAGTTTAGTGGCCAGCTCATCTTGAGAAAGTCTTTGATAGCACTTTGTGAAATCAAGCCCTGGGCCCACTGTTATAGAGCTGCAACAAGAGTTAACTAAGCACAAACAAATTGTGCTTAGCAGAGTAAGGTTACCAGCTAAAATTGCTATGTGTTATGTACCATATGTGACTGGTCCGCTGCTTATTTGTGCTTATTTTGTGATGGCAATATTTTCTGCTTAAGCAGGTCTATGTAAGTGGGACCTGGGGTGGATTTCTCAAAACAAGTCCCAACTTAGGACTAGTCCTTACTTTAAGTTAGGAGTAGTTACTCGTCCTAACTCAAGATAAGACTAGTCCTAGCGCTTTGTGAAATCCAGACCAGGTCCCTTTAAAAAAATTAAATGGTAACCATTAATTTATTTTCCCTAACCCCTTTTTTTTTTAATTTGTGTTTTGTAGCTGTATGGAGTAAAGTATTGGAGCCCATTGCCAAGCTGCGTCGAGATGCAGACATGCTGAAGCTGTTTCCGATGTTTCTGACTGGAGAGGAGCTGTATGGGTTGACGGAACCGGCCATCCAAAGAGTCATCGAATCGGTCAGTCAAATACCCACCACCCACCCACCAAGGCCCTCCCCCACCAAGGCCCTCCAATAAACTGCCTCCACCGTTTAATTGCCCTGTCAGTTTTTATGACTAAGTTTTCTCACACATGAAAGAAGCTCCATGCAAAAAATATTGTATCTCGGCACATTGTGGCTTGTCTGTACATCCGGGGTTGTTTCAGGGAGATACAGTGTTTGTCCACATTCAAAGGCACGTTTCACATCAGAGGCTATTTTTCGAGATAAGTTGTTTTTGCACCAACACGACGTTATACAACGGGTCTTTCCCTTCTAGTCATTATAGAGATTTTATTGTTTAAAAGAAAAATGTTTAATTTATTTTTGTTTTTTGTGAACGAATGCGTTCTTCAAAGTATTAGAAAGTACATTTTTGTCTGTGGGTTTGCATAATTTTTATTACGACAAGTTCCTCGCACCACAACTCTGGCAGAAAATCAAAAAGGGGAAGAAGCAGTTATGTTTGTCTCGCAACGGATTCATTTACCCCCTCCCTGTTCTTCGCTGTGCTGTGAAGAGACTTGTGTTCATATCTCGCCATGTCTTGTTTCTGCGCATTCGGGCAGGTTTCTATCCCTTCAAAAAGTAGCCCACACCTTGAGTGGCCCTTAGGCCTTGTGTGATGGGCGAATTACACCAAAAAAAATTTTTTCTTAAAGCCAACAAAATAAACCCGATATGAACAAGCACAAAGTCCCCGTCAAAACATAAACTGTTTTTTAGTTGTTTCCGCTATTCAGGATCACCTACTTCCATGCACTTTCCCCCCGAGTTGGTTGTATGATGTGTTTTGGGAAAACTAGAGGATTGAAATGAAGTTACTCTTTCAAAACAACGATGAACCAATGATTGCTTTAATTTGAATGAAAACACACTCGGTAAAACACACATCCACAAATATGCGACCTGTTATCACAAAATGCAGTCTAAAGTCACAATATGTTGTTAGCAGGTATAGTGTTACAAAGTAAACGTTTCAACACATGAGCTCATCAGCATAAGCAATTTAGTCAAGCTTCAGAACAATTCAGTAATAATTGAAACCCCAAGTTTTGGATACCATAGGAGAGCGCTTTTTCTACTGAATTCAGAGGGGTAATTATCTACATATAAAAAAAACAAACAACAACAACACCAACTTCATGCTCATCTTGTGATATCTGGTTACATATGCATCCCAATGGAGATTATTTCTGTTCTTTCCTCTGTCCCTGTACATAGACTCTGTACACAACATTCTTTGTGGCACTTCCCGCTCTCTAGAATTCCCCCTGGGAACTTTGGTTCATACTGTCTTCGGTCTCAGTAAGGTAGCGAATAGAGGGACAACACTTGTCCATAGCTGTGACTTACAAGTTTTGATTTGTTTGTTGTTTCCGTGTTGCAGCTGCCGGGCGTTGAGCTGATCCAGAGCTACAGCTTCAGGTTCGGCCGGTCACCGTACATCGATCTTCCTCTCGCAATCAACCCAACAGGATGTGCCCGTACAGAGCCCAAGATGAGGACACATCTAAAGAGGTAAGCATCTTCTATTTCCCTACATTGTAAAGAGGAAATTGAAGTCACAAGGGCCAACCTTTTGAACAACTTATCTCATGCTGTAATCTCAGCCTTGAACATCTTATCAATGCTGTATCTCACAGGTCGTTCATACACTGTACTAAAGTTGGTCTAACTCAACTTAGACCGGTTCTGGTCTAACCCTTTTGCGTCTGAATGGAAAACAAGTTAGACTGGAACAAGTCTAAACCCCAAAACTTAGACCATCCAGCGGGATGATCTAAGTCTAAACCACTTCAGGTTTATCTTTTAACACGGCGTGTGGACAGAATGACATCCGGTTTTCCTGTAAATATACCGGATGTTGTATATTGGGTCATGATGCTTTGTTGACCTCTTAAAACCGAACATAAACTGCATATGGTTCAACTTTAGACTGTCTGAATGCATGTTTTATTTTTTACGACAGCTTCCCTGCTGCTCGTAAAAGTTAGACCGCTTCTGGTCCAACTGTAGTACTGTGTCTGAACGTACCCATAGTCTTGAACAACTTATCTTTTGCTGTGATCTCAGTCTCGGACAACTTATCTTTTACTGTAATCTCAGTCTTGAACATCTTATCAATGCTGTATATCAGTCTTGAACAATACCATTTGAACCCCTCTCATTCTCTGTTTAACCCATATCTGCCTGACTGGTCAGTACACGAACGCTGTTCCTACCTAAACGCATGTAGTGCTCATTGCTGCATTACTCCAAACATTCATTATTTACTGCCTTGCAAGGAAACACACCCCCAATAAACTGTAAACATTTTGAAAGTGTGCTTACCTCCCTTTAATGTTTTAGGCCTATATATTTTGCCATGTTTCCTGTTTCATATCATTAGTAATAACAAGAGTATAAAGAGAGATACTGACTGGGTGCTCAGGGCTGGAATTTTACACTAGACCACTGGCCCAAGGCCAGTGATTCAAGCCCTGGGCCAGTAAACTCAAGACCAGACCAATAACACCTCACTGTGTAATATCTTAAACAAAAAGAAATGATGTTCAAATGTTGACTTTGAATCTGATCAATATCTTTCAATTCTGTTGAGTATCAAAATATACCTACCCACAAGACAAATGAAATGAGATCAATATTCTCTTAGTGCTTGCTCAAATAAAAACAGTTTCCATGTTAAACTTCTTTCTCATTCAGATTCTGGTCTTGTAAAATAAATTCTGGTCTGGTAAAAATTTTGAGCTACAAGCCCTGCGGTCTTGTGGAATTTTACTCCAAATTCAAGCACTGGTGTTCATGTCCGGGTTTTACCTGTTGGTGGGCATTTACAGCATTTGTTTGTTCTAAGGGAAATTTCGTATTTTAGAGGCAGATACGGGTTAGGAAAGTAAGTCACACAATCAGTTTATGTAAAGGCGAACAGGATACACAAATTGAGACGACACGAAAAATTGTTCTTTGTAGCAAAACCTTGTGGCAAATCGTTTTACTATGTTTTTTTTGTGTCACAGCAGTTTTAAGATTCCTTTCCCACCTTGCAAAGTTTCACGCCCTACTGTACTCCTTGACAGGCCGCACACACTGACAAGCAACACAACGTCCCGGTCCTTCCAGACGACTCTCAGCGGCGAGTTTGCGTCCCCGTACAACAAGCAGTTTGTCCACTCCAAGTCGTCTCAGTACAGACGTCTGAAGACAGAGTGGAAGACCAACGTGTACTTGGCACGCTCTGGCATTCAGGTAGGCCCTCCAGATGTGAGGACTTTATGATTATGAGTTTGTGATGGGGAATGCAACTTGTTAAGTCAAAACTAGAATTGACTGACATACTGTTATCAAAATTGTTATCAACCTTCTATTTAATATCTTGTCAAAAAAGTCCTCCCATATTACACGTATTTTACAAGAGTTGCGCTGGTTACCAGTGAGAAGCAGGATTAAGTACAAACTATTGCTCAACGTGTTTAAATCTCTCATGAACAGTGCCCCTGCATATATTGCTGATTTGCTTTAAACCTTACAATCCGCCTCACAAACTCCGTTCTGACAATTCAAACCTCCTCATTGAGCCTAAATCTTATCGTTCATGGGGTGACCGACCTTTTGCTCATGCTGCACCATGACTATAGAATAAATTGCCATCATGTCAAATTGTCAGCTTATTTGTAATGGAGCATTTGCACAGTGGATGATAATGAATGGTCAGACAGTAGGAGGGTGAATATGCACTTGTAGAGTGTCCTCTGTACAAAGGTTGTTTAGGTTTTCTCTTTGTATCTAGATTGATTCTTAGTCGCTGGTGTCTTTCACTTTCTTTGTAGGGTCTCGGATTATTCGCCACCCGCGACATGGAAAAGCACACTATGGTCATTGAGTACATCGGCAAGCTCATCCGCAACGAGGTGGCCAACCGTCTGGAGCGCGTCTACCAGAAGGGCAACCACGGCATCTACATGTTCCGCATCGACAACGATACTGTGGTGGACGCCACCATGAGCGGCAACCCGGCCAGGTACGTCAACCACTCCTGCAATCCCAACTGCGTCGCCGAGGTGGTCAACTTTGACAAAGAGCTGAAGATCATCATCATCTCAAACCGCAGACTCAGCAAAGGAGAGGAGGTAAGAGGAACTTGTTTTTTCAGCTTCCCCCCAATTCCCATTTCTGATCCCCTGAACCCAAATCAATTGAAATGTGCTCACTAACTGCATACCTGCCAACATATCCGAATTTAATCAGAACAAACGAAGACAGACAATGTAGGTCAGCAACCTATCATCATCATCATTTCGACCGCGGTCGACCATCATCAACATGAGTGTAGGAGTGGTGGCATATGTTTCTCCAGACAGTTCGATCTTGCATTACAGATGAAACATATGAAACAAAATGGATCATCTATCGACAATAGTTCAACAAAGTAGCCTTAATTTGACGCTTTACATACAGAGAGATTTTGGGAAGCTTTGTCACTTTGATGTCCCCGGCCATCCTGCCAATTCAAGCTGTTTTTTTTCTTCTTTTTTTTACATCATGATTTGAATTTCTCTTCCCATATCCGCAGCTGACCTACGATTACAAGTTTGACTTCGAGGACGAGAACAGAATCCCTTGCCTTTGCAAAGCGCCCAACTGCAGGAAGTGGATGAACTAAAAAGGAGGACTTCCACAAGGAAACAAAAAAAAGAGACGACTCTCGCAGAGTCATCCCTGTGAAATTCAGTCAAGAACACGATGACTCCTGTGTGGACCTGTCTGATACAGCATATTGACAGACGATGTTGGAATCTGTCACTGATGTGTTTGTTCGCTCAAGACGTGACTTGGCTGTTATGCTGCGATCGTTTAACGTATCCTGTTAGACTGGTCGACGATTGAAAGTCACAATTTTGAGGTAGAAGATAGTCTATACGGATTTGGTGGAGCTACTAGTGCAGTGTGGTTCTGCAGAGCAAGTAGTGTTTAACACGATATAGGTACAACTGGGGGATAAAACCAATATGGAAGCGTAAGTGGGCTACAATCAATACATGTTGTGGCAGGCAGGCTGCAGTGTGATATCAGATCAAAGCACGGGGTAATGTTGTGATCTTTTCGTTGGCCCAAGCTGCAGCTGGCAATCCGGGACCGATTTCAAATACACGTAGCTGTCAAGCCGAAAATTTTGCTTGGCATGTTTCTTTGCTAAGCGAAAAACAATTAGCAGGGCACCAATCACAGCAATGTAATCTACAGTAGTTTGGCTGGTAACCTGTTTCTGCTAAGCAAGATTTTCCTGTGCTGAGCAATTGTTTGTACGTCCTAGCTTTATGAAATAATGCCCTGGACACTGCCAATCAGTTGTACTGCTCTGTGAAACTGGTGCCTGCACACCAATTTTAGTACAAAGATCTGAAGATGCAATTTGCACTGTTGCCAAATTGACTAAACTCCGATCCAATCTTTCGGGTGCGGTTGGATATTTAGCCGGTCACCTTCGTATGCCGACATTCACGTAACCATGTTGAGGTCAGGAAGTGACACCATAGTACTGTTTGTGTACAGGGATGCTTGATGCATATTGAGAACAAAATGTGACGTTCAACACCAACGCCAGGCACTTCTTGCTAAAACTCTAAACTTGGGTGTAGTTGCTCATCAAATAGATGAGGGTCTACACTGTAAAGGATCTAGAATGTTTTCAGAAATCACATTTTTTTTGTTACATTGGTATTAAGGCTGATATTTTGGCTGTCTTCACTTTTTATGCCATGGCACTATTTCCGGGAAGTGCCTGATTTTGGCGTGATGGCGTCACAAGTGGGTCGAGAGTAAAAACATGACTTAAATATATACAATGTAAAACTTTACATGAGACTGCGTCGATTCTAATCTCTCTTGGTGGAAATATTCAATATATTCATAAAACGTTCAGGGTTGAATCGAGTGTAGCGAAGAGTGACACTGCAGTTGGGAAACAAAGCATGCAACGTCATCTGTGATAAACAATAAGGAATAGATAATGCAGCCAACTTTGTCATTTGACCATTCCCCCAATTTGTTTTTAGTGTAAATACTATATTTTTAGGTAAAAAGAAGAAGAAGAAAAAAAAAAGATTGAAAATAGTTAATTTTTGGACGATTATCGCAGCTCTAACCTCTTGAGTGGGGAGCGTATTTTTGTTATATTGGTATTAATCTCGGAGGTCTGTTGTGAAGTTTGTTACTACAAAAGCTGCCATTTTTGAAGATAACTTTTTGTCTTGAATGGTTTTTAACCTGTATAGCTTTGTTTGTGAATTCTTTTATTGGCCTAATATAAAAAAAAAAAACTCATGTTGTTGTTTATTCGCCTGGAAAAATTATGTATCATATTTGACAACAGAGTCATTCAAATCATCATCAACAACAATAAAGTATGAAGTATTATTGGTGTGTTTATATTTACTAACTGTTGGGCATGCGACTGTGACAAGATTCTGCGGATGATAGTGGGAAGGGGGGGTTGGTGTTATGATGTGGCGGGGGAGGGGGATGGGGGAATCATTTTGTTATAAAGATTGAAGTATATTTTATTGGAGATAGTATTGTATTTGCTTGTTGTCATGTACTGTAGATGTATAATTGCAATTCATCATCGGGCTGGACAAATGTATAGTTTGTAAAGGTTTGGTTTGGTTTGCTTTCTTTTTCCTCTTTGGGTTTCTGTTTTTTTTTTCAATTTTGTTTTTCTTTGTGTAAATACTTAAAAAAAAAAAAAGAAGATACGACGTAAGATGTAATTAATACCGGTAGTTTGTATTTGAAATGATCTTCTACCTCTTTTTGGGTAGATTTGATGAATATTGCCAATTCGTAAGGTGCTGTTTCTTTACAATTTGAAGCACTTTAAAGTTCGGACTCTGTACATAGATATAACCTCCAGCAAACATCTCCTGACACTCTTTTGAGATATTGCTGTAAATTAGACTTATTAAGGTTTGGCGGCTCTCTCTTTTTTTTCCCCCTTTCTGTTTTCGTACATATTTTTGTGATTTAAATTAAAATGACCGAATCATGGCAGAAAAAAATGGAATTAATTTCACAAATTGAGATGCTCATTTGAAAAAAAAAAAATACAATCGTATTATATCGTGTAAATTGGCCAAATTTATTTTACAAAAATTCACTGAGATTGAAACAGTAATCTAGTTCAATATGAGCAAACTATGTATTGTTTAGTGAAAACCAATAAGGTTATAATATATACATGTTAAGTTTTTGTTTTGTCACGAGTTTCAGAACTGAAATTGGAGAAAGCTTTGCCCAGATATTAAATTATTTTTTTTAATTTTCTTTTTGCCGAAAAAAAAAATTGAACTGTCAGCGACAATCTTATCTGGATTTGTTATTTATTTCAAAACAGAAATCTGGTAGCAACTTTTCAACTTAATAAACAGCTTAATGAAGTTACAGAGAAGGAATACAAAGAAAGGCAAATGATATATTTTACTTGAATACTAATATAAAAGATTCAAAGGCAGTTCTTGTATAAAATAATAATTTGAATTTGATGTGAGTTGAAGTTAATTTTTAGCGTTTGACCTCCTAGTTTTTGTATGTCACTCTTTTTTTCTCTTTTTTTCTTTTTTATTAAAAAAAAAAGAAAGAAAATACACATCTTTTTTTTCTGTAAATAAGTCCTAAATAAATGTGATTGAACATTAATAATACTTTGATTAACTCTTTTCGTTGTTCCCAGCAAGAACAATGTAGTTATATTGTAGTCGATTCAGTTGTACAAAAAAAAAAAAAAAAAAAAAAAAAGCCGGCCGTAACTGGCATGGTTTTGAAACACTGTTATTGTACTGAGTGGAATGGTACTCATTCTAGGTGTGTGGTGGAGTGAGTGTAGTGTCTGTCCCTGTCTGTCTTATTATAATAATACAACAGCTGAATGTGGAATGCCAATAAAATTTATTAACAGATACCACAGTGAACAAGTCCGAGTTTGGTTGCATTTCTTTTTACTCTAGAAGTTTTTATAAATATATATACTTCTTTCATGGGTTTATTTTTTGTTTAATGTTGAGCTAAGTAAGACATGTGACACACGGTGATATTGTGACATGCTCATTATCATAGGGTATACGTGTTGCCTAAAATGTGTACCACACTGTATAAGACAGAGATTATTGTGATGATGACGTCAAATGACGTCAAATGTTTTCTGTTAAAGGTGAGGGAAATCTCATTGGTAAGGTTTGGTTTTTGAGTCTTTTAAGAAGGTTGGGGTTTTTGGTTTGGAATTTGGGGGAGCTTGGGTTTAGAGTCATATGGGTGTAACGGAAAGGTTTTAAGTTTTACAAGTTAAGATTTTGGTGTTTTTTTTTAGGGGTTTTTAAAAAAATTGTAAAACAATTGGACACAAACAATAGATGGACAACAAGTGACAACGGTTCAGAAAATATTAAATACCGAATTATATATTTTTTTTCGAAATATATATTTTCTTTACAATTTAATTTTCATAACAACCTCAACCTTTAACAGCTTTACTTGACACATAATTAGTAACATTTTCTGGACTGACAAAATGTTACCATAAAACTTTGCTTATATAAAAAGAATAAGATATGGTAACAAGTAATGAGAAGCCTGGCACCTCTCCTTTAACATTAGGTTATCAATGGCGACTTAAATAGTACCAACTGATGGATATACGTTTCAAAATAAAGTATAGAATATGTAATAATAGTTTTCCCAATGCTAAGATCTTAATTGCCAAATCAAAAAATTAGGCCTGACAAAAAAACATGTTTGTTTCCTGTAATGTGACTGACCGACCATTCAGAAACCTGCTGACTGTAACAAAATTGAAAACCAAAAAAAATTCTTTACCTAATATGACTGTATAAAAATGAAAGAATTCTTTCTTCTTTCACACCCCATTTTATGAGTAAATAACAAAACACTCAGAGGTAGGTCAGTTTCTTCTTGGTCAATGAACTTTATTTGTGGTGTGCGCATGTGAACATTTTTTCCTAAAACAATACTTTTTTCCCAAACTGCCGACACTTTGTTTCTCAAGAATGTTACAAGAAACAAACAGGTTTTTTTCGTTAAAGTACATATTTGTTTTGGGCTTGGCATGTTTGGAAGGGTGCAAAGATCTTTGCCAAAAGCTGTAATTTTCCCTGAGTTTGAAAAAAATATTCACAAGATTACTTGCATCAAGACCACCAATTTTATACCTTTGATCTGCCAGCTGACTTCGGAAGATGAAATCCATTTGTATAGCTTCATGACAGGATTTGCAAGGTGCTGTGGTGCAATCCCACAGCCAACCTTGCCAGGAATGCTGGGGGCAAGCCCCTTCACGATAAACGTACTGGGATCTTTTATGTGCATTACACAACGCACAGGACTGACAGCTTTACATCCAGCCCGAAGCAATAATGGTTAAGGGTCTGCCTTAAGATCAACAACATGGATCCAAACCCACACTGAAAACACTAGAGATTTGAGTCCACTGCACGAGACCAATCGGACATGACACTCTGGAGCTAATATGCTTTTCAACAGCTGGGAAAAGGAAAAGCACTGAACATTTCAAGGAAAGCCTTATGAGGAAGAATATTAAAACTATTCATATAAAAACATATATTAATGATGTTGATTCATATAAAAAAAGATGAGTAGGATTTGAAACTTTGCATGGTGGAGATACAATCTAGTGAGGTTTGTTATAACACCATGTACATGAGTAGGATTTGAAACTTTGCATGGTTGAGATACAATCTAGTAAGGTTTGCTGTAACACCATGTACATGAGTAGGATTTGAAACTTTGCATGGTGGAGATACAATCTAGTAAGGTTTGCTGTAACACCATGTACATGAGTAGGATTTGAAACTTTGCATGGTGGAGATACAATCTAGTAAGGTTTGCTGTAACACCATGTACATGAGTAGGATTTGAAACTTTGCATGGTGGAGATACAATCTAGTAAGGTTTGTAGTAACACCATGTACATGAGTTGGATTTGAAACTTTGCATGGTGGAGATACAATCTAGTAAGGTTTGCAGTAACACCATGTACATGAGTAGGATTTGAAACTTTGCATGGTGGAGATACAATCTAGTAAGGTTTGCAGTAACACCATGTACATGAGTAGGATTTAAAACTTTGCATGGTGGAGATACAATCTAGTAAGGTTTGCAGTAACACCATGTACATGAGTTGGATTTGAAACTTTGCATGGTGGAGATACAATCTAGTAAGGTTTGTAGTAACACCATGTACATGAGTTGGATTTGAAACTTTGCATGGTGGAGATACAATCTAGTCAGGTTTGCAGTAACACCATGTACATGAGTAGGATTTAAAACTTTGCACATTGGACAATCTGGTAAGTTTTGCGGAAACGCCATGTGCATGAAAATCTCTCTTATGAGCTGTTGTGGTTCTGAAAAGAACTGGTGGTGAAACAACTGGACGTTCCAATCAGTACATGCTTTTTCTCCTGAAGACGATCACAGCATACTGATCAAAACGTTGAGCTGTTACACAAACAGTTCTCTTCAATAGAGATTCATGTGCATGGCGTTACCGCAAACATTTACAAGATAAAAAATGTCTTTCTTTTCTAAAAAAACGTCAAAACTTTTCTTTCCGTACCTATTACTGCAAGGGAGCCTTCTTGGTTTTTGGAAGAGTTAAAGTCAGGAGGCCCCCAAATGCCAGAAGCCCGGCAACCAGCAGAATATTGACAGCACAATGCGTCTTTATAAGAATGCCGAAGATGATGTTTCCTACAATGGACGCCAGTCGGTTGACCACACTTTGAACGCCGAACGCTGTAGTTCTGAATACAATAAGTAACACAAGTTTTCAATAGAGAGTACAGTCAGGATGAATGGAAAAAAACAATTCTCATTTCAGTTTGACAAATGCTTTTTAATGTCATCCAACACTTTTCACGTACCCAGGTCAATTAATTTCAATTCAATGTACTGTGTATTTCCACGCAAATACGGTGTAATTTTTATCAAGGAAAATATTAGAGTGGAGGCAAAATCCAGAAAAGTAAGGCTTGTGGTGGATATTACCTTGAAAAAACAGTACAACAGCAAAACAGAATGGAGACAAAATATTATACTACAATAATAAACGGACAAAAACTGCAAGTACAGATATGTCTGCTTAAAGCATGCGGCCATCATTGGTAGTTGTCCAAGATCAGTATCTGCACTTTACATGTATGTGACCTAACCCTGGAAGCCTTCACTTTGGTATAAATACTAGTTATGTCCGGCTGGACATGAGGGCCCATTTCATGGGCGGAACAAAAATTTCAGAGCTCCACAATTCAAATCTTTCCTGTGAGAAGCTACTAATCTCACCGGATTACTATTCCATGGCTGCATACAGTTTTCGGCAGTGGGTTTTGGACGTCGGATATTCCTCATAAATCCTGTCATTTTCGGGAAATAATTCAGCTCTCAATGTTAAACATTTCTGCAATTTTTAAACACAGAAAATGATGGATTTATGAGGAATATCTGACTTCCAAAACCCACCACCAAAAATTGTATGCAGCCATGGAATGTAAATCTGGTGAGATTAGTAGCTTCTTACAGGTAAGATTTGATTTATGGAGCTCTGAAAATGGTCTAATCGCAAGTTGTCACAACTCTCTCAGTTGACAGCTCTGCCCCGTGCCACAAAATTCCACAGGAGACTGTGGAGACTAAGTCCACAGTACACAACCCACGGGGTTTCCACATAACACCAGACTGTACAAACAGAAGAAAACCCATGCACCCAATGCTAGCCTGGAAGCTTTGCTACCCTGTGGCAGCCTACGGTACCTGTTCATTACAGGGGGTTTTATTATACTTCTATGTACGTACCTCATTTGCGTGGGATAGATGTCTACACCCAACACGTTTAAGACATTCCATGCCACTACGGATACTCCGCCGAAACAGCAGAAGACGATGATGATCTGTGTACGAGTACTGACAAACCATATGAAGAAGACGATCACACCTGATAAAAGAAGACTTGAAGCTGTGGGTAAGAAATTAAACAAGGATTCAATCATTTTTACGGTTATGTTTGAGACATTCAGAAAAGTTTAACCCCTCTGAAAAGCAGTTGAAATAGTCATTGATTTCAGTGAGTTTTGATTCTAATGTTGGGGATCTGCCAGGAGAATACCCATACATATTTACATGTTATTAGTTTCTGGGATGATTAGTTCCAAATACTGGTGCATTACGAATGGGACCATACGGAAATCTTTTCCAGGACTTACTGAAACACGTTTTCTTAACCTGTTGGCGCCGGCTGACGTGTATCCAAGAAAATCTTTTTTGAATCAGCAAAAGGGCGACATTGAAACACGCCGTTGTGTAAAATCAGAATACCGGAGCAAAGGACACCCGGACATTCCACTGCTGAGCGTGCAAAGATCACGCACACGCCGTCTAACGCTTTTTTTCACCCACACAAAGAGGAAACATGGTCTTGAATGTTTCGCAGATTTTCGGCTATTGTGTGGTGGTTTTTGTGTAATCCCTGATTCCAGACCTTTGTCCTTTTGTTCCAAGAAGAGGAATAAGAGGCATCGAGAGGCTTCTACCATTGTTCATTGATTGTATTTTGGCTCAATGAAGGTAAAGTCAGAGTGAACTGGGGATCTAGCCCTGGTCCCGGATTTAGTACCAATCGTAGGCCGTGGCACATGGCGGAGCTTTTGCAATTCAAGATGCATGACTTTGACATTTTCTTGATAGAGAAAACAAAAACTCACAGTGCAATAAAGAGAATCTTTGTTCTCTTGGCTTTGTCAAGTCAAGGTTTCTTTGTACCAGTGGTACTCTCAAAGAAAAAAGATTCCATAAATTCCAAGAAAATAATTCCGTCAGGCTGGACGGGAAAAATATGGAAGAATCCCGGCGACAACCAGTTAAGCAGGAATCTGATACCGATCGACGAAAAACTTCTAGAAACTTCCTCTTGCAAGAAAGAAGGAAACAACTGAACTTACCCATGAGGAATTTACGTCCGATGATATCTATTAGGAAGATTGTGACTAGGTTCCCAGGAAGGTTGGAAGCGCTGGTATAGAAAGCATCCCAGTAAATCCTAAAAACATAAAATAACGCCACTCATTTAAACACACATGATTAATTGGTAATTATCGAAGGAAAAAATTTTGTTTCATTCCAAGAGCTCAACGATGGTGAAGTTCACACTTTTACCAATCCCTCCAAAGAAATATTTTTCACGGCTGAAATACTGTCAAATTCTAGAAAATAGTCTTTTAAAACTAAGACATAACCCTTTTTTTTCTTATTTTTTCAATCAAACATGATCATCAATTTTAACGACATTTTAATAGGTTGGTTTGATGGTGTGTTTACCGGAAACTAGTAGATGGGAATGAATGTAATCTTCCACAAACAAATAAATTGTCAATTTACTGATCACTATAATTTACTGAGATTTTGTGATGATTTGCTTTGAGTCGGATCAACAAGGTCTTTTAAAAAATTCTGTTCTGCAAAAAAATGGTCGTGCCACCCCCTCAAAAGAAATCTGCTCTACAGAGTGGCTAGGTCTGGCAACTTCTTGGCATAAATTATGCCTGTGAATTCGTTCATTTTACAGGGCTCAGAATTTCACCAAGGACTTTCTGGGTCAGGGATGGCTTGGGGTGGGGGGGGGAGCGGAAGGGTATACTTTAAAACAATTTCAGACAAAGAAAAAGTGCCCACACAATGTGATGAAACTTTCACAGGTTGGTAAGATTTGAAACTTCGCATGGTGGGAATACAATCAAGTAGGCTTTGTGGTGACACCATGTAACTATCTCTAATGAGTTGGTGTGGTTCTGAAAAGAACTGATGGTTGAACAACTCGACATTTCAAACCAGTATACTCTGATCGCATGCTGTGGATGTGGATAGCTTGATGATGCACGAAGGCGGGAACTGTAGCAGCTGGTGATGCCGATCAAGACCAAGTTTAGTCCAGAATCACAAGCTCCAGTTCCCGCATTCGTGCACCAAAAACATTCACATCCACAGTACTTAAGTAGCATGCAGCATCAGAGTCCGGCATCCTCCTGAAGATGATCAGAGTATGCTGATCCAAACGTTGAGTCGTTAAATCATCAGTTCTTTTCAGAACCACACCAACTCATTAGAGATAACCACATGGTGTCACCGCAAAACTTACTAGGTTTAACGGGTTGGTGGCATATTTCCTTCCAACTTTTAATTGAGCCTGTGAATTCATTCATTTTCACTTGGTTCACTCATATTTCACCCAGGCCTTTCAGGGGTTGGAAGATTAAAGGGGAGGGTGTAATTAAAGAAAAATATTTCAAGCAAAGTAAAAAGCGCCCATCCAATTTGATGAAACTTTCAAAAATTGGTTGTATGGTATGTTAATTGAAGACCAGAGAACGAGAGACTTTGAACCACTAGGTGGCAGCAGACTTACCAGGTTGAGTTTCCATTGTTTACGTAGTTCTGAGCATGCGCACATTTCATGAGCACAATGGATTTACCTGGTAAGTCTGCTGCCACCTAGCATCCCAAAAGTCTCCTACCGGAAGGAACTATTATACGCTTCCAAAGACCGATTGAGTTTCCCCTGACGGAGGAATGATATCTGTGATGTAATAATTACCTGTTATCGTCAGCAGCTGGTGGGAGTATGGTTGTATTGCCCCTGACTGGCGTTGCAGCACACACAGATCCGTTGGTTATCTCTGCGTGCTGGAATAACTCCGGCATCCACATCCACAAACCATAATATCTAAAATCAAATCGGTCGGATGGAGGTCAGATCATCCAACAAATGAAAAATCCTGAAAATGGGAAGAACTCTCCCATTATCAAAGTGACACAAATTTGAGCATAATAAAAAGAAATAACAGATCAGACATGCCCCCCCTCTCTTCACATCAAAAGTTGATAAAAATTATACACTGCTATCTCTTCAAAATGTAGAGCTCGTGTTTTCCTGCATTGAGCTGTGTACAAATTGTGCCTGCAGGAAGTACTGGCTCAGTGGTTTTTTTGTAAACATGTGATGTCACACGTCACATGATCTGTCCTGTTGGAAAGCACTAAGTTTTCGCTACTTCCAACTCCAAAGCTGGCATATTTTTGTGTGTAATTTGACCCAAACTCACTCATTTCATCGCTCAAAGGCATTTCTTATGACAAGACACTGATATTTCTGAGAAGAACTTGCAACTTGGAAAAGCATATATCTTAAGACATGTAAGAGGCAAGTCAATTTTTTTTCTCTACATGAACCCTACATTAAAAACTAGCCCAATACATTTATTCTACAATCCCAGCCAAAATGCTTGGGCCACTGTGACAGGAAATAATAATACTCTCCCCCGGTTCCCCCGCTCCCCCACTCAATGTTACTAATCCTGGAGCGCAGACCGGGCAATGAGAGCCAACATTGATCGGGGGCCGGGAGGTGGCCCAACAAGATATGACTGGGATTGTAGTTTTTGTGAAGTTGGTACGGTTAACAGTGGAAGTACGTCACGCTCTAAACCACTTAAAGTCGGAAATTTTAAAAAAATTCTGTGCACGCGGATTTAATTTTTGCAATTTCCAGAATTGTTGTTGTTGTTGAGAGTATTCTTGTCACAATGAAAGCATAACCTTAACAAAGTAAAGACAACAAATGTTCTCATAACAATATTCTGGGATTCCTTTTTTTTTCTTTTCTGTTTTGTTCACTGTGAATCGGCCAAACCTTGGCCGTCCGTAAGCCACGGTCGATAATCGGTCATAAGATTGCTGCTGTAAAAGGTACCCGATCAACGATTCTTTCAATTATGCAACATCCCTTCCTCTTTCATCCGAACGTCCCCCCGCTGTTGCTCAGTGGGTACTTTTTCACCACTAGAGGGGGCCACTACAGCAGCAAACACCTACCCAAATGACAGAGTCCAGATAATTATTCTTTCAATTATGCAACATCCCTTCCTCTTTCATCCGAACGTCCCCCGCTGTTGCTCAGTGGGTACTTTTTCACCACTAGAGGGGCCACTACAGCAACAAACACCTACCCAAACGACAGAGTCCAGATAATAAGCAGCATTGTGACCGTCAAGAACGTCAGGGGTTTCTTAAAGAGTTGAATCGTCATATGTATGGACGTCTGCGTGTTGTTGACCACTTCTTGCATTCTATCTTTGCAAGTGCGACGACCGCCGTGATAGATGTTTAACTGCCTCACCTTGTCTGATGGAATCAGAGTCTTCAGCTGGAAAAAAACGTAAAGATGTGGAAATAAAAGTCAATATATTTGATAACTTTGCTTTTGAAATAAAAAAAAAGTACTATTAAAACGTAGCAGTTTTCTAGCTGACTGGTGATAATATTCTATATTCTATTTATGATAATAAAAGACCTTGTTGGGCGTTTTAAAACAAAGTATCAAAGTGCCTTATTCTATTACTGCCCCCTGTTCGTTGGGGGTCTTTAAGCGTTCCAGAAACCAGCTTAACTCCTTAGGAGTATGCAGCACCGACAACCAAAAGGATACACAGGTTGCTGATCAATTATTTAAACAGAGATACTGCTCGATCACTGGGAAAAAGACAGCAAAAATTCGGGGATGAGCACTCCTCAAATCTCAACAGCAGGAGATCTTGATTAGTTCTTGTGGGTACGCCAGAAAGCAATCTCTTTGGAAGAAATTACAAATAAAAATCATAGAAACAATGACTGCAGTCAAGGCATACAAAAGTTCACAGCTGACTTCTCAAAGTTTGGTCACAACTTGAGCTTTCATAGAGGTCATTTTAAGGTCAGGTGGTGTGTTGTAACCAATAAAAATGTATCATTAATTGGGCTGACTGCCAATACACAGTCCAAAAATTAGGTCGATTTCATCGGCCCAGGAGACTGCTCTAAGGTTAAAATCCCCTTTTAACCAGTTGCCGCCAGGATTTTTTTTTTTTTTTTGTCCCGTCCCCCTAGTGGGATTCTTTTGGCGGAATTGCCAGAATCTTTTTTCTTTGAAACCCTGACTTGACAAGAGATAAAGATTCTCTTCGTTGGATCGTCCGTTTTGTTTCTCAACCGAGGAAATGTCAAATTCACGCAGCATGAAATTGCAAAACATCGGCCGTTACCTACGGCAAATGAGTGGAACTAAACCTGGAACCGTGACTCAATTGCCGACTCACTCTGACTTACCTCCATTCAGCCGAAATACAATGAATGAATAATGGCGGAAGCCTCTCGATGCCACGTAATTTCGGTCAACTTGGTGGGTGTAAAGCCTCAACTCAGTGGGCTTAAAGACTAGACTCAGTGTGTTTAAAGACTTGACTCAGTGGGTGTAAAGACTCAGCTCAGTGGGTTTAAAGACTGAACTCAGTGGGTGTAAAGACACAACTCAGTGGGCTTAAAGACTAGACTCAGTGGGTGTAAAGACTCGACTCAGTGGGTTTAAAGACTCAGCTCAGTGGGTGTAACGATTGAGCTTAGTGGGTGTTAAGACTCGACTCAGTGGGTGTAAAGACTCAACACGGTGGGGGTTAAGACTGGACTCGGTGGGTTAAGACTCAAATCAGTGGGTTTAAGACTCGACTCAGTGGGTTTAAGACCCGACTCAGTGGGTTTAAGACCCGACTCAGTGGGTTTAAAGACTAGACTCAGTGGGTTTAAGACTCAAATCAGTGGGTTTAAGACTCGACTCAATGGGTTTAAGACTCGACTCAGTGGGTTTAAGACTCGACTCAGTGGGTTTAAGACCCGACTCAGTGGGTTTAAGACTCAAATCAGTGGGTTTAAGACTCGACTCAGTGGGTTTAAGACCCGACTCAGTGGGTTTAAGACTAGACTCAGTGGGTTTAAGACGCAAATCAGTGGGTTTAAGACTCGACTCAGTGGGTTTAAGACCCGACTCAGTGGGTTTAAGACCCGACTCAGTGGGTTTAAGACTCAAATCAGTGGGTTTAAGACTCGACTCAGTGGGTTTAAGACTCGACTCAGTGGGTTTAAGACTCGACTCAGTGGGTTTCAGACTCGACTCAGTGGGTTTAAGACTCAACTGAGTGGGTTTAAAGCCTCAACTCAGTGGGTGTAAAGACTCAACTCAGTGGGCTTAAAGACTAGACTCAGTGGGCTTAAAGACTAGACTCAGTGGGCTTAAAGACTAGACTCAGTGGGTGTAAAGACTCGACTCAGTGGGTTTAAAGACTCAGCTCAGTGGGTGTAACGATTGAACTTAGTGGGTGTTAAGACTCGACTCAGTGGGTGTAAAGACTCAACACGGTGGGGGTTAAGACTGGACTCGGTGGGTTTAAAGACTCAGCTCAGTGGGTTTAAGACTCGACTCAGTGGGTTTAAGACCCAACTCAATGGGTTTAAAGACTAGACTCAGTGGGTTTAAGACTCGACTCAGTGGGTTTAAGACTCGACTCAGTGGGTTTAAGACTCAACTGAGTGGGTTTAAAGACTCAACTCAGTGGGTGTAAAGACTCGACTCAGTGGGTTTAAAGACTCAACACGGTGGGGGTTAAGACTGGACTCGGTGGGTTTAAAGACTCAGCTCAGTGGGTTAAAGACTCGACTCAGTGGGTTTAAGACTCGACTCAGTGGGTTTAAGACTCGACTCAGTGGGTTTAAGACTCGACTCAGTGGGTTTAAGACTCGACTCAGTGGGTTTAAGACTCAACTGAGTGGGTTTAAAGACTCAACTCAGTGGGTGTAAAGACTCGACTCAGTGGGTTTAAAGACTAGACTCAGTGGGTGTAAAGACTCAACTCACCTCGTAAGATGATTTATCGTTCCCAGTATTCCAGGAGTAGACTTTCCGCATAACTTTTAAGGCTTTGTCACTCTGTCCATTCTGAAAGCAGTAAATACAAAAATAAGACAGGGCTTGACCACCAGACCACATGTACATGCAGTCCTCAACTGTCACTGGACCAGAAGAGCTTCTTACAAGACCTAACATTTCTGCTCTTGTTCTTCTTTTTTATTTTCAATACATTTTCTGGACTTTTCATAGGTTTAGAATTGAACAGCTACAAGAGGGGCTTCAAGGTCAAAGGTTAAAGGTCAAATTCACTTATGTGATGCATTCTTTTTGGAATAGAAAGAGTCCTTGTGAAAGTGGTGGAAAAAATCGGAGTCTCTAACCTGGCATTAAAATGGTGTAAAGTGTCATTTTATTTGATACTCTTTCAGAGCGAAATTTGAAACATGTACTTTTCCCAAGTTCTGTGAAAAAAAAAATCCAATGGTATATTACTCAGGTGGGATTCGAACCCACAAACTTTGGCATTCAAGAGCAGATGTTTTACTGACTAGACCATGGAAATTGCCCCGGTAGCTATAGGCTGTTAGAATTTCAGCAGCGGGGGCACCGCAACGATTCTCAGGGATGAGAGTGGATGAAAATTAAAACTCCACGAATCACCGGTGGAGGGTTGCCATAACCCGTATCAATGGCAACATTCTGTGCTTAAATTGTAGATGGGCCAAGCACCTTGGTGTAGTCAAAATAAAATACAGTACATGTACTGTGTTAAGGCTTTACAAGGGCCTGGATGTACGTAAATGACATTTGAAAAAAATCTGGAGGGATCTCCCCCCTGATTTCTGATAAATGTTAAATTTGTATCGGGGATAAAGAACTTTGGTTTTTTTAACCATACGCCGATGTGTGTTAAGCATTCTATACTCAAGTACTTTTCCAAATACTTTCCCTATTTTTTTTTTTTTTTTTTTTTTTTTTTTTGCTTAAGCGTTTTTTGTACGCAATGAAACTATGAAATGGTCTATAATTACCTCCAGTAGAAACTTTGGGCTCTCCGGCATCCATAGCATTACCACCACTGACGTCATTGATGGGATAGTGCAGACGGCTATAAACAGCCGCCAGCTATTGAAGCTGAACCCGGGGGCACTGAAATGAATATCTAGGAAAACAACCAGCATATCCATTCATTTTAGTATCGATAAATCATAAAATATCAAATGAATTTGTTGTAATGCCCTGCAGAAAGTCTTTTCACGCCCTCCTGCTGGGCTATAGTTGAACCAAATTCCTCCAAGCAGCAGTTCGTAAGCAATAAAATGGCTACTTTTTAAACAACAATGGGCCTTATTTTTTACTGCAAGAGGGCGCCCTTTGGGAGTGATCAGGGGGTCAAACCATAGAAATAGTGTGGTAAAGCAGATGCGATTAGATGCAGTTCATATAAAGTTTTGAGTTTTTTTTTCTATTGACTGTTTTACAATGTAATCATTGTAAGATATTTGCTTGGAAAATTTGTATTTTTAATGTTTTGAACTATTTTTTGTACTTTCAAAATGGAATGAGTATTGCGCCCTCTTGCTGTCAAAAATACAGACTACTACAAATCTGTACTATGCAAGTTGCATGAATTAATCTCAAGTTGTGCTTTTCCATTCCTACGCTGAATCCAATTTTCATTTAGTGACTAATAAAGTGTCTGATCAAATTTTCAAATTTTACATGTGAATTGCCTACAGGCACATAACAAAAAATGTTGAATGATACCTTTTCCATCGTTGCACACAGGATGCCAAATTTTCTTGGTATTTTTGTCTTTCGTTATGGTTCACAGTTTTCTGTTACTTCATGTACTCAAACTTACTTTAACTTAATTATTTGTTGATTTTGATGCTGTACATATTTACTTTCTTGTTTCTTTTTATTAGTGGCCAGGGCTTTGCTTTTCTCAGCTTGTTTTGTGTTGCATTTTACCTTTTTTTTTTTAATAGTTCTTGTAGTTCATTATTGTTCTTTTCAGTGCTTTGTTTTGGCTTTTTAATGGTTTTTCTACATTATTTTTGTTTTCTTCTTGCATTCTAACTTTTGTTTTGTTTGCTTCCAGGTTTATGTACTTGGGTTGTTCTCTGTACACTTTAATATCTATTCATTTTTTTCTATTTTTGTACCATTATTGCCTA
This sequence comes from Marthasterias glacialis, assembly GCA_911728455.2. Lineage (NCBI taxonomy): Eukaryota > Metazoa > Echinodermata > Asteroidea > Forcipulatida > Asteriidae > Marthasterias > Marthasterias glacialis. Next base: position 14,223,831 of record OU452229.1, read on the forward strand.
GGTTTTATACTTTTACTGTGAAGGGCTTTGAGGTATTTTCACATAAAGGGCCATATGAATCCCTTTTCTTCTTCTTATTATTATCAAATCATCTTCCTCAGAACTTCAGATTATCTCCTTTAATAGCCATTTTCAAAACTTTCCTTAATTTACTTCTTTTTAATGGCTTACTCTACGGAGCTAGGAGCAACGACCCATTGGATTGGCGCCGAAAAATTTAACAACTGATTGATTGATTGATTGATTGATCGATTGATTGACTGATTGATTAAATGTTTTTCAACAGTACTCTCGGACATTACTGCATATCAACCTAACAATTGAACATTTCTTTTTCAATCAAATTTATAAATTAATATTTTACATACCTGCAGGAATTATGACAAGAGCCAAGAATGCTGCCAGCATGTTTCCTGCCATCCAAAATGTTGATAAAATAGAGATCATCATACCACGTCTGTTCTTGGGTTGAAACTCCCCAAAATAGGCGAAAATTACCGGTACGGCACCACCAACACTGTCATACACAACAACCAAAATAGGTTAAGGACGCTAGGTCTGGTTTTTGGCCTATTTCACCTGAAAATTTAGATGTAATAGCTATTTTTTAGATTCAAGAAAGTTCCAAGCTTTCATTTCAGGTATTTACGTCAATTTTACATCGGGGATAAAGAATTTTGCTTGTGTTTTTACCCATACACCGATGTGTGTTAAACACTGTAAACTCAGTACTTTCCCGAGTCAGTAAAACCGGTCAGTAAAATACCACATCCAGTGGCGCGATGGAAGTGTAACGGTAAAATCAACGCGTGACACAGCTCATATTCTAAGCTGACGCCTCAGTTGATTTGTTTCTAGCCTACCCACGTCAAATAATCCACGTGCGGACACCGGTAGGATTTAATTTACCCATTGGAAGTTACCCATGGTCTCCGTTAAATATTAATCCAATGTGAACGCGGCTTAACACTAGTAGAGTGTGTCGTGTTGTCATTCAGTCTCTGATAAAGACTTTGCTGTGGTCGAAACTTCAGGCCATCGATAATTTTTTGCCAGTAACAGTAACAAATGTTCTTAAAGAAAAATATCAATCTTTGTTTGTTCACCTAAAACTTGAATTAAATTTACCCAGTCAGTTTCCCTTGTGTGTTTATTACTTGATATTGGGAATAAAAAGTCACTTAAGGTGATCCCTGTACTGCCGTTTCCCAGGCTGTATCGTAAACTTGGGTGTGATTCCTGGTTATACGGCAGTTTCAGGTTGTGTGGCATCTCGAACAAATAGCATAGGGAGACTGCCATCATAGGGCTAGCTATGATCAGATTATTTGAGTAAATGAAAGAAAATAAATTTTTGGAGTTGTAATTACCCGACACCACTTAAGAAACGCATGAGTAGAAAGAGCCAGTAGACCTGAGCAATGCTTGACATCAGACCAAAGAAAGCGTTGGTACACATGGAGAAGATGAGGGTTCTACGTCGGCCGTTGATGTCTGCCAAAGCCCCCCACACGTAGCCCCCAATTAGCATCCCTGGAGGAATGAACAATACCGAAGAACATCAAGTAATGATTTGATGACAGAAAATAAATCTGATCGTAGACTGTGGAGTGTTGTGACCGAGCGGTCTAATCCGCCAAACTTAAAAAGTTCTGTAGTTTACAGAATGTGGGTTCGAATCCCGGTCTGGCCAGTCGTGACACTTGTGTCCTCGAGCAAGACACTTTACCATAATTGCTTTGTCCTTCGAATGGGACGTTAAGCCGTAGGTCCCGCGCACTAGGATGGGTGGTGCACGTTAAAGAACCCAGAAACACGTATCGTGGAAGAGTAGGGGTTTACCCTGGTGTTTCTAGTTCGGATAGCAAGCATCGTTATCTACAAGTGTTCTCAGCCTTCCGAGCTACAGTGATTAAGATCGCTTTTGAGGCATCCTCGGTTTCATTACCAGATTTTAAAAATAATAATAATGAGCGAATGCTCCTGTGCCCAGTAAATGTCATTACGTCACATGGTACTTCTGGCTCCAGAGCTGGTGTACAGGTCTGTGTGTTATTTAACGCCAACAAATTATTCACTCATTTCATCATTACAACAGAAGCTTACAATTCCAATAGACCCCCCTTGCATGTGATGTCACAAGCTCAAAAAATGCCCTCGCTGGCGTCGAAGAAAGAACCACATAATGTACCACTGGATGGGAGTTGTGCGTGGTGCATTTTACACATATGCATGCTTCCATTGTTTGACCTCAGCAAGCGCTAGCAAAGGGTCTGGAGAAGAACTCAAGTCTTTGCAAAAACGTGAACATGTACCTTAGATAGCAAGTCTATAATTTTGTTTTTCTCTTTTCATACCAGGGCTCATGCTTAGCACTAGCCCGGCGTACATTGTCTAGTAAAAACTGCTATGGGCTAGTAAACACCACTTCTCAACTTGCCCTGTGGGCTACTAAAAACTGCGCAACTTACTTGTTCACAATGCTCATACTTCTTCCTTTTCAGATGTGAATAATACATTTTATAAATGTTTTTTTTTTTTTTGAGTGTGTGAGTGTAGCCTCATTTGACCGTTTAACTGGTTGTGATCACAACCATTAGTATCAGAAAGATACATTTATGACAATACAGGTTTAAAATTTGGGCAACAAAAACTTCCTTGGGGCAAGTAAAATGGGCAGTTTACTAGCCCCTTGGGCTACTTTACTAAAAGCTTAAGCGCAAGGCCTTAAAACTAAAAAAAAACACTAGCTTAATGCATTTCCAATGGGCTTCTAGCATGTCTGGTATTCGTTAGAGCCAGTTTGTTGTGGAGGGGGGGTGAGCAGCCAGTGTGGTCTCTCAACAGTTACTCACCGACAAATATGATTGCACTCAGCACACCCTTCATGTAACTCGTGAGTTGGAGATCCTTCTCGGCAGCGGGTAGAATGAAAGACACACCAAGTATCTCCAAGGCATCGCTGATATTGGCCCAGCCGCACACCAGTACGAGAATCACGTGGAATTTACCAAATCCTTCAATAGAACATGAGAGAAAGGAAGGAGAAGTATGAGATTTCCTGTGAGTGTTATGTCTGTGAAGTCTAGTGTCCAGTCTAGTCTAGTGCACCAGACTCAAGTTCTTGCACAGGTTCCGAGTCTCAGCCATTTGTGTTCTTGAGCAAGACACTTAACCATAATTGCTTCGTCCTTCATATGGGGCGTACATTGTAAAGCTGTACATGTACATGTAGGTCCAGTTTTTGTCAACAAACTGTTCATTAAGTAGCCCCAGAACACTTATTGTGGAAAAGAAGGTGTTTATACCAGGGTGGTCGGTTGCAGATTGCACCGCAGCACCCTGTATCCCTTACACCTGTCCTGGCTGAGATGTCTCTGTGCATTGGACTAAAGTTCTGATGTTGTCAGAGTGTGGGTTCGAGTCCCGGTTGTGACCCTTCTGTCCATGACATTAACCACAACTGCGGTGTGTCGTGGCCGAGCAGTTTCCAGTGCATCGGACTCAAGTTCTGGTGGCTAACTCATCAGGGTGTGGGTTCGAATCTTGATCATGACACTTGTGTGTCCTTGAGCAAGACACTCATTTTGCTTCTCTTCACCCAGGAGTAAATGGGTACCTGTGAGGGAAGAGAGGGCTCATGTGATTGAATTAGCTTGGTGTGCCACATACCTGGCCGCACAGGCCGTAGATACTCCCAGGGAGCTAAGATGGTGTAAAACCCTTCAGTCATTGTACCGCCCAAAACCGCCCAGCCTTTAACTCACTGAACCGCCAGAACCACTTCAACGTAGCAAAAGCAAACAAACAAATGTCTACATCACTCGAAAGATAATTTTATCCTCTACAAAATAAACCGAACTTGTAATACAAAAAAGTAATCCCAGCAGAAGTTATATCAGGATATCTAGAAACTGCATTTAACCGATGGCGTTTCCCTGCCCCATTCATGCCACTCAGTGAGTAAATAACTTACGTTGACGTTGTGTGCAGGTGTTAGTGGGTTAAGGAATAGCATAAATTGCCCAGTGACAAGGGGTTATTTTGTTCTAAGTGCAGTGATCATATCTTTGGAACCAGCTACATAATATTAGTTAGGTCTATTCCATGAAAACGCATGAGATAACGAATTTATCTTCAGGCAAACGCGCTGCTTTTGAATTTACACTGAATTAACTCTGAAGATGGGAGTTAGAACAGGGCGTAACAACAGCGTGTTAGAGAACAGGGTGTGATATGGGCCGTGCAATATGACTTTACATCACACTCTTGTTGCTATGGATCGACCAATCAGAATCGAGGATTCAAGTTCGCTTGAAGATAAAAGCTGTTATTGTTATTATCATTATAATAGACCTTATGCATTGACGTCATCCTGCCGCCATCTTAGAGGTAAATCCATGATGTAACAATGGAAACGCAGAGATTTGTACGCGCGACGCACAGGATTGGCCAATGAACAACCTCATTTTGACCTCTAGACGAGGGCACCCTACTCAAATGACGTCATGTGCATAAGGTCTATTATCAACTGCTTCATCCTTTGGATGGGACGTGAAGTCCCACAAGTAAGTTCACGTCCCACAAGTAGGTTGTCTGTGGTTGTGTAATGCACGCTAAAGACCACAGTACTTTTGCATTTATCTTTTAGAGACGTTTGTTATGTTTCTGGCCTGGCTGGCCGCGTATTGGGCAGAGTCTCATTATTCTAACTCTTACATGTATGTACCCTGCTGTAAAAAATAATTACCTTGCAGTGCCCCTCATACAGTTCTAGAATAATTTGATGTATTCTATTCTATATTAATTTTACGAGTATATGATAAAAAAATGGTACGATGAAATTTACTGAGTTTGGTTCGTTCAAACAACTTCATTGTGTTTAAAAACAATCAAAACTAAAGGACTTAAATACAATGGTTTTCACTTCCAACATACTTCACAAATTCATTACAAATCACAGTGTTTGAATACCACTGAAAAATTAAAAAAAAAAATTATAAAGTGAATGAACAGCCATTTAAATCAAAGAAAGTGAGCGTGACTTTAAATCATAACTATAGAAAATCAAACTAACTGTTTTCCAGTTGTTGATTATAAACAAAAACCTTGAAATGTATTTGAAAGGCTTGTGGTAAATTCAGTCCGAATATGAGTCACCAAACACAAATTTCAGTTTTGACTCAACATAATGAGACTAACATTCTAGACATAAGCCCATAAAGCCCCCTGGTTATTGATTCTCCTTAATAACCAAATAAGTTTGCAATCCCAAAGGTTAACAAGCGATTGAAAACCACTGATGTATAAAGTTGTTCATGGGGAAATCTCATAAGTACGAAAAGTGCCCAGACTTTCTATTCATTATAATTTTTTAAACTTTTCTGTTAATCAAGCACTGAGTGCAGCAAGGCATGGATTACTACATTCATAACTAATCTGTTTTCTTTGCAACACATCAGTTATTACCTTGAACTGCAGTAACCTGGGAGTTGAATTTCGATTAAATTTGGAGATTTGGTTGGCTGCCGACTGCACCACAGCACCTTACATGGAGCTATGTCAGTACGTCGGTCTTAATAATTCAAAGTCCTTATAATTCGAACATACTTCCAAATACAAGTACCTGTAGCAGAAAAAAATAAAGAGCACTTTGGGACTCACTCGGGTGTGAGAGCGCTAAGAACTGCAAAATTGTTACTTGCCTCATTAAAACTCTTCGAGCAGCTCCAAGACTTGTGTTATTTAAGATCCACGTGCCACACAAGCTGTTTTAACAAATTGCATACCGCCCTGTGCCAAGGATCCTTAGCCACAAGGTCAATCAGTTACTACACTGAGACAACTGGCTGCTGTCTTTCAACACTCCTTACTCTGCAGTGGTTAGGGTCTGGCCAATGGGAGTCTACAGGCTTGTGGGGTATACCAGGGGCGAGGATTACATGGAATCTTGGCCTTATTGGCCTATTAAAAAAAAAATTATGACCATATTTGGTAAAAATTTGATTATTTTTTGTCTCCCTGCTGCTGCGAGGGTTTTAAAGGGGCACAACTACCAGCAGCATAGCAGCACCCCCCGGGTGCCCCCCCCCCCATAAAGAAAATCCTTGCTGCGCCATTGACAGATACAGCTGAATGTGACCAGGTTTCAGGGAATGAGTTTAGAAACTACCATCCCAGCCAAAACACTTGGGCCACTGTGACAAGAAATGATAATACTCTCCCCAATCCCCGCCCGACAACCAACTCAATGTTGTTAATCCCAACTGGAGCACAGACCTGCATTAATCAGGGGCCGGGGAAGGCCCAATGAGATATGACCGGGACTGTAGAGTAAGAAATGGAGACCATACAAGTGTAATGAAAGAAGTAGGCTTAACAATTTTGTTATTCTTGTATTTTTTTTGTGTAGACTCAGTATCTACATGATGTTTAGTTTCAAACGATGGACGCAGGTGTTTTTCCTTTGTAGTACCACACCTGTTTGAGGAGGGTATGAATTACTACTGCAAGTGACATTTCTCTCCTCCCTTCTCCCCCTTTTTGCAACTGCGCAAGTTTATTCTTAATTTTGAACCTGCATCTGGCCAACTTGTTTATTTGTTTGCTTGTTTGTTTGTATGTTCATCCCATCCCATCTTTTTCAATTCCCATCTCAAGCTCTACTTATCGGGATTTGTCTTTGTTTCGTATTCGTATTTTTCCTCTGTGAAAGGCATCTCTCTTATGATGAAGAAGATATGTAAACAAATTCTATTGATTGCTACTGGAATGAAAAAACATCACCCCCCACCTTTTCCCCCTCATTTTTTCTCCCCTCACCTGCACACATTTATTGAAACCCTTGTTTGTTTGTCTTGTGTCAGTTTGTTTGTTTGTCCTCCGACTCCCATCCCACCTTTTCAGGCTTCCCATTAGTCTCGGGTCGAGACGCTCCTTGTGTTTTTATTCGACTGTCCACGGCCAGCATACAACGCGCAATCAGCCCAACCAAAATCATTATCGCTAACCGTCGCTGATAGAGGGCGCTATCTTCAGACGAACCGCTATCACCCACGAAGATAGCGCCCTCTATCAGCGACGGTTAGCGATAATGGTTTTGGTTGGGCTGATTGCGCGTTGTATGCTGGCCGTGGACAGTCGAATAAAAACACAAGGAGCGTCTCGACCCGAGACTAGCTTCCCATCTCAAACAGCACAATAGCACATGTGATGCTCAGGTGTACAGCTCCACTGTACATTGTTTACCCACATCTCCAGACACATCTGAACCTCTTATCTTCCCAATCTGCTTCATTTCTGATTTCCTATGCTAGTTCCCAGAGTCTCAAATATCTGTACATCTGATTTACATTCTAATACTAATAGGCCTATCCTTCTATCATCTATTGATACACAAAGCCATCAGCTGACATGACCATCAGTAATAACACGCAGTTTTTACATAGTGCTTTATCACACCTGAGGTCTCAAAGCCTTCATTACATTTTCAAAATATAAAACCCATTTATTTACACAGCACCACGTAACAGTTTTGTTAGAAAAAGATTGAACTGACCAAAAGCTGCTTGATAAAACTGCTTACAGTAAACTCTGTTTTTAGCTCTGGATGATGGAGTGGCCGGGTCGTGATCGAGCGCTCAAGGGCACTGGACTCAAGCTCTGGTGTTTCTAACCAGCAGGGTGTGGGTTCGAGTCCCGGTCGTGACACTTGTGTCCTTAAGCCAGACACTTAACCATTATTGCGTCGTCCTTTGGATTGGACGTAAAGCCGTTGGTCCCGTGTGTTGTGTAATGCACGTAAAAGAACCCAGGTGCATTTATCGTTTTAGACGCCAGGGCTGGTATACCACCCTGGTAGCATGTGGATTTGTTTCTGAAGGACTCGCAAAGCACTGAGTATTGACCTTTTGCAGGCACGTCACTCGCAGTGACTCTGCCGCATTCACCACTTTGGGAGTCAATAGGTATACATATAAATGCTGCATGGCCTAAAATGCGTACTACACTGAAACACACAGTGAAATTGAATTCCAAAATGGCACAATTAAGATTATACAGAGCTTATCATACATCGATGTAAAGGTAGAACAGAAATAACATTATTCCATTTTTGTGTGTCTTGTTAATGTTCCCAGGTTCCACAAGTCCTGGCATTTGTATAATGTACATGTTTCTTTGTTTACATAAGTTTGTTTTTTCTTCTATTTGGCTTTGGACATTTTCTTCCATTTGTTTCCCGGGGTCATAGCTCTCTAGCAGTCCATAGAGCGATCCAGAAAGTCAAGACTCGTTCTAGAGAGTCGGTACTTGCAAGGGGACCTAAACGACAACAGAGTTCCAAGGGGGAAAGTTCCCTTTTTTGTCACTTTCCACCCCTCACTTCCTCCCATTCGTAAAATAACCAGTTCTGACCATCACATTCTTCACAAATCAGATTGACTTCAACGTGCTGTACAGGAAGAACCCATAGTTGCCTACAGACGTCCACCCAGTCTCAGGGATCTCATTGTTCGGGCTGAAGTCTCCCCCCCCCCACCTATTAATGATACTGTTAATCCCTTGATACCACAGGGAACTTTCAGATGCTCCAACACTTCCAAATGCATCATCTGTTAACAACACATCAGGGAGTGGGGTCCTTTCACCAGCCATGCCCATGGTATCACCGACCAGGCAATGGGCCCCCCTCTGTCTCCCTCTTCATTGTTCATCCCTTGCATCTTCTTACTGCTTTCTGCCTCTCTCTTTTTTCACTTCTTTGTACTTGACTGCTTTTGTTACTCACAGTCTACATGTACTTGTATGTGTGTGTGTGTTGTGTTGTCATTAAGCCTTTGAGAAAGACTCTGCTAGGGTCAAAACGTTAGGCCTTTTGAAAAAATTTTTGCTTTTAAGATTTTTTTTTTCCACTTTCAGTACATATTCAGTTGGATATTTTCTCCCTTGTTTCATTACCACCTTTTGATTTGCCCTTCTGTAAACGATGGCATTGGTTTTGTACAAGATGTGAATCCTTAGAAAAACAATCTTTGAAACCCACCTGCCTTCTCCAGAGCTTCATCGTAGTTGCCGAGCTTTAACTCATCTGTAGAATCAAATGAATAAAACCAATTAGAGGACTTTTAGTAACAGGTGAATCACGTCAGGGTTGGATGAGGATGCAACAATAATAACAAGTTCAATGCAAACTTCAATAACAAGTTCAATGCAAAAAACACTAATTGGATTCTAATCCAGAAAACTTTTGTGACTATACCATGAACCGATATGTGGCAGAGACAGCCCCCCCAGATGTTCCCATTCTCTAACACACTCTTCCCCTCTTGTACAGAAGTACCCCCCCCCCCTAAAATCCTCAAAAGACTTTCTGTGATTTCCAGAACACAATGAAGATACAATAGGAGAGGGGGGGGGGTAGACCCAGCCACATATCGAGCACCAAATGTTCGTGACCCTTTACGTTGCCAAGAAAAACAGGCACTTACTGCCCAAACTCCAAACTGGGTTTATTTGTTCATCAAATAGATGACAATGAGAGCTTTCATAAAATACATACATATCTACATGTACATATGTACGTAATTATATCTACACAAGGTCTGTTTAAGAAAACCACATTGCATTGATATCACGGCTGATGTTTCCGTTGTGTCTTCACTTTGCAGTCTCACTTTTTCTCGAGAACCACCTGATTCTAGGGCGTCAAATTTTCGTTTTAATATTGTGTTGATGTACGTTATCATACGTTGGTAAAGACATTTGGAAACTGGACAGGTTTTACATTCAAATAATTCACTTAGAATTTGTGGGTCACACCAAGAACCGCCGTATTGTGCTACACAGCCAAAATTTAACGTTTTGAAAAAAAAATTGTGGTTAAAGTTTCACTATTTTTCTAACTGCTGTTTTGGAGGCTGTTACTATTTTAAGTTTTGTTTTTAATACCAAGATAAAGCTGACTTCTTTGTCCGTACAGAACTGTTAAAGTTTTTTCAATCATGCAACTGTTCTGATGAGTTAATTCTTACACGTACGCCACTTGAAAAAAAATAAAACAAAACAAATAACTGCACGTAGAGCGCAGTGTACAAACTAATGCATGTTGCGTTGCTTTGCGAAAAAAACATATATTAATGTTACGTCACTTCGTGAAACAGAAAAAGTTGAATCTGCGCATGTTTGGCACCTTGCCAGTGCCATGCGTTTCAATGGATAAAGTGGGGGTATTATGCAACTTCGTGGAAATGCAAAACGGTGAATCTGGTGATTAATTGTTCTTGCTAATTAGTGTAAATTATGACACTATTTTATCTCTCCTAGACTTGCTCAAATTGTTAACAGTAGTGAGTGTATCAATAATTTCAAAAATATCCGATTTGCTAAATTTTGACAAAATACACATGATACAACAATTCCTGGTGCGACCGACAAATTAGTACAATTACTTCAGTAATATGGAACTCTTAAAAGGCACACAAAACCATTTTGTTTTGTTTTTTTATCAGTAATTTCATTTCCACCCTTTTGTTTAACACATCAAACAACCAATCTGAGAAAAATTTCTTAAATTAGGTGGTCACATTTTCAAACAGCCTATGACAGACTAACTACATGTAGTGGTCCCTAAAAGGAACAGTTAAAACAACAGATGACCAGTCAAAATTCTTTCTAAGTGGTCAGGTCGGCTAAGTCTTGTTGAAAAACTTCCCTATAATATCAGTGTTTTCTCAGGCTGGCTTTTAGGAGGTAGCAAGGTGGTAAAATAAAAAATGTTATCAAATTACAAAAATCACAGATTGTAGGGTGTGCATTAACGCGTACAAAGTGAACAGCTTGCGCAGTCTAAATTCAAAGTACACCTATGATAATAAATTATTATGAAGCTTTTTTATTATACTTTTAATAATCTTTTATTTTTATTTGTATTACTTCCGTTAAAATATTTATCTGCATACCATGTCACCTTGTTTGAAAAAAAGAGACGCTGTGCAGGGCATTCACCTGAGTCTCGCATCTTCAAATTTTGTTAACTGGTTAAGGAAACAGTGATATGCTTACCCTTAGAGAAAAGGCCAACTATGGTTTACCTGCTCAAATAGAGCAAGACGTGTATGTAAACACCATCAGCCATGTCAGCTATTTTAATTGCACCACATTTACAGAAATGTGAAAAATAATTTATATTGTTAGAAGCTTTATATTTTCTATTTTCCAACAAATACGTGGACACACTAACTTAGACTACTTTGCTGGTGTGCAGTATATATTTTATATAAATTGTTTTTATTTGCTCAGTAAAACTATTTGAACTAGCAGCACCTGGCTGAATTGCATAAAATTACAAAAATACAAACAACACGGCAAAAAGTACAACAGTACATATGGCAATCGAGAAAAAGTAACCAAAACTGCACGTTGTGTACAGCAAAATTAATAAGGGAAAAGAGTAGTGACCAAGGTCTTAAACAGCCGTTTGAAACCGGCGGGGTCATGGCCATGTGATAAAGGACCCAGCTACAGGCTCCTTTACCACACAGCCACACAGCTCCTTTAGTAGGTCCTTTATCACAGAGCCACGACCTTGCAAGGTTTTAAACGGCAAGGTTTAAGACCCAGGCATTTCTCTTTTATTCCCATTCATAAATGCCCTTTTGTTAAAAGCGTAATAATGTAGTAATGTTTTTTCATTCTTCTAAATTTATTTTGCAATTCCTGTCACGTCCTCAGGCTCCATTTCGCAAAGGGCCATATTGCATAGTTGCGAATACACGCATGAACTATTTACATTGTGTACTTTGTAATGATTGCTCTACGCATAAATTAGCGCCAACTAAGTACAATTGCAGACTGGTTATAAACACTCTCTGCCATGTCTTTACCAGCCGTTTAAACACCCCCATGTGACATGCTCTCGACCAATCAGAATTATGGATACTAAAAATGTATAATATTAGTGTAAAAAAAAAAAGGCACTAAGAATTAGGATTTGAATGAGGGAAATCTTGTAGGGAACTGGATTGTCTCTGAATGTTTGTTTTGCATTTGAGTTATTTGTTTTGAGTTGCAGGGGGGGGGACTGGTTGGTTTGTGTTAGGAGGTGAGAAAAGGTGAGGCACATGTTGTTTTACATGATAAGTCCATGGCAAATTTGATAGCACAGTGAGGTTCGGCGGTCATAAAGGTTTGGTAGGCTATCAAAAACGATGGAGGGTGAAACCATCCCTGTAGGAAAGCTATCATGAATTATGAACCGGTGAAAAAGCTGACGGACAAATGACAGACTTAGTGAAATGACACGCTTTTGGAGTGTCGTGGCCGAGCGGTCTATTTCACCAAACTCAAGTTCTGGTGTTAGCAGTTTGTGGGTTCAAATCCCGGTCACGGCACTTGTATCCTCGAGCGAGACACTTTATCATAATTGCTCTGTCCTTCGGATGGGACATTAAGCCGTAGGTCCCATGTACTAGGATTGGAAGTGCACGTAAAAGAACCCAGAACACTTATCGTGGAAGAGTAGGGGAATTACCCCGGTGTTTCTGTTTCACATAGCAAGCACCCTTGTCTACAGGTTTCCACAGGCTTGAGAGCTACAGTGATTAAGTTCACTTACGAGGCATCCTTGGTTTCACTACCAGAAATATATAATAATAATAAAAAGCTACAATGAACTGTACAATAAATTGAAGGGCAAACCCATATGTACACATGTGCAGTGAACACTTTGGGCATTTGTATTATAAACGATACTTTTGATCAATCAATATCAGTCGATTGCTTTACAGAAAACTCTATACATGTAGCATGTGTATGTGAGTATTAAATGTAGCACATTTTGACAATGGTTTTTAACAGGCACAATGCAAAATTGAGATATAGTTTATGACACGAAAATGAGATACAGATACATATATTTATGCCACAACATTTACATCGCATAATTAACTTTCGATGGCTTTTGGGTTTTTCCTACTGGTACCCACACATGGGCATGTTCTATTGCCATTATGTAAAGCACAGAATGGATGACTTATTTGAAATGGAAAATGAAACCCAAGTACGACATTCAAAATCAGCTTTTTTTCCTGTAAATGTAAAGACGATCAGAGTATCTGAGATCAAAACCGATTCTTTTCAGAGCCACCTTTTCTAAAATCCTTAACTGAGATTACTTCATCAGCGTTTCCACGAGCCTTCATTTTAATATTTGTGCTCCCACTACATATTATTACATACGTTTTAAATCTTTAATACTGTACGCATTTTTTCAATGCTTTTTGAGGTTTTAAATTTTTTGTTTTCGTTCCTATCCCATAATGGGTAATGATTTTGTTTCTTGTACTCCTTAAGCATGAATGTTGATTTATTTGCTATTGCTGCATGCGTGTCGATGTATTTTATTTTTAACAGTTCAAATTTGTAAGTTTGTAAATTTTAAACTTTCTAAATTTGAATAGTGTCAGCCTTTGGGTTGTTTTCGTAAATCAAATGAATAAACCACACTAAAAAAAAACTATCTAGATCTGTATTGCAATTTGCTGTACATGTATGTACTACTGTCCAGCATGTTCTTATTGACATAAAAAAAAAACTAAATGCGTGTAAAAAATAACATTCTTGTAACTATTCACACCATAATACAAAGTCTGACATAAGTGTTCAGGGTCATCGTTGGTAATGTTGACTAAAATTTAAAAGTAGAATTTCACTAGGAAGTACACAAGGATTTCACTTAATTTATTATCATGAGATTACTGTAAAGCAACCGCAAAAGTTTTGCTTAGAAAACAGGCTCCCAGAGACCAGCTCAACATTGGTACAGTGTCTGTAAATGCTTCCGTTCTTTGCACAAATCAAGATAAGCCTATGTGTAATAAAACCAATTTGTGATAATGTCAGCTCATTTCGTTTGCCAGAAAACGGCGAAAATGCATTTTGACGCATTCCTATAGGCAGAGTTTTCATCTCACTGAGACGAAAACTAATTTTGGGTCTTATTTCATTTATTATTTAAAAACTATAACACTTCAGGCAAAAATATTTCAAGGAAAGTTTTCTACCATCATTATTTTTATACTTTTTACCATGTAAGGTGTAAATCTGTATGTTTTTCTTGTGACCAATGTTGAGCTGGGGCTTTAAAGGCAAAGTATACCTTTGGTTTTTGGAACCGTACATTTGCCTTAATGCTATATAATTGTAGATATATACCATAAAACTAACCCGTGTAAAATTCATTTCAAAATGTGGCAGCTTTTTTTGAGACATCGCCAAAAATCTGGAGCGGTTGCGTTCACGCAGAAGAAGTATCTGTCATTGAAATACTAATTCTGAGAAGTGTTACGGCCATAACACTTCTCAGATTCAAATTTTTGGGGATAAAAAGTGATATACTTTTCCATAACTGCAGTACTTCGAAGTGAAACGTTTATCAAAATGCATTATACTATCAAAAGCTACTGTACTTCTTACCAAGTACGTTATTATTGCCATAAATTTTCAGAGTCATTACCAAACGTATACAGACCCTTTAAGGGTCGTCGTTAGTAACAAATTTAAACGTAGAAAAAACTAAAAGTACACAAGGATTTCATTTAACTTGTTATCATGAGATTACCTCAAAAGTTTTGCTTAGAAAACAGGCTCGCCTGTCAAGCTGTTACAGCATAATTATTTAAAGCACACACTTCACAGTTCATTGCATCTACATGAAGGCCCAATTTCATCATGTTCACAGAGCTGCTTTGAAGCAGAAAATATTGCTCTTAAAGCAATTTTCTGCTCAGCACAAATTAGCAGGATACCAGTCACAGATGGTATACATGATGACATGGTATTTTGGCTGGTAACCTTATTCTGGTAAGCATAATTTTGTTGCACTTAGCTACTTTTTGTGCTTTTAAAAGTAGCTGTTTGAAATTGGGTCTGGTACTGTCATGACTGTGTAAACAAAACCAACAATGACTTGCAGTTATTCAGAAAATTGTTCTAGCACATATTTTTTTGCTTTGCCCTTTTTCAAAGTATGTATTTATCCAGTCCCCTCCCCCTTTTTAAAAAATGCAAGGGTACCATAAACGCAAAATAATGTGGTAAGCATGAAATTTGGTCCAGAGTCCTATTTTATGAAGCCATTTTAAATTAGAAAATATTGCTTAAAAATATGTTTTGCTCAGCAAAAAAACAAAAAAAGCAATGAGTGGTGTTCCAGTTGCAACAACCTAAACATTATGACAATTTGGCTGGTAATCTATGTCTGCTTAGCAAGTTTTTTTTCCCTGTGCTAAGTAATTTTTTTCTTCTTCTGTGTTTACAGGCATGAAATTGGGCCCAGGTCACACATGCCACTGGAGCATCATTCATTACAGTTTTTTTTTCGTTTTGTCTAAAAAGTCACCCTTAAAATTTACCTGGCTTTCCTGCACTAGGTTTCGAGGGCGATGGGCTGGGATCTCCAAGAAGCTTCCGACCTTCTCCATCCATGGCTTTCCCTCTGGAGTCCAGCATGACTAAGCTATAACTGTCCTCTGACTCCTCATCCTCACTCTCAAAGCTCTGGAGAACAAATAATGAGTCTGGTTAGAGATCAATATACATGATATAATGTAAACAACAAATAGTGCTTGTCATTATGTAAATCCGACCATAATGCAAACTTCCAAACGTGTGAGTTCAGCAATACAATAGACAGGTGCAATGAGTGTACAGGTACTGGTTAGAGATAAACTGCACACAGAAGCCTGGAGTATTGCCTGTGGGATGCTCAACGCATCTAATGTTGTTTACCGTTGTCCTACCATTGGTCTTTGTTCATGTAAAGGGCAAGGTCATCGTGTCAGTGTTTTATTGTATTTTTTTTTCTTCTTTCACTTCACAGAACGAAATAAATGTGCATTTAATTGAATTGAATTGAGAATGTAATCTGGACTGTTCCATTTCACAGGGCGAATGCATTCAATATTCATTTTGTCAGATCCTTGTAATTTGAAGAAGAAAAAAAATCACAATAAACACAAAACACACACGGAAATTTGTCCACCCCCGCAATCTGAAAATTCCCAAAACTCCTTCTTAACAACATAGACGACTCCATGTGAACACCAATCGAGTAAAAATTGGGATGATGGAAAAGATGTAACATTATTGTAGAAAATACTGCTTAAAGGGCCTATAAAATAGGATTTTTTATTACTTGAAACAACTCTACATTCATTCTGATAAAATAACTTCACATTTTGATTGTCAATTTTGGGGTATTTTTGACACTTTTTTGTGGATTTTGTGTTTCATGCAAATTGAATTTTACATATTTATGAGCAAATGTGTGATGTCATCGAAGGCAAAGCTGCAACATCATGGTTGGTTTGTGCACAAAAAATTACAGATTTTTTGTCTGTTTTTCAAATGGCAACTCCACTAATATTTGGTCGTTGTCTTATTGATGAGTGTTTAAACTTGTCAGTACGTATTTGGGGGCGACTGCTGTTTTCTTTTGCAAAATTTGGGATTTTGATTTTGTACATTTTTAATGCTGCTGTGACACTTTGTTCCCATTGTGAGTCACACAACAGAGCCCTCATGTGTCCAGTTTAAGATAGGTCATTTTACCTTAATTTTAGTACAAAAAACTATTTTTCATTTTTGTTAAACTGTCCTTAAGCTTGGATATTTTATAAAAAATGTATTTAAAAAAAAATGCTCTTCATAGGCCCTTTAAAAATATGTTTTGCTATTAGCAAAAAACAAAACAAAACTAAAAACAATGAGTGGTGTTCCAGTTGCAACAACCTAAACATTAAATGAAAATTTGGCTGGTAATGTATGTCTGCTTAGCAAGTTTTGTTTCCTATGCTAAGTAATTATTTTCTGTGTTTACAGGCTTCATAAAATTGAGCCCAGGTCACATATGCCACTGGAAGATCATTCATAAAAAAAATTGTGAATAAAATAAGTGGAAATGACCAAGCAAACAAAACTTTGTACAGTGTTTTTGTGGTTTTTTCCAGTTTCATATGGCATTGATATATGTTGAGGAAATCAGGTGATCAGAGTCAATACTAAAAGTTCAATGTGCTATTTGTAGTTGCACATCCCACGCATATCCCACACATGGTATCACTATCAGCTAGTAAACAGATCTCTTAGTAATCTAGAGACCCTGTAACGTTTCCATTGCATTTCCAGGCAGGTTGTCAAACAAATTGTCAAACTTTCCATATGACCAGTGTAGTATACACTGGTCATATGGAAAGTTTGACAATTTGTGTCATAATTTCCACATACATGTCAAGAGTTACATCTATATATGAAACAACAGCTGAAAAAAGTTTTGAAATGTACCCCCTTTTTGCCCATATAATGAGATTTTGTGTTCTTCCACTGAGCTGAGTAAAAATTGTGCCTTTAGGAAGTCAAGGCTTTGTGGCTCTTTCGTAACCATATGATGTCACAGTTTACATGGTCAACATAATACAGCTATAACTTACATATAGGTTGCCCATTGCTTTACCAGCAAAAGCTGTGTGTAAACGTTACCCTTGCTGAACTTCACTCTCTTGACAATTTTACAAATTTTGCCTCTGAATATATCCACATTCGTTGTTTGGCATGCAGGTTGTAGCAGAGAGGAGCTACACAGTGACTACATGTACAATGTAAGAGCTGAATGTATCGTATTTTCTATAAGGCGCCCGGTGTACATGTATAAGATGCGGTGTGGAAACAAGATTCAATGTAAAGGCACACTAAATGAGAGCAATTTGAGTACAGAGACACAGGGAGGCACGCCCAGTGCCACTCACTGTCAGTGCATCGCCACTAAGGGGTTATTGTGTTGGTACTGTTACATTCCCCACATGAACCGGTAGGTTGGGGTTGTCACTTCACACGGGGAATAACAGCAATATAATGTTCAGTTATGGGGACTCCGACTTTGGTTGGACAATCCGATACATAGGCTGGTTTATTGTTCTCATTCTCTCTAATAGTTATTACAGAAATGACAGGTCAGATACACATGCACATTAGTTGGGGTAGTTTGCACATGGAGGATTTACACCACTATGACTATAAAATGACTACACTGAGCCGGTGTCGCGGTCTCGGGTTTCCGGCGTGCTCAGTTTTCCGGATGACATAGCCGGGCATTTCAGCACCCGGGCATCATGGTCTGAGTATTCCGGCGTGCTTGGATTTCCGGGTGACAACATGGTACTAATCATACGATTATTACTGGCCTCATCATATCATAGTTCTTGGTTTGACAACGAACCAACCTCTTGGCATGACGTCATTGTACCATATTTGGTCATCTGGAAAACTGAGCACGCCGGAAACCTGAGACCGCAACACCTGATCCCATGGACAACCGCTGCTTCCAACACCACAGCTTAGCGTTCCAAGGTGGTCATTGGCCGTGCTTCACCCACGAACTGTGTTCAGTGTGTAGGGTGGACTCCGAGAAATATATGGCCAAAATAGTTTGTCAGCGGACGGTTCCAACCCACGTGGAAGCTGGGTGTGGCCCGCATGCCAGGCTTTCGCTTGATGTTGAATTATGCAAGACTTTCACTGGATATGAAAGCGGGTGATAGCGCTGGACCCTCGGACAATCCAGGGTCCGTCAGTGGAATGTGTATCACGTGAACGGAAGGCGGGAAGGGACCTTGCGGGGTATACAGGTTATTGGAAATCTAGCAATATAGAAAATAGTAGATGGGTCGATCAACGATCGTAGTGGATTGATAATTTGAATATAGGAGCCCCAAAAGAGGGCGCTAGAACTAGAAATATCTAGGGCAAGAATCACAACAGTTCATAATGCCAATTAACATAACAAGAAGAGATCGTGAATCACAAAAATGAGTAAAACATAGCTTCTGTCTTTTAAATTTATCTGTTTTCATTTTTGTTGAAAAGATTTTTTTCTAACGACATCGCTTCATGCCTTTTTTATTATCTTTTTTTATCACAACGCACTCACGCAATTTCATCATTTCCATTCCAAAAAACGGCTGCTTTTGTAGTCTTCGTTGTGTCACTATTTTGTATGCTACAATACCAAACAGGCAAGAACCTATGAACGTTAACAATTGAATGAGAGCATACGCCCTCTATTGGCGAAATCTAACAATGTGATAACCAACAATAACACTTGTAAACGACTTGATAACTAAAGACTAGTTACCTGCACATGCTCTTTAAAATAAAAAAACTTCCTAGAAATGTTTTCACTGGTGTGCGCGCTAAAGCCGTGTATAGCATGGATCGTCGCTGGTTCGCGCCTCGACGAGCAGCATGGTTAACGACGCACAGTACCTCAGAAACTTGCGTCGATTCTTGTTTACTGGAAACTAACTACAATGTGTAGATTTGATTTTAATAAAATGATAATACGTAGGGATTACCCTGGACGAGCAAAAGGATTATTTTACATAAATGTAAATTTTCACTTTGATCTCAAGCTACACCAGATAAGGCGCACCGTTAGATTAAGACACAGTGATGTTTTATTATACGCAGGAAAATACAGGTACATCACACACTACGGAAGCATATTTAGAACATAGTAGAAAACAAAAATCACAGTTACCTATTTCGCCCGGGCGATTCACCATTTCGCCCGGGGCAATTTTACTATTTCGCGAAACAGTAAATCGCCCAAAACAGTAAGAATGCATTGCTCCTTTGCATGATGTGCAAAATATTTTGGTAAATGTACTCTACATATTAAAAACGACAAGCAGGGGAGGACAGTGAACAGACAATTCATTAAAAAAAATTGAGTTTATGGTAACGGCCTGGAGAAATAAAAAAATCAAAGTAGGTAGGGAAACCTTGTTTTAATGTTGTTGTTTTTTTAGTTAATGCCAATCAGGGAAAAGTTCCCATATTATCCGACTGCCACTTTCTAAGGGATTTTTTTTAGATGTTTTAATGGATGTTGGGCTTTATTTCCCTCTTTTTAATATTCCACTTGGTAGCAAAAAAAAACTAATTACATTGTACATGTATTTCACCGTGCGGCCAGAACTTTTGTGCATTCATGTCCAAAGGAAGTAAAATGGCAGTTAGCGAGTAGCGTTGAAAATGGCTTTATCTTTCATGGTTTTAACATTTTGTAATCGTTCAAAGTGTCTATTCCTCTCGGTATACATTCTCAACCTTTGTCAACCTTTTTGGACAGGTAAGGATATAATCTGACCTAAATCAAGGGCGATAAAGTTGTTACCGTAAAAAAGGTGCTCATGTTAACTCTATCGACAAGTGCAAAAAAGAAGAAAAATAAATTTGAGGTTGGGCAATTTGGTCCCCCAAAACCAGGTTGGTCGGGTTACTGTAAACACAACATTTATTTTGTTTGGCCATAAGGTAACATAGATTGTAAATACAGCAAATTTGCAGAAGGGGACCCATTGTTTGTATTGAGGTCCTTTTAAAGCCCGGCCCAGCTCAACATTGGTAAGAAGAAAAACATAAATGTTCACAGATTTATTTACCTTACAAGGTATATAACGATAATGATGGTAGAAAAATTTCCTTTAAACATTAATGCCTGAAGTCTTGTTGTTTTTAAAAAATAAATGAAATAAGAATCAAAATTAATTTTCTTCTCAGTGAGACGAAAACTCTGCCCATAGGAATGCATTCAGAAATGCATATAATGCATTTTTACCCTTTTCTCGCAAATGAAACAACAAAATGAGAGCTGACATTTTCACAGGTTGGTTTTATTACAAATATCTTTATTAGTGCAAATAATGGTAGCATTCACAGCCAGTTTACCAATGTTGAGCTGGGGCTTTAAAGGTCAACCGTGGTTAAACACTATTCCTTTAACCATTTGCTCCGAGTCTTATACTCCATTTCAGTATGGTCAAATTGACCCTTTTACAAAAAGAGTAACCATATTCTGAGTGCATTCCCTGGCAGGCAAGATGGTACCACACTGGTCATATGATGAACAAATTCCCCCGTTAGTTTCATTACTTCCACATTAAATCTAAAATAAATTGTAAAGAATAATTTGATTATTACTATTTTTAGCAATCTTGTACATGATCGTCTTCAACTAGCTTGACTTTGCCTCACTTCAGCACTGACAACAGAGGGCGCTATTACCTTTTACTGATTGATGCAAGATCATCTCGGGTTTTAAATGGGTTCTTATACAGTCTTTATTAAAAGTCTTCTTTATTCATTCATTTTGGTCTTTTTCAAAATACCAAAATAAAAAGTCTGGAGAGTAAAAAATATTCAGTTTACAAGGAGTGACATCAACTGAAAAGTTATTAAAACTTAAAATGAAACAACTGGCAATTAAAATCAAAAATCAAAATAGAAACCTCTAAAACAAAAAAACAATGAACATTAGGGAGCCAATTGAGGATGGAACAATTGAAATCAGGTAAAAGCAGCAGACAAGAATTAAAAAGGGATGAACTTACACAGAAGTAGGTACAATGAGTGGGGACTTCATTTAAAAGGCTTGTAAAACAAGGAATTGAGGACTTGTATCTGGAAGTTCTGGTTTGGGGAATATCTAGTTGCTGTGAATTTCTGAGGTTTCGACCTGATGCCGTCTGTCTAGTTTTTGGAAATAAGTAGCGGTATTTTTCAGATGAAAGGCATGATTCGGCAAATTGGAAAACTAATTGATTTCATCTGTACGGCAGCGGTTTGACATTAAGAAAAATTATAAAATATGCAAATCATCATAAGGTAAGATATTGGGATAAGCTATAATACGTAAAGCCCTTTTTGGGATGCGCTCGATATTTTATGCTTCTGGACCGGTTAAGCCACATGACCATATAAGAGCTCCAAGTTCAAGCTTAGGACGAATGTACATCTTGTAAATGGAGACCAGATCTTCAGTTTTAACACCATTTTTCCTCAGTTGACTCAGGATGTGCAGACATCGAGAAGCATTACTCATGAGGTGTTTAACCTGTTGGCCCCACTAAAGGTCACTCTGAATAATAACACCTAGTATATTAATGGATGAGACAACCTCAAGCTCAATACCGTTGACCGTTAAATTAATGGCATGTAGTGGATTGCAAAAAAAAAGAAATTTACCTGGATTTACATTTTTGGGGCAAACAAAGAAAATGGACTGGAGTGGGTATTGAACCTGCAACCAAAGTACCAACGCTCTACCACCTGAGCTATCCAGTCCTATGTTGGCGGTCTCCCTATTAGTCGATATCTTTGTTCGGGGGGGATGCCAGTCAGCAGGCATTCGACCGGCTACTGCCGTGTAGCAATAAAAAGTCACATCACCCTTACGGTGCTCTCCGTGCTGCCACTTCCCACGTTTTATCCATAGAACTAATAGTATAGCTCTATGGTGTGTAGCGTAAACTTGGGTGTGATCCCTGACTACACGGCAGTAACCAGTTGAATATTTTCGTGTATACACGACATCCGGCTCCAACTGGTTAATTGCCAAGTGCTGACACAACAGACTCGGACCATTGGGTCAAGTGGGTATTACTGGACTCTGGCCAGTGGGTCCAGTGGGTGTTACTGGACTCTGGCCAGTGGGTCCAGTGGGTATTACTGGACTCTGGCCAGTGGGTCCAGTGGGTATTACTGGACTCTGGCCAGTGGGTCCAGTGGGTATTACTGTACTCTGGCCAGTGGGTCCAGTGATTGTTACTGGACTCTGGCCAGTGGGTCCAGTGATTGTTACTGGACTCTGGCCAGTGGGTCCAGTGGGTATTACTGGACTCTGGCCAGTAGGTCAAGTGGGTGTTACTGGAATCTGACCAGTTGGTCCAGTGGGTGTTACTGGAATCTGACCAGTTGGTCCAGTGGGTGTTACTGGACTCTGGCCAGTGGGTCCAGTGGGCATCTCAAGTCATGGAAGTACATGTAGCAAGCATTTTTAAGATTCAATAAACTGTACAAACCTCCATCTTTATGGTGGCCATTTTGTTGCTCTTCTTGTTTCTTGTAGAAATCAGCCAATATACGTTCCTGGATCAATGCACTTCAATTATCTAAAAAAAATCAATACATGTATGTAGATGCTTCCTGAAACAAAATCCAAAACAAAAACACATTTTAATATGTAAATGGTCAGACAACATCTGCCAGTGAGTTCATTTGAAATTATATAACACCCAAACAGATCCTTGTCATTTAATTGGAGGATTGTCAGTCACGTGATAGCAAATAAATGTACCACTGCACGCAACGTCATTCACCATGCATTTTTCGTTCCATTCACCGTGCATTTTTCGTTCCATCTGATTTGTTCTATTGCACACTCGCCCGCCCTCCATTGACGAAAGTGACTATTCGATTAAAAATGGCTGAAGCTTGTACATTGTATTTATTATTATACTTTATAGTGTTATCCTCCAATCAAATGACAAAGATCTACTTGGATGTTCTATATATATTAAAACACATAATGAATGTTTTTCATTCGTGCAATGGCAAGAACATTTTTATTCCTTGAAAGATCGAATATTCCATTCAACGAGGCAAAGCCGAGTTGAATGGAACATTCCATCTTTCAACTCATGAAAACTTTCTTACCACTGCACGAATGAAAAACATTCATTATTTGTATACAATTCACTGACATGTGTTGTGTGTTTTGGCACAACTGTTCAAAGAGCTATGTACATGTAGGTCTTCGGCAGATGCATTCATGATTATCTTCAGGCTGGCATAGTTTATCTATCATGTCTACCATTCAAAACCAAAGTGGACGATTGGAAAGACCAGACATTTAGAAGTTGACTGTGTACTGTGTATCCAGGTCCATATATCATGGTTCATCTATCATTCTGGACCATTTCGGATGATATTGAATGGTCAGACAGTAGGAGGGTTGGCTATGTACCGTGTATGCATTCACAAGATATTACAGGCTGGCACTAGTGCATCATTCAAAACCACAAAGGTGGATATTGAATGGTCACACACTTAGGAGAATAGACCGATTGTGCGACCTGCATCACGTGACCACTTCTGGGTATAAAATGTAAACACACAAGACATCCTCCATAGGAAAGAGTGGTACGGTACACGATGATTAATGCATTATCCGATTGAGGCTTTTCTTGCTGGAAATCTGTGAAAGATATTCCAGAGTTTGAACCAGAGACCTTCAAATGGCTGAATAAAGCCAGTAAGGACAGTTCCAGCAAGTCTTGGAAATTGTAAAAGTACCGGTACTTTAAACTACTCTTTGAATATCTTTTAAATACATGAAATATCTGCATTCAACTTCAGTGAAAATAAAACGAGCACTTGTACAAATCTTCCCCAATATAATGTACTTTCCATGTGAAGTTTCTACGAGAGTGCGAATAAGTTTGACAAAATAATTTCAAACTTGTGCAAGCCAAAATGGTGTGCATTATTGTGCACGCATGTTCAATTTGCGCACTGTAGTTGAATACATGTAAGCATGGCTGCAACATGCGTGAACGTGTAAGTTTCCACGCATGGAGTCTGCACAGAAAGTTACACTGGAGACGTCAACTTTCATTTTATTTTTTAAAATAATGTCACCCAAGGACAAAATTAACATAATTTCCCAACCCAGCCGTCTTGGAATTCCGGACATAAAGAATATGTGAACGAAGTTTCAGCTTCCTCTGTCAGGTATAAATATAAAAATGTTTTGTGTGAACAATTTTCGCAATGGCTGGGGAACTTTACACCATGTACTCTGCCGTGTTCTATGCAACGGAAGATTCCGATGGAGCTAGGCCCCATCATGTAGGCTATCATAGTAATTCTAAAAATCTGAGGAATATTATGAAGTATGTAAGAGCAATGCGATGTGTATAAGAGGGTGATATTTGCAATCAAAATGGTGCAACTTGCTCAGACGGATGTATGTACTATGAAAACTTAGCATTTCGGGCATTGGAAGGGGATGGGCTGTAATGGCATCTTTACACAGCTTCTGTTTCCAGGCTGGGGAAACATTTGCGTAGTTCACGTCACCCGCTTTCAACTGGTTAAACAAGTCTACTTTGATAGAATGAACAAGAATATAGTGAAAACGTTAGCACAGCTTTCTATTGCTTGATAGTGATAGCGCGAGCAAAGAGGTTAAATGCAAGAGGTAGTTCAAAGCACCATGCCATCCCCAAAGTTTAAACAAAATGAAATTTTTACATCAACTTAATTTCAAGGCCACATGTAACTAAAAAAGAAGGTACATGTTTCCCAAAGGAAAAGCTTTATGTATTTTAGAACTACTGTCACGGAACAAACAAATATTTCAATCCTAGGATAAGAAACAATCAAATGTTCACCAAAGGTATCTTCCCAGTATAAATGAGGCATATTTTTCCTATCCTAGAATTGAACAAAAATATGTGTTCAATGTTTTTCCTCGGTACAAGCTTGTTTTCGTAAAATATCTAGGGGTAACTAAGATAGTTAAGGCATTTCCTTAACTGTCATGGATAAAAAAAGAGCTGTAGTCACTGGTTTTTTGTCCTATGATAGTTGAGGCACATCCTTAACTATCCTAGGATTAAAAACAGGTGCAGTCGCCATATTTTTTCTCTTAGGATGGTTGAGGCATTTCCTTTACTATCCTAGAATTAAAAACAGGTAAAGTGACTGTGCTTTTCTCCTAGGATAGTTGAGGCATTTTCCTTAACTATCCTAGAATTAAACAAACAGGTTGGCAGACTGTTTTTTTCAACCTAGGATAGTTGAGGCAATCCCTCAACTTTCCTTGGTCTGTTCAATGTTTTCCCCTCAATATTAGAGAATAATAGTATAGTTCAGGGTAAATTAATATTTATAACACAGATAGAGGTGGAGTAAATGATATTTCCTTATTTTAAGGAAATTTTATTGTCCCCAGGAAATCTTATCATCCCAAGGAAATTTCTAAGGAAATTCTAAGAAAATTGCAAAATCTACAAAAACTTTAAATAAAGAAATGTTGAAAATAAAAGAAAAACTAACACAGTCAAGTAAAAATACAGTAAATTTGTGTCTAAATGAAAAGTGTTGTCGTTTCGGGGCATCTGCGAAACAGAGGGTTATACCCAGCGGCTGTTTGATTAGTCTGGTTTCGTTGACATTGTAATCTTAAGCTTGGGTCTGGGATGTAGTTCTAATTGTACTGTAGTTAGTTGCTGTATGATGGTGTGATGTGTACTTTTGACCATGGAGGAAGGACCTTCCTCCACGTTTTGACTAAATACTTATTAAAGAAACTCCAAGAATAATCTAAAGGAAATTTTGGAAAATCTAAGGGAAAAAAATGTGCCAATCTAAGTAAAATTCAATTTTGGGAAGTGGAAGCACTGATAAAGCTAAAACTAATAAAAGTAAAAGGTCTATTTGCAAAAACTGCCTGCCTGGTTTCGCACAAATACATGGCCATGGGTATGAAAAGGGCTTGCAAATACAATGTACAACTTGCACCACTGTCTGGCTGTTTGTTTGTCCCTTTCCCAGTGCCTTCTGACTATTGTGTGAAATCAACTAGGCAGTATTTGCAACAACTTAAGGTTTTTTAGTTTAGTTAAGTTTAGTTTATTTGGTTTATTTGGTTTATAAGGTCTATGGAGGAAGGAAAATGTCAGATGGCCATGTATATTCACCAAACTTTCAACTCACAGTCATGACAATGTCAGGTGGTGAGAGAGCAGCCACACGTACAACCCATAAGGTCTATTGTTGATCGGTTGATTTCAACAGGTTGCATCCTGCGCAGTGAGGCATGATGGGATAGGAAAGGGATCATGTTTCTTGCTGCACAGTTGCCACTGCCCCCTTTGTCTTCCCATTATGCTTTGCGCTATTTCGTCGTAGCGCGATCAGCAATAAACCTTATGGATGGTCCGTTTTATTCTGCCGAGTGACGTGTGTTAAACTTGGATGTTGGACTGGAAGACAATAAAATAATACTCCTCTGTGGGAGTGGACACTATCCATGTATGATTCAGCATAGAGCAAGCGATGTGATGTTTCCAGATGGTTGCTCACCAAACTCTATTCCATGTATTCATATTAATTAATGATTCTGTATAGATCTGGGTTTACCACAGATCTGTGGTCGCTCACTTCTGAATGTCATTTTATTTAGCAGCGCGACATTTCATCAAAGGAGGGCGCCCTTATAATTAAACAAGAAAACTTTTGCATGCATTGGGCACTAAATCAAGTTAAAACATTCGGCAATAACCGTCAGCTCCACACACGTAGACCTTTCACACCCCAGCCATCTTTATTTTAGTTGTCGGATTCCTTATAATTATACACAATGACAATGAGAGTGTTAATTCTCAATTTATAAAAATGGGTCAGACTATTTTCCCTTCTAGGCTCAGTTTGGTTACATTGAATGTAAGAAAAACAAGATAGCTCACATGATCTCCTACATGTAGCCATAATCACACAAGGACAATTTATATATTTATCTTATTTATTTACTACTTTATTTATTTTGTCAATGAACTACGAAAGCCTGGAAGCGTATTTTAGGACATTGCAGAAACAAAATTCCCAGATTATTATTTTGCCCCGGGGTGGAATGGTAAACCGCCTGTGTAAAATACTAAATGGCCCAGGCGACAGCAAATCGTCCAGAAATGATAGCCCCGTGATAGGCTGCCATGATAGGCTGCGGTTCGTAAGGAACTAATTTGTACTATGCAGTGCATATAGGATTTATTTTTAATGTGTATGGTAATGCATTATTTGAAGAGTCACAATGATTTAATATGCACATGACCTTGGCATCAATATTACATAGTTACTCGTAAAGATTCAGCTTTAACATCATCATGATTGATTGCATCATGAAAGCTCACAATGTCACCAAGCTCACCAAGAATAAAGTGCCCCGCCCCACCCCCAAACATCAGGTCTCACCACCACATCGATCGTAAGGAGCGAGTGCCGGTGTCGCATGCAATTATGTCCTCTATGCGATACTATCCGGCGGACATTATTGCATATGCAATACCGTCCGCCGGACGATTTTGCATATGCAATTGTGTCCGCCCGGACGCTGCTGCATAATGCAATTGTGTCCGCCAAGACACATTTGCATATGCAATCGTGTCCGCCACCGTGCAAAACGGTCCTCGAAGCCTATGTTCAAATATTCGGCGAAAACAAGCCCCAGGCACGGCGGGCCCGTGGAAATTTTGCTTGTCCATGACACCCCCGGGTTATGTTTATAAATATGTCAAAAGATTTAAAACAGAAGAAAAACTAAAGCGCTGAAACCGTTGCAGTAAGATGCAATCATAATACATGAATATTCATGCCGCACATGTGCATACGTACGTTCAGTGCATGCACGCTCGCTGACGCACAATGTACATGTACATGTACATCGGACGGTTTTGCATAGCCCCGGACACGATTGCATAGAGCGGGTGACGGTCGTAATCGGCATTAGACTAAGAATCAACATTCAGGCGCAAACACCAAATTTGGTACTCAATTTATTCACCGGTGTGTGAAGTTGGTTACTTGTTTGATGTTCGATATTCGAATGTCAAACAAGAACCAGTTCCTGGTTTGACATTCAAATTTGTGTACAGAATAGATAGAGAGTTATTTCGTAAAAAGAAGCAATTTTCACATGTCCAAACCCCATGGGCCGGATACCACTACATACAAATTATAGTATCCGAGGAACACACCCATGGTCACCTTCACCCGGCCCAGGTGGTTTTAATATGTTTAAAATTATTTTTGAAACGTTATTGTTTTAACGTACATAGGCTTAAATTGCTATGTGTACTAAATATTCCACTAAGTTCGAACCGTCAGTTTCCGTTCGTGGTATGCATTTAATTACTGAAACTATTCAAACTTTTGAACGGTCAGTTGCACATGTCCAGACCACATGGTCCGGACACCACTACCTACAGAATTGAAGAGTAGGATCTAAGGAACGCACCCATGGTCATCTTGACCCGGCCCATGGGGTTTTAATATATTTTATTCAATTCTAAAATAAAATATTATCTGAACATTCAAATTCCGTACCGTGACGCGTGCATGACAACGTGGTTTGACGTTAAACTTTTTGCACAAAACCAGTAGAACTGTACTTTAAAAAATTACTTTCCATATGTCCAGACCGCATGGGCCGGGCACCACTACCTACATAATTCAAGAAGAGGATCCGATGAACACATCTATGGTTATCTTGACCTGGCCATGGGGTTTTAATAATTTTCAATTAGTTTTGAAAAAGTTTATTTTGCACGTAAAAATTCCGTAACTCGTATTGTTGCTGGGGGACCCTCGTGGGGCTCAGCGGAGCTCTAGCCCCCACGAACCGGCGTAGTAATGCAATTAATTACCGAACTTATTCCAACTATTGAACGGTCAGTTTCACACGTCCAGACCCCATGGGCCGGGCACCACAACCTACATAATTCAAGAAGAGGATCCAAGGAAAACATCTATGGTCATCTTGACCCGGTCCATGGGGTTTTAAGTTGTTAACATTATTTTTGAAACATTATTATTTTTTACTAACGTACAAATTCCGTACTGTTCATGGTAATATTCATTTAATTACTGAAATTATTTCAAATTTTAAACGATCATTTTCACATGTCCAGACCCAATGGGCCGGGCACCACTACCTACATGATTCAACAGGAGGGTCCAAGAAACACACTCATGGTCATCTCGACCCGGCCCATGGGGTCTTGACTTAAAACCGACCTTTCAAAATTTCGAATATTTCGGTATAAAGTGCAATGTTTTACGTGAATTTAATCATTTTTCAACTTTGTTTAAGTAACAATTATTAAAACCCCATGGGCAGGGTCAAGATGACCATGGGTGTGTTCCTTGGATCCTCCTCTTTAATTCTGAAGGTACCCGGCCCATGGGGTCTAGACATGTGGAAATGACCGCACAAAAGTTGGAATAATAGACCGATTGCGCGACCCCAGTCACGTGACCTGTTTTGGGTTTTAAACGTAAACGTAAACAAACACGACGTCCTCCATAGGAAAGTGAGGTACGGTATAAGATGATTGTTGCATTTGTTTATTCGATCGAGGCTTTTCTTTCTCGAAATCTGTGAAAAATATTCAAGAGTTTGTACCAAAACTTCCCAACAAGTCTTGGAACGTATAAATAATGTTCACGATGTAGAAGTACTAGTTACACGACGGCGGAACGTTTGGCCCAGACGATCGCACGCGATCACTCACTTTTTAACACAACAAATTCCGATTGCGCGACCCGCATCACGTGACCTTTTGTGGGTATTACATGTAAACAAACATGACGTCCTCCAAAGGAAAGTACGGCACGGTACATCATGACTGTTGCATTTGTTTATTCGATCGAGGCTTTTCTTTCTCGAAATCTGTGAAGAATATTCCAGAGTTTGCACCCAGGTCCTTCGAGTGGCCGAATAAAGCCAGTAAGGACAGTTCCAGCAAGTCTTGGAAATTCTACAAGTAACGTAGTGCACGATGTGGTAGTGTAGTTGCAAGACGGAACGTTTGGGCCAGACGACCGCGAACACGCACTTTTCAACACAAGAATTTCACAGTTGTGAAGCTGAATCATCCAAAGAAATTGCTTTCCCAAACTGTGTGATTCCTTTGCCTATTTGAAATTTCGCAAGGCTTTCCAACGTTCTTTACCCTTTTTTCACAGTGATCTAGGCCTACATTACAAACAAAAGAACAGGCGGGCGGCTACATTTTTTTGTACATAGTCGTCCAACGCCGGTAGTGCATAACTCAAAACAAACCTCTTTTATAGCAGAATACTCTGCTGGTAGTTTATGAAACAGTAATAATTAAAATCAATGTCACAACATTCAACTTCAGTAAAAAGGGCTTAGTAACTGTGGTATTATTACCAACAGCCGACTGTTTTTGTGACTCTGTCGGACACAGCATGTATTTGCACGTAGTTTGCCATCAGCTGAGATGACGTAATTACCCAATACAGGTCACGTGATGACAAGTGAACATTGGTCGCGCAATCGGTCTATTGTTGGTAAATTGCTGTCGCCCAACGTTTCGTTTGGTGACTTCAATTACAATGTAAAAATCAACCATTTTTAAACATCGGCTGTTACCTATTCTGTGAAGTTAATTTTAACTCTGATAAAGCATAATTCATTTGCCCAAGTCACGGCAACTGCTTTTCACAAATGTAGAACGAGCAGTTGAATGACACTGTGGTAGACCAATCATTGGTTAAACAAGAATTCCCAGGTATGTTTAAATTTAAGTTAAATTTCAACCAACATTTTTTTATGTACATCACTTGTTACCCAAAGGGTCTTGTTAATTTTGCCCCAACTCTGGTTCCATGTGCCAAGTCCCGTCACTGGGCTAAGGCAGCTTATAACCTACAGTTGAGTACAGTCAGAGACCAGTCGTTGGTTAAATGAAATTCTTTTTGTGTTCTAAAACTCACATTTAGATGATAAATTTAAACAAACATCACTTTTTACCCAACGGTCAAATTAATTTTTGCCCTAGCCTTGGTACCCAAGTCATGGCAATTGCTTTCGGGCATTTTATAACCAACAGCTGAATAGAAGTCAGACATAAAAGTCAAACTCCCAGTTAAAAGTTAAAATTAACCAACTTTTGCTTTTGCCGTGGCACTTTTGTTTTTGCCGTAGCGCTTTTGCCTTTGCCGTGGCGCTTTTGTTTTTGTCGTATAGCTCTTTTGTTTTAAACGTGGCGCTTTTGCTCAACTGTGTTGCTTTTGGTTTTGCAGTGGCGCTTTTGGTTGAGCGCTCAATCTGCAGATCGATGGACAGCTGAGCGGTGCTGCTCACAAACACTCCCCTCCATCCACCAAGTAAAGCCCTCCCCTCTACCCCACACCCTCAAAGTTTTAAGTCCTCCACCAAAAAGAAATTGCCCTCCGCGAGCCCCCAAGGTAAGTTTTAAGCCCTTCCCCCTGCGACCCCACCCCTCCGAAGAGCCCCTAAGTTACCCCCTAAGCCTCCACTGCAAGACCCCATAAATTCCCCTCCATTGAGACCTCAAAGTACCCCTCCAAGTTTTAAGCCCTCCTCCAAGGCCCCATAAATTCCCTCCATTGAGACCCCAAGGTACCCTCCAAGTTGTAAGCCCTCCCCTCGACCCCACCCACAGAAATCCATCTCCCTGAGTAAGTTTCCCATACTTCAATGGACCTTTATCACACAGATCTTCTCAATTCAGTTAACTGATTTGTCTATCCGTATCATATTTTTTTTCTTAAACTAGCAAACAAGGGTTTAAAACTTTTTTTCGATTTCCAGTCATTTTGCACGGCCAAATTCTACGCTGATAAAATTGTAAATTTACGGAACAATTCTGTCCATGCATTTAGAAAAAACATCCCGTTCAGTTGGTTTGTTCACATATCTTTTTGTGACAAAAATTACTGCTGTGTGATAAAGGTCCTCTCTGCACTAACCCATTGAAACAAAGTACAAATGACACACATGTTTATATTAATTTTTATTATTATTTGTTTTGTATTTCTAACATAACTGTAGGCCCCATGTACACTGACACATCATTAAAAGTACTCAACAAAATTTTTGTGAAGCTTGGTTTTTCTCTGTATCATTCACAGTTGTGTATACAAATAGTGGTGCTCAAAATTCCAACAGGCTTTATTTTTTGGACTTGTGAACAAGAGGGAACAATTAAAACTCGACATTTTCAAACCAAATTCCCAACCGGACATTTTTGATATTGTGATTGTTTATGAATACATCTCATTGATGGAGAATGGAACTCAAATTTTAACCAGTCTTCAGTCTTTAGTGAAATAATCCCTTTGCACCACATTTTTAAAGACTATACTGGGATAACACAAAATAAATTAAAAGTACATACAAAATGGTATGATGGCGTACTTTTAACGGAGATCTTATGATGTGCCAGTGTACACAATAAATATCAATCTAACTTTTACTATACTTCACATCGTCTCATCAATATAAACTCTAATGTAGGCTTTTATGTACAATGAACTTACGCAAGAAACTTTAAATCAACGTTTGGTTTTTCTAAAAGATTTCAACCTTATGAACGAGTTTTATTCTTCTGGGTACCATTTTTGTTTTCCAAACATCACTATTTTCAGGTAAATATTTTGTTTAATTTTGCTGCTATTTCTGAAGTGGAGGATGCTTCCGAATACACCGGATAGTGTCCAGCCTTGTATAACTTCATTCTTGCCCTCGAAATAACTGTCAGGTGTGGATCGCATCAAAGGCTCTCTGTAATTAAAATAGAACAAAGAATTAATGTTTTCATTAAGCAGATGTTTTTAAAAGGCAGGGTAAACAGGATTTGATCTCGAAATGTTTGTGAACTGTTATATCAGTTGTACCTAACGTAAAGGAGTTTCCAACGACAGTGTACATGTACATGTTTTACTCAATAGCAGTCCCTGCATTGAGTTTAGATTGTGTGAGCTTCTTTAGAGTACATTTACTCACAGTATAAATGTTTTCATTGAGTGAGATTGTTTTTATCCTAAAATTCAAAACTGAATGTTTTTCTCATTAAAACTGTTTGGACCATTTCAGCCATTCCATATCGTGAATAGTTTTGGGAAAAAATCCCATCGGAGACTAAATGATATAATCATCTCGACTGACAAAATATCATTCGATTTTTAAAACAGTCAAATCCTGTACCCTGCCTTAACCGATTCGAGATAGTTTCAAATTATACCAATAACGTAATAATAAACTACATCGTTAATCTATCAGATAATTTCCATAATCGATTTAGTTGAGGCAATAATAAATAAATGAAAGGTAACCAAATGTCCAGTTAAAAAGGGAAAAGAATGTGTAAGTTTCGGGATGCAAAATAACATTTTAGTAACTTGCTCACGATATTGTTTATCAGGACGGGAAGCAAAAATACGGAAATAATTTCCCGCAGTACTAACGAGTATGACCCCCAGCACTGACGTCGCACGCGGCTTCAATCTGCATTAGTCTGGTTCCCTTAGTCTTGTTAAAAATGTTAGGTCAGGCATCACCCATGCTTAAAAATAGAGCATGACGCAACATTAATATTCATTACTTGTCACCAACGGTGGACAATGTCATTGCATACAAAACGAAGTGCTGGTGATGCGCTTTGTTTAATTAAACAGGACTGACCAAAGACGCACCTGCGCAGAAACGAAATTCGTTTCAAAGGGAATTAAACACTTGAGGTCTGACACACCTGCATAACAAGATTATCACCTAAATCTGATTCTGATTTTTTACGCACAAAAGGCTATGCTTTTGAGTTATGATTTCAAACAAAATGTATGAACGAGTTGCGCTTTGACCAACATTTCTGCTAAAATAAACATAAATACAGACGTAATCATTCCGACAGATAAAACTTAGAATGGAGTTTGGAAAAGATTCAGATATCCATCTTTTTTTTTAACAAGTTAATCTATCATTCTATACTAACTTATTCAGTCTACCTTCAGTGTCCATTTGTTTCTTTATGTGATTTCCAAAGTATTGTACCTTCCTCTTACGGTACGGACCTTTTATAGGTTTTCCCGGTCAGTTTCAGCAAAAAATAATCCAATTGCATTTTTAACACACATTCACATTCACGCATGTCACCCTAACCCATTGAAACTAGGGTTTCTTTTAAATTATTACTACTGCATTCAATTTCGTTGTTGTGCACATTTGATGTGATTCTTCTCATTCTGATTCGTTTTATAGTCGTACTGTTTCAATTTTAGGCATTCAGACAAGACTGTCACCATTGTACAGTTAAATTTCAACAATACTGCTCTTGCTGTTGGCTTTTACAAAATTTAATGATCTTTGCGACCTTATGAATTTCAATGATATTATTTGACAAGTGAATGATAAACTGTTAATTACTCCCTTTGTATGGTGAATGCTGAAACGGATCATTCATTTTCAAACAAAATCAATGAGCCGTTTGTTAAAAATTGAATGAATTTTTGTCAAAATTGGCCTGGAAAACCCATATTTAATTTAAAGGGCACTTCAAAATATCATGTTATTTATTTATTCATTTATTTATTTATTAATGGCTATTCCCGTCACATGCATTTTATATCGGAGTAAGCAGACGTGATTGTATCGGTTGTTCATCCCTTTTTTCTTTACTGATAACAGGCCATTGATTGTTGTGTATACATCTCAGTGTGACTCATCTTTGATGTTATCGAATCACAACGTTCAGTGGTAGCTCTCGTCCAACTTTCAGTTTGAATAAATATCATTTAGTTTAACTCCTTGCACTTAGTTCACACTCTGATTGTGATGTTGCAGTTCACTGTCTCGGGCTCATTGTGACTCAAAATATTGATGTTACTGAATCACAAAGTTCAGTGGTAGCTGTCCACCATTCATTTGAATGAATACCCTAACAGCTTCTCTCCTTCCACTTGGTTTGCACTCTGATTGAGAGGTAGCAGTTTATGTCTCCTGCTGTTGTGTGTTCTCAGTGTCACTCCATTATTGATGTTATCCAATAACATAGTTCAATGGTAGCTGTCCACTATTTGTTTGAATGAATATCCTAGTAGCTTCTCTCCTTCCACTTAGTTCACACTCTGATTGAGATGTTGCAGTTTACTGTCTCCGGCTATGTGACTCCAATATTGATGTTATAGAATCACAAAGTTCATTGTCCACCATTCGTTTGAATCAATACCCAACTTCTCTCCTTCGCACACTCTGATTGAGAGGTTGCAGTTCATGTCTTCTGCTGTTGTGTGTTCTCAGTGTGACTCCGTTATTGATTTTACTGAATCACAAAGTTCAATGGTAGCTGTCCACCATTCGTTTGAATGAATATCCTAATAGCTTCTCTCCTCGGCTTGTATATTGCATGCAGTCGCTGTTCTAGATTACCGTCTCATTTTCTACTCAGCACCAGAGTTCAATGTTCATATGGGCATGCTTCATTCAATTCTACTCGAAACAGTCATCAGATATAAAACTGATTACACCCTTTTCCTTGGGCGGGGCCGAAACCAGGTGCTACCACCCTGGGTAGGTGGACCTGGGACATCACGTTAAAAAGGGGGATGTCAAACCATGTTTGACCGATACAAACAGCCACAGACTCCTCCTTAATGTTTTTACAAGAAAAACAAATTGCAATTAAACCGTAAACATGTGACTGAAATAGTCCTAACTATGGCGGGCCGAAGTAACATTTATTAATATCAGCAAGGTGTTTAAAACAATTTAATGCTATCGACGATGTCTTCGGTGTATTTAAAGATATCTCTAAATGATTTAGAGATATCTTTTTGAGTGTGTACGAAGTAAATGTTTTAGAGATATCTGTAAATCATTTAAAGATATCTTTCTTACGTGTAGTACTTTTTTAGAATTAAAATTCGTCTCTTCAACGAATAGGAGAAATTTTAAATGATTTAGAGTTACTCTAAATATTTAAAGATATCTCTAAATATTTAAAGAGATCTTTAAATATTTCGAGATATCTCTAAATAATCTTAACTTATTTTTAAAGATGTTGCTAATGGTAATAAATGTTACTTCGGCCCACCATAATTTTTCACATGGCATTTTAATAATCTGCTTTAGTTTGTTTTGGTACGGTAGTGAATAACTTCTGTTCACGAAGAAGAGTCATGCAACAAATTAACTAAACATTTCCCCATGTAAATATTAACATTTTTCGAAGTTGTTTTCAGTTTATATTTTTATCTGGAAAAAAATTCCGTACCCATCAGTACCATTCAGTCTTTTAAAGAATACTTAGTGTGTATTAACCCGTGTATTAAGTAAAAATGAACTTTTTTGCACAATCACACATGGTTCGGTCGAATACAACAAAATTGTTCAACGAACAAAATAATTATTTTGCAATAGTGTGTAATTTTCTAAACAGACAGACAATAAGCCTTCTCTGAAACCATCTTATACTGTGCCATTCTCTTGGTAAAAATCTCGAAGTTGAAAATCATTATGATAATCACTAATGGACGCTTCTTCATTTCTTTGTCTCCCTGCGAAGGATTGAATTTGTGATTCAGAATCACGTGTCTTTGAAGACACAGGCACCTTTTGTTGTCAGGCCTTTGGACTCTTTACTCTGATGGCCATCGCCACAAGAATCGAAGTCCGGCCACTGACTATTCAAATGATTAGTGCCTTCGAGAAGCAGGAAACTCTCCCGCGGTATGGACTCTTCACTCTGATGGCCATCGCCACAAGAATCTAAGTCCGGCCGCTTATCAGTCTAGTAATTTGTGCCTTCGAGAAGAAGGAAACTCTCTCACGCGGTATATGGACTCTTTACTCTGATGGTCATCACCACAAGAATCTAAATCCAGCCGCTTTAATATACCATTCTATAATGATGTGCCTTCGAGAAGCAAGAAACACTCATGCGGTGTTTGATCAGTATTGATGGACTATCTCATAAAATTATAAGTGCTAAGAAAAAAAGGTTCTCAGTTTTGGTGAAGTTACCGGTCACATAGTTTGGCTAAAAACATTGTGATTCCTCACATAGTTTGAAGAGCGGCACATCTCTCAAAACAATGGCACACTATAAATGGTGTCAAGAGCTATGAAACAGTTTAATTTTGTTTCTTCGGAAAAATGTGGTAGAATTTTTTGTACAAAATGTCATTGAATAACTGCCCAAGAAAAGCCCCAAATGAAGCTGCGAATTGTTCATTTGGCGGGAAATTTGCACTGTTTTATCTCCCAAGACAGTATTTCAATTCAAACCATGTGTTGCAGAAATGTTACTTTTTAAAGTACTGAATTAGGACTGATGATCTCTGTCTATTTAATCAAAATGCCATGTGGTTTTTTAAATTAATATTAAAAGACTGTAAGTATGTCATCCTTTTCAAGAAAAGAAATTAAGTAAAGTTCTGATTTTAAAACTCTGATTTTCTTTTGCCCCCACAAAAATTTTCAACAAATATATCTATTTGTTTGATGCATTGGCCTGAACAAGTTGAAAGGTTTAAACTATCATGACTCTTTCTCTCAGGTTGGTTGACCCGCGAGAAGATAATGATCTATTTTGTGCTACAGCCATCTTGCTTCTTAATCACTATATCAAACCAGAAGACTGGTTTTGTAATACAAACAAAATGATGACAGACAACATCTTTTCGCCCAGCCTCGATATATATGGCTACATTGTTGTGAATGTGATCACAAAATAGCTGTACCCTGATCATTATAAATAATTACGGTAACCCCTTGTTGTGAATGATACAGTATAACACTGAGCATGTTACAAGGCAAAATGCCTCGAAAAAGTTTTCGTTTTTATCAACGTTTGTAAAACGCAATGCGCTTTAATAGGAAGTGTTGAATTTAAGCATTGTTTTTTATTTAAAGAATTAATTTCTTACTATGAATGTTCAAACCTTTTTATTAACAACAAACAATACGTACTTTTAATTAAGTATAAATTACTGCTCATGTTGTACCGTATATCATTCTAAATGGAACCACTGATAGACTGAATAATGACAGATAGAAATGATAGAACAATTTATATTTAACTTCTACTCCAAAAGTCACTGAACGACAACGTCTGAAAAATGTTTATAAACAAGCTGAAGAAAACCTCTGAGGCAATTTTGTATTTCACCCCAAACCTTAAGTCAAAGTGCGAAGCCGGGGCAGTCAAAGTCCGAGTACGAATCGTTTGTATTGTCCCAAGTCCGAACCCCATGCCAATCCATTGAAATTAAACAGAAATCTGCATCAATAGTAATAATAATGAACACCATTTCGGAATTTCATAACACAGACACACCTCTTAAAATTCTTTTTCGTTCCATTTGTTTGTTGTTGTTGTTTGTTTATTTTTTTTTTTACTTCTGCTTTCTTTCAACTGCATTGAAAAAAATACAGACTTATTCTAGTTTTTGTAATTGACGGGGAAATAAATATATAATAACAATAAAACGAATTCCCCCTAAAATTCACTTCAAATAGCCTTGCTTTTACAGCCCTGGGTTTAATTGTGCTGTTTGTGTAAAGCGAGATTTTACTGTCGAGGTCGATTGAATATAACGCGTCACGAAGGGATGTCAAACAAGTTTGCCCCATGGTATTTTTTATATATATTTTTTTATAGCTATATATGTTTTAATCAAACTTATCTCATCTTGTTATAGCTTAGTGTGGTCAGCCCAGGAAACACCCACTGTGTTAACGATCACGCTGGGGTTAAAAGGCATGCAAGCAAGTTGGTCAAGTTGCTATAGTTTGGTTCCGTTATTTTGTTGAACAAAGTTGAGAATGTGGGGTCAAACAACTCAAATTTTGAACAAAGGTAGGTTAATAATTCACACGTGGTTCCTGCAACCAATGCGCGGGCGTACAGTGATGGGGGTAGCCTCGCTTATGATCTAGCAACTGTTTTGATAACTGAATGAAAACTTGATTTGATAGCGAACGATGCATTTTGAAACTAAACTTCAATTTCTATTCACAACGATTCTATAAAGAAACTCAATTGACTTTTCTCCCAGCTGATACCAGAAAAAAGCAATTTATTTGTTTTTCTGTTAGCCTTCAACCAAACACTATTTAGGACTTATTGTCAACATTAGAACTTCACGTAAGCCTGCTAGAACGTTAATTAGTTGTTTGTAGTTTAAAGAGGCACATTTATTAATAAATGAAGTAAGTTGAACTTACCCATTATACCCAGACAAAAAGACAGGCTGCAACAGATGGCTATGGCGCAAAGTAAAGGTAAAATTTACACAAATCATTTTTACGGAGCAAATACTATCTATTTCCCTAAGTGAAAATTCCATCGAATTCGGTGTCAAGTTTTCAGTAAAAACAATGAAAAACAGTTTATTTTTCATCATGAATTTTGTGCACGTTCACATCGAGCTTGTTTCGGTCCCTGCATTTTGATTGATGATTTCAGTGCGGTCATTAATCATTTTTCTTTGATTTTGACAGTATTTCTGACGGAAATTATTCTCTGGAGAATTTGTGTACTTGAATTGAAGTCATAATCCATGCGCTTTTAGATTGAATCCAATCACATTGTTTCAATAATTTCCAATCTTGCACTATGTCCCTGCAATTCATAGCTGCAATCATAATTTTTTTGGCTCAATGCAACGTCAATCACGTACAGTCCTTATTCGTTTGGTTTAAAGGTAATTTTTGTTTTCTCGGAATACATGATTTTATTTTCGTCAAAATTATGTACACTACAAATTCAAGAGCTACAGATTTATAACATGTTGGGCCTCTATTACCTCAACATTAATGATGTAGTCAGAATTCTCAGCTTTTAGTTAAGACTTGAAGAATTTTCATTGTTGTTGGTATGCCATAAATTTAAAACAGTTCAATTGAGATTTTTTTTTCCTCTTCAGTCATTCATTTTGCCATCAAACTTTGAAACACAAACGATTGTTCAATTGATGTTTGTCAAGTATATACTGTTACCAGATGGGCCATGTTTCACCGCGTGATGAACACTGCGTCACTGCCTGAACGTTGTTGTTTCACGCCGTGCCGTGCATCTGCCGGACCAGGCTTGAATCCGTACTTCTGAAAGCTCATGACAGCTTCTGTGAACTTTTCACGATGAGATAGCAATCATCTGAAAGGTAAAAAGACAAATAAAAGTACTTATTGAAGTAAAGTTGTCTTTCCTAGGAGAAGTGATAACAGAAAATCTGTGAAAATTAAGCAGTTTAAAATTTAAAGCATCAAACAAAAAATGAAGAAAAAGAATAATAATAACAACATGATGTAAACACAATCCACACTAATACAATGTATATCTGTAAAGCAAAGTCTTAAACGATAAGAAAATATGTTACACAATTTATTTTTGACTTAAATGATGAACTCTGAGGTACCCGGCCCTTATC
Organism: Marthasterias glacialis; assembly: GCA_911728455.2. Lineage (NCBI taxonomy): Eukaryota > Metazoa > Echinodermata > Asteroidea > Forcipulatida > Asteriidae > Marthasterias > Marthasterias glacialis. Next base: position 14,264,706 of record OU452229.1, read on the forward strand.
CATTTCAAACAGCCTAATATATCTACTGCTCTAACTTATGTTTCTAAGAAATTCTACTGTGAGTTTTGATAGTTTTAAACAGATTTCCTGTTACTTCATTCCGAAAAGATAATTCAATCGTCAGGAAAGAAGATCATGACCAGGGTTTTTGGCACAGTAACACGGCGGACCAATGCATATGACACTTTTTATGGTGTCTCGCCTTCAGAGACAAAATATCTGGACATCATATTATTACAGTTTGAACATTGCAGTTAGACATTACAGACAGAGGTGAAATTTTGCTGGTATTTTTATTTTCCAAGTATCGTAAAATAGACGATTTGATGACTTTTCTTACCATTCAAATAATGTGACATCGTCATGCCCCGGGGTCCAGTACACGAGTTGCACGCAGCAATTTGAATTCACAGCCAGTTGCTATTGGCGTTTAGTCGTCACAGCAAATGCAGTAATACAAAGGTTGCAATTGTATGATTCACCCTCCAAAATTTGAATAACATTGAATAAGCTACTTTAGGGCGTTGGTTTCGACATGCATGGTGCCCTGAATGTTAACGGCGTGTCTCCCTGCAAACGTTGGGACCAACTCTTTTTCGAAACAAGTTAGTCCATCAAGTCAAAGATACCAGCAAACACAAGATACGACGCTTGTTCCGTTTTGTACCGCGATTTTGTTTTCTACTTTGCCCTAAATATACGCTTCCGTAGCTATCATGCTGAAAATGAAATGAAATCTTGTAGGCAATAGCTACGCCTATGAAGGAAAATTTTAGTGCAGAAAATAACGATGTACGGCACAGAATTTGTGCGTCAAATACACATTTTTCAAACTTTGCTACAAAATATTAAAACCCCGTGGGCAGGGTCAAGATGATCATGGGTGTTTGTTCAGTAGATCCATTTCTTTAATGCTGAAGGTAGTGAAGCCTGGCCCGCATTTGTTATTATTATTATTTTTTTTTTGCAGTTCAGTATTGTTTTTTTCAAAATTTCTTTTAAGGATTCCCTTTTTGGAATCGATTCAAGGGGAAAAAAATCCCCATTGAAAATCATTACGACAGTGGCAATTTTGGACTGCAGGAACAAATAAAACGCCCGGCCCACATTAGGGGTCTGGACATGTGAAAAGTGTTTCTTTCTCTGAAGTACTGTAAATCTTTATCGGTTCTGTGCACAAATTTGAATGTCAAACCGGGAACTGGTTCTTGTTTGACATTTGAGTATTCAATATCAAAGGAGTAACCAACTTCACACCGCGCCGGATTGTTGACATAGGGTTATTTCCATATTTGCATACGCAAGATCGACTGGGTATTTTGCAACAAAAAGCATGAAAAGAGTGTGATCTGTTGATGTCTGCTTTGTCAATATGAAGAAACTTCAGAATTTTATTGAGAGTAAGAAAACGGAGCACAAGTTCAAACAAGCTGGCAAAGGTCACAGATTGGATGAACAGAGACAAATGTAGGTTTAATCTTTGCAGGTTTTTGCTGTCAAAATGAAACACATTATAAAATAATAACAAAACATATTGATTATTGGATTGATTGACTTTTTGTAAGGGATTAAGATTTACATATTTAAAGGCACATTCCACCAACAAATGGTCTGTGGATCATTCTCCCTGCTGGATAGTGTCTTGGTTAGCATGTTAAAGAAAAGGAATTAAGGACTCATTTTTTTTCTTTTTTTTCTTTCGTTTTAATGAAGGCTTTTATTTTTAAGCCAATGAAAAGTTTAGGGCGCTGCCATGCATAAAATTAGGGTCGGTGATCTGCTTAAGTTTGTAAAGCAGATTTTTAAAAAAAAAAAAAAATTGCCCAAGCACTTAACTTTTGTGAATTGCAATGGAAAGAAATGTACAATTGAATTGAAAAAAAAAGGACACTATCCATCTGAAGTTTAGATGAAAGATACCTTTATGTAGCGTGTCATGGTTGAGCGGTCTAGTGCACCGGACTCAAGTTCTGGTGGTCAAGTCATTAAGGTGTGGGTTCAAGTCCCAGTCATGACACTTGTGTCCTTGAGCAAGATGCTTTACTATATTATAGTTGCTTCTCTTCACCCAGGGGTATAAATGGGTACCTGCGAGGGTAGAGGTTGATATTGTGTTTGAAAAAGCCTTTGGAGCGCCACGGCAGCTCGGGGCTGTATACTCCCCAGGGAGCTGAGAAAGATTACAGGAATGTTATTGGCCCAATGACCAGAGCACTAATGTAAAGCGCATTGAGACGTTATTGTGAAATGCACTATATATGAACTAAACATTATTATTATTATTATTATTATTTACGTCTCCACTAAAATCTAATTTTTCAATTAGAATGATTCTGTATCTTTTTATTTTTATTAAAATTATTGTTATTATTTTTTTAAAACAAATACAGGCCAGTTGCTATAAATACCCAGCCAGGGGCGGTGAGAGTGGCCCCAGCTGCCAGTGCCCAGCGAGCTGGCGAGGCTGCCCTCGCTAGGCTGCAACCAGAGAGGCCTTTATCTGCATCTGCTAGAGCAATCAAAGCAAAAGGTGATGGGAACCACATTTCATACTGCCCATCGACGGTGAAGTAGACTCTTTCCGAGAAAATATAGCCACGAAAAAAACTTTTAAAATTTAAATGGTTGGTACTGTTGTACCGTTTCAGAAAATGATTTTTTACTGTTCATTAAAACAGAACTTGCTCAAATACCTTTTTCTTTAATGTGTGTCAGTTTTTGTTTTTTTACCTTTCTGTGCATGGAATGCCCATCCTAAATTTTGAGATTATGGACCTTTTCACACTATCAATCTCCGATTCGTGCTGAAAGCTACACGTTTCCAATCCGTGTTGACTTCCTTAAATTTCAACACGTTTAAAATCTGCTCTGCTTTCACACTGCTCGACGTAAAATCTTGATGTGAATTACAGAAGTAATTCTCTACATTGGTCAAAATCCTCAGCCAGCCTCCCGGGCAGGGCTGGTTGCAACATGGATCGAGGGCTCTACACGGGCGGATTCCGGATTAAATAAAATGTTGCAGTGTGAAAAAGTTTGTCAAACTTACACGAATCTGACCCCTGTCCAACACAGAGATTTTATGTAGTGTGAAAAGGCCTAATGATTAGTTCCTCTATGTACTCGTGGTGGTACATGAATGCTTTTGATAAAAGTTCACAGAATGCCTCGACCATCAGCTGTGTGTTGATAGGGAATTTTTCATATCAAAGGTGTCAGAAGTAAATAGAACATGAAACCTTTTCCGTAATGTTGTGACTCACCTCATCTATTGAATTGGGAAAAAAAGTCAAGCCTTACAATAATTTGATTTGATAAATTGTTACTTGAGGTAGATAAGATGGCACAAAATGCCACATTTGTCACAGGCAATTACCTGATGTTGTTTTGAAACATTTTGTTTGATTTTACTTTAGCCCTGGCCGAGATGGAAGCAGAAAAGGGGGCATCAGGCGGTGCTGGACAAACTTCCAAAACATCTCAGGTAGTTTAAATATCTTACTGAGTGATTGTAACCTCCTACTTTTCAATAACATTTGCCCAAAAGTTGACCAACAGTTCGGCTGTACAGGTTGTGTATGGCAAAACAAAACAACTGCTCACAGAGCTGTCTACGTGTGTTTTGTGGATGCATTCACCACATGAAATCTAATTAACAGGCTGGCATAGTGTATCTATCATTCAAAACCATCCGGATGATAATGAATGGTAAGACAGTAGGAGGGTTAAAGATTCCAAACACTGTGTAACACAGCTACAGATTTTGTCTTCAGTCTGCACCTAGATTGAAGGCAATTTTTAGCTGTTAAGCCCACATCATCTTCCTCGCCCAGACATATTTATTCCATGCCTTTTCATCTCCCGTCCTCTGAAGGCATCATCGGACAAGACGTCTCCTCAGCAGCCCTCCTTCCATGATGACAACGCGCCAGTGTCCGTCAGTGGCATCTTCTTTGAGTGCCCCATCATAGGATGTTCAAGTGTGATTCCCAGATCCAGTGTGGATAAACATCTACAAGAGTGTCTACTCACAAGGGTAATCTGATGAAATTTCCAATATATTATTAGGGGTAAAATGCTGTATCCATCTGCCACTTCGTAATAATAATATTAATAATAATGGACATTGATATAGCACCGGTATCCACCAATTTTGTCACTTATGGCGCATGAACATTACCCCGGACACTGGGCCATTTTTTTTATCATGCCTTAAACCATACCAGCTCCCCGGGGAGTATACAGCCTGTGCTGCCAAGTATGTATAGTAGCGCACCAAGCCAAACAAGAACCATCTCAGCCCTTGCAGGTACCCATTTACTCCTGGGTGAAGAGAAGCAATTATAGTTACTCAAGGACAAGAGTGTCATGACTGGAATTCAAACCCACATCTTGATGACTTCGCCATCAGATTTTTTTTAGTCCAGTGCTCTTGAAGGCTGGGCTGTGACACTCCATTTTTCACTTATTATTTAACCATATTTCGGTGAAGAAGATACTAGTTTAGGCTCACAATAAATGGAAAAATGGCAGTGGGATTCAAAATCTTTTCCCTGATTACTATTATTAGTGATTTAGGAAATCCTTTATTTCCTTGTGAAAGCTCAATGCCATAAGGCCAAAACGAAAGTTTCAATTGCAAAATGGCTGGATATAAGGGTTTTGAGGCATTGCATGATGAGGTATCAATGTATATTCGGTTTGTGGTAGCACCATGTGTATTGCTGTGCACATTGTTCTTGTGAGAACTTTTCCTACTATTTATTCTACTACGGCGGAGTAGATTTTGGAATCCGGGTGGAGAGGGGGGGACTACTTAATTCTGAAAAGAACTATTGGGCTTATTAAGTACTACCTGGGGGGTAGGAAATCGGCCAGGACTACTACTTTTGCTTAGTGGATCGAGGGGAATTCTCGTGATCAACATCGCTGCCACAAAGTGAATCTTTAATAATTGGTCTAAACATTTCAACTAGCCTGCTCTAGTCATCGCCAGCAGATGACTAGGTGAATGGGATTGACTGGGACACTGCCCTGAGTACTGAAGATCTACAATGTGTAATGGATTATCTTTATTAATGTTATTTAATAATAACAGTGGACATAAGATTGTCAGAATAGTTGTAATAATAACTGGATTTATATATCACAAATTACCAATTGATACCAAGGCACTAAGAGGGAAAATGACAAATGTAATGGGTTTGAGAACAGGTGGTTCTAAAGCGCCTTTTTGAAGGGCGAACCTGTCTCTGAGTTTATTATTGGGACAGGAAGAGTGTTCCATAAACGGAAGGCAGCAATGGAGAATGCTCCCCGGCTTGTTTGCACGTAATGCCCCATGTCTGTCAAAAAGATGAAAAAAAAAACAACAACAACCTAGTACACAGAAACACCCAAGAAGGTCTTACTGCATTAAAAGACGACATATTACACAAACAAATGAGTTTTCAACTGAGTTTTGAAGCTGTCGTATGTGATGTTTTGTCGGAGGTAGAGAGTGGTAATTTTGATTTTTTGATTTTTATATTTTTTGTGGATGAGCAGCTCCTTCCAGAGAAGCCCATTGAGGCCTCAGCTAAGATGGTTCACACTCTGAACAAAGACAAGGAGAAACGTCAAGTTGGGATAGAGATCATGTGCAAGTAAGTTCAAATTCATGTTAAAAGCAGTTATTTCACTCCTTTACAAAATAATGGATGACAGTGTGGCATGCATGGTAAAATTACTCCCCGGGGCAACTCTCTTGGCGTTCTGGCCGGACACTGTCCCAAGTCCATCAATTCTCCATTCTATGGTGACTCATCAACACCCAAATGTTTGGACGTAGCAGAGGATGATTTCACCCAACAGCTTTGCATTGACATATGTTTAGACTGAACATGTGTTATGCACACCGAATTCAAGTATCGGGTAAAAATGTTTTGATATGTGAGTAGCAACTGATACATTTTGTGTAGCATTGTCGAAGCCAGTTATGAAGACAGGGCCTAACTGTACAATGTTTCAGTTGATGAAATAATTGCATCGGGGATAAGGAAGCAGGGGGTGTGATTTCGGGATTTTCTCAAAATCTCCTTCAAATTGCCTGGAAAGAAGTGACAGCAGTCACCAAAGGGGGAAGGAAATAGTCCACATTGTGTCCAAACTTGTAGTTTTGTATTTCTGGAGATGCACGGAGCATGTAAACCTCCTGAATTGTAGACAGCTGGGAGGTTCCGGGTCTAGAACGAGGGGGAACCCAGGCCTGCAAGCCAGTCTTCTGGAGTGTTCACATACGTTAAATCTCATCCCTGAAAGAACAGATGAGCATACAGTGCTTGCCACTCATCATTGTAGGATGAAATAAATAATTACATCACCAATATTTCCATCGTGCAAATTAAATTGATGTTGAAAAGAATTTCAGCCGAAAATCTGCAGTACAGAAACAGTGAATAAACTTCAAGAACTTTCTCTTTGGTGTTGTTTTTTTGTTTTTTTTTGTCAGGTATATCGACAATGTGTGCAATAATCCTACAGAGGAGAAGTACCATAAGATCCGAGTGGGTAACAAGGCATACATGGAGAAGGTAGCGAGTCTTGAAGGATCTCATGAGTTCCTCCAAGCCGTTGGATTCTTCCCTAGGACGCTGCCTCATCAAGGTCAGTCACATTACACCTCTCGTGGAGTGTCGTGGCCAAGCGGTCTAGTGCATTGGACTCAAAGTCAGTTGACTCTGTCATCAGAGTGTGGGTTCAAGACCTGTATGCCCTTGAGGAAGATATTAAACTTTGATTGCTTCTCTTCATCCAGGATTAAATGGGTTACTTTTTAGCACACAATTGGTTCTTGTGATTGATTTAGCTTGATGCACTTCAAAAAGTCAAACACTTGGTGCATGACACTTATGTCTTTGGGGGAGATACTAAGCTTTGATTGCTTCTCTGCATCTAGGAGTAAAGGGGTACCTTTGGGGGAGGAATTGGTTCTTGTGATTGATTTAGCTTGATGTGCTTCATACAGTTGGTGCACTAAACACTTGGCAGCAAATTGACATTTCCGGTTCTCATGCGAAAGTGTGTTACAACTGCTTCATGACTTTCCAGACAGTTACTAATTACTCTTACGAATTTTAAAGGAAGTATTTTAAACTTTGCCTGACATTGGAACCGGTCTTTATTCCAGTGCCTTGTTTCCTTCTTCATGTTTATTGCCCTCCCATTTCTCACAGACAAAGAGGAAGCGTTCCTTGTCATATCGTCCGAAGCATCAAGTAACACAGAACGTCTACGATCGTCCTGTGAGATCTTGCGAAGCACCGAGCCGGTCAAGGCGACCCTCCACCGGGACATGAAGGTGTATCGGGCGTCCACACATGCAACACAGTTCCAGCTTCCTCAGGACTTCTACAGAGTCACGTCGGAAGAGGTCAAAAGAGAACAACAGCTCAGGTACTTTGTGTTTTTTCATCGGAGAAAATTCACATTTTACTGGAGCTAGGTAACTGTCAGGTTAATTTACTGATTAACCCCCACTCTCCCAAATTCTTCTATATCCTGTGTGCCGAAAGGAAGGATTCAGAAGGACTGACAGCTGTAGTCGCCCCAAACATGTGAAACATGTTGGTGTGAAGTGAGGATATTGGAGGATTGAGGTCACCTGTAGGCAAGTTGGCCAAGGGAGTAAGGGTTAACAAAACGATGACTATGGCACAACAGAGACTGACTTTTGATTGATCTACATTAGCAAACTGTTTTCTGATAATGTTCCGCCAGTACACAGCAGACAGCCTTATTCAAAATGTGTATTGCACACATTTTGGACAAACCAGTCAACTGAACAAACAAAATAATTGACAGTATTATCGAAAACATTTGTGGGTGGTTTTGAGATTTGAAAGGGGAAGTTGAAGCATCGGTGGAATATGAACTTACATGTAAGTTCAGTCCTTTGGTTTTCTTGAAACACACCCCCCCTCCAATCACCAAGGTGGCCACGGGTAAGATTTGTGTCTCCTGATCGCCCCATTCTTTTCTCTCCTTGTTTGCTCCTTGGGCTTGGCCTGTAGATGGTACGCAGGTGGCGTGTGCGTAAAGCGCTCGCCTCTCACCAATGTGTCCCTGGTTCGAGTTCTGGCTAGGGCCATATGTGAGTGGAGTTGTGTGTTGGTTCTCTCCTTTGCCACCAGGGTTTTCTCCAGGCCATCCAGAAAAACCGAACACTTTTGATCTCAGGCTGTGCTCCGTGGTCATATATGGGGTTGATGTGGCTGGCTGCCAAAGGCGCCCTTGAATGCCTGCAGCTCGAACACGTGTAGCCGCGTCCTTCCCAATTCAGCCTCTCGGCTTCTAATCAGTAAGGATGATTAGCCTCCCAAATTATTATAAATATTCCCCCGAAGCTTCTGTTGCAGCAGGAACTAGTGAGAACCCAAAGCGAAGAGTTTAGGGAAAAAAATTGGTTCCCAAATCTGAAGAATTTTCATCTTAATGTTGCTTTACAGGACAGATGAAGTAGAGCGCAATGCTCAGCTGCGAACGAAAGCCATGCGGGAGGCCGAGATACAGAAAAATCTACGTCGATATCGCTATGCTCTCATCAGAGTTCGCTTTCCTGACGGTATTCTACTACAAGGTATTTGTATAAAATTACTTCACTCATACTTAATGACCAATAGCCGAATTCTCACTGGTCCATTCACCATCATGTGCCAGACGCTATTTTTGCTGTTAACCAAGCGCGCAGGCCTGTATTCACACACAGGGTAAATGCGCATACATAGTAGACTGTTGTACGTGCAACAGTCTACTGCGCATGTGCTTTACGAAGCAATCAGGGAACTGTTGCACAGGTGTAGTTTGCAAGCACAAACATTGCCTAACTACATACACATGAAAAGATGCCGGCACTTGTAAATGTCAATAATAATATGGTAGAATTAGAGTTGTTGAAGTCCTCACCAAAGCTCTCGCTTCATTACTTTCTGTGTTACAAACTACAACAGTGAGGGTGTTTTTTTTTCTGAAATATTTGCATCTTCGCTTTTAATCTTCAAGGAACTTTCCATGCCACTGAGAAGCTATCGGCGTTATTTGAGTTTACCAGGAACACGCTGGTGAATGACTGGCAGCCGTTTGTCCTGACCGATGCCACTGGGAGGAAGTTCAGTGAAGAGGAGTGCAGCCTAGCTGAACTCAGACTGGTAGGCTGTTGATTCCTTTAAACCTAGAAATAATAGCTGCTGGCTTCGCCTTCATTTGAAGAAGCAAGCGTTGTTAGGAGGCGGGAGGATCATGCCTTTTTTTGCTGCTGTTGGATGTTGAAATATCTTCCTTACAACATAAGACAGTCACCTTCAATATCTCTGTTCAAAACGTCAAAAAAAACCCTTTATACTCTCAACAGCTTATTTTACAGTGCTATGAGCAACTGCCGCTTGTTTGGTGTCTTGTACATTTTTCAATTGATTGATTACGATCGATTGTTTTTGGCTGTACTACTCCCACAATTTGGAAAAACCAACTCAAGATAGTAACTGTTAACTCAAGTTAGTTACTCTAACTCAAGTTAGTTACTCTGAATTCAAGTTAGTTACTCTAAACTCAAGCTAGTTACTCTAAACTCAAGCTAGTTACTCTAAACTTACGTTAGTTACTTTGAAGTCAAGTTAGTTACTTTTAACTCAACTCAAATTCGTTACTTTTAACTCAAATTGATTAATTCTGTTTTTGTTTTTGTTTGACAGGCTCCAGCAGCCGTTGTCAACTTCTCTTGGGACGCAGCCATCATGGCAGAGATCACAGCTGCTCAGGGCACCGTGCAGCAGAAGGAATTTCTCAAACCGGAACTCATGTCGTTGATCAAAACTTTATAAAAGTAATCGTGCGCCTATGTTTATTGACAGTCCTTGTGCAAAATTGGAACTGAGATCGTCACATCAACTGTAAAAGAGGACTATGTTATGCCATGTGAGATAGATTGATCAATGAGTACAAAAAGTGAAAAAGTACAAAGTGTAATTTCTGCATAGTTTTTCTACCATGGAAACGTTCGGATAGTCCCATCACATTGGCTACTACATATCCAACAGTCCAACATGTTAAAATCCCATTATGGAACATGAACAAGCTTCTGCTGTTCAGATTGCTGCATTGTGCATTTGATTCATGGTGTGCGTCTAGTCGGTTGCCTTGGGCTGGCTCATTCAGAGACTCGCGAGTAGCTCGCATAATCAATGTGAGTGTCGATAATAAGCAGTTGTGATGAACCTTTAACTAATAAGAGAGTGACTCGATTGTCGGGAAAGTTCCATTTACAAGATGGTTCACATTGAAACAACCAGACTACAAGAACACTCCGTTGGACTGTAAAGAGACCATCCGACTTGTACATCATGAATATTCATCATGAATATGCATTGACAGTGAGAAATAGCAAATATTGAGTACACATGGAGTTGCCACAGTTCAAAACCCCATCACATCATCCTAGGTATGTTTGTATACTTTCTTTATTCATAATTGTTTGCAGGAGACGAAAGCTGTCTTCTACATGGAAACAACTTTACCGCCATTTTTTAATAGTGGTCCTCTACCTGGGCCCAATTTCACAGAGAATGCTTAAGCACAACACAATAATTGTGCTTGCCATAAATAGAGAATAAGGTTACCAGCCAAAATACCATATCACATGCACCATCTGCGACTGGTTTCCTGCTTATTTTTGCTTAGCAGGTAATACTTAAGCACTAGTGTCTCAATGAAATCGGGCACTGGAGCTAGATTTGTGTTTGGGTCAAAGCTAATATTGACAGATTCTTGGGGATTTGTGACGTATTTTGTTGTTGTTGTTGAAATTTATTCAAACTCTGAATATATACATATGACCATTACACGAATACAATATAAAGAGATATTGTAAACACAGGCACAGTTAAAACAATACAAGAATTGAAATAATAAAAATGAAGTGGAACAGAGTTATGGGCACAATCAGAAAGCCGAAGCTTGTGGCGAGGTGCCCTTAAACAAAGAGAATGATACGAAACAGACAGGCAATAAATGATATAACGAAAACATTTGCACATGGTCTCTTAAAACACCTCAAGAAAGTTTCAAATAAATTTATGGTGCAATAAAAAGATTTGAAATGAAAAAAATAAAACATGTGACACATTGGGTAGTTCATATGTATTATATAAGTTTATAATAAATTGTAATTTGAATGTGTGTATGTTTGATGTCAACAACTTGTAGGCAAGTGTGACACATAAATGGGAGCCTTTTGTGGACGCTAGGTGGCAGCAGACTTGCCGGGTAAATCCACCTAGTAAGGCTGCTACCACCTGGCATCCCAAAGTTGCCCACTCCATGAGCACTTTTACACAGATTGGTTCCAGTGATTTTCTTTTAGGAATTTAAGTAAACATTTGTGAAGTTCTTGGATTTTGAGGTCATAAGAAATCTCTCTGAGCAGTGAAACAAGGGAATTAATAACAGCTTCGTTTTGATTACAAACAGTGACCATCATTTTGTTTGGGCGGCTTGGGAGTATCACAAACTATGAAAATGAGTTGCCAGAAATCTGCCCTCTTTAATAAAAAACGTTTAAACAAATTTATTTATTTTTTCTTGATGAAAAATGTGTGTACTTTTTCAGTTTGGGTGTATATTAGCAATAATATTGGTAATTCGATAGCATTTGCATTATTTCAAATGATAAAATATTGTTTGTTGTTGTTTTTGTTTTGTTTTTTTGCAGTGAATGTCACCTGTACTTTAGCCAGCCCAGGTTGGCAAAACGCAGGGCTGTGTCATTGCAAAAGAATGGTCTATATAAAAATAAACTATTTTTTTCTTTCTTGATAACCGCTGTAACTGTATCTTATCTGTAAGTCTAAAATCTATTTTATAAGAGACATTTTTTTTTCTGTGCCAGAAATAAAGAATTCCTAGCATTGTTATCTATGCAGCTCAGCTTCGTATTCCATAGCGACCATGGTGGCAAATAGATTTGATTGGATGCAAATTATGTTGAAATGTGAACCACCATCGCACAGATGACCTTTAAAATTCCTCCCATGAAAAAAAATAACAACATTTAAAGGTAGATTGCAGGTTTGGTGAGCACAGACAAAAAAAATAACTTAATTGGTTTCAATCTGAAAGCCCTGCCGATTATAAAGTTAATACCAGCACCAAATCCTCCAGAGACATACATCGAACTGAAATACTGTAGAAGTCAGGCAAATGGCATATGAAGACCTTCAAAATCAGCATCGACATGATTGCTTAAAAAAAAATTTGATAGCAGCAATGAAAATAACAAGCATCTGCAAAAAAAATCCCAAAGAAATCTGTCGTCGTTTTGACTTAAATGTGACCGTGACCAAGTTTTGTGAAATGTTCACACAGAGGATGGGAGTGAATTTATTACTCGGCCAAAATTCAGTGATGTAGGTGACAGGACGTTTTTTTAACACGCTCAAGAATTATGACTGGTCGGACAGTAGGAGGGTTAATGTTGGAATACGCACAAGACTTGTACAGTTTGTGACAGCTCCATATGTTAACCACAACTCATGTGTAACCGACATCCATAGCTATTTAAAAAAAAAAAAAAGAAGAAGCCTAGTACCAAATCATTCATTGGTATTCATACATGAACGCGCATGGCATTATTGTCCCTGCACTGTTACATGATTCGCACTTTGGATTTGGGATTCGGCAATACAGTGTACCGGTACATGTACATGAACATCGACCTGATAAATCGGGGGGAAAAATTGCATTTGATTGCATCGTCGACCTGATAAATCAGAAGTATTTGCATTTCATCATCAAGCACTAACGCCCCAGTTAAAGGATTGCTAAGACCTTTTTTAAAATTAGTTTTCTTTACTGTTAAAAAAAGGAAAAGTGTAAATTTTGCATATTTTGTAAAATTTGAATCAATAGCTTAATGAATGTGCAGTGTAATAATGTTTACAATTTTTGTGTAATGGCATGTTTGTTTGTTTGTTTCTTTTCTTTTTTTTTTGAAGGGGGGGGGGCTGTGGGGTGGAGGGAGGGGTGGGGGCCTGTAACCAACGTACAAAACAAATATCCATCATTCTTATCGGAGGAAGGCAGGAGCTGTTGTTTTTTTCAGCTTTAGTCATATTAGTCAGTCAGATTACTTAATACTTTAGCACTTTTCACACTACAGAGCCAGTTCCCGGGGAAATAAAACCCCAGAAAATTCCTGGGAAATTTTTAACAACAACTGCTACCCCATGCTCGTTGCACACTGGCTGCAATTTTTCCTGGGAAAATGAACGCTCAGTATTCTAACCCTGTGGTTATCGTGCACTGAACCCTACTCCCTGGTAGGGGGTAGCTATTTTCCTGGTTGCCATTTCCCGGGAGTTTGCTAGGGTTAGCCATTCAAGTGTGAAAACCCCAACCAAATTCTATTGGGAATCTCTTGGGAAATCTGGTATGAAAGGGGCTTTATATGTTCACTATTAACACTATTAAAGCCACAGCTTAACGTTGGTGAAGTGTCTGTAAATGCTTCCATTCTTTGTAGAAATCAATATATGTAATAAAAGCAACTTGTGAAAAGTTCAGCTCATTTCGTTGTTTCACTTGTGAGAAAACGGTACAAATGCATTCAGCATGTTTGCACGCATTCCTATAAGCAGAGTTTTGGTCTCACATGAGACGAAAATTAATTTTGGATCTTACTTCATGTTTTTTTTTTATTCCAAAACGATAACAGTTCAGGGAGAAATGTTTCAAGGAAAGTTTTCTACCATCATTATCTTAATAGCATGTACATCTGTGATCTGAGGCTTTAAACCAAACTTTGATTCCAATAGGCATGGCATGTTATAACTCTATAATTCTGTATAGTATTGATGGAAATATTGGAATGAAAATAGTAGTAATAATTATTAATATGAATAATAAAAACGTGTAGAGCACCTAATTCCCAAATGATATAAGACTCCTTTTCTTGCCTTTTTTAAAATATCAATGATAAAATATCAGAGTGAATACATAAAGCATCTTAATACTGCATGCCTGATCATACTTTGCATTTCCTAATTTCCAAATGATATAAGACTCCTTTTCTTGCTTTTTTAAAATTCCCCTGTTCATCAAGCACATTGCTGTTGTTTTTTGTGTTTTTTGAGAGCACACAACCTGAAATACCTAATGAGCACTTTGGGGGTGAATCAAACGCATGGCATTTCACAGATTCCCCATTAATACACCTGGGTGCAGAGAAACACATTATGGTTTTGAAAGTGTCTTGAAGAAGTTTCCAACATTTTCAGTGAAGTTCGGGGTAGAGATGAAACTACGTTCATACAGATTGGATACTAGTCTTTGACAATTACCAATATTGCCTGCATGCTTTATTAAAATGCGTTCTTATATTAAGTAATATAACCACAAGGGAAGCCGACAGGGTGAAATTAATCACATTTGGGGGTGAATATCAAAACAGTTGACTGGAATGGGATTTGAAGCTGCGACATCCGTTTTAATGTGTCGGTATTCTACCGACTGAGCTATTTAGACATTATGATGACAGTCTCCATATTTCGTCAATGACTTTGTTGGGATGCCGGTCAGAAGCCATTCAACCTGAAACTGCTGTGTAACCATTGATCATACCCGAGTTTGCAAAACAACCTAGGAAGCGACATAACCTTCTTGGGGACATGTTTTTTTTTTATTTAAAATATCAAGTAATAAACTTCAAGGGAAACCGGGTTAATTTAACTTTTGGGTGAATAAAGAAAACTGACGGGATTATATTATTATATTATTCTTATATTGTTCTTATGTTTCTCCCAATTTCTTTATATAGAGCAGTTAGTCATAGTGTTACATAATCACCCAAGGTGACTTGTCCTCAATGGGCCGCACTGTTACAATTGGGAATAAGTATGCTGAACGGACACAATTCTGTGCAGACCATTCCCAAAGATTTCACTTAAAAATGCACTCAGATTAAGCTCCTTCAAATCAGGCCCCTTAGCCTGACGATTTTTTTGTTTGTTTAAATTTAAATGTTTCAAAACTAAAAAATTTACAGAAACTCACAAAATTGTCTGAAAATATTCCAAAATCCAACAAAGTGCCCTTCTTAATCCCTGTGAATTCCATAGTGATGTATTTCATAATAATTGTTTAACCCCCTGTATGACCAAGCTGTCTTGTGAGCATTAGTGAATATAAGGTCACAATGACTTTCTTGTAAAAAAAACTCCTGCCACAATTTGAAGTCTGATATATTTCCTGTGTGAGATGCTTAGTCACATTGACATTCTGAGACCAGGATCTAAATTTGGAAACTGCAGATCAAAAATGACTAAGACAAGAACACGAAATATGGAATTGATCCGTCTGAAAAACAGCCTCTAACAATTCTCCACGATGGACTACGAAGAATGGTGACTTGTTTTGCCGTGATACAGGGCGAAACTTAATCTGCAGAGAGCCATACGGACATTGTAAAAAGGTGAGACACACTGTTATTTTCTCATGAATTGTACTTTTTTTTCGTGACTGGAGAGTTAGTACAGAGAGCAACAAAATAATCCAACAAAAATAATACCAAGTGTACATGGATGACATTATGCGCTCTGGTGCAAATGCCGTTCAGCCAGTATAAATATAGCTACGGCGGGATATCCTCCGGGTATATGCAAATCGTTCTTTTTCGTCTTCTTTTTTTTGTTTAAGATAAAAACAGCAGTGCAACATTCTGACTATTTTGTGAGTAATATATCTTGAATTGTCATGGTTATCGGCCAGGCGTTTTTCCCCCTTCTGCTTTCTCATGTGGGTGTTTTCTCCCGTGAAATCGTTACCAGGGGATTTCCAGGGATTTTATATTAATAGTCATCCCACGTTGGTAATATACATCCAGACTTACAGTAGAACTCAATACAGCTGTGCCCTTGCGTGTCTTCAAAGTTTCAATTTGATCATCATTTGGGTGCATACTTTTTAATTATTTAGCAATCATCCACATTTAAATGTCAACCATGTTTTACAAATAATTTACGGCAGCACAAATGCCGCACTATTTTTTTTTTTTTATGAGAACAGAAAGAAACAGCAGCAGTGTTTAATTTGTCCATAAGGGAAACTCTGTCGACTGTAATAATGAATGTGGATCATTGATGCTCGAGGCAACTATAGACACTGTTTCATGTTTTCTTTATTTTCTTGCGTCTGTTTTTTTTCCCTCCTCCTTTTTTTCTAATTCATTTTACGCAATTTCTAAGGTGATTATATTTAGCTGTCCGGCGACCGCCGACAGTGTCAGTCAGGAAGTATGGAATCTTTGTACAAGGAAGAGGAACCTCGCTGTCATTGAATATTGTATTACCTTTCTCTACCTCAGTCGCATCGCAACAGGAAGGAGCGCGGGGGATTTCTAACAAGAACCCTGGGTCTTTTCCGCCGGGCGGAAAACAAGTGACATCAAGCTCTGATTTGTCTCTTAGTGTGTTACGAGGTGTCGTGACTGATGAGGAGGAATTATGGCCATGCCTGATGGAGTCATTCACGGCGTCACTGATCCTGTCGCAACACTTCATCATTACCGGGTACGTGGCGATTTTAACTCCGTAGTGTATGTCCCATTCATTCTCTGTTTTGCTCATCTTCTCTTTTTTCCATTTAATAAAATGATCATTGGCATGAAGCATGGTTTTGTATGACAAAGTAATATTTTTGATGCATTGTGCATTATCTAATTATAGTGAATGCGCTGATAGATTGTCACCTTCTGTGGCTGTCACAGCATTGTAGATTTTCACAATTCTAATGCACTACAAAAAAGTAAAGGACATATATTATGAATATTTCAGTGCGTTCGCTTTTTTTGTGAAAGAATCTTTTTATTTTGTTTCCAATAAAAAAAAAAATCTGGAATCAGATCATTCAGTTCATTATTACTTTTTAATTAATTAATTTCTGTTTAAATAACAATTTTACATTTTATGTTATTCCTTTTGAACTCTCCCTATATGAAAATTGGGGACAGTCGAGCTCCATCTAAATGTTTTTCTTTTGGTCTTGCCTGTTGAATTTATTTTTACAATTTTTAATGTACGAATCGATGCAATTTTGCCTCTGGCAACAAGGTTGAATTTCAATAAACCATGTTGGAATGTTGGAACCATGTTGGAATACATGTTCCATATAGAACAGAAATATAAAAGTCTTGTTTAGTAGTATAAAGTAGTTGAAATTTAATACATTTGTATCTTAAAAGGTTGACTTTCAAAACACATGTCTGTTTGTTTGTTTGTTTGTTTGTTTGTTTGTTTGTTTGTTTGTTTGTTTGTTTGTTTGTTGGGTTGTTTGTTTGTTTGTTTGTTTGTTTGTTTGTTTGTTTGTTTGTTTGTTTGTTTGTTTGTTTGTTTGTTTGTTTGTTTGTTTGTTTGTTTGTTTGTTTGTTTGTTTGTTTGTTTGTTTGTTTGTTTGTTTGTTTGTTTGTTTGTTTGTTTGTTTGTTTGTTTGTTTGTTTGTTTGTTTGTTTGTTTGTTTGTTTGTTTGTTGGGTTGTTTGTTGGGTTGTTTGTTGGGTTGTTTGTTTGTTTGTTTGTTTGTTTTTAAATTATGATAATTTAAACATCAGATCAATGAGGACATTCATGAGCAACTACCAAAACTAAACTGGGGTACAATAATTCACTTCAGTCAAAAGTACACAAGTCCTACTTTATATCCAGTTTAAAGAAGGGAGATAATGTTATTTTGAAAGGTAAATTTCAAAACATATTTTTAAATATCTTGAAATATTTTTGATATCAAGTGAATGAAGACATTTTCGACATTTTTTAAAACATTTTATTACACATCCAACAGCACATAGCACCAATAGCAGGATGAATTGGATGTGAGACGAACTGTTCAGTTTTAGATGTGGGAGCAAACCCTAATGGGAAAAACCCACGCAATCAGGTAGAGACTGAAAACCCAATCTACATGCAAGATTCCGGTCTTAGATGGGATTCGAACTGGGGTCCACAGACGTGAAAAGCAGGGAAAGAAACCACTTAGCCAACCTGAAACCACTAAGCCAACCTGACATGAACAACCTTTAATTTTTGTTTACATTAAATGTGGCGCAATCAATCTTTTTAAAAATTTCTTATTTTTAAAGGGTGTAAGATTGAAAATATAAACGTTCACATATTTGCACACAACTTACATGGTATAAAGATGGTCATAGTGGGCAACTTCCCTTGAAATAATTTTGCTTGAAATGCCATAGCTATTGAGAAATGAGTAACACAATTAGTATTGATTATTGCTAGTCCAAAACCTGTTTGAAAACAGTGAAAACGTAAAAAGTCTTTTTGTCCTCACTATTTCTCGTGACTTCAATGACCGAATGAGCTTAAATTTTCAAAGGTTTGTTATTTCATGTACATGTTGGGTTACGTAGAGTGTGTCGGCCGGTCTTTGACAATTCCCAATATTGACAGTGTGCTTTATATTAACCAGTTTAAGAAAGAAAACAATGATTTTGTTTAAAGGTAGTTACAATATTTGTGTATATTAGATGAATGAGGACATGAGCAGCAATGCCCTGTACGATCCTGCTACGACAAAATCAGCCACATCAGAAGGAAGCGTTGCCGGTGGAGACACCTCGACAGCACCCTGCGTCTATTTCCAATGTCCTTTTGGATGCAGTGCCATCTACCCAAATGCCTCCATTGGTGATCACATGCAGACACATTTTAAGAAAGTAGGTATACCGGGAAAGAGTTTTTATAAACACAAACACAAGTTCTCTCCCCGCCCCCCTCAAAAAAAAGAAGAAATATAATGATAACTAATAGTAGATAATGATGATGATAAGGAAGAAAGGAAGAAAGAAAATTGATAAAGAAATTTAAAACAGAAAAACGAAGAAACTGACTGGGCAAATTTCCATTCAGTTTTGGGGTGAACAAAGAAAAATTGACTATACCAGAGCGGGATTTGAACCTGCGACCCCCAAAGTTTGGCGGTCTTCCTATTTTGTCAATATCATTGTTCAGGGGTGCCAGTCAAAAGCCATTCAACCTGAAACATGCTGTAAATTAATTAGGGATCACACCCAAGTTTACGATACAACCTGGGAAGCGGCAGTACAGAGATCACCATATATACATATTTTTTATTGATTGTGGCAATCAAAATATGTAACGGTAATTTTGGGAAACTTCAAATGCTACTTTTTGATTTTGACAGCATTTCAAATGGAAATCTTTCTGTGGCGGATAGGCTCTACATGAACTTGATTGGTGGGGTTTCAGACAGAGACAAGTATTTATTTATTTATCTAAAACAATTGTTATTACAAATCTTATGGTTTATTGTTTTAAATTGTTATGCCTGCGTAAACTGAAGGTAAAGTAATTAAGTTATTAGATTCGTTGGGTTGAAAAAAATAAATAAATACATACACAAATAAACAAATAAACCCTTTTACAGTTAAATATTAAGCTGGCACTTTCAGATGTTAGCTCATCTAGAGTTTTTGTTATGGCTGAATAAAGACGTAAATACAGCCTTCTGGGATCCAACTAAATGTACATGCGGAGTGGCCTTAACCAGAAAACTGATCATCCACATGTACCTTGCTAAGCAAACTTTACCAGGGAACCAGTCACAATCAATATGCAATACGTGACATTTTGGCTGGTAACCTGCTTCTGCTGTTTTTTTTTCAATGCTCAGAAAATTTGTGTGCTTAGTTTAGCTGCAGTTCAGTGATGGATTTGCATAAGGCAAAATAGAAAGAAAAACATTTTGCAGAATCTTGTTTGTTTGTTTTGAGAAGTGCTGGTTTCCAAAAAAAATAAAGCTTAGACACCCTACGTCGCAAAAACAAGTGGGGTTGGTGAGTTTCATTTAATGGGAGAGTATACGTGTACAGTACATCACTGATGTGTGGATGACTGGATGTAATCTGTATGCAGACTGTCTCCGTTGCCTGCCCCAGGGAGTTGGACATGCATTGGAGGAAATTATGGAGTAAATTGACTTAAGTTAATCCCAGATAATGTCAGTTGGACTTTATGTTCCCAACGAGCAGGAATGGAATGATGTGGGCGGGGGGGGGGGGGGGGGGGGTGAGCTTACAGTCATCTTGAAGACACCGTAGGTTACAGGATTGGTAATTACCAAAATATTTTGGATTACTTTCAATTAGAAAGCTCACTGATTTTAAAGCTCATACTAGTACCAATCTGCCGCGGATTCATTTCTGTCTGAAATTTAAGAAAATAACATTTGTCAAGACCCCCAAAACCACCATTGCTTATTTTTATTCCCACAATCGAAGACAAGCCGGATACGAGTGTCCACACGTCCCTAGTTGTTTTCTTTAAAACCATTGATTTTTTATACCCCCATTGAAATCGAACAAAGCATAAAAATAGGCAATTTACAAAGTAGGGCCATTTTGTATTTCAGTCACAATCACTGTTGAATGAAGCCCCTTCAGTGTGGAGTTGTATATTTAGTGACCACTTTTCAGTAAGTTTCCTCAAACTCTCTAAATTAAAAATTGCAGCGAGGGAGATTTGGTGAGGCATTTCCCCCCTAATGAAAGCCTGCTGTTTTTGCTATAACTCATTATATTACTAAATGGTTTTTACCATTGTGTGACCGGCTGCTGATTTCAAAAAAACTTATTGCATACGTTGTGCACCATTCACACAAAAAATTTTGCACAAGAGGCTTGTTGGCTAAAATTTCGTGAAATCAGCAGATCAGCGCACATTCAGTGCTTTTTAAGTCCTGTGTGAAAAAATAAAAATCCACAGGCATACTACGCGCTCGGGTGGGATTCTGCTAACTTTGTCGGCCAGATGCTGAGGATCTTTTGGCCGAGGGTGTATGTGCTGGTAACCTCTCCCCTCACATAAGTATTTCTGTTTTCTTTTTTTAACTTTTGAAACTGTTATTTGCCTTTCCTTTTTACTTTTTGCTTTTATTGATTTCTGTTTGTAAAGTGCCTTGAGGCCCTTGCATAAGGCACTCTTATAAATACTTTAGTATTATTATTATTATTATTATTATTACTACTACTACTAGTACTTCTATACTACTATAATGGTTATCATTATTATTAATATTATTACTATTCAAACCCACAACCCCCACATTCTAGAGCAGATATCTTAACCCCACCCCCAGACTGCCGTGGTCCCCAGTGCAGTGATACAGAACAAAACACAAACAATAATTCTTTATCACTGATGCAGTTGTTACACTTATAACTCATTATGTTGATCGCGCTATGCCATTCTACACAGATGCTCATGTACAGACCTCTTGAGGCTTCGGTGCTGATGATCCATTCATTAAACAGAAACAAAGAGAAGCTTCACACCTGTCTACAGATTCTGTGCAAGTAAAAAATATGACATGATTTTTTTCTCATTGTTGTTGTTTTTCCCTCTTTGTTATAGTTGTTCCCCCTTTTCATTTTTTTTTATCTTCCCCACCCCCATTTTCTTTGTTCTGTCTTGAACCCCCAGCTCAACATTGGTAAAAAAGAAAAACATAAATGTTCACATAAATGTTCACAGATTTACATACCTTACATGATATAAGGATAATGATGGTAGAAAACTTTCCTTGAAATATTTCTGGCTGAAGTGTTATCATTTTGGAATAATAAATGGAATAAGATCACAAATTTATTTTCGTCTCATGTGAGACCAAATCTTCAAAAACGCTAATTGCATTTTTACCGTTTTCTCGCAAATGAAACAACGAAATGAGCTGAACTTTTCACAGGTTGGTTTTGTGATATTGATTATCTTGATTTGTGCAAAGATTGGAAGCATTTACAGACTCTTTACCAATATTGGGCTGGGGATTTAAGGATTTTGTTTTGCTAATCTGCCAGCATTTCATGCAAATTACTCTTATGTAAAATTAAAATTATGTAAAATGTAAATTAATATACCAACACAGAAAAGAAAGTTTTTGAGCCATACATTTAAAAAAGTCTGAATTCAGATGAACGTCTGAAATTTGTTTCATCCCTGACTGTTGTAAAAATCTACGAGTTCTGTTTCATGTACAGGTACCTTGATAACGTTAGCTACAGTCCAAGTGATGAAAGATACCGTAAGATCTCTGAGCACAATAAAGCTTTCCAAGACAAAGTGGCTATCATCGAGGGAGCGAAGGACTTCCTTCAGGCAGTTGGATTTATGCCTCAGAGACTGCCATATTTAGGTATTGTATAAGCGGTGGCGAGATAGCGCCATATTTAGGTAGTGTAAAAAGACTTTGAATTAAAGGGTCCTACAAGAGAACGTCATGTTTAACCTTGCAGTATTTCTTTGAATTAAAGGGGCATAGGAGACTGACTTAAAGGCACTGCTTTGAGTTAAAGGTACGGTACAGCATCAAATGGTTTGGAAAGACTTCATTTCCAAGACAAAATTCCTATCACCCAGGGAGCGAAGAACTTTTTTTAGGCAGTTGAATTATTTTCTGAGAGACTGTCCTATTTAGGTATTGTACAAGTGTTATATTTGTCTGTGTTATACTTATTGTATAAGTTTAAGGGGTGTCGTGGCTGGGCGGTCTAGTGCGGTGTACTCAAGTTTTGCAATTTACAGAATGGGGGTTCGAATCCTGGCCTGGTCAGTCGAGACATTTTATGTCCTTGAGAAAGGTACCTTATCATAATTGCTTCTTTCCAATCATGAGTGAAAATTGGTACCGGTGAGAGCTAGGGAAGTAACCTGAGATGGACTGGTACCCTGTTCTTTGGGAGTAAAATCATTTTCAGTTGTTCAATGCCAAGGAAACCGGATATGAACACCGGCCTGATGAGCCATGTTGGCTTGAGACAGACATTACTACTTTACTATAAGTCTTTGAGTTCAAGGAGATTAGACATGTAGGCCTTATATGTCTGGAATTACATGGAGACCATGACCTCTGTTACACTATTTGGCCTTGGTGCCCCTTCAAAAAGTTTTCCATGAACTTGAAGATTTTCCAATGGAAGTGCCCTTTAGCAAAATGAAAATGGCCTCGCCCTCTCAAAGATGAAGTTCCACGCCTGCTTCCAAGGTACCTTAAGCGTCTTCTCTGTGTAGGTCCAACTGGTGTCCAAGTATTTGAGTCAAAGAGAAGGAGGCATGCTCACCATCTAAGAGGCCCAACACCAGAATTGGCAACATCCCAAGAAAACTGCCTTGTTGACATTCTTTATATTCACTATGGTTACCACCAGCTGACAGAGGTCAACCTGTATGGTGCGTCTGCAGTTAAGAATGCATTTGATCACATATTTGACAAAATGTATGATTATTCTATTATCTTGACAGTTTGTGAGTAAACTGTATTTATTTTATCTTCAGATACCGAGCTGCCCTTCCTCGTCATGAGTGCCGAGTGTGCCTCAGACACTGCCCAGATCAAATCAGCACGTCAAGTATTACTCAATACTCAACCTGCCAAGGCTACGCTACATCAAGATGTCAGAGTTTACTACCCATCCACCAAGGCAGAAGAGTTCCACTTCTCTGAAGATTTTTACGACCTCCCATCAGGGTAAACTATTACTTTTAATTTTGCCCTAGTTGTCATTTGCTCTCAGTGGCACTTAACTTGTGTTTTACAAACAGAAAAAATATCTATATCAAAAGAAGTTTTCCAAAAGTTCAAAGTAGCAAACTTTTTATTTACTAATTGAGGGATATTTACTTACCAATCTTTATTTGCCTCTAAATATTCTTAAAATTAAACCAGCAACAGATGTGTAAACCATACATTTTTTACTTTATTTACATTTTTAAAATTTATTTATTGATCTATTATTGTTGTTATTATATTTTTTGTGATTTTTTATTTTGTTTTATTGGTTTTCTTATTGTTTTCTTGGGGCAGGGGCTGGGGGGGGGGGGGGGGGGGAGAAGCAAAGACATAATCAAACCATTCATTTTTATACATTTTATCGATCTCATTGGGGGAGTGGGGGGGGGGTAAGGGTGAAGAAAAAAAGTGTACCTCCATGGGGAACTTTGGGACATAAGGTGACAGCAGACACCTGGTACTTTTCATTGCTTACATTACGCTGCGCTGCTGAGCATGCGCAACACTTCCGAGTCTGGTAAGTCTGCTGCCACCTAGCCACCCTAAAAGTCTCATATTGAGTCTAAAACCATGTGTGGTGACCGGTGATGGAAGTTTGTCTCTCTGTATGTTACAGATCACAAGATGATCCTAAGAATCCAAATGCTGTAAGACGATATAACTATGCTATTATCCGGATCAGGTTTCCAGATGGAGTACTTTTACAAGGTATACTCTTAACAAACTATCCCACGTATGTCTTGGGAAACTTATACAAAGTCTAAATATAAGTGATACTTATGGTGTAGATAATGAAAAGTAACTTATCAAGCGATAAACCACAAGTGAAACTGACTGGGTCAATTTTAAATTAATTTTGGGGTGAACAAAGATTTGACTGGACCGGGATTTGAACCTGCGACCACCGGTACGTTAAGCCGGTGGTCGCAGGTTCACCCCAAAAAGTAACTTAGTGACAACCATGTTGAACTAGTAATCACTTCTGTGAAGAAGTGACGGTTTGTGGAAAGAACCAGTGGCGAGTGAAAAAGAGACTCTAATAACTTGCCTTATCTCTGCATTTTGTATTGAGGCCTATCAATGCAGCATGGAATCTGGCATGCCACCAAGGTCAGAGTCCACTAGTTTGGGTGTTGAGTTGCCAGTATGGTGTTGAATTTTTGTTCCCAGTGAGCATGTGAGGAAGGATCCTATTAAATCATACGAGGAAGCTCAGATTAAACCATGACTTTGATTGGCACATACAGGAACATTTCATGTCAAGGAAAAGCTGTCGGATGTGAAGACATTTACGTCATTAATGTTGGAGAAAGAATGGCAGCCCTTTGTGCTCCGAGACAAAACCGGAACCATCATGTCTGAAATGAACTCCACGCTGTCTCAACTGAAACTTGTAAGTAAAAACTCTGCCTATTGAACCCCTTCTCCTAATGAGACGGGGCTGCTGTCTTCAATGCTCACCTGTCTGGGGGTAAAATTGCCCGCTAAAACTATGATAAGCATGTGAACAGCGCATTGCATAAAAGGCGCACAACCCTATAACACACAGGGACATTGCTTCCCCAAAAAGATCATTGTGATGACGTCAGGTCAGGTGAATTGGGTCCATAGTTATTTAAAAATGGAATATGAATAAGACAAACTATAACAAACAGTTCTTACATAGCGCTTTACCCATGTTTATTTACATGTTTGAATTCTGAGACCCCATTTATATAGCACCATGTGAGGGTTTACAAGGTGACGCGGCACAATCTGCAGCCAACCATGTCATGACTGATTATTATTACCAATTATTTGTACTGGGATGAATCAAACAAACCAAACGTAACAAATTTCTCATGACTTGACTACAAGAGATAAAGTACTTCAGAGCAGGTTTGACCTATGGATTTTAGGACCTCAGTGCGACGGGTAAAACTAAGCCAACCAAGAAAAAGAAACAATTGTTCCAATCACGACAATAGTTATACCATGCCCGATATGTGGCAGAGGGAGGCCCCCCCCCCAAAAAAAAATGTTCCCATTCTCTAACACACTCTTCCCCTCTTGTACAGAAGCACCTCCCCCCTTAAAATCCTCAAAAGAATTCCAGAGATTTCCAGAATATAATGAAGACACAATAGGGGGGGTACACCCTGCCACATATCCAGCACCAAATGCCAATAACAGTTTCCCTAAAAAAGCAATATTTTTTATGATAAGGTCCGATCAAAAGTCTCACTGAGCTTTCTAGACTGCATGTTCAAATGTACTTATATTTAATTTATAAAAATGTTGATATTCCCTACTTATAAAAAGAAATAACAAAGATACAATCAACAACCAAACTACTTTCCAATTGGTCCAAGCAAATTAAACAGTACTGTAAAAGTACGATTTTGGGTGTTCACTTATGTATACTAAGTGCTTTCTGACTATTGACCCCTTGCACGCACGTCACACGCGGCAACTGTGCCACGCTCGCCATTTTGGAAGTCAATAGCTTTGCGTGTAAACTCTGCATTGCCTAAAATGCCCACTACACTGTATAACACACAGTGACAATGACTCCCAAAATGGTGCAACCAAGATTATTGTGAATGATGACGTCAGGTGAATTGGGTCAATACATGCATTTAAAAGTGTTGTGCTCTGTGTGTATATGTACTATATGTCCGATTTTTTAATAAAAAACTTTATTGGCAGACTGACCTTTTTAGGTTACAAAAAAAAAAAAATCTTATTCATTTTCCTCCTCAGTCTAGCCTCCACATCTAAATTAACGTTTTTACGTGTGTGCAAGTTTTGTTAGAGATTATTTTCTAATTCTTGTGCATTTTAGTGTGTAATTTAATCGAATTTCTTGGCAAAAAGTAAAATAGTAATGATAAATATCAATTGCAGGTTCCAGGTGCACTGTTGGACTTTGGTTTCAACGCAACCATGGAGGCAGAGATGGCGACGGGTCTTTACTTCTGCCTGCACGGTCCAGTCAAACAGGAGCACCATCTCAAGACATCTTTGATGCAGACCATCAAGACTCTATGAAAACAAATAGTCCTGTCTAACAGGAGCACCACCTCAAGACAACTTAGATTCAGATCATCAAGACTCTCTGAAAACAAGAGTCCTGTCTAACAGGAGCACCATCTCAAGACATCTTTGATGCAGATCATCAAGACTCTATGAAAACAAGTAGTCCTGTCTAACAGGAGCACCATTTCAAGACATCTTTGATGCAGATCATCAAGACTCTATGAAAACAAGTAGTCCTGTCTAACAGGAGCACCACCTCAAGACAACTTAGATTCAGATCATCAAGACTCTATGAATACAAGCAGTCCTGTCAAACAGGAGCACCACCTCAAGACAACTTTAGATTAAGATCTTCAAGACTCCATGAAAACAAGCAGTCCTGTCTAACAGGAGCACCATCTCAAGACATCTTTGATGCAGATCATCAAGACTCTATGAAAACAAGCAGTCTCGTCAAACTGGAGCACCACCTCAAGACAACTTAGATTCAGATCTTCAAGACTCTATGAAAACAAGTAGTCCTGTCTAACAGGAGCACCACCTCACGACAACTTAGATTCAGATCATCAAGACTCTATGAAAACAAGCAGTCCTGTCAAACTGGAGCACCACCTCAAGACAACTTAGATGCAGACCATCAAGACTCTCTGAAAACAAGCAGTCCTGTCAAACTGGAGCACCACCTCAAGACAACTTAGATGCAGACCATCAAGACTCTATGAAAACAAGCAGTCCTGTCCAATAGGAGCCCCACCTCAAGACAACTTGGATGCAGACCATCAAGACTCTATGAAAACAAGCAGTCCTGTCCAATAGGAGCCCCACCTCAAGACAACTTAGATGCAGACCATCAAGACTCTATGAAAACAAGCAGTCCTGTCCAATAGGAGCCCCACCTCAAGACAACTTAGATGCAGACCATCAAGACTCTATGAAAACAAGCAGCCTTGCCACATCAAGAAAAATAAAATCGCATCTCGCACAAGAGAGGCGCTGTGCAAGAATGTACACAGTAACACACAGAGAATCTGACTCTCAGAATTTCTCAACAAAGTTTATCGTGGGTGATGACCTCAGGTGAAATGGCTCAACAGGCTTGAATAGACTTTTTGCAGGATCTTTAATAATAATCTTACTGATTTTTCTGAAGGCAAAGAATTCAAAAAACAGATAAAAATAGGAAGAACTTGATGCCTGAAAAACATTGAATCTCGGCGCCACTGCACGTGTACATCCGAGATAGTCTTTCTGAGGAACAGTAACACATGACACGTGTTCCACCAATCAAATGACAAGGATCTTTGTGTGTGTGGTGTACAAACAAAACATATATCATTCATTTTTCTTGTCAAAGTTTTCGTTTAGATGTCTCTACAATTGACACTCGGTGTTTGTGCATAACCACACCTCTATAACTAGCCCTGGTAGGACGTCAGTCTCTGTTGCACTGCCAACAACGGAGACTGACGTCCTACCATGGCTACTCTATAACTTACATGCACTAAGCCACATGACTTGGCAAGTGGTTTTAACTACACCAAACATGGGCACAGTCATCAAGAGTGACACAAAGATTGACTTATAAGTATTTGATGTTACGCATCAGACTATGCACTTAGTATCAAGCAATCATGAGCAATAGACCTCAATTTCTATTCAGCCTTACCACAAGTACCCCTAGTGGGGTACTTGGTGGGGAACAATATTGACATACACGACCACAGACCTTCATCATGCCTCCATCATTCATCCAGATCTGTACGCTGTATGCAATGAGGTGGTTCGGTTGGCGTAGTGTGGTATCTTTCCTCGCCTTCCACCTCTACGACCCCGGTGGGTTACAGTTGAATTACATCAGGATAGACAATGTACACTCTGACCGGTGGAGAACGCTCCCATCAACTTTGCCACAAATGTGGGGTGGCGTCATGGGTCAGATCACTTTCGAGTTACAAGTCCTTTGATGTAACTCCTTAACCAAACTTATGCAAAACAGGTACTGGGGCCATACCGCCGTGAAGATTCCAATAGGGGGCGGTTAAGATGAGGGTCTGGGCAATGACAAACAGATTAAAAAAGTATCTCCGTTTAACTCAAACTATAAGATCCTTTAATTCAGCAAACTTGAACACTATTAAACAATTTTCATATTCATCAACAAATGTATATTTCATACACATGTACGATTTTTGGACAAATAATATTTTATAGCAAATATACAAACTTGAATCTAGTTCATTTTTTTTTTAAATAAAGATTTACAAAAGTCAAGTTGATCACTCATATTATATGAAGCTGAAGTGTTTAATACTGTCATTTTCACAGCACAATGAGTGTATGAATAAAAACGGACGGATTATTAATTGTAAAAATGTGTACAATTTTTACCATAAATTGATAAACTTATCTAGTGATGTTATTTTATTAAACGTTTAAATAAATGTTATCTTATTCCGACCATCTGTAAATACTCGATCGACACAGCCAAGGAGCCACATCACAAGTTATAAATAGGCACTTGTTTGCGACACACATTAATATGGTCATAAGAATACAATCACCTTTGTATTTCTGCTGCCCAGCCTGAACCAAAATGTCCCTGATCAAAATGATTTTTTTTTTTTACGACAAGCAGGCCTTACATTAATTTGTCTTTCCTGACTACACCACCAAGAACTAGTCAACTGTTTGAACACCAGGCAAGTGACTAAGCCGCAACCTGACAAGGGAAATGTTTTTGGCATTTCCGATAATGCTTAGGGATCTTGTCAAATTATTCCAGGCCAGATATTTGGGAAAACATTCCTCCGATGTGGAATCTTCGTTGGATCTCCATCGGATTGTTTTTCTATGGTAGACATCGTTTTACTCGCTGAAAAGAACAATAGTTCTCCGCCAACATAGACAAGGCCCTTTGTTGACGCACCCTACTCAGCACTGTGTGGTTTGACTAGCAGATTAAATGTAGTATAAACAAACTTGGCTTTGGAGCGGGCTGGAAGGTTTGGAGGTCATTGGTATGTAGTGTAACTGCACCCATACAACAAGGACTCTATTCCTTGCTCTATGCTACACCAGACCTTGAAACCACAAATCAGCTCTATGGAGACCCCCCTGCTTGTTTTCCAAGTCATCTAAGTCACTGGGGTTTGTGAACAAATGGTCTCTGGAGGAAGCAAGGCACTCTGATCTTCTCCCATGGTTTCTCCGATAAAGCAATCACAGACAAGGCTAATCAACAGTGGGTGATATAACTTGTCCCAGACTATTTTTTACTTGCTGGTTATCCTGGACTAACTTCGAAAAGGTCCCTTACAAATAAAGAGATTGGAAAAAGTGTTTCTTCAACAAAACACCGAATACCAGCGATCGTGATAGAGCGGTCGCGAAGTGCGGTATCCGATTGCCAACAAAACTCCATCCAAATCTTAATGCAATATGCAGCAGGGCAGTTGAAGACTACGACTGTATGACACCATGCAATTATCACAAACTGCACGTTTACCAATTAAACCATGTACATATGTAAAACAACTTGCGTATAAACACAATTTTGACATTTTGTGGGCACAAAAAGCCAACAAACTTGAAAGTATAATTCCACAGATTATCGATTGCAGAGATGAGACCCTCGCTCAGGTTGAATTAAATCAAATTAGCTTGAAATCTGGCTTCTACTAGTTTGAAAAATTACGAAGTTTGCGACACCATTTTTCAGTAACTCGAGCACACACATAAATTGCATAATGCATAAATTAAGTCTCCGATGTTTACAGAGTGCTGTAAAGGATCCAGAAAGAGTTTTTCCCGATTGAATGCCAAAATAGTAACATTGTTCTGACGGTGATTAGGGGTGTGTCATAGTTATGAATACTTGACAAAAAGAGGGCAGCAGATTATTTACTCAGTAAAAGCAATCGTCAGGGTTCTGGACAAACTTTGTCAGTAGCTGTGAACAGCAAGGAATGCTAAGCTCGGATGCTCCCCCCAAAAATTCCCTGAAAAAAAAACCCCATGGAATATGAGAAATTAAATCGGTGAGAGGTAAAAAAAAAAGATTCCTACTGATTTCATTGGTTGGTGCACAGAGCAAAGATGTCAAGACGCTCAGCTCTTTATTTCTCCTCTTCTGTATTTTCATCTAAGTCACTTTCTTCACTGGATGAACTGAAAATAAAAATTTGCATTATTTTTACCAACAACGGTTCATTATAAAATACTGCAATGCAGGGGCTGACAAGCTGAAAAATACAGTTTACCAAAATACTCATATTTAACATCAGTGTTACATTGCACAGAAATTCACTACAGCAAGTTCTCACAAAGGGACTTTGGTTTGCAAATATCACAGGTTGGTGTAGACCGTGTCACCTTGATTTCAAATAGAGTGACAATGTCCATTCCAGGGTACTTCCTGGCAGGCAGGATATTACACACTGGTCACATGAAAAATTTGACATATTGTATTACAATTATCACATAAAATCAAAAGTTGAAGAAAAACAACAACAAAAACGGCTGAACAAGTTTTAATGATTTGTTCATATCAAAAGTTGATAAAAATTGTTTAGTGCAATTCCCATGAAAATGTAAGATGTTTTTTTTTTTCTTCTATTGGGCTGTGTGCCAATCGTGCCTGCAGGAAGTCCGAGCTCTGCGGCTCCTTTGTGAACATGTGATCGGACCTTATCCACCAAAAGTACTGCCAGGCAACCTAAACAGTGGGAAGTTCTGTTGAACCAAAACATACACTGGCGTGTAAATCTTATTTGAAAATACTTACCTATCATCATCTGAATCATCGTCATCATCAGAATCATCAGAATCATCGTCATCGGAATCCTCTTCATCATCGTCGCTTCCGCTCCCCCATAACTGAGCTTCTCGTTCTAAATAAAACAAAAATTATGAAGGAAAAAAACAGGTCAAGATTTTCTGTTAATTAGTACACACTTAATATGACCTTTCCTGTGAGATACAGAGTGTCATTTAAAATGCTTCTTAGCCAAACTCTTGACAACAAATGCAGCGATTTCTTTTGAAAATGGATTATCAGTTCCACAACCAGACGAAGACAGAACTGGTTATGGCCAAAGGTGAGGTCTGTTTGGCCCTTGGGCACAATGGTTGGGTCGCACATGATGTCAACAATGGGAAAAGTCAGCCATCTTTGATGACAATAACTGCACATTTTTTTAGCGCACAACTGTGCGTTACGCGTAAGTACTGCACACGGCACTCGTGTGTTTCATAAACTCCTTTTATGATTGGTTGGTGAGCGACTCAAGCTGTGTTGAAATTTACAGAGCTCGACGCAGCTACAAGCTAAAATAGAAATTGTCATCAAAGATGGCGTCTATTGCAACCCATCTTTTCGAGAGGCCTTTGACCTGTGGTAAACGTTAACGACACAATTCTTTTCTTTTTTTCATAAAAGCTTTTCTCTTAGGAATATATCACCAAAATGCAGTTGCGGTTTTCTAAACAATGTTTTAAACATTTATTTTGTGAACACTGGAGCTTGGTCTGTGAGACGACATAGTGCGTACATTTTGGAGTTCTACTCCATTACATGAGTTCTACTCTCTCATCGGCCATCCAAGTGGCGGGAAACAGCCGTCACATGACCCTCTTTGATCCGGTCCACACCAGTTCCAACCAACATCAACTGGTTCTTTTAAGGATTTCTCCAGACCTGCCAACCCTGCATATTTCTTTTTGAGTACCTAGCAGCGGCATAACCCAAAATACCAATTACTGTCATGCGCACATTGCAAGACAGTCTCCACACAACGAAAACACCTTATTTGAAATAAATTAGGCATTTAAATGTAAATCTAATTTACTGAAAGGGTGACAGCCCCTGGCTTTATCATTTACATTGACAATGACAAAGAAGTGTCTGTAAAAATGCAAATGAATAAACAAAAGCAGTCTTTTGATTTTGTCCGCGCAGAAAATACATAGATTTTTTTACTGAAGAGAAATGTTCTCTTTAGTTACAAGCAAAGATTCTAGAGCGCCGTAGGCGCAAGATGGGGAACTGGGCCTTTATCTACTGTTGGAAAGTGAAATACGCATGGGCGCCATTTCGGCAAGTGAATGCCTGTGTTTCCCATTGATAGCAATTGTCATTGTCTACACTGGTCCGCACGTATCAGTGTTGTATCAATAGAGTCACTTGCTGAAATGGCGTCCATTGAGATTTCACATTTCAGCCAGAGTTCCCCATCTTGCGCCTATGGGGCTCTATAATCTTTGGTTACAAGCAAACAATGATAAATGATTTACCTCTTTTGAGCATTTCTTCAATCAGTGGTTGGAACTGTTTGGCCTCGGCATTATCAGGTTCATACATCAGAACTGTGAAGGATGTGTTTATTAAGAAAGGAAAGTCAGTTATCATCACCATGGATTATATTGTAGATTTTTGTGTCACATGTCTGAGGTAAAAAGTACCACAGAAAATTTTAAAAACGGTGGGTTAAGTTTTATGAAAAAAAGAATAGGCTACGTAATTTAGCATGGGGGAGTGTGGAGTATTGTTATCCAGGATCTTTAGGATTACCTGGGCCCAATTTCATGACTCTGCTTACTGCAGCATTCTGAGTTTCTGGCCCAAAGAATCACATACTTTACAGGGCAGCATAAGCACAGAATTACGTGGTAAGTATTGCTGCGGGGACCTTGTCCCTGTTGGCTGAATGGGACTAGCTTAAACACTGAGGCCATGGGCATGTTGGAACAAGCTGCTTGGGCCACTTTTGCAATGACGTATTTGGGTAGGGGGTAGGGGGTAGGGGGGGGGGTAAATTTTTGTTTAATATGAAAATATAAAACACAACACTAAAAAATGGACCAATTTATACTGTATAGGCCTACTGCATAGCACAAGGTAACCCAGAGCATAAAATATAACTCAAAAATTAACAGCATAACAAACTGCTCTAAAATTAACATTTAAACGTTATAGCATAGAACACAACTTTATAGCAAAATTAATACCAAAAAAATAGTTCTTGGAAGAATCCAAATATACAAGTCAGTTCGATGAACAAAATTTGAGACATCAAAAATTCACAAGGCAGTTCACAAAAACAAAGGGGCCATAATGAAAATATAAAACACATCAATAACAACTGGGCCAATAGGCTTGTATGCCTACTGCATAGCATACAGTAACCAAGAGCATACAATACAACTTAAGAATTAATAGCATAATTCTCAAAAAAGGAATAGCATCACATTTAAAAGTTATAGCATAGTACACAACGTGAAAGTTCATAGCATAATTAGTGCAAAATATACAATAGTTCTTGGAAGAATCAAAATATAAAAGTCAATTCGATGAACAAAATTTGAGACATCAAAAATTCACAAGGCAGTTCACAAAAACAAAGAGACAAATATGAAAATATGAAAAAGCAATCAGAATTAATTGAATGCAATCAATTTAATAAACACAAAATCATGTACATGTAGGAAAATGGAGAAGCAACACTTTTATACCTTTCAAGTACACTTTCATGTACCTTTTGTAGACTATCATCAAATCCTATATCCTTAAAAAAACAAGGATTATTTGTTTGTTTTTTAAAATTCAACTTACCCATTTTACAAAGCTTTTCTGCATTCTCGTAGTCTTCTTCCATGACTGCTTCCAAAAACTGTACATACATTGTAACACGCAAACAAGACAGTTCAATATTCGGACAGTGAACGTACGTATTCTCTCCACACGAATGCATACATTTGGGGGACATTTTGGGGTTGTACAGTATGATGACGATAAAATAAAGTATTTTGCTGTGTTCATTCAAACACCTTTGAGGATTGTACTTGACAAAAATTTAAACAATGTCTCAAGAAATTGGGACAAACGTTTTGTTTTAAACTCACTCTCCAATGCCTTACTTAAAAAAAAATCATCAGTTGTATGTATTACTGCGGAAAGACCCTTTCCCAAACAAGCCCGGTTCATACTTCAAGCGAAATCGATTGCTAGGTGATTTTTGGTGAGGCAACAATTCTGTATGCGCCGTTTTTCTATTGTGATGCAATAAAACTGGCTTTGCTTTCATAATTTGCCTGAAGTACGAACCAGGCTTCAGTCTTCGTGAGCCATTTTGAAGCCAACTACTGAAAGCACACAGCTATAACATGGCTGAAGAAGCCTAAGCCACAGCTAGAACCCACAATTGAAACACAGGTTTCAACAATTCTTGAGTTACTTTGTCCTACAGTTTGTAGAGGAAAGTGCCAGGCACAGCCAAACTTTGTACTGTGTGTTACAACTTTTTAACGGCACAGTTGAAAAAACATGAGGTAATCAGCTGCTCAGCTGAAAAGGTGCATGCCTGAGTAGATAGGCCTATGGGATTTACAACACACACAAAATGGAATAACTGCCTGTAGGATCCACAAAATGTCTGGGTAGATCTTACCTCTCCAAGGAGCTGAAATGGAGCTTTCTTGTCATCCTCCTCCTCCTCCTCATCATCATCGTCATCATCATCATCATCATCACTATCTCCATCTCCATCCTCACCATCTTGACCCGTCTCAGCGACATCACTCGTTGGGACAGCATGAGCTAGAGGTTTTACTTCTGGTTCCACAGGCTCATTAACAGTGTCGTCCACACTGAAGTTTTCTATCATTTGTGGGAAAAAAAGAAGGAAACAAATAACTTAACTGTGACAACTCCAGAAAAGATGTGTACTAATAAAAAAAAAACTTTATTATTTTGCTTCCGTCTGTCAAATAGGCCTCTTTGTTCACTGTGTGTTCATGAAACGAAAGTCTGGTCAAGTCTGGCTACTAGTACTACTTCTACTCAGATTCAAAAGTTTGGCTGCAGGTCTACACAAGTGCAGGGCCCAATTTCAGGGATGTCAGTCAGGTTTTTGACCAGAGCCTGAAAACCATGCGGAGACACCCTCTTTGTACATGAACAAGCCTGAACTCAGTCTATCATTTGACAAGAAAAAGCCTGAATTTAGGCTAGTGCCTGGAAACTGGCATCCCTGCAATTTCGCGGCGCTGTTTAATGCGGAATTCTGCTTTTTACACGCCACAGAATTCCATGCTTTACAGGGCGCCGTGCGCGCAGAATTCAGTGGTAACCGTGCCCCATGAAATTGGGCAGAATTCATTAACAACATACCAGCCTAAAAAACACATATACACGTAAAACGCGAAAAACTGAGAGGCGTGTTCGTACCCTGGTACATTTACATATTAAAACAATGTCAATCATTACACTAGTTTTGTCTGAGTTTTTATGAGCTTTTCTTTCCTTTATCTCAAATTTCCAATCGTGATCTGAGCAAACTCACCACTTGCCGCAGACGATGATGCTTGAGCATGAGTGAGGTAATAGGAGTCATCACTTCCAGTTGAAGAATTTGTTACTGCTGCTGACAAAATATAAAAAAAAAATAAAAAAAAAAATAACAAAAACCAATTTAAATTTGACAGAACCAACCCCATGACATGTTATTTGGTCTATTTCGGTCTTGCAACACAGCATTTATGAATACTAATTAATAGACCCTTCTCGTGAAATATGTAAGCTGCACATCGCGCCTATGCGCTAACATTGGTTGGCAAAACGAGGGGAACGTCTCCCCTTTTTGTATGGAATGATGCTGGCGTGACGCATATGCGTTTGTCATGTTTGTGTGTCTGCCTGAGTGCACAACTCTATGGTGTTTGCCAACCAATAGTGTTGGTGCGCATGCGTGAATGTAATTAGCATATTTCATGGAAATGGCAAATTCTACAAAGAATTCTGCATTATGCGATGTGCTTTTGGAAATCATATGAAACTGAAAAACATTCTGAAGAAAAGTGTGATTTTTACTTGATTTGTTTTATTTTGTTATTATTTCATCAACACAAAATATCACTTATAATAATTGTTGTCTTCTTGATGAAATGTCCAATTACAATAGAAAAAGCGTTGTTACCCAATTAAAAATCTACCAATAACTACTGTTTGGTCTCCGATCAGAATTGCTGATTTTGCAAGAATGCATCACATTATGATCTTCATAGGATGATTCTGAAAAAGAGTTGGCCAAAATGCTTTTTGTAAAGTTCCAATAGAAATTTGCATTTTCCACACGGTTGATTCCTTTAGTATGGAAAAGTTTCTCTTCACAATTAAAGATCACGGCTCTTACCTGTCACATTATTAGAACTGCTGTGACTCATATAATAGGAATCTATCTCTCCTGTTTCTTGAGCTGGTTCCTCTTGAACTTTAACATCTGCCCTCTGACCCTCGTCCTCTTTCACTGTCAACCGTTCCAGCCTGTCGTCGATGTCGTCAGAGTTTGGTAAGTCCTCATTTGAATGTTCTGCATCCATTTCCTGTTTGTTTAACCTTTGACCTTGCTGTTTCCTGTGCGGTGAATCTGTACTCGTATGGATGGAGGATGGTGGAATGACAGAACCGTTTTGTAGGACAGAATGGTTCTGGACGGCTTTAGCCAGCTCTTCGTTCTTCGGCATGCCGTGCCTGTAAATTAAAGAGTGAGGGTTCTCAGGACATGCACGTACAAGTTGAGCAAAAATCTACAGCACAAACTTCAGCTATTTTTCATCCCCATTCAATTGTACACGCTTTCCCTGGCTGTTTTGCTCATTCTGGCAATGTCAAAACCTCATTGTGAAAATGTTTTTGACTGGCATATGAAATAATATCAAAAGCTCAAAATCTGGATGTGGAAATGGCAGCAAGGTACCAAAAATCAAGCACTGGATAAATTTTGGGTTGGTTTTTATTCTTTCGACTTGTGTAGTTCAATATTGTTTCCAGACATTTTTACTGGAATAATTGTGCCAAAAAATCAACAACATTAGCCATATATGGGCATGTGGTAATGATTGTAAACAGAAATGAATGGTCTCTAAAAAGGTAAAGGTCCATCCAGTGTTGAATTTCACAAAGCGGGTAGATTCATCTTATCTAATGGATCAATTCTACTTGCTGCTCTGAAGGACTGAACATTAATCCTCATGGAGGTAGTCTTGGATCAAGACCTTTGTGGTGGTTTTATTCGCACACTGCGCGGTGTACACCGCTGCATGACCAACAGAGGGCGCGCTTCATTCAAGGTTTGAAACACTACAACGCAAGACGTTGCAAATTTTTTTATGTGAGTTGCGCCCTCAAGCACTACGTGTAATTTCTTACAAGCATCTTGGCCAAAGACAATCATGAAGGTTGTCTCCTGAATCTGACAAACCAAAAGCATACTCACTGCTCAAAGTTCCTCTTGACCGTCGGCAGATAAACCTGTCTCCTTGGCGAGTCTGGCGTCATCCTGTCGATATCGACACTACTGCTTCTCTTCATCTCCCCGATTCCCCTCCTACTGTTCCCACACACCGGATGCTGCCCTCCTTGTTGCTCATCATGAAAGCTGAGACGACTGTGAGATCCAGCACTCTGGGTCTGCCGGGAGCCCTCGTCGTTGAGACTGTTAGAGCTGAGTCTGCTTGCCGATCTATTGCTGTCCTCTGAAACATTTTTCAAAAGTAGTTGCTTGACAAATTTCGTAAAAAAATAAAAATATTTGCATAAAATTGGACACAAGAATGGAAGCTGGGTAAACCCGCTTTTGTATAAACCCAGAACATTTTTTTGGGGGGATACAAGGTTATCGGTTAAAGCCAAGTGACGTGTTAATACGCCTGGGCATTCCATTGTGTAGGGTTCACAGGCATGCACTCACTGTGCTGTGCTTTGTTTCCTTCATACAAAGAGGGACAAAGGGTACTGGAATTAATGCTCAAAATCTCCCTTTTTCTGGGGTTTCTGTGTAGTCCCTGATTCTAGACCGTAACAGTTTCTTTGCTGTGCTGTTTCCTTCATACAAAGAGGGACAAAGGGTACTGGAAATAATGCTCAAAATCTCCCTTTTTCTGGGATTATTGTGTAGTCCCTAATTCTAGACCGTAACATTTTATTTTGAAAATCAAAAAGAGGCTAAAAGAAGCAGTTTTATTACTGTTTGAAGTGGCAAGTCTCTAGCATAATTACAAAAACAGCTCTGCATTGTAAAAAAAAATGACTGGAAATCATCTAAAACTGCTCATTTAGTTATTTCTTATTCCATGAAAAGAAATTTTCTATTTCTCACCTTCGTTGGCAGGAAGAATCTCCAAGGAACTACCCCCTCTTTTGATTGGGGACTGCAGAAGGAAAAACAGGAAATGAAAGTAGCGACCGTCACAACTATGAAAGATTTGGTGCTGAGTAATTTTAAATCTCAAAGCTTCACTTGGTACAAAGTAGACAGATAGATGGATGAATAACAACTTTCTTGTCCCACCAGGGGAAATTTGTGTGACTGTTTGACTGTTAGTATTTAAAAGTAAAATATAGGATTGGTAAAGCTGGTGCAGTGTTCTTACTTTGTGTGATTCAATATATACCTGAAACAAACCTTTAAAAGTTTGGGCTCAATCCATCATCTGAGTCAAGAGAAAATAGTGAAAAACCGTGAACAGCATGTAAATACATGTCCGTCATTATGATTGTTACAACCAAAATTAAAATTGTGGTCTTCAAGTTCTATTTTCTCGACTTTGACAGTATTTCAGACAGAAATATTTATATGGAAGATTGGAACTTTCAGACTGGTACTAATAAAACAAATTTTTGATAAATACCAATCCTGTATTCTACCTTTAACAAGCATAAAATACACAGTTCACATAGGCTTACAAGAGCAATTAAATCATCACATAAAAGTACACAGAGATCGCGTAAGATATCAACAATTAGAAAAGTAAAAACATTAGTCAAGTACCATTAAAAACAATAAAAAATAAAGCAGTAATTAATTAGAAAAACAAACAGGAATATTTATTAATACTGTTACTGTAGTTTTATCTAGCTCATGTATCTACCAACATTTAAGTACTCAAGGCACTTTATTATTATTTTTTAAGACAGGTTGCTGAAGTTTTTGAATTATGAGACCCATTTATGTAGCACCTTATAAGGGTTTACAAGGTGCTGCGGAGCATTCAGCAGCCACTGCCAGAAACACCGGGGCAAACCCCTTCTCTTAAGTGGTAAGTGTAACTGGGTTCTTTTACGAACATTACACAATGCACAGGGTCTAAGGCTTTACGTTAAGTGTCTTGCATAAGGACACAAAATTCAAGACGGGGACTTGAACCCACACTCTGTTGATCAGAAACACCAGAGCTCGCGTCCAGTGCACCCGACCGCTCGGCCACAATAATTAACAAATTGAAAACTTGGCATTATACATTCTGATAGCTGAGGGAACAAATGAGTTACTGTAGCATTGTGCGCGAATGCTATAAGCAAGTTCGATCATGGAGCGATGGTTAACTAGTGGTTGGTTGGTGACGTACGTAGTGCATGCGCACTGAAGTTGAAGTGCGAATGACTGCAGTCATGTCACATCAATGTGACCATGAGATAATGGTGAAATCAACATTATCACTGGTCCTCTGTGCACTGTGCTTATGCAACCGTGATAAGCTTGTCCCAAATAGTCGACTAGACCAGTCAAACCATCGTTGACTAGCGTGAGTTCGATCAGAGTTAGTCGAACTATGGTTAACTATGGTCCTCGATCAAACTTGCTCCGTGTTAAAGGAGTCAGGATGCTCTACTGTTCCTGAAAATTTCAATATGTAGGGGCGGGAGTGATCAAATAATGCTATTGCACACTTGAGTCAGTCAGACAGTCTTTTTACTTTCCTGACTCAAACCCGCTATTTTCTCTGCCTGTCTGATTATCCTACTTGATTTACATTTATTTAAACTATGCATCTTCCCCAAAAACGCAAACCAAGTTGAATGACAAGACACTTTGAACAATATACTTGTTAGCACTTGGAGCATCGTAACAAAACAAAACCTGACAACTGTTTCCTTGCTGATGAAATTACCGAAACAAAATACGATACCAAAGTTTGAGAGGTCAATGGCAGTTAATACGTACTGGTCTTGCTGGACGTTTACCGGAGGAGGGTCTGCGAAAATAAATCAAAGTTTTAAACAGATTAAAATTGGATTACTTTGGAAGAATTTGAAATGGATAGGGCCTAATTGGTTTGTTATCTATCTGAACATAAATTTATTACAAATATTTATTTAAAAACTAAACATTGAGACGCTGGTCCACAGAAGTCACACCGCGCAAGTTTCTATTG
Organism: Marthasterias glacialis; assembly: GCA_911728455.2. Taxonomy (NCBI): domain Eukaryota; kingdom Metazoa; phylum Echinodermata; class Asteroidea; order Forcipulatida; family Asteriidae; genus Marthasterias; species Marthasterias glacialis. Next base: position 14,305,550 of record OU452229.1, read on the forward strand.
TTTACAAAGTTCTGGGCATGTAAACATTTTCAAGAATACTGGATTCCACAGGCAAGTCCACTGCCATCTGGCAACAGGCCTGATTGCTTCGGTCTTGAAACGGCAACGGCAAGGGCACCAAGGCATTTTCTCCTTGATAAAGGGCACTTCGAATAAGGAAATTGTAAATTACTATTGGAACATTCCAAAGGCACGATGGCAATGACCAGGGGCAACGGAGACAACGTGAAGTGTCAGGCCCCTAGCAGCATCTGAAAAGTCTCCCATTGTGTTGAATTTTTTCATTTTACTGTATAAGCCTACTCTCTTATAACAGCTACAGAGAAATACCTTGTAGGACTACTGCGACCCTGTTCAAGTACAATCATAGAGTTGGGTGTCCCACTGCGGCTAATGGATGGTCGACTCATCACTGTAATGTTGTTGTTTTGGTTCTGCATCTCACTGGTTATGAGGCAAAGAGAAAAATCAGTAATGTAGCTGGTTGGTGTATGACTATGAGTTAACAGAGGCAGTATTTTTTTCTGCAGTCCGAAATTGCCACTGTCGTAATGATTTTCAATGGGGATTTTTTTAAATTTTTTTTTTTTTTAAATCGATTCCAAAAAGGATATATCGAAAAAGGATATTGGACATTTTTTTTTACGATGGCAATTCTGAACTGCAGAAAAAGAAATTTCTGGCCTATGATACCCAAGAACTAGGACTGAACCCTTGGGCTCGGTGATATGGCCAATGGATGAGTACAGGTACGTGCGATGAAAATAAGGGGATGCCTCTGTAGCCCTCTTGCTCTCTAGCAGACCTCTTCCTTTGTGGTGCTGTATATACAGTGTGGAATGGTCTGGCCCAGGGCACAATTTTGTGGCCCCTTGGTGTACTCGGCAAAAGCATCTTTCTTTAATATTTAGTGCTCCACGACAGAGTGGTAGATGATGCGCTCCAGTAACTTTGTTATGACACATGTGAGGGTACAGCAGGTCGGTAGTTGACAGGTAGATTCTTATTTCTGTTTTTGTAGATGGCAACAATATTGGCTGTCAACCAATCATTTGGTAAGGATTGTGTTTCACTAGAAAGTAGTACGTAACAAACAAAATCAATAGACCTAATGCATCCTCCGCCATCTTTGAGGTCAAATGCAGCATCAAACGTGCATTGTAGCTTTTTTGACCTCAGCCCGTTCCTGTACTAAATGCTCATATAGTGACGTCATATGCATAAGGTCTATCAATCATTGAATCAATCTTGCTTGTATTCTTGCTTGTAAACTCGGTAAGGTCGGTAAAAGCCAAAGGCTTAAAAATTTGACCCGTCTTCCTTCCTGTGAAGTGCAGCCTCACATGTGTGAGGATAAGAAGGTACGCTACGGAAAAAGTTTCCATATCCTACTGCCGCTTTCTAAGGTTTTTTTATATCTTTTAATGGATGTTGGGCTTTATTTCCCTTTTAAAAATTTCCTCTCCAGAAATTGGAAGCTAAAACGCGAATTATTGACCTTGAAATAAGAAAATTCAAGCGGACATTTCATTTTGTGGCTGGAGTTTTGTGCATTAATTCATGCCCAAAAGGAACTAAAATGGCGTTTAGCGAGTAGCGTTGTCAAGCCCAATGTACGTAGACGTGAAAATGGCTTATTTTGCATGATTTCGCACTTTGTAATTTTGTTCAAAGTGCCTGTTCCTCTCTGTATACATTAGTGTCAACCTTTCTGGAGAAGAGGACTAACGTTAATCCTAATCAACCAAGTATCCAAGTATTTCTGGAAAGGTAAAGATATAATTTAAGTAACCTAAATTAATGGAAATAAAGAAAGTGGCAGCCGGATACAGCTTGTTTGCCGCACTACGTCTCATCGTCACCGAAGACATAAATATACATTGGTTCTAAAAACTAAAAAAGCTTTGATAATTTTAAGCGACTGCTAGACTTTTTAACGAGAAATTTACAAACACACACTCGTCTAGGTTTTTATTTTCAGAATTGTTTAAATTTGTTTAATTTAGAAACTTGAAGTCCTTCTCCATTCTTTAACTGTTTAATTTTTTTAATCTTTGGTTTTTGACAACAACTTGCAAGATGAGGTGACCAAACACAACTAAGAACATTCACATATTATAATTTATAAGCAAGTAAAGAGCAGGGGTAGTGCAAAATATGCCAACGTTATTCATTCAGGAATACAATTTAAACATTTTATTAAAGGTTTTTTTTTTACCTTGTCTACTGCCTGGCTACTCCCCTGTCAAAATCAAAATTCGTTTTGGCCGTCGCCATAAGAGATGATTCCGCCCTCAGTCGACAAGAAATTGTTTTAATGTGTACCAAATTCGGCCGGCATGCAAGGCTCCATTTAACACTTTAGTCAAATACTGCTTGAGACCGTCAATCTTGTACACATAGTCGTATGAACCGGCTAGGGGCGGGGGGCAAGGGGATTAGTTGCCCCCAAATTCGGGAAAACAGTGGAGAAAATTCGGGCAAATTAGAAGAAGAAGGAAAAGGGAATTTCAATCATCCGAGTAAAATTTCGGGTATCAACCCCTCTGCCCCTCTCTCTGCAAAGCGGCTCAATACAATATTTGATGACAGTCGTTGACTTAACTAAAAGTTTGGGGCTTTGTCGCTTCCTGCAACTGTCAGTCATCAAAATACCTGTCGTGGTGGTGAGACGAGTCGGGTACAAAAAATACAAACTCACATCTCCCAATCTCAAGTGATCCATAGGCCTGTGTATGTTGTGTAGGATACGCTCTTGCCATCAATAATTTCGATTAAACCATGGGAATTAAGTAAGTACAGTAGTATTGACTTGCATCGGCGTAGCCAGGAGTTTTCACTGAACTGAACTGGCAGGGAACACTGGTGAGGGCTAGCAATTGGATGTGGGGTACGGTGGACATGGGCCATGGCATTCCTGTCAGTGGTTTTTTATTTTCAATAATGTCAATGAATTACATGTATCACTATCTGGGTTTTTTTTTTATGGGGAGGGCATGTACTGGAAAACTGTGGGTCCACCAGCCCTCGCCTTCCCCCTCCCCTGGCTATGCCGCTGTGCTGAGTGTTGGTGGGAATGTGTCTCCTTGTAAAATGCTTGTTGCATGTTTGTCTGCTTTAACTTACTTCTCTGAAGTTCTGGTTCAATGACCTTTGTTTTCACTAAATAGGTTTGTTTGGGGGTGGGGGGGGGGGGGGGGGGGGGCAGTCCAGGTCAACATGGTCAAAGGTGGGGGAGGTTGATCCAAAGAAACTTTCGAAAGATTTTATAGATTTTATATTTGCAATGAGACTGGGATGGGAGGCCTTATGTATGGAGGTAAATGATAAGTTGGATTTATAAAACTTATTTTTAGTTGCCATGATTGTAACCTGCTTAAATAGCTTAGTCGATCCTATAACAGTCAGGCGTCTGGAGGATCATGGGTTACGATTATTGCAACTATAACCTTGCTCTGGTTCCTTAACCTGATCATTGTAACTTAAATAGCATTCCGATTCCCAATGGTTTCAGTTAACCACATAGAGCAAGGTCAAGGACATGGTTTATCTTGGCATTAGCAAGGGCAGGGGCGGTAACTTATGCCCCCTGTTTGACGATCAAACCATAGACGAACTAACTGCCATTACTGCAATTTCAACAAAATACAAATTTAACTGTGAAGAAACAGCAAAATCTTCCACCACCCCACCCAAGTTGTAAATTAATTCTTTAAATGTGTTTACTTTGACAGTTTCAGGTGAGCCTTAAACACCGGCTGCAATGGATGATGACCGTTTGACAGATTCCGATGGAGAGAACGAGAGGACATCACTGATAAACTCAGAACAAAAGAAAGGTCAAGATGAGGTTGACATCAGGTGCTGTGTACTATCAGATAGAGACGAGCATCACCCGGACACCAGTATCTCGTCAGAACCGAAAGGGGCTGATTCAACAGACTCTAGCATACGTTTGCCACAGTCAAAGGCAGAGCATGCAAGTTCCTCAAAGGACAGCACGTGCAAGGCCAAAGTGTGGCCGTTCAAGCAACGCTCGCGCCCAAATACCTCTGAGAAACGTTCACTCTCCAGCTCCCAAGAAAACCTAGCAAGCGATCGACCGAGAAAGAACGTCAAGTTTTGCCACAAGTTCATGAAATATCTCTTCCCGTCATGTGAAGCGAAGAGGAGAGAAAGAGAAAGGTTACTTGGTCATCCTGCAGATCAGGACGACAACGATGGTTGCACAGGTGAACCATCCACTTCGTCTGATACATCTTCAAGAACTTACGGCAGTGTCTCTGCAACGGAAAAGAAAACCCTTCCGGGAAGTCCCTCTCAGGTTTCAAAGGAATTAGAAGCTGAGAAATGTAAACAGTGCTCCTGCGTTAACAGCAATTTTGCCGCAAACGTCTTACCGTGTAGTCACTTTAACCTCCTACCCCCTCAGGTCGTCACCCACATCTTCTCATTTCTCACCGTTCCTGAACTGATTTGCGTCGCGGCGTTGGTGTGTAAGCACTGGGAGAGAATGTCTCGGGCGTCCTGCCTGTGGCTCGAGATCCGACTGCGTAATCACACCAGCGTGACCGATGAGGTGTTGATCAGTCTGGGCTCGCGGCATCGCAGTGTTGGACTCCTGGACTTGTCTGACTGTCTGAAGATCACCAATAATGGACTGTCGAGGGCGCTGTCTTATTGTGGAGTACTGCGCGAACTCTTTCTGATCAGGTAGATCATTTTTTGCGAAGGCTGTGATTTTGACGGGGCATCGGTCTGATACTCTGTTCTTGTAATCAGGGCAAGGCAGTTTTTCCTTAGTATGAGAAGGAGATTAAAATTGTACCAGCACATCTCAAGGGGCACCAGGGCAGTGACCAGGGGCATGGAGGCAATGCCTCTGGAACCTTCATGAAGTATCGGACCTGTGTAGAAAATCATTTATGATTATTACTATACACCAATCCGAGCAGAGCTTGTTTATGGTGTTTTACACCACCGCAGCCATGGCCTCTGCACGCGCGCATGACACGAAATGCGTGTTTGCGCGCATATGTAGCAATCAGCATGGAGAATTCACATTGGCGTGCGGCGGCCATAGTTGCGGTGGTGTAAACGCCCATGAACAAGCTGCTTGGATCGGTCTATAGCTTAAAATCCTAAGCATCACCATAATTATGTACAGCATTCATGGCTGATTGTTCATGGAGGCAAGGGAGGCATCGCCTCCATGCCCCTTGGTGCCCCCCGAATTGTTCCAGTGTGATTTTTGCCCTTACATGAATGAAGTATCAGACTGTGCATACATTGTAGGTCTGCCCTCATACTAGATTTGCTTACATGATACTCAGGCGTGTGGTGACTGGACATTTAGTGCATCAGACGTAAGTTCTGGTGGCTAAGTCAACAGGGTGTGGGGTTTCGAATCCCGATCATGACACTTTTGTCCTTGAGCGAGACACTTAACTATAATTTCTTCTCATCACCCAGTGGTAAATAGGTACCTGTGAGGGCAGAGATGTTTCTTGTGACTGATTTAGGGAGCTGAGATGGTTTAAGGAATGAAATAAATGGCCCAGTGACCAGGGGTAATAATTTTCGAGTGACATGTGCGTCACTTTGTGACAGATTTTAGCGCTATATAAGAAGCCACTACTATTATTGTTTTCAAGGGTCGAATATCGATCCTGTTTCTTGCTTCCTTATGCCTTTCGCCAGATGCTCAACTGGTCTTTAAAAAAAAATATACTTTTGCACAATTATGTATTCACTTTTCCAGCTAATGGCTGAATGTTTTCTTTACAGATGTTCCCAGCTGACAGAAGGAGCTTTTCTATCCATTGCCAAGCATTGCTTGAATTTGATTCACCTTGACTTGTCAAGTTGCACCGGACTAACAGACCAAGCCCTGAAGTCGGTATGTATGTAGTCTAGCTGGTAATGAATAGCTTGTCATGGTGGAGCTGTTTAATGTGTCGGACTCAAGTTGTGGTGACTGAGTCATCAGGATGTGGGTTTGAGTCCCGGTCATGACACTTGTGTCCTTGAGCAAAACACATAACTATAATTACTTCAAATTGGGGAAGAGGCAGTTATGTTTGTCACGCAACGGATTAATTCACCCCTCCCTGGTCTTAGCTGTGCTGTGAAGAGACTTGCTGTTATATCTTGCCATGTCTGGGCACTGGGGCAGGTTTTGTATCCCTTCTGTAGCCCACACCTTGAGTGACCTTTGGGTCTTGTGATTTGGGTCTTGCAACTTGTATTAAAAAAAAGGTGTTGGAAATACCCACTGGACTACTGGCCATAGCCGGTGTATTTTATCACTTGGCCAGCAAGCCCACAACCGAACTAGTCACTGCAGTCTAGTGTTTTTCAAATGCATGCTTTTGAAGATTCCCCTTTTCTATTTCATACATGTATTTTGATACTTTAGATTGCCGAGCAGTGTCCCCGATTACAGAAGTTGCGTTTAAAACAGTGCCCTCATATCTCAGATACGTCTCTCCAAGTTGTGGCGTCCAGATGCCAGCGACTGAAGGTGTTAACGTTGATGGATAATGACAAGGTTAATTGTTTTTTTATTTTATTTTTTTATATCCAAAAAGACCTATGCATTAAGCCCCGCCGCCTAAACATATTGACCGATCACAGCATTGGCTACATCCCCACTATACACGTGGACAGAACAATGTGTGTCTCTTCAACGCCACACTGCACGACATGAACGTGTGATCTATAACTACGCACATGCATGTTTTAATAATACTGTACAATTATAATGCGCCATGTCTGTCATACATGTAAATGACACTCCTGGTGCCGAATTATCAAACCTGGTGGAGTGGAAATTGTTACGAATGATTTTATGAGACGAAGCAACCATAATACAACACCTTGAAAGGGATACAAGGTGAGGTGGCGCAAGACCATGCCAGAAACACCGGGGCAAACCCCTGCCCTTTACGATAACTGTACTGGGTTCTTTTACGTGCATTACACAACACATGACCACATTACATTGTATACGACTATGAGCCTGCTTTTACCATTCTAAACCGTGTGGATGATATTGAATGGTTAGACAGTTAACAGTTCACAGATATAAAAAACAATTCACTTGTTTGTTTAAACCGTGTTACTACCGGTATACTTTCCTGCCCACCTTGGTCCTTGCAACAAAATACCACAGGTGTGACAGGAAAGACTGTGGAGACTTAAGTCCACAGTACACAAGCCACAGGGTGTCCTAATAATACCAGCTGTACAAACAGAAGAAACCCATACACCCAGTGTTAGCCTAGAAGGGATGGTACTTTGTGGCAGTCTTGGGTACCTGTGTAGCACACATGCAAATGACATCCGACATCTGGGGGATAAAGATATAATTTTGGCTTCAATTCAACTCAGTAACCTTTTTTTCCCATCTCTCAGAAAACCATTTCCAAAATACAAAAATATAAAGAAACATACAGTGGGAGGCATGTTGACGAAAGTCCAAGCTTATAAGAACATGCCTTAAAATATATAAACACAAAACAGTCAGTCATGGGGAAAACAAACAAATTGAAGACAAGCACAAAGACAATGAGAGGCAAACATAGCACGTACAAGGACAGACAAACAAACACGTTGGGATGAGTAGATGAATATATACAAAAGATGCCTTATGAAACATAATCAAAAGAGGACCTACGGCAAAGGCGACAAGACACGTTTAAAGTAAACATTAACCCTAACAGTCCCTATTCCATCAAACTCATAACAGCAGGTTTTGTTGGACTGTGTTGGACTGGGTACTGCATGAATAAACTGATCATGCTTTAGATGGGTTCAGGTATACCGCCGTAATCAGAGTACCACAGTTTGGGTGTTGAGCTACCCATATGTGTTGGAATTTGTTAGAGTGGGGAAGGATCCTAGTAAATCACTCTGGGGAATTAGGGTTAAGGCAACAAGTAATTAAGATAATGAGAAATGGAGATCAAAGAAACTATGTCACATAATGGAAAAGCAGATCCTTCTTATAACCTTTTTTTTATTGAAAAAGTGCCTGTTAACATTACTTTTGTTGAAATTGTTGTCATTAGATAACAGATGTTACGCTGGAATCTCTTGCGACACACACCCACAACCTTGAGATCTTGTGTCTACAGAACTGTGGTATTTATTCTCCAGGAGTAATGCAGATAATCAAGGTAACTGTTCAAAATTGTCTCCCCTCCTCGCCCTTCCTTTCTGCCCTCCTCTCTCCCTCCTTCTGTTTTCATGGCAGTGCACAGTACGCTGTCAAGCCTGCGAATTGTCAGGATTTCTGTTTCGGATTTCAGGAGTTGTTTTAGTTGCCTTCAGAGAGAGGATAGTTCAAACCACTTGTGGTGCATTTGGGTGCAAGTCCGATCAAGGACCAATGGTTAACTAGTGGTTGGTTTGTGACATACGTAGTGCATGTGCACTGAAATTGGCGTGCGAACGACTTTATTCATGCCCATGCGACCATGAGAAACAGTGAAATCTTTGTTATTTTTCTGATAACTGGTCCCCCTGTACACTGTGCTTATGAAACGGCTATTGGTATCCAGCGATGTGACCAACCTCGATAGGCGACTAGACTAGTCCAACCATCGTTGACTAGCATGAGTTTGATCAGAGTTAGTTGAAGTATAGTTAACTATGGTCCTGGATCGAACTTGCTCCTAGTTGTTATGGAGAGTCTGCAAATCCTCTTAACAGAAGGATTCTAAGGTCAAATTCAGTATGGGATGCAGTCATTTTCCAGCAGTTAGAGTCCTTATGAAATCAGACAAAAAAATCTGTAACAAATCTGTAACAAGTCTGTAACCTCTTTCAGAGCGAAATTTGAAACATGATGTCATTGGATGTCAACAGTAAAATGGGTCTACACATTATTCAGGATTTTAAGAACAAATTTGCAGTCACACTCCTGCCTGCATTGTGTGCCCTGCCAAATTGTGTTTCAAGAAAAGACTTGAAAGTACTTCTAGCATCAAATGTACCATTGAGCAACAAAAAAAGATGTTTGCACTAAGTCAGCACTCGGTCATGTCAGTGTGCTTAAAAGAAAGGTTATCCTTGACGAGTCATCCTTTTTTTTCCTACAACAGTTACAGCATCTTAAGAAGCTAGACCTGAGCAACCTGTCAACTCTAACACCAGAGGCTGTGAAATTAGTGGCCAAACACTGCACCTTATTAGATACACTCAATCTGAGTCTATCCAAGGACGTGAGTGATGACAGCGTGTCGTGTGTCGCCGTATCTTGTAAGAGACTGACGGTGCTGTTCCTCATCTCCTGTTCAATCACTGACAGAGGTAAGATCAAGCTAGTTTTTTATGTAACCCACCCTCATCCCCCCAAATCCTCCAGAATGTTTCTCCTGATTATGCTTCAGTTCTCGTCACTAACCCCTGATAGGGATGTACTGAAAAACAACGCTGATTGGCTCCCAAAAGTGACTGCTTTGTGCTCGCACTTGTTAAAACTTTCGAGCGCTTGCAGGTCGGTTAGTATGTACGTGTCAAAATGTAAGTATTTTGATGCGATTCCACTTCAAATGAATCAAGTTTTCACACAGTCACCCTAAACTGCATACAGTTAGACAGGTCACAAAATCAAAGATCGAGAGGGAACCAGTTGCTCTGTGACTTGATGCCTGGTTTTCTGGCTACCATACTTGAGCACGCACGTAGAGTGGATCGGCCACAGGCCTAATTAGAATGTGCCATATACTGGCGCATTTTAATTAACCAATTCCAGGGGTTATGAGCAAGCAAGGCATGCTGATAAAATTGCGTAGCAAAATCGATCACCCCCTTGGGAATGAGGTTGATGCATACATGTCTTATGAAACTTTACATATTTAATTCTGATTCTTTTTTTACAGCTTTGTTCAGCATCGGTGAAAACAGCCTACTCCTTGAGCACCTAGACATCAGCTGGTGTGCCGATATCACCGGCCAGGGTGCCGCCTTTGTATCCGCACACTGCCCTCGCTTGAAATATCTAGGTCTGATACGCTGCAACAAGGTGAGCGACACGGTGGTCGAGGGACTGGTCAACGATCATCCCGGTATACATTACAGTACATTCCTATTGGATAGCAAGAGACTGATTGATAAGGCTAGAGAGCAAGGATTTGTCACATTAGAATGAACTCAAAATCAAATTGGCTGTATTACACAAAGGCCTGGTAATGTCTGAGTCAATCCATTTCGGCTATGGCTATGGCAATTGCCAGCAGCGACAACATTGAAGAATAGGACTTTCCAGCAATCCATCAATTTGGACAGTCTGAAAGTGGTGGAAAGTTACCTTCGTGGTATGCTGGTTCCCTGTCTTATTCCCTGCCCAGAATATAGCTGGGCTCCAGAGGTAGCAGTTGATAGATCTCCTGAAGACAAAGCACTCTGTTCAAAATTTTGAGACTTATCTCATCACTGTCTCACCTTAGAACCTACATCTTCTTCCAAGAAGAGATTTTTACATTGTAGGATTCAGTGAGATGGAGTATTAGGCATTGTGTGGTATCAAAACAGGTGTTGATACAATATAATTGTACTTCCAATGCATGCACATGCAGGGTGATCCCCAACCAGTCATGAACATGTAGTTTCTGGGATGCAGGGTGATCCTCCACCCAGTCGTGGGCGTATAATCTCTGGGATGCAGGGTGATCCACCCAGCTGTGGGTGTATAATCTCTGGGATGCAGGGTGATCCTCCATCCAGTTGTGGGCGTATAATCTCTGGGATGCAGGGTGATCCTCCACCCAGTTGTGGGCGTATAATCTCTGGGATGCAGGGTGATCCTCTAGCCAGTAGTGGGCGTATAATCTCTGGGATGCAGGGTGATCCTCCACCCAGTTGTGGGCGTATAATCTCTGGGATGCAGGGTGATCCTCCACCCAGTCGTGGGCGTATAATCTCTGGGATGCAGGGTGATCCTCCACCTAGTTGTGGGCGTATAATCTCTGGGATGCAGGGTGATCCTCTAGCCAGTAGTGGGCGTATAATCTCTGGGATGCAGGGTGATCCTCCACCCAGTCGTGGGCGTATAATCTCTGGGATGCAGGGTGATCCTCCACCTAGTTGTGGGCGTATAATCTCTGGGATGCAGGGTGATCCTCTAGCCAGTAGTGGGCGTATAATCTCTGGGATGCAGGGTGATCCTCCACCTAGTTGTGGGCGTATAATCTCTGGGATGCAGGGTGATCCTCTAGCCAGTAGTGGGCGTATAATCTCTGGGATGCAGGGTGATCCTCCACCCAGTCGTGGGCGTATAATCTCTGGGATGCAGGGTGATCCTCTAGCCAGTAGTAGGCGTATAATCTCTGGGGTGCAGGGTGATCCTCCACCCAGTCCAGTCCATAAAGCAATGGTTGTACATCCCCCCGTTGGTTTTCTGCCCTGTACTGAAGGCAAGGTTTCCAGTTACCAAAGAACAACTGGAGCATCCCATCCATCAATGCCACACACAGGTTTTAAACGCAACCCTTCCTACAAGCATAAAATAACTTCTGACAGAGACAAACTAAAAAATGATGACACTGGGTGCAAAACATCAATGCAATTATTTTCCTGGACGGAAGTGCTCAGTTCCATTTAATACATTACATTAACCAAGTGCACCAAAAATTCAAGTTATGGAAAAAATGATTTGGATACGACACAAGTATTTTTATGGTGTTGATTAAGAAAATGTGAACAATGGGAAGAAAACAAATACAAATTCTGCAACTATGGTGATTATTTTCAACAAAAATGAAAAAAACAGGCAAGCAACTTTTCAGCTGATGAGCTGTTTTCCAATTTTCTTCATAATAATATTGCCATAGAAAACTGAAAAGCAACGTACAAAGTTAGTTTAGTGCGAGTGTCCATTTTCTCTTTTTTTTTTAAATTACTTAATTTTTAAAATTCAGAAATAGAAGAAATTATTTTGCATTAACAACACGAACTGTTAAAGGGGTCGTGTCATCATGATTATAGCAGTAAATGGAACCACCCAGTTACTACGGGTGCGTGTGTGCCGGCGGTCATGTCACAGTTTGACAAAGACGGTACCCTTTGTGATTTGACCGCAAGCGCGTGCATGTGCAGTATCTGGGTGAGAGTTCATCTTTCCATGCACAGCCACAGGCCTGCTATAATCCTGACAACACAGCCCCTTTAATTGGCAGGTGATCATCATGGCCTGGTGTTTTGAATATAAGGCAACTTGATTTTTATTTCAGTTAATACCGGGTTTTACAGCGCTGGAAGTTTTGTGACCCGAGGTCATTACAACATGACCCAAGGTCATTACAACAAAATCAAGCATATTTGGAATGCAAAATTAGTTCAAGTTTTGATTTGTTTTCCTTTTTTTTCTAGAATTTAGTATTCTGATAAATTCTGGTACTGTTTAGCCGCATATGCTACCGTTTTGTACAAGGTTTTGTCAACTTTGTGGAACGAGGTCAGTTTTCATTTATGTTAAGTCAACTTTGACTCCTGGTGTAATTCTGTACATCTGCTGCACAAACAAGGTTTTCACTACTTCCGGCTCCAAAGCTGGCATACGTTTGTGTGTAATTTGACCCAAACTCACTCATTTCATCGCTCAAAGGCATTTCTTATGACAAGAAACTGGTGCTTCTGAGAGGACTTTTAAGACTTTGTAAAACATATGAAAGGCAAGTCCCAAAACGTTTTTTGTTATACTAGCTAAATGCATTTACTATGGGCTTCTGGTCATTGTTGGAACTAGTTTGTGTGAAGTGAGCTTGGCTTGAGGTTAAATTACGCCACACTTAACAAGATATCTACAAATATATAGATAAAAATAAATAAATATATAAATAAACTTATTGGGTTGGTTTGTAAAAGCAACCTCTCTTTCAAATCTCATTGAGTTTTAGATAAGTAAATACAAATAGTTACATCAATTCTTTTTTTTTTATTAGGAATTAGTTTTCTTTCTGACCATTGGACTGATTGCTTGAATCATGGTTGAAAAAATTACGGCCACATTTTTGTTTTTATTGGAAGCGGTCAAAATAAAGCAACGCTGTTCCTTCCAATCATTGCACCAAACATGCCAAATCATCGACTACAATCACATGTTTCAAGAAAAGTTTTCCAAAAAGTACTCTTGTTAATAATGGATTAATAATTTGGGCATTATTATTGTAAATTCTTTTCATTAGAATGTTAAAATCTTTGTGATAATATTTGTAACAAAATATTTTTTCTTGGAATAAAATTTCAACAAGATTTGAAGTCACTAAATTCTCTGTGCTTTCATGTACATTATTTATACTTAAAGTACCTAAATATTTTCTTATACACAAATTTACGGATAACTTTGAACTACTTAAAAAAAGGCTTTCTTTAGCCAGTCTTATAACACAAATTAGAACTGTGAAAGTCGCTTTTTTTTATGAAAACGAAAATTCAAGGAAAACCCCAGGAAAGCATAGGTAGCGTGTCGTGGCCGAGTGGTTTAGTGCATCGGACTCAAGTTCTGGTGGCCAAGTCATCAGGATGTGGGTTCGAATCCTGGTCGTGACACTTGTGTCATTGAGCAAGACACTTAACTATAATTGCTTCAAATAGGGGAAGAGGCAGTTTTGTTTGTCTTGCAACGGATTCATTTACCCCTTCCTATTCTTAGCTGTGCTGTGAAGAGACTTGCGTTTATATCTCGCCTTGTCTTGTTTCTCGCAAATATGCTGAATGCATTTTTACCGTTTTCTCGCAAATGAAACAACGAAATGAGCTGACATTTTTCACAGGCTGCTTTTATCACATATATCTTGATTTGCGCAAAGAATGGAAGCATTTACAGACTCTTTACCAATGTTGAGCTGGGGCTTTAAATGATCACTACACAGCATAACACACGGAAACTGACTTCCAAAGTGGCACAACCAAGATTTATTGTGGGATGAAGTTAGGTGAACTGGTTCAAAAAGGTAAGTTAAAATGTCTAAGACATCACATCACAATGACATCAGGGCCGATGTTGCTTTCAGTTGTCTTCCCTTTTAATGCCATTTCATTATTTCAGAGAAGAGCCTGATTTTGGCGTAGGGCGTACAAAAATTGATGCTTTAAATGTTCAAAACAGTTGCATTAGTGAGTAGTGTACACAAAATAATTAGGTGCCGTGTTTGTGTAGCTATTAAAAAACTTCTGTCATCATTTTACTTCTGACAACTTAAGACATGCATTCTTTGCCTTGAATTGTAAATTCACCTGAATTGTTTTTCCCCTTTGCTTCAAACAAATCTGCGCAATTTGTACGTTAAAGTGCACAACTTTGGTTCTAAGGCACACTAAAGCAATGTACGTGGGATTTTAGGTTCCCAAAATACACACAAGAATTAAACTTTTTCCTTAGTCAAATCAAGACATCTCTTGATCGCAAAACAATATTTCTGACATTTTCCAAACTTCAGTGCAAACAAAAATGGCATCACTTGTCTGCATTTACCAAAATAGAACTATTTCACAACACAGAGTTCAAACTATAAACTTCAAATGATATTTACTCTAAAAAAGAAAAGGGTTCATTAATATTTTATATTTCACCTGGCATTTGTGCGTTTGTTTACCCAAGCACACCTTCACCACATATACACATTCGATGATAATCAAGTTACGTGTACAAATTACATCACACACATATCTCAAGGAGTAAAAAGTGTCTTACAAAAAGTTAATTTGTGCATAAAAAGTTACTGTTTTTATTTATGGTGGAAAAGACAAACATGATTTGGAGGGTGAACCAAACTATTTAACCCTGGATGCAATTATTACTGAATCTTTTCAAATGATGTAGCATGGTCATTAAAACCTTACAACTGATGAGACGCTTTGATGTAAGTTTTAAAAACATTTTGAAAAGGTACTTGAAAGCTCATTTTTTGTTTTATGGATTTATAAGTAGGCCTAAACGATGATGGAATGTAAATTCAAAAGCATAATAAAATTAAAAAGAAAAAAAAATCACAGGATATTGGATTGTTAGTTAATTATATTCCACGAAATGTGAACATCTTTATTTTTCACCTTTTTCTGGTGCTAACATCCAAGATGTCTAAAAAAAGTACTGTAGCTTGAAAGCCCAAAGAATTTTACAATCCCAGAGCCTCAGTGCTTGCCATGAACTGTTAACGCTTGGGTAACACCCGTTTCAGGCTGGCGCTCCAGAATCGCGCCGAACCAAATAGATTAAGAGCAAGTCTAGATTTCGGTTTCAGACAGTTTGATTTAACATAAATTTGCATTAGGTTGGGCTCATGACAAGATCGATGTCTGAACCCAAGATGCTCTAGAGTCGTTCCGACCGACTGCAACAGTCGATCTTTCAACTTTTAGCGCATCTAGTTGCTCGTAAGTGTTTCAGACATCAAACTTTTTATGTACTTAACTCAATCATTTGGTTCGACGTGACTCTGGAGCGCCAGTCTGAAATCGGGTGCAAGACCCCAATGCTCCCCAATAAGTGTTCTACAAGCCTGTGATATTTGTCAGGATTTTTTTTCTGATTTCCAGATTTTAATAGTCTCAATTTGCCCTGAAACTTTCTTACAAACCGAGCTGTGGCTACGGTTGCAGCTGTTGTTAAGGGTGTTGCTATAAGCATCTTATGCTTCAACACTTGTTGATGTGAGGCTCAAGCCACAGCCACATCCGCCAATTCGGAAACGGCTTAACTACTAACCTCTGAGGGAAGACAGACAGATTTATCCTGCTCTTGAGATCTTTCCAATCACTAGGTCTTCGTTTATCAGTCGAGTCTGTAAAATCCTCTAAAATAAATTGAACACCCTGGATGCTCTGGGTGTGTCAAGGTCTCCAATGAGAGAAGACAGCGTAATTGCCTGCTTATAAATATAAGCAGCTCTATGAAATTGGGCCCTGGTTCTTGGTTCTTGGTTCTGGGTTCTTGTACATGCAATACCTATCACGGGAATTACAGTTTAACCCTAACTAGAGTGATTACTAGGATCCTTCCTCACTCTTCACAAATCTAGCACCTATTAAACATAACACCTATGTTTTTGGAAAATTAATGATTGAACTCTTTCATTCATATCCATGGAAGCTTGAATGCAGTGTCCACGTAACTCTGTCCAACGTTACACCACTGGTTCAATTCAAGGTGCATTCAAAATCAGAGTAGTTTTTGTACATAAAAGTGAGTGTGCATTTGTGCATAGTGGAATCAGTTGCAAATGTATTTGGTCGTGTCACAACGTCTACAAAAATGTACAACAATATCAGAAAACTTTCATTTTTTACTGTGCCCTATTAGATATGAAACAATTTCTGTCCTTAAAGAAAAAAAACTTAACACGACAAGACTAAGTACACTCCAGGATTCTCTATATGCACAAGCTAGTGTATCGGGCTGATGTGCACAAATTGCCGCCGATACCCTCTTTTTAAGTTTTAAGATCATATTCACAAAAATCGTAAAAACAAAACCATTTACAATGATTCAGATTGCACAGAAGAGCTTTTGAAACCAAACTTAAAGCTCAAGTAAAAAACGTTTTGAGGAATCATGTTGCAAATCAGCTTGCTTCGGCCAAACTTACAAAATTTGGGTCCAGAATGCCCCCCACAGAAAAATTCCTTGGGAGAACCCAGCGCTCTATAGTCACACAGCATACTAAGACCGAAAAATATTCACAAAAAATTGACCTACAATAATGGACGAGGTCTGTGGTTCGTATGAATAGTGCAGTACCACCAATGTGGTACCACCCCATCCAACGCTCGGGTTCTTCTCGGCAGATGTGATGCCAATTTAATCCTTTAAACTCCGTCCCCTTCAAAGATTGGCCAATCACAACTGCCACAAAAGTAGGACATGGTAATCTTACTAAGAAATGTGGGCGTCGCTGATAGACAGTTGCTATGGTGGACTGGGCTTAATTGATTTGTACTTTGTTCAAATTAAGTCAACACTGACCGGACATCCAGTTTCAAACCAAGATTCTGTGATCTTTCTAGTAATGTCTTGAAGAACATCAGAGGAACGCTTGGTGCTGAAATGATCAAGATGTGGAAGAGGTGAATCTATCTCATGGCGTTGACGACGATGACATCTTGTCGTCGGGGTGATCGGGTCTCATTTCGTGGGCGACGACAGATCAAAACGGCACACAGGGCAGGTCCCAGACTGAGAGAGATGTAAAGAATATAACGTTTAATAGTTAGAATCATCGGACTGCAGATTCTCTGAACCTGTAAATTGTGTTTTATAAACAAAATTCAACTTGCTTTGACCCAAGAACGCTTACCAATATTTAACATGTTGTCGTTAAGCCAAACCAATCTTTCAGTCTCTAAAACCATCTCCAACCCTTCAATATCCAACTGCATATTTTGTTTGATTCTGTTAGACTGAAGACTGCACCTGCACTAGGACTGTCCACTGATTATGCTTTACACGGGGATCAGGCAAACCACCATAATCAGAGTTCAACAGTCTGGGTGTTGCGTTACCATAGTGGTGTGTTAATGGTGGTCTTGAATGATAGATAAACTAAACCAGCCTGCAGTATGGTAAGATTTGATGAATGCGTCTACACAATACACACACGTACACAGTTAATTCAGTGCACAGTTGTGCCACCACGCACAACCCGTACAGTAGAATGGTTTAAAATAATCGGTCAACTTTCTGGAAACTGTTAAGAAGAGTAGAAGGGTTAATAGCAATAATACCAGAGGACTACATCCAAAATGAGACCAAGCTAGACTTTACAATATACGATTACATTACAATGAATGACCTAAGATCTCTTTTTTTCCAGATCCAAGTTGTTCTTACCTTCTTGAGCCATACAGCCACGCATGTCGGATGGAAGAAATGCATACAGGGCAGCTCAGCCAGCGTCTCATATAGTTCATACTCGCTGTGACAAATGGCACATTTCATCTCCTTGGCTGTTGGTATCAAACATGTTATTACTTGAGTTTAACATCAATCATGCATATAGGATTTGAGGCATTGCACGGTGAGGTATCAATGTATATTTGATTTGTGGTAACACCATGTGATTATATCTACTTTGCTGCAGTAGATTGCTTTTGTGAGAACTCGTCTTGCTATTATTCTACTACTGCGGAGTAGATTTCGGAATTCGGGAGACAGCGTAGTTCTGAAAAGAACTGTCCTGCTTTTTAAGTACTACCTTGGGGTAGGAAATCGGCCGGGACTACTACTACTTTTTCGCTTAGTGGATTGGGGGGACTTCTCGGATAACTTCACTACCGCGGAGTGAGTTTGGTCTCAACATTTCGACTAGCCTGCTCTAGTCATCATCAGGAAACTGCTGATGACGACTAAAGCAGGCTAGTCGAAACGTTGGAAGCCTCTCGTTGTCTTGTAATCCTCTTCTTGGAACAAAAGGACAAAGGTCTGGAATCAGAGATTACACAAAAACACAGACACCACCACAAAGTAGCCAAAAATCAACAAAATATTCAAGACCAGTGTTTTTCTTTGTGTTGGTGAAAAGAAACGTTAGACGGCATGTACGTGCCCTGTGGAACGTCCGGGCGACCGTTGTTCCAGTATTCTGATTTTCCACAATGGCGTGTTTCAACGTCGCCCGTTTACTGGCTCATAATTTTGCCTTATTTCTCATTTCATATCACTAGCAAAAAAAAAATGAAGAAAGACACTAACAAAAGAAAGACACTAATCATATACAGGTTTTCCCCTAGGTATTCGTTTGCAGTATTTTTGTGTTTTATGACAAATCTTGTATCAAGCAAATATGGGTTTAACTGGCCTGATTCTTCCTTCTTGTGAAGGCAATGCAGTTTTTTTCTTCAGAAAAGGCCACCTTTATGAGGGATATGTAAAATTGTACTGCAACATTTCTAGGGGCATCGAGGCTATGGCCAGGAGCATGGAGGCAATTGCGTTCGTCGCCTCTGTGAAGTATCAGGCATGGGATAAATTGATATATACACTAATCCGAGCAGCTTGTTCATAGGGGTTTACACCACCAAAGCTATGGCCGCCGAATGCACGCGCGACATGACAATAGCGCGTCAGCGTGCATATGAACCAATCAGCATGGAGGATTCACAGTGCGTGTGCATCGGGGTGCGCATGTGGCTGCCATAGCTGCGGTGGTTTAAACGCCCATGAACGAGCTGCTCGGTTTAGTGCACAGTTAAAGAAGTGGAGGTGATAAAAATGGTAAATGGGCAAGAAACACAGATAATTATTGCAGAAGTAGAGGATTTTCAACTGGTGAGAAAGAAATTGAAGAGGGAAGCTCTCAGATATGACAGCAGTCTCTGAGGCCATCCTCCCGTACAGACCTATGTGATGGAGGTGATGAAAATGGTAAGTGGGCAAGAAACACAGATAATTATTGCAGAAGTAGAGGATTTTCAACTGGTGAGAAAGAAATTGAAGAGGGAAGCTCTCAGATATGACAGCAATCTCTGAGGCCATCCTCCCGTACAGACCTATGTGATGGAGGTGATGAAAATGGTAAGTGGGCAAGAAACACAGATAATTATTGCAGAAGTAGAGGATTTTCGACTGGTGAGAAAGAAATTGACGTGGGAGGCTCTCAGATATGACAGCAGTCTCTGAGGCCATCCTCCCGTACAGACCTATGTGAGTCTCCAGAGCAGGAGTCTCCTTGAGATTGTCGATGATATCCTGAGTTGCTGGTGGAGGAGCTCCATTGATGCCATCATCGTTGCCTTGGAGATCCGTCTCAAAGAGATGGTGCGCCAAGACGTTAAGCATCATGTTCTGAGCAGGGGAAAAAAATCAGGAATGTTTTTGTTTATCAAAAGAACAAAGA
Source organism: Marthasterias glacialis (assembly GCA_911728455.2). Classification (NCBI taxonomy): domain Eukaryota; kingdom Metazoa; phylum Echinodermata; class Asteroidea; order Forcipulatida; family Asteriidae; genus Marthasterias; species Marthasterias glacialis. The sequence goes on from OU452229.1 coordinate 14,325,388, forward strand.
CTGAGGACTTTGTGAATAGATAATACAAGGTATAGATTGTGACGTAATTGGAGAATTGACCAATTTTGAGTAAATCTTTGTACATATTGCAACTGAGAATATAAAAGTGGATAGAACCCGTTTTTAAGTATGAGACCTGTTCCTTTACATAGCACCATGTGGTGGTTTTACAAGGTGCTGTGGCGCAATCTGCTGCCGATCAAACCAGGAACACCGGGGCGAACCCTTCTCTTTGCAACAGGTGCACTGGGTTCTTTTACGTGTATTACACAACACACGGGACCTTCGGCTTTACGTCCCATCCGAAGGATGCAGCAATAATGGTCAGGTGTCTTGCTTAAGGACACAAGTGTCACTACCAGGACTCCAACCCACACTCTGCTGATCAGAAACACCAGAACTTGAGTCCGGTGCTCTTATCCGTTCAGCCACGACACGCCACTAAATTTAGGCGGTAACTTGTGATTAAGTAAGTCATTGTACCAAATATAATTCAAATGTAACCTGCAAATGGCTTATTTACAGACAACCAGTTCCAGTCCATCTCTCAGAATACAATAGACCAATTGCGCGACCCGCGTCACGTGACCACTTTTGGGTATAAAATGTAAACACACACACGACATCCTCCATAGGAAAGGCTGGTACGGTACACAATGATTAATGCATTTTGTTTATTCGATCGAGGCTTTTCTTGCTCGAAATCTTTGAAACATATTCCAGAGTTTGTACCAGAGACCTTCAAGTGGCTGAATAAAGCCAGTAAGGACAGTTCCAGCAAGTCTTGAAAATTGTAAAAGTACCGTATAAATGTGCACGATGTGTACAGCGCACGACTGAACGTTAGGCCAGACGACCGCGATCACTACACATTTTTCAACACAAAAATTTCAAAGTTTTAAAGCTGAAATCTTCCAAAGTAATTGCTTTCCAAAACTGTGTGATTCCTTTGTCTATTTGAAATTCTGCAAGGCTAGGTATTAATGCTCACTTTTCCAACGTTGTTTATCCTTTTTTTACAGCGATTTAGGCCAACATTACAAATAAAAAATAACACACGAGTGGCTACATAATAGTCGTCCGACGCCGGTAGTGCATTGCTAAAAAAACCTCTTTTTAGTAGAATCCTGCTAAATTATGAAACAGAGATGTGATTTAAATTAATGCCACAACATACTACTTTAAATAATGGGGCTGATTAACTAATTCATCGCTTAACGAAAGTAAAATCGACTGTTTTCGAACTCACTCTGTGTCACGGCCTGTGCTTTTACACATTTTTTCATCAGCTGTATGACGTCATACCCAATAGGGGGTCACGTGACCGCATGTAAACGTTGTCACGCAACCGGTCTATTGTTATGTTATGGATATTTGGTATGGACTGTGAAGACAGTTTTTTGTTTTCAAACTTATACCTCAAGAAGCAACTCCATGAATTCTTGCCCAAACTCTCTGCGTGTCCTGACCAGCAGACTCAGCAGCATTCCAGGGGGGACGCCAAGAGGGGCAAATAATGGCGAACCAAACAGCGGGACTTGGAGGTCCGAACTGGCATCACTCACAGAGGTGGACTGGTTGGACGTCCTGTGTTTGGAGAGATGAGCGAGAAGAAATAATGTTCACAGAGCGATGAAATACTACATTTGAACTTGATGACATTTGCTCATCTGGGTTTTTTTGCCGACATGTTATATACAACTAAATCTCAAACAAGTTAATATTTATAAATCTGTTCTTAAACATACTTTCAAACAAAGATTTAAGCTTGAGTTGAAACAAAATCCTTGCAACGTTTTTTATCTTTGATGTTTATGTTTGGTTTTAAAAGCTCTACTTTGCAATCGTGAGCCTTTTTAACGGTTTTATTTTATGATTTTTGTGAATTTGATCTTAAATAAAAATATCAGTTGTACTAATATATATTTTATTATTTTATTTGTAACGCCCCAAAATTTTCATGCAGCTGCCCGCAATTCACGCGTATCTGCCTGATATGCTGGCTTTTGCATGGGGAGAACTCCGACAGCTCTTGCTAAAGTAGGCAAACAATTTTAAACAACTATGGATGTGTGTTTTTAAGGTGATGGGGCCAAACCCCTCAAAAAAGGAAACATAAATATTATACGGACAGGTTAAAAAAAATAATAAATTCAAAACTTGATATACAATTTTGTATTAAAGAAAATTACATTTTAATGTTAAAACAAATTACCTCTGACTAGTGTTTGATCCAAAGACATCGTTCATGATTTGCGAACTTCTGGATAACTCCCTACTTGTCTCGCGACTTCTCTGAGGTAGAAGACGTGGGATTGCATCACTACGATCAGTCTGATACCTCCTCCTCGCATCCCGACCAAGACGTCCCTCATCCACAGAAAATGTTAAGTACTCTGGGTCTGGGTCTGAGGAGCTAACAATGTTCGTTTCTGTTCTAGTGCGTATTTGAGACCTCGGCGAGCCGTTAAGTAGGGGAAGCTCTCTTGGAGATGAGTTGAGACGAGAAACCTCCCTGGAGGATGAACTGAGATGAGATAACTCTCTTGGCGATGAGTTTAGGCTGGAAAGCTCTCTGGGAGAGATGCTAGCATCTGCTTCGCGTACATGCACTTGTCCTCTCTGAACTGATGAGAAGCTGTCAAGAGAAGGGCCGGAGTTTAGGATGGGGGAGAAAACAGGTTGACCTCCTGATGAGGTACGGAAGGAGTCTTCTCTGAGATGGTCATCATCACTGATGGAAGATCCAAGGCTGCTTCTGATGCCAAAAGCTCCTTGGTTCCCGCCGGAGGTTTCTCCATGATCCGAGTCAAAGTGCGTTCTCATGTGTCGCCTTAGCAGAGGCGGTGAGGTAGAACCATAGAGGAGATCCCCACGTGGCGTAAGCGGGATGGCTGACCTCTGGGCTTCTTCATTTGCTCTGTCCCGTGAGAGGGCGAAAAATCTGTACCTCTGTCGGTTGGTTCCTTCAAAGGTTTCAGTTACTGGTTCCGGAGTTTGCTCGGCAGAGATATTCTGACCGGTTTCTTCTTGGGATGGTCGGCTGCTACTTTCCTGAGTTTCAGAGCTGGATGGAACTCTTACTCTTCTGCCAAAGCGATTTAACCTTCCTTGCTGCGAAGACATTGCATTTGGACTGCTTGACAAGGAAGGAGGTACGCTGACAGTTGGAGGGTGTGCAATGTTTGTTCTAGGACTAGCACTAACACCATCATAATCAGAAAGGGCTGTCTCATGGACAACACTCCCTGACGAGGATTGAACCCTTCTCACATCACTTGGTTGAGAATTGTTTATGTCTGGAGGGTGAGGCATAATCATTCTGGGACTTTCCCTAATGACAGTAGTATTGGGGGCAGCAGACTGTAGGGCTAAAGTGGACAGCAGAGTTTGGTCCCCTCTCGTTTGACTTGATTGGGCAGGATTTGGTTCCAAGACACTACTCGAGTCTCTCCCTCTACGGAAAACACTGTTTGGCCGTCTCGGACTCAGCTCATCTGCATGCCCAACATCAGACGAAATACTTGATACTGGGCTGGAGATATTGTTAAAGTTCAAAGGTATTAATTGGGATGATGAAAGAGAGTTTGTTTCATGCACTGTTGGTCGGGATGAATTCCTTGTTTGGTGGTGTTGTCCTGCGGCTGCTTGTTTGAATTCTGCAGATGGTGAGTTGACCCTTAGATTGTTACTCTCTCCATGGTTCCCATGCTCCACTGACAGAGTGCGGCTGCTTTGAAAAATTGACCGACTTCCAGACGGCCCAGGAGCTTCATCTCGAGTCTGCTGGACCAACAGACTGTCCCCTCCGTGTTGTTCCAATAAAGAGATTGATGTAATGTTATTAGGTGTGTCTGCGTTACTACTCCTAATCCCAGTAGAAACTCCCGCTACATCGGATTCAATTTCTTCTGCTGTGTTGTTTGTATCTGAGATCCTACTATTCCTCTTTGAGCCAATTTGAGGAGGCTCCCTGGGGACCACTTCCACAGAGCCCTTTCCAGAACTCTGCTTTCTTGATGGCTGGACCGTGTTTTCTTTGGCATCTTTGTTTCTCAGATTAGTTGACCTTGATAGGTGAGTACTCTGCCTCCGCTGTCTTCCAACAGAGTAACTTGGTACATATCTTGCCACCACATCAGAACTGCTATTTGGGGGTTCATTACTTTTAGAACTATCTCTATGCTCAGGACTTGATAAGTCTTTTTTGTCGTCTTGTTTGATCGGCTTTTTAGTTGTTCCGGTTTTCTTTCCATGAGGTAGATTTGACTCGTAGCTGCCGTCCCTCGGTGCTCTTTGAAATGGTATGAGCCCACCTACTGAAGTTACCGAAGCCCGTTGGAGCAACCGCTTAGACTGGGGTCTGTCACTAAACGCTCTGTCTCGTTTAGGTCTGCCACCTTCGGAGTTCCAATTCCTTGACCAATAGGAGTCCTCGATGGACGAGCCCCGACCCATCCGGCTGTGGACTGGGTGCTGTTGAGGGTTGCCTTGTTCACTGACTGAGACTTCTTGTGAGGACTGCCTATTCTTCACGCTCCGTCGTGAAACAAGCGTTTGGCTGGTATTGGAATCTTTCTTGGGAGATGAAGTCCCATCAGAAACGTTTCTTGATTGACCTTCCTGTTTATCTTCATCATCACCTCGGCGGCCATCAGGAGGTCTTGGTGTTGGTAGATCACTTCTTGAGTGCATAGTACTGCCTTCTTATCCCATGACTGTTGCACAAGAAATCAAAGTTCCTAGGTTCTGAATCTCTTCCTGAAACAACCATGTGCTCCAACAAAACTTCAAATACCACGCCAGACTCCAACAGGATTTGAAAATCAGAACTTTTGCTACGAGGCCATTTTAAGAAGACAGATGGTGAACAAGAAGCCAACAAATTCAAACTAACACCCTGCTTCAAGGACCTGCATGAAAAATGACATTTCAGTCCATGGACCCTGTGTCCAACACCAACCATCCAATATACACCTCTTCAAGGAAAACCTTCTTTCTTCAGCTGTTCCATTTGGTGCATGAAGCTGACCCAGCAAGCGTTGATGAGGGTTTCCAGCAATCCATGCACCGTTAATACCAAGTTACAGTCACATGTACATGCTACGTCCAACATCGAGAATTGGACATCATCAGGGCCCCAGGCTGGATGTGTTGCAGCAAATTAAAGTCAGGACAAATGGACATCATGATCTACAGAGCAAGAAATAACAAAACAGCTAAGTTACAAACATAAATCATTGGTTTTAGATAAACACACTCAAAACAACCCATGTATGAACATTTCATCAAAGTCAGAGTAGGCATGGTATTGGTAGGTGATCCATTTTGGTGAAAACAATGAAAAACACAATGCTTTGTGAGAAATTGTGTAATTTATATGCTTAGAAATTTTGATGTGGCCATCAAAATTTATAAGCAATGTGTAATTTTTGGATCTTCAAATAACATTTTCTCGACTTTGACAGTACGGTTTATATTCATAATCGTACTGAAATATTTCTCTGGAGGATTTGCACTCGTGGTACAGACTCTTTTTTATAAAAATTTTACCAACGATGTTCTTCGTCTTCATTACTAGATGAATGCCAATATATTTATATAAGGCCTATGCCTGAAATAATTATTAGTTTATAAACGATGAAGTTTAAAGATGGTACACAGTGGACAGTTCAATAATTTGTGAAAATGTTTTAGTACAATTGAAGGCCTATTTAAATTCATTTTTTTATTTTGTATTTTCTTTTAATTACTGGCCAGAAAAGGTGAAGGAGGTTCACTGCTGGACTGATGTTTCGTTTTGTAAGGCCGAGGCCAAGACAAGGGCAAAAAGCAGCTCAAAAGTTTCCAGTTTCAATTGAATTCTGAGTCTGACTGCCTCTGCAGACTGTGGTCATTTCATTGGTGTCAGGTCACTTCGTACCTTTGCCACTTCGTACCTTGGTCACTTCGTACCTTCACCAAGGTACGAAGTGACTTTGGACGTTTCGTACCCTGGACGCTTCGTACCCTCAATAGACTTCAGAATTCTATACAGGAATTATGACAAGTGGGGTCGTTAATGACCCCATGGGATGCAGTTGGGGTTGTAAATGCCCCGTTGATCCCCGTGCAGTGGAGGCCGCCAAAGTCACACCGCACGCTAATGACGCCGCCTCAGGCTCACTGGGCGGTAGCGGCATAAATAATACACTTTAAAAAAATCTTTAAAACAAACTCATGCTTAGAGAAATTTATAATAGTTATAAAAATACTCGATAAGAAAAACGTAATGTGCACAACGGCCTTGACTGAAGGCTACGTTGCAATTCCCGTTACATTTCTTGTTTCACGCGTTATTACGAGGCGGGTATTTTACTGCTGTGGTACTGGTGTTTTGTGCTCACACGTCCTCCTGACGAGACACAACGGAGCATAATTCCTGTGTAGAATTCCGGAATCAACACTAACAGATGGTATGAAGTTAATTCTGAAAGGTACGAAGCGTCCAGGGTACGAAACGTCCAAAGTCACTTTGAACCTTGGTTAAGGTACAAAGTGACCAAGGTACGAAGTGGCAAAGGTACGAAATGACTCGAAAGCATTTCATTTCGAGTTCCATGAATGACAGTCTCTATTATCATAAACCTTGATGGCTTAAATGCGGTTGATGTTTTGGCCCAAGTAAATACTTGTAGTATGAGCATGACCATCTACATCCATGTCATCTTCATACTCGGTAGAAGCAAAAACAATGTACATACTTCAATTCCAAAAATAAACAAGAATGCATGAACCCCCCCTAAAAAAAGAGGTTGCCCGTTTCATTATTTTTTCTGGAATAAGACTAAGTAAGAGCTCTAATTTCTACCTCCATGGTAAGAGTAATTATGAACTCATAATTCCTTCACGCAAACATAACACAATGTGATGAAGCGATGTTTTGGTCAACCTAATATTTATAAAAGGGTTAAATGTGTCAAATAAACTCACCGTTTTCTGTCATCTGGTTTGGAGCAAAATTTATAAATTATTTTTCATAACCAAGTCCAAGAGCAAACAGTGCATTAAAGGTCAAAGCGTCGTTGTGTAGGAAACTAGACATCTGTTTAGCGCCCTCAAGCGACGAAATGCAGTTAATATCCAGTGAAATCGTTATCGCCTTTGGCGGCTACAGCTAGCCTACGACAGGATCGCCGCGTCATCATGCGTTAACCCTTTCAGGACCGGGGGCACATTGTACCCCCTACCGATTTTGTTTCCTGTAACTTTTTAACGCTTACTCCGATCACCGCGAAATTTTCTGACTTTTCCCAAAATATATATAGGATTGTATTGGCAAAAGCAAGTCTTGGTTGACAAATCTAAATTATTTTTTGGTCTGACAAGTAAGAAATTAGCATGTTGCAAATATTCTATAGTTAAAAAAATTGATAAAATTTGCATCCCCTAATTATAGGCTAAAAACACAAAATCCAAGATGGCCGCCACAAATTGCGGCCATTTTGAATTCCCAAAAGCATTTAAAAAAACATTATGTTCAAAAAGTCTTAAAAACCACTAAAAACCTTAAAATCGTGTGACCCAGGTCAAACAAACGGTTGCCATGGCAACAGCTAACCACCGGTTTTCATTTATTTTTTTGCCAACATGACCCTAGATATATTTTGGGAAAGTTAGAAAATTTCGCGGTGATCAGACTAAGCGTTAAAAGGTTACAAGCCAAAATTTGGTAAGGGGGGGAGGCACATTGTTCCCCTTCTGCGGTACTGGGGTTAAAAACCTTTGCCCACCTCTAAATCATTACATTATACCTTGTAGCCCCTTGTAGCCCCCTTTTTACTACACAAATGTAATACAGCTCCTCTCACTGGTGGATTGCACTGGTGTTGACTATAATAAAATAGAGGTAAACTGAAGGTAATTTGCCCTAAGGAAGGGGTGGGTGGGGATTGTGTGGGATGGGTGTATGGCTCCAGTTCTCTTTCAGAATGAATGCAGCTCACACCAATTAACATCTGGATATGCAGAATAAATTTAATGATTCTCTATTCCATTTAACCATTTAATAATCAGATGTGGATCGAAAAATTTAAGCAGTTTTGAAAATGTAAAGATGTGCCAAATAGTGTATAAAACACGTAAAACAAAAAAGTATTGCAGTAATAAATATATATAAACAACATTCAGAAAATAATTTCAATAATTCTTTAAGGAATAACAAATATTAATATGTTTATCCTTTTTTCAATTGTTGTTTTGTTTCGGGCATCCCTGTTACGATCAATTTCCGTAAGCCAACACTGAAAAGTCACTAAATTGAATAAAGATCATCTAAAAACTTGACATCATTCGCGAAGGAATCTGCGTCTTTGTGTGATCTGATTAGTCGCCCGTCTACGCCGAGCAATTATGTGTCTGTAGTTTTCTCTCTGGCTCTGCCGTTCGGATGTTCGTTTTCTGTGCAGGTAATACATAACAGCGGCTGCAAGGAGACTAGTTACCGCTATGAATACTGACACGCCTATTGTAAGGTAGAAGGCGGCGATGGAAACGAAAAGACCGGTTTTCGCCGGGTACCTGCTGTTGTTTATCAACCCCGTATCTCTTGCCAACACCGTCATAAGACTCAGTCTTGGCCTGTTCCTGTTGACTGTCTCCTTCAGTCTTCCCAACGTTTTCTGCGTTCTCAACCTCGTCCTCTTGCTCGTCACTACTTTCAGCCATGACGTCATTCTGATCAGGGGTCACCTCAGTACTTGGGGGATTTTCATTGTGGATTTCGACATCACCGGTGGGTTGTTCGTTTTCACTACTTCCAACCATGACGTCATTCTGATCGGGGGTCTTGTCGCTGCTTGTGTGATTTTTATTGTGGACTGCAACATCTTCATCACCATCAGCGGGTTGGTCGTCAACTTCCTCCGAGCTCTTACCGGCATCCTCCACGTCAACATTGCCCGAGGATTCAGAGTCTTTCCCGGCGGTTACAGTCTCGGGTTTCTGTGGGTTATTTTGATTGCTGAGAATGTCTGCAGCTTCTGCAATGGCAGCTTCGGCGTCTTCTAATAACGCAACTATATTTCCTGATTCTGAGATAAACAAAATTTAAAAGAAATTTAATCAAAACAAGTCACAAATTAACTGTTATTATTATGAACCGAATAATATACCAAGTTATAATTTTTATTTATTTATTTATTTATTATTTTAATTTTTTGGGGGTGCGTTAATGGGGGACGTTGGAAATAAATAGTACATTCAGTCCCATCCTATAGTATTCAATACAATAAACACGCCATAACCAACCAAATGAGGAGGTCACTTACTCGAGAAACAAAGAAACAGAGAAAGACGGTTTACACTTTTTTTACACCTTGAAAATGGTTTTTTTTCAGTTCAGCAAAGAAACTAATATTGATGCAGACAGTTTCAGACGCTTGACTCACCTTGCTGGTTGTCACCTTCATCTTTGTCGGTGCTTTGTGCGCCCTGGTTGTTTCCTTGGTTGACTCCATTCTGTGCGTTGGCTCCGTCTGATGCATTACTTTTAGACGGTACATAATTTTTTATCCCCGTTTGCAAATCTGGAAAAGGAAAAAAAAAAAATTAACGCACCCAAAAATGCTCGGAGATCATTCCAAGAAAGCATTGAAAACAAACGTCGTGTAAAAGTGAAGAGCTTGGAACGTGTTTCTGATTTTGATTTACAGGTTCAGTTGCCATTTTGTGCTCGATATGTGGCATGGCGTACCCCTTTTTGTTATGTCGTCATTGTGTTCTGGGAATCTCTTTTTTGTGGTGTGGGTGGGGGGGGGGGGGCTCCCTCTGCCACACATCGTATCAGGCATGGTAAATCAGTTGGACGGCGGCAGTATAGAGCACCAAAGAAGTCTTAAACTAATATGAACGTATGTGAAATAAACATTATGAAAGAACATACATACGTGGTCATTACACAGTTTTCGTCATATTCCACGATTTTACTGATAATATTTTAAGAAATTGGTGGAATAACCAAGTAAAATTCTACACTGCAAAAACTGGGATGATAAAATTAATTGATTACCAATTGATTATCTTGGTATCTATTTGACAACACCGACAAGGTGTTAATTTTACCGACAGTAAAGCAGTGAGTATAACTAACACCATGTCGGTGTTGTCGCATAATTATAGAAATCAAGAAAATAAATTTAACGCCCCAGTTTATGCAGCGTTCCAGAATTGTACCATGTTGACTCAAAAACAATATTTAGCGTACCGTTGGATGAGTTACTTCCAGCAACCTGTGGCTGTCCGGTGATTTCACCAGCTTGCTCATTTTCAGCACTAGGTGAAAATAACATCGCCTCAATATCTTCTAGACGCTCGTAAAGATTGCGCTCTTCAAAAAGAAACAGAATATCAATCAATACATTAATACATTCCCATTTTTACTTGATGCATCACTGAAATTTGGTATAGAGTATATTCATAGCAATCCTGTCGGCTTTTCAATAAACACGTAATTTAATCACACTATTAATCACCGTGTTAAGTTTGTTAATCTTATGCGCGTATTAACTCTCAAATACAGTGCGCCACCAAGAGTTTGCCCTGGAGAGCCCTTCTTTTTGTTAGTTTTTGCTTTTCTTTTTTCTTTCAAGGATTTCATCATTTGAGCAATACTTTTTAACGTACCTGCTAGCATCAAATATTTCTATAACGTGTCACCGCCAAAAGAACTTGACTGGCTTTTGCAATTTTCATGGATTACTTATTGTTTTATTGGGGTGCAAAATGGTATCATTTTTTTCACAATTATTTATATGATTTTGGACCCCCTGCCCCCAGGCAACCTTATTAACTGTATTTGATGTACCGATACTGTAGCAAAAATCAACCCAAGCTGTTGCTAGAGTGTAAACAGGATTTTGGAGGGATTCCAGGCTTTGCATTTCTGCCACGATATCAGCTAATTATTTGGCTTTACAAGATTAAATTAAATTACTCAACTCAAATCTTTTCTGTGGGTTGTGTATGATTGAATGCATGACATTCGTAAAACGGGAAATGTCATTTTTTTTTATAGGAAGTCTTCGAATTACATTTTGTCTACAAATATTTCAGTGTAATAACAATCATATGAAATATTATGAATATTGTGGTTTGGGTATAACAAAGTCAATCACATTTTCGATCTGCCAAACGATCTTCGACAGAATTTTAGACATCTCCTAAAAAACACCTCTGAAAACAAAATTTCAAAAACATGCACACCAAAAATACACTCACAAATTAAAGGCGGGAAAAATAATGATTATCTACAAGTCGCCCGGGAATAGTCTTGGTACAATACATTCGCTAAAGAAAATTGTCCATATCATTAGCAATTAGATTTACTCTTTACCTAACTTGCAACAACAATCATGTTGGTAAGTGATGACGTTTTGGAGCCAGAAGTGAAGTGTTACGAATGTGAACGAGTGTACATTATGTGTATACCATTTGTTCGCATTGCACTTCCGGCTCCAAAACGTTATCACTTACCAATAAGACACAGGCGAGGCCGGCTAAGAGCCTTTGAACACTGAGAGATTAAGCTTGGGGTGTGACCTACCATTCGTTTCAAGATTCATAATTCGATGTTCAAGAAGCAGCAGAGCTTTGTGCATGGAGTCCACCATGCTGCCAATATCTGAAAGGAAACCAATTGAATTATAGTCTCCCAACGTCAGGTATACATAATGATGCAAAACCGTTTTTACGGTAATTGTGTCTTACGATACGCATCTATCCTGGGCTGGATTTCACAAACACCGAGTTTCGTCTTAAGATATTAGATGTTAATATTGCCATACTAACGTAATGTGCCATCACACTTTGCTTATCGAGAGTGATCTTGAGATCGATCTTAGCCCTTTGTGAAATGGGCCTCTGCTTCCACTGAGTAAAGTGGAATTATTTTTCGTACTGAGAAAATGATTAATAAAGGATTCATCTAATCGTTTAGATGACGACATGAAAATGTAGATTACTTTTCGGAATTAATAAATTCAGGAAAAGGATAAAGCTCCCAAAAGCTTCAATAACATTTTGACTGTAACAAAATACTATATGCACAACAAATGCAGAAAACATAAATTTTTTTTAAACTACTGTCAGTTAAATTTCTTTGAGAAAAATTATACGACCATTATGTCGGCTGAAATGCGTATCTTCAACAAACCAGACATACCGTATGCTTCTCCTCCTGAATTTTCGACTGCTTCCTGTAAATTAATAAAACATTTGTGTTTGTTTATTTATTTCCATTTTTATTTGGACAGCGTAGCCTTATCACTATTACAATTGCTATCCCTAAGGGCCCCAAAATAGAACGGTAAAATAGTCAATAGTTAGAGCAATGGGAGACTTTTCAGATGTTGGAGGGCGCCCCAGTCAGCGGCCCCTTTCTATTGTTCTCACCGATGAAAACAATAGAGGGTTTCACGTGACGTCACCAGAAACCTTTTTCTAATGCTGCATGCACAAACAGGCAGACGACGCGCCAGCCGTTGAGTTTGTACATACGGCTGTACCCAACATGGCTGCAAAATGAACTTTTCCTGGGGTCACGCAACCTCTCTATAGAAAATGACCGCTCAGTGGCGCGCCCGCTAACATTTCATCAGGAAAAGCAAAATAATCTAAGCCAAAAAAGGTAGAAAGTACAGCAATTTAATTCATACATGATAAAAAAGGGTAAACGTTTAAAATAGAAAACACATCGCAAAGCAATCTCAACAGGTTCAGTAGAATAAACAAAAAATGTTGTGTGTATATATAAGCACAAGGAATACGCCACACCCACTGTATTAAAACCGGAGAGGCAAAACATTTAAAGAATTAAGTGATTTATAAAGGATTGGAATAGCATACCCGATTCAAATTCCTAGCATGCTTTAGAAGACAAAGGATGTAATGTCTGACAATAGGGAATGCCAACGCGTATTAGCGTGGACCATTCGGAGTCCTTCGAGTAGGATTAAAGGGCTATGGTTGGGAACATCGAAAAATAAAAGAGAATTTTGAGCTAATAACTTTGTATCATACATCATACTAAATATTCGGATTTTGTACAATGCCGGCCGTAAGCGTAAAACAGAATGTGTCACAAAATATTTGTGTCAAAACACATTTTTCTGGACAAAAATCAGACTGAAATTAGGCCAAAGATGGCGCCAACTGCAATTTATTAGAGTTCATTATTACAAGAAACTTCAATCTCATTCACCCAGATTAGGAATGCTTTTGATCATAATAAGTAAATAAAAGGCGGTCAACTGTTTCATTAGATAGGTTCTTACTTTGATTTGTTGAATCTAAACGGGCACACATTGTGAACGTGCAAACAATCTATGAAAAAACAAACACCCCCAAACAAAACGTGTTTTTTTTCTTCTTAATTTCCGAATTGTTTGTTGTGGGCTACAGTTCACACAGTGGTTTGGATAATTATGTTTGTTGAAAACTGGAGGAAACAAGGAGAAAAAAGGCCAAATTCAACAGCCATTTTTCACTAACTACAAGCAAACACAATCATATCAGAGTAAATAAGATCTCTTTTTTTCACTCCCGAGTCCTAATGAATGAAAAAACGGCGGTCGCACTGGCAATTTCGTCCAGAAGGTCGACGCAGAGCACTTGCGCACAAATTCACAATATTGCCCTGGCATTAAGAGTGCCGAATCCAATCGCCGTGTTGCCAAGCTCATTTTTACCAACAAATGATCTTATCAGGGCTGTCAAGGTTCATGAAAAATTGTGGTGAATTCAGCGGCGTAGCCAGGATTTGTTTTACTGGGGTGGGGCGGGGCAGGGCTTTGCTTTTTAGTGAGGGTGGTGCGGGGGGGGGGTATGAAATACATGTGTATTTGTTTGCCATTGGGCACCTGGGGGGCTCTGGATATTTGTGGGGGCACGTCCCCCACCCACCCCCCGTGGCGACGCTATTGGAGGACTCAACATTTATTATTATTTTTTGGTAAAACGAACCGCGAATGTGTGCCCATTCCATAGACGTGGTTTTATTAAACAGGGAGGTCTTTTCAAAGGCGTATCCCTTGGATATCCAATGACCCAGCGTTGGGTCAAAATGCATGAGAATAGTTACCCGTGTCCTGTAGACAGAAGGAAAGCGTTTGACGGCTTTACGTGACTGAGAGTGTGTCAGGCAAACTGTTGCCAGCAGAAGACCGGCCAGAAAGAGCGAAGTGTGAGATCCAGCCATTGTTGATGCTACCGGGGTGACTGCTTGGAGAAGACTGCTGGAACCACGCCGCGCCCCTGTCGTCCACGACGGGAGACACCGCTAGTCCTGAGCAAGAATCTGCATATTTAGTCATTGAAGCATAATGGTTCAGTGCGTCCACCGAACTTCCAAAGGAAAACAGAGAGAATCAAGCTGATCTGGATATTTTCTGTGTTGCTCTAGGCATTTTTTTTATCTGGATGGGTGCGGAATTAATGTTGACACCCCTAGCCCCTCCCTCTGCGGGTAACTTGAGCTACCAGTGTTTAAAATGGTATCTCCATTTGGAAACTATAGTGCCAAATTACGATCACATTTGAAAAGCTCCATTTGAATTGCACTGGGAAAAGAATCAAATGAATATTATTTGCAAAAAAAAACCAATCTTTTTGTTAATTAATTTTCTAAAAGAATTGCGTGACCTAAACTCATACGATAAATGAGGGCCAAACATTTTTACAAGAAATTTTACAAATTGTATTACAAATTTCTGACATTGGAATGAACTATTTTCAGTATTGAATGTCAATTGACATGGTAAGTCATTTGATTGTCAACCGTGTTTTAGCATCTACATCCCCGGTTTTAGTAAACAGTCAATGTATTTGGAGAGTCAAATCAATTCAAACGGAAACAGTTGCTGTTTTGTTACGTAACACTGAATTTCAAGAATGTAACATTTTTCTTTTAGCTCAGGAAGTCAACGTTTCGGTACTGGAAAAAAAAGAAGCAAAAATGGCGCTGCCCTTGGTAATTGTTTTGCTCGTTTTCTGTGTTGCTCTACCAACAAGCAAATCTCTCCCAGTCGGAGTTCATGCAGGAGGTTATAGGGATGGCGTACCTTTAAGTTTAGGAGTAAGTTGTTTTTCAACAGAATGATGTTATGAGGCATTTTTGAGGTCTACAAATTCCTCCTGAATTAAACCAACTCTACGTGTACGCATTGGTGGCCGAGGGTGTAGGTGAGGTTCGGGGCCAGTGTGTTGGGGGGTAAGAGTGGAAGGGCGGGGTGCATTTTTGACGACATCGACACCGCATAAGGTGAATAACAAAATCCAAGTAAGAATAAACCATCAATGAAAAACGAATAACGAAATGCCATGCTTCAGGAACAACAAGACTTGGTTAAACGGAAAAAAATATATATAATTAAAAGTAATTTGAATCATTCATGCGGTGCACTGTAAAAACTGGGGTGTTGGTGTTGTCACATATAGATACCCAAGAGAATCAATCTAACACCCCAGTTTTTGCTGTGTGGTAGAAACATGTCGATGAACCAGTGGCGTGTTAACTTGGGGGGGGGGGGGGCACGAGAGGGGGGGGGGGGGGGGGCACGTGCCCTCTAATTGATGACGAAGGTTATATTTTTGGTCATCACAAGTGAAAAAGTGCCGGTCGTGATACAGCATCTATTAGAAACAGTCCGACTGAGTGTTTCGATGCTTGTGCCTGTTAGTTCTAAATACCATTCTACAATTTTTCTCCTCTTTGTTTTGTTCTAACAGGCAACGGATGATGACGAAGTTCAAGTTGATGACAAAGGTTAGTGGTGTGAAAATATTATAAAACTGATGACAAAGGTAATGTGAAAATACTGTAAAAAAATAAATATGTGAAACATTGTCTGCGCCGGTCTATATCCAACGGAGGGAAAGTGTTAAAATTTAAAACTAAGCTATTTGAACCGAAACATAATATTTAACATTTGCAATGAACGTTTAAAATCCCTCCCAGATGTGTTCACAATCATTCCCGAGATGGAACAACTATTAATAACATTGGAAGTTGCAGCATCAAGACTTGAAAAGAACCGTAAGTGCATATTCTTTTCTGAAGTAAATTCTTTCTCCTTTACTTCAAATCGTGGACGTTACCAAGAATTCTTTATTTGAAAATACAAATCCTATACCAGGATTAAAATTGAATCACAGAACAGAGAACCAAAGCGGTTCCTCAAGCAGAAGGGGACAAAACCCACTCCGATTCAGAAAGAGTTGTTTTTTTTCAACTGAGAATACATTTATTATTAAAACTTATATGAGTGGTTTCATGTTCCAGTTGTTGTTTTTATATTGTACTCCAGTATTCTGATGCAAAAAACCAACAAATATTTGCCGTTTAACTTATAAACTCAGGCCAACGCAAAGCAATGTGTATTCTAAAAAACAAAACCTGAAAAATGCACGCTACCCTTTGCTTTCTAAACAGAGTGTAGCACACAGTTTACAAGACCACTTCGTATACAATCATGACAATGTCAGTGAATATTCAAGTTCTTGGTTGAGGTACGCTTGTAATTATGGGCACAGAACCACAGGGGAAACAATTTAAAAAAAATCCCGCTCCTAGCTTCTTGGAGGGTTTTAAACCCACATCTTTGTATGATGAACTGCATTTTGTTTCAAACACTTTTAAACAGAACTCAATATGGACTTGTTGCTGGATAGAATTGAACGAATCTTACACGGAAAAAATGGAGGGGCCTTCACCGGAGAGCCTGCTGACCAAGTTCAACACCAACTGGAGCCAACAACACCGTCTGAACAGGTTGAGATCAACATGCACGGCCAAGATAAAACTGGGAATGAAGATGAAGCCGCATACACTGGTTCACATGAGTCTTCACTGATGACCAACGCTACAGGTGTTGATACTGTACCTGACCACTCGGACCGAGATGGGATTGTCACTGTCAAGGACCTTGAGGTTGAGCAGACAAAGCCATCAACGTATCCGGTCAAGGGTGACCAAGATGGTCTGGGACAGCAGCCGCAAGGACCTCCGTATCTACACCCCACAGCTCAATCACAGTCACATCATCAACAAGCGTTGTCGCATCCGCCTTCGACTCCGCCTCCTCCATCCCAGCAAGCGTATTCAGCCAAGCAGTCAAATCAGCTGCAACAGCAACTGCAAATAGCGCAGCAGCAACATGTAGTGCCACTGCAGCAGCAGGTCGAGCAACCTCAGCAAAGGGAAGTTGGACACGAGCTGGATGAACTTGATGAAATAATCGACCTTGCCAGTGGACTTGCAATTAGTCACCGTGCCGCTATAAAACGACCCGTCGCTATAAAACCACCAGCTGCATCGAGAGCGTTTGCAATGAGGCCAATCACGTGGGAAGCCAGACGACATACGAGAATATCTCCAGACTTGGAAGATTTTGACCTAAATTTGATTGACCGAGGAGGACTTCCATGGTTACCAATACGATAGTAAGGTGACACTTCAAGTCAGGAATATTGTTCAAGATTACAAAGATTAAGCAAAACTGTGACAAAATCTAACCTCAAGTATAATTGGTGTGTATGTGTGTGTGTGTGTGTGTGTAGGGGGGGGGGGGGGGGCTTCTCGTATACTTTATGGTAGTATTGACACTTATCATCACCCGTACAGTAATACCAATCATGTGTGCCGTGTTTGAAGGCAAAATCACCGGAGGTGAAAACCAAATCTTAGGCGTGGATTTATTCTTTAAAGAGCCCTCATCCACCAATGTTTGTTAGTTTTATTGTCAAGCATTATTCTCTACATGTAGGTACTTTAAACAGGGGATTCAAAATTGAATCCTTCAGTATCTTGCTAGTCCAAATATCCTGATCTGACATTAAAATAAAATAAAGATTTACTTAATGACTGTCAATTTATTGAAGAAAAAAAACATCACCAAACAAAAACAAACAACCAAACTTATGTGCAAAAATTATTACGGTACTTTAAAGTACCATTATACAGAGCCATCAAGATTTTGAGTGAAATAAATTGTAAGAAAAGTAAACAATGCACTCCTGTCCTGGATCCAATTTGTAACAAATTTAAAGGTAACACTTTTATCTTGTCGACCACACAGCAATTATAGTCATTAGTGTTTATGTCTATTTGGGAAGTATTTGCAATCAAAAATTCAATGACTGAATTGGCTTTTACATTCGTTGCTTAAGTTTTAGACGACACTATGAAGATAAATAAAAACAAGTGAAGAATAAACAAATTTATATAAAAAAAAAATAGCAATAATAAAATAAAAACACACACGTAAATTTCACGGCAACTATTTCAGTTTGTCGATAATTTATACAGCACTGCAAACAATCGGTTCAATTGCCTCAGTTAATCATTGCTTCTCCGTTTGTACAAAGCATAGGCCTACTAAAAAAAATCAATCTACCCTAGTTCCCTCAGCAATCACACTTTCCAAAAAACAACTCTATGGACAACCATATTTACACATTTACGAAACCTTCAAAGATATGTTCATCCCAAACTTCTAATTGTTAAACAAAAAAAAATCCATGTTTTTTCTTTAGTTGTTACCATTTGAACCGATTCAGAGCTCAATTACACAAATCTCAAAAACATCTTAAGATGAGTTGTCAGAATTAAAAATAGTGATTTGTATTGTGACATCACAATTTGCTTGGCAAGTAAGATTGATACACATCTTTAGTCTGATTCCCAGATTAAAAAATCTCCTGATATTCTCTATCGATTTTAGGGTCCGGTATCACCCGAACTAGAACTTATCATTGGTGTCATTTTTTTCGTGCAATACCTAATAAATGAAAAGCTTATGACTTTATCGAGTCTATTATAGCTGTTTAAAATTTAAACAAAAATTGTTAGGTCAAATCGGCTAAAATCGGACCAACCATCTTTAAGCTTCAGAATAAGCATTATTTTGATATTTTTTATGTTTATGCTTCTTGTAATACTACCCGTGAAAGTTTATTTACTGGGGTACTAAGTTCGCATCTCTAACAACATATAACACCATTAGAGCTTGCATCAGTCCAACAGATTCAAACAAAACATGTTGTTGAAGAAAACATGGGGTCGGTTGGAGATTCATTTTGCTAAAGTGGATAAATGCCACCGTAGCTGATGACCTACAACTGGTCAATGGTGTACCGTCTCTATTTGAGCTTATGGTATTTCGAATGAACAGGATAATGGGTGGGGCCTTTTCGTGGGGGGGAGGTCCACATTGTTTATTTCCTTCTCTTTTCTAGCGTTTCTTCAAAGGCACTTCATCGTCCCTAGTTTGCTGCCTTCCCAATTCTGCCTCGATCTTGTTTTTCCCTTTGTACTTACAGTACACGGCGATGATGATGATAATGATGAGCAGGAGCAGAAAACATGCGACGGCAATACCGATAATGGCTCCGCTACTCAGGCCTGGTAGAGCGACCTTACTACTTGGAGGGGTTGCTGCAATATGTAGAGATAAAACAAGCTCAGTAAATATGTGATAAAACCAAACTCCTGATTTGATTCTGTTTTAGTGGAACATTTATTGTCACCTTAATGATTTGTGTCCAGTTGAGAGATTACAAAGTATTGTTTTTATTTTTATATTGGTTGTGGTTGTGGTGGTGGTGGTTGTGGGGGGATGGGGTGACATTAAATTTGCAACGCTGGGGGGTCTGGTGATGGGCAGCCTCAAGATCAATAATGTCAAGGTTAGAAGGAGGGGGAAGGAAGGGGGCACCCTTCAGCATCCCTTACAAAGTGCTGTGAATAAGTTATAGCGGTAAAACTATGGACTTACTGGGGCTTATGGAACAGTTATTTCCTGTGTAACCGTCGATACAGCTGTAGATAAAAATCACACAAGTTCATTAAGATATAGTTCACAATAATATGAATGATTCTTCAAAAGGGCCCAGTATATGCATTTATCGTTAAGAGAAGGGGTTTGCCCCGGTGTGTTTGGCATGGTTGGCTGCAGATTGTGCCACATTACCTTTTAAACCCATACAAGGTTTCATATAAAAAAAAATTGGTCACAAGAAACTTAGTTTACTGTCATTAAAACAATAAAAGCTTCGACAAGCCCGCAGATAATAAGTAATTTATTAAAGTTACTATTAAATACAGGTGTGTTTGAAAATTTAAGGAGACACTATGATGTAATAATTTCTCTATGATCAAGCAGTCGTATTTCTACAATGATCTTCAGCGCGCTCATGATCATAATCTTGGTGTATTGGAGTTACACAGAATAATACAATGCCGGTGAAAAATTTGTATGGGACCTCACTGTCATGATTTGGGAACTGGTATAATGTTTTTCTTCTAAATTTTGAATATGAACTTACTCGCACTTGGTCGAGGATTCATTTGTGTAACAATTTCCGCCATTTTTGCAGGTATCATTCTCGCAGAAAACCGTGACAACTGGATAGTGAAAAAAGAATAAGAGATAAAAATAAAAATAAACCATAATCCAGATAGAAAACTCATCATTGCCGTCTCTTTTATAAAATGTTAGGAGGGGCTATTAACACAGGGATTCTATTCAATAATTGATTTATTTTTTATTTTCAAATGTAATTTAATTTAATTGTATTTGTTTATTTAGGTTTTTTTTCGGGTTGGGGGAGGGGGTTGTTGTGTGTGGCAGAGTTACATTCCCTGCCTCATCCAGTCATGCCCCCTTGAAACTTCAAAGGAAATGTGCCAGACTTGATGTTACTGTCAAAACATTGAACTTGTAACAATTTGCAAGCTGAGTGATTATATTTATTTCTTTGCACATCAAACAGCGCAATAAGCGTAAAAAACAGAATGAATAGTAGACGATGAAGAGATGTTCAGTTTCAGATGTGGGTGGACAACCCTCAATGGAGAAAAACCTGTGCAATCAGGTAGGGACTGAAAACCCAATCCACAACCCTGGTCTGAGGTAGGATTCGAATCGGGGTCCACAGAGGTGAAAGGAAGGGCAAGAAACCACTAGTCCAACGTGTGCAAAGTTTAGACAAGTACCAGTCATCCAGATATTTATTTCCCCAAAGAGTATTGTCACAGGGTGAGGGGAAAGGGTATTTTTAAAAAGCTCACAAATCTTCATTGTCGCAATTGAAATAAGTCTGATAAAACCAAGCCCCGAAAATCCAGCTTTTTCTGTGTTTTTTTCACCGATGTGACCTACAAATTTGATGAAACTGTCGGATGAGTTTATTTAAAAATTAGGAGACTGGTTTAGGAGACTGGTTTTTTTAGGAGACTGTTTTTTCACCAAAATGTGACCACAAATTTGATGAAACTGTCGGATGAGGTTATTAAAAATTAGGAGACTGGAATTTATTTTTGCCGTAAACCTGGCGTTCAAAAAAACAAACTATGCAGCTAACCCAATTTTTTACAAATTGATTTTAAAGGGGAAAAGAAAAAAAGACAATTTTCACACAAATATACTGTAAAAAGATTTTAGAAGTATTCCAAGGAAAAGAGTGAAGCTTCACTAGCTTCACTAGCGATTGTGCCTTGACGGTATAAAGATCATTTTTTTAAAATGCTTCAACTTCTGCTGTGTAAAGAAATAAGTTCCCATTGAGCTCTACGTACTGGTCATTTAATTCAAACTCAAGAAGCACCATAATGTCTGATTGTTTTGATTCATATTGCCATTTTACAAAAGAGCCACAGAGATTGGACTTCCGTTCAGCAGGTATTAAAACACATACAATCTTATATTTAATGACTGTATGCCAGATTTCTCATAAACTTTTGATATGAAAAAAGAGAGCACAACTTAAAACTTAACATTTTTTTTATGTGACTTGGATTTATGTTGAAATTGCAATACAAAATGTAAAACTTTCAATATCAACTCTGTATCAATATCAATGCTCAAGGTCGATCACTCTTTTTGTGTGACATGGTCTATATTTTATATCAAGGGAAAAGGCCAGGAAAGCATAGCATACCAGTCAGAGCAACATCGGCGTCGAGCCCAATTCCAGTTGAGTTGGCGTCATCGAGGATCCTTTGTGCTAGCGCCGTCTCATTTATGTTCGTATTTTCAGGGAAACCCAGTTCAAAATTGACAACGATGGACCCATTGGTAAATGTAGTAACATTACACACTTCGGCCATGGAGGCTCTCTTAAAACTCTGCGACATGGAGAGAAACAAAATGCAATATTAAAGACGAAGCAGGATTGGTAGTTATCTGAACATTAATTGATCAGTTCCAATCTGAAAGATTATAAAGAGAAATGTTTTCGTCTACTTTTTGACAAAGTGGAGATATACTCAGAATGCAATTTTGAAGACCCAAGAATTCACCACTTTCAGCTGCAATCTTAATTATAACTGAATAAAAAAAAATCTCTGACGCCATCACATAAAGCTGTTTTCACTTACACCGGATAACCTAACGGGAGACTTTTGAGACGCTGGCGGCAGCAGACACACCGGTTCTTTTAGACAGTTCTGAGCATGCGTGCATATGCTTAGCACGCGTAGTTCTGATTATATGCGTACTACTGGTGAGAACAGTGAAAAAGGACCGTCGAAAAGTCTCCCATTTGTTGAAATCTTCACAAGTTGGCTGTATTGTGTGTTTCTTAAAGCTGGTGGATACAAATTGTTTCTACTAATCAAACTGAAACAGCCAAAAACACTCAGTTGCTGGGAAATAATTTTCTTTTTTGCTTGTATGTTAACAACACCAATCGCACATTTTACAGGGCTGTCAGTTTGAGCAGATATTTTTGAGTGTATATTTTAGTTATAAAAAAAATGTCTTCTTTTTTTGGTTCCATGTATTGCACTTTTTAATTTGCATAGAAAATTTAAATATGAACTTACCTCACAGCAAGAAGTTGCCAAATCTATAAATTCTGCTGAAGTCCTGTTATTTAGTTCAACTATGAAGGTAGCTTCAACACCGATTATAAATTTTATGGTTACTTGTCCAATAATCCTGGGCAGTTCTGCAAAAGAAAATGTTCAAATTGCTAACTCTGTCATGCCATATACAAAAGAAAACTTTTGGTTCAAACGAATAAGTACTGTTACAAATTCTTAAAGGTGTTGTTTACATCATTGGTAGTTAGAAGAGTAACAATTCAATCCTCCAGTTTTCAATAAACCCACCATCCAACCAACCTGTTAAAATGTCATCAAGATAAGGACGTCTGCTCGTCACCATTACCCGACGACTGTTTCTGTGGCACAAAATGATCATTATACATGTACCTAGTTTACATTGAACGCATGCATAAAGGTGATCTTTCGTGGCATGAATCTGTTTGTCACGCGTTGACGAGTGGGCGTCTTGAAGTGGTCTCATTTTAGTGAAACATTAAAAGAAAATTGATGTTTCGTCGGATTTTTGTGCACCATGCCAAGATGCTTATTTCGATTGTGCCGTTCAAAATAAGCAATATGATTTGGGGGTCTTCACTGCATTTGATTTGTTAGTGTAAACTTAATTTGCAGTCAGCTTTCAGACTGAAAGTAATACACTTTTATTTCTTAACAATTTAAATACCTAAATGGCAGACCATGGGCTGACAGTGGCTGCGTGTGATATCAGAGCAATGGGTTAATACTGTAATTCGTCTGTAACTGATTAATGAAAGTCAAGCGAAGATAGTTTGACCACTGTAAGGTTAATGTAATGTAGTACAAAAGTATGGGCGTAGCCATGGGGGGCGTGTGGCCCCCACAATTTCCCAGTGTCCCAAGGTGCCCTAATGAAAGAAGTCAAGATACATGTAATTAATTTGAAAAAAAACATGACCCATGGGCCTCTCACTGAAAAGCAATCACCGCCGCAACCCCTGTGAAAACATCCTGGCAACACCGCTGTACAATTATAGGACGGTCCAGAATGAACATTATGGACAAGAATCTTACATTAAAACATAGAGATGTATTTTTAAAAACTTATAGTTTTCTTGAGTCTTTTGATAACTGACTTACTTCTGCATTTACCACGGGCCTCAGTCCAGCCGCCTAAGCATCCCTCGCAATGATGTTGACCGGAACCATCGTTAACACAGCTGAGATAGTCATTCTCTTTGCATTCTTGCTGGCTGGCAATTGAACAGGAGCTGGTTGCTGGAATTAAAGACAGTGGGAAAAATAAAGCGTTTAATAAATAAACAAAACCCAAATTATCAGTTGATCCCATGCTGTAACCATAGAGCAAGGACAGATCCTTGCTCTATGCTGTAACTCATCCTGGTATCTCACCAATGTTTTACTATATACCTAATGTACTTTGTACACGGCACATACTTTAAAAAAAATGTTATTGATTGCTTCTTTATTTTTGGCGTGCGCGGACGACTGGTCAAGCGCACCGAATTCAAGCTCTGGTTATTCTGATCAGCAGAGTGTGGTGGGCTCGAGTCCCAGTCTCGACCACTATTGCTTCGTCCTTCGGATGGGACGTAAAACCGTTGGTCCCGTGTGTTGTGTTGTCTAATGCACATACAAGAACCCAGTACACTTGTCGTTAAGAGAATATGTTTCCCCTGTGTTTTTTTCTGGTGTGGTTTTCTACAGATTGCACCACAATGTAAATAAATGGGTCTTTTATTTCTATAGCTCCGCGTACACCCGTGAGCGTTTTGAGAGGCCTTCGGGTGCGATAAAGCGCTTTGTTATTAGTTGCTTCTTTTTGGCGCCAAAGCTGCCAAATGCCAACTGGCTCCAAATGCACACATTCTTTTCCCCACTTCAATGTTCGCAGAAATTGATGTTTTGGGGATGGAGTCTTGGTACAACGAAAATATGCGGATCACAAAGCAAGGTCAGTGGAGCTTCACAGTCTCCTGCGTAAAATCACGAAAAGGAAAACTTCCACAGATAGAGCAGATCCTATCGATTCAGTTCAATTTTCAAGTCAGTTCCAGTTCATTGTAGTAAAAACATGGAACAAATGGTCACAGATAATACAAAAAAAATCAGTTTATTTACAGGTAGTAAAACGCAACAGGAGAATACAGTTAAGAGCCGGACTAATGCTGCAAAAAAAAAAAAAAAAAAGATACAAAATAGATAAATAAATGGAACGATCAATCATTTACCTTCACCCCTTACTATACTCTGTCCCAATAAAAATCTGCAGGGCCCAATTGCATAGCCTTGCTTAAGCAGACAATTTTGCTTAACAACTTTCAGTTTAAATAATCAGTAAACCAGCCACAGATGGTGTGTGTCATTTGTTATTTTGGCTGGTAACCTTATCCTGGTAAGCCAAAATAGGTTTGTGTTTAGCAACTTTATGTGCTTAAGCAGCTCTATGAAATTGGGCCCCGTTTAAAATAGATGTTGCGCTTTTGACAACAGTCATTGTGCCGACAAGTGTGGTGTGTGGGCGTGGTTCATAAAAAAAATTACACGCCAGAATCATGAAGACTGGATGACGCTTTACTTGAAATACATTGTGATGCTCAATTTCCATAGGAACGTTCAAAATTCAGGTGTCAATCTGGAACAGGTTTAGCATATGACCTACATTCCTGGTCAAAGAGTTTTTTCCCTCTCCAAGAAAGGCTTTCGATTAAAGTCCAATATTGTTGCAAAGGCTAATGGGGGGAACGGGGAATAATACCCAGTGTTGAGATCACTTATCCATTATCTGGGCCTACCTGTTGTACTAGCAATAGTCGTAGATTCCTGTTCTGTAGTGTTGCTGCTTGCCACGCTTGCTGAGGATCACGATGGAAGAAAGGAGAAGAAAAGATCAGTGATAAATACAGAGAGATACTAGTCCCACAATTTAGTGAGATTTCAATCCCACTCAGTGATAATGAGATACCAATCCCAGTCAGTGATAGTGAGATCCCAATCACACTCAGTCAATGAAAATGAGATCCCAATCCCAGTCAGTGAAAATGAGATCCCGATCCCACTCAGTGATAGTGAGATCATAATTCCACTCAGCGATGGTGAGATCATAATCCCACTCAGCGATAGTAAGATCCTAATTCCACTCAGTGATAGTGTGGTCCAAATCTCAGTGCAGGATAGTGTGATCCTAATCCCACTCAGTGATAGTGATATCCCAATCTCACTCAGTGATGGTGGGATCAATATCCCACTCAGTGAAAGTGAGATCCAAATCCCAGTCAGTGAAAATGAGATCCCAATCCCGGTCAGTAAAAATGAGATCCCGATCCCACTCAGTGATGTTGATATATCCCGATCCCAATCAGTATCTTGGGCCTACCTGTTGTACTAGCAATAGTCATAGATTCTTGTTCTGTGATGTTGCTGCTTGCCATGCTTCCTGAAGATAAGATCGAGATAGAAGAAAATATTAATGACAAAATACACAAGAGATACTACGTACTCCCACTCAACACAAGTGAGATCCAAATCCCAGTCAGTAAAAAATGAGATCCCAATCCCAGCCAGTAAAAATGAGATCCCAATCCCAGTCAGTAAAAATGAGATCCCAATCCCAGCCAGTAAAAATGAGTTCCCGATCCCACTCAATGATGTTGATATCCCGATCCCAATCAGTGATAGTGAGATCCAAATCCCACTCAGTGAAAAGATATCCAAATCTCACTCAGTGAAAAGATATCCTAATTCCACTCAGTGAAAGTGAGATCCCAATCCCACTCAGTGAAAGTGAGATCCCAATCCCACTCAGTGAAAGTGAGATCCCAATCCCACTCAGTGAAAGTGAGATCCCAATCCCACTCAGTGAAAGTGAGATCCCAATCCCAGTTAGCGAAAGTAAGACCTACTCCCACGCAGTGAAAGTGAGATTCAACGCAGCCTACCTGTCATGGCTGCTGTACTAGCTATAGTCATAGATTCTTGTTCTGTGATGTTACTGCTTGCCATGTTTGCTGAGGATAAGATCGAGTTAGAAGAAGAAAAGATTGTTGATAAATTACACAGAGATACTACGTACTCCCACTCAACAATACAGTGAGATTTCAATCCCACGCAATGATAATGAGATCCCAATCCTAGTCAGTGACAGTAAGATCCCAAACCTACTCAGTGATGGTGTGATCCTAATCCCACTTAGTGATGGTGTGATGCTAATCTCACTCAGTGATAGTGTGATCCCAAACCCACTCATCAGTGACAGTAAGATCCCAAACCCACTCAGTGATAGTGTGATCCCAAACTCACTCAGTGATAGTGACCTTAATCTCACTCAGTGATGGTGAGGTCCTAATCCCACTCAGTGACAGTAAGATCCCAAACCCACTCAGTGATAGTGTGACCTTAATCTCACTCAGTGATGGTGAGGTGAGAAAAGATCAGTGATAAATACAAAGAGATACTAGTCCCACAATTTAGTGAGATTTCAATCCCACTCAGTGATAATGAGATACCAATCCCAGTCAGTGACAGTAAGATCCCAAACCCACTCAGCGATAGTGTGATCCTAATCTTAATAATTGTTAATTAGTTTAAACCAAACCCACAGTAAATGCTTTCCTCCATGGTGAATGCATCTCCTCCAATCTCCAATAAAGTATTATTGGTGTTGAGGGAGTTGGTCGGGGTTTTAGTAATGCGAGCGTGAAGGCCTTATACGGGCGTGGGGCGGGGGTTCCTAGTCGACAGGTGGTATAGTTACCAGTTGACGTGCTTGTTTCTTGCGTATTCTGCTGGGTCGTCACAGTTGTATCGCCCACAGTGTCATTCCCAGTTGCCTGCACAGCTTTCGTCGTTAAGGACATCGTGTAATTTCCCTCGTTGCCAGTGACACTTGGAGTAGTAGTGATGGTATCGTTGTTTCCAGAAGAGATAGGAGTAACAGTAGTAGCAACGGTTCCACCACCAGTGACAGTGGTCGTGTTCAGTGTTTGGGCATCCTCGCTCGTATTGGAAGGTACCGTCAACCCTGTCAGTGACAAGCAGGAAAAAAAAACCCAAAGCCTCGTGATAATCTTATACTAACCTATTTTGTGAAATTTTTTGTTTTCACTTGCACAATAACTTTGTTAATGGTCATTTTTTTGTTAATATGCTACGGAGATGCTAGGTGGCAGCAGACCGTAGGTCGCCGTTGCTTAAGTCGTTCTGAGCAAGTACATATTTAAAATAACAATGCATGTACTTCGTTAGTCTGCTGTCAGCGGCATAGCGACCGGGTATGTGTGTGTGTGTGTGTGTGTGAGGGGGGGGGGGGGCACCCCCAATATTTTGCCTAAGTCGGCATTTAGAGCCACAGTCGGCAAATTGAGCTTATCCGAGAAACGGCTGGGGCTAAACACAAATCCATTCGGCAAGCCTTTTGGCAAGAGATTTGCCGACTGGATTTGCCGACTGAAAATTTTAGTTTAATCCTTGTAGTGTGAGAAGTCAAACTTTGAATTACCAAACTAAATATTCTCGGCAACGTGCGGAAATCTACGCTCTGAAAACACTAAGACCTAAAATAAATATCCTAAATTAAATACCTCGCCAAAAAATTAAAGATGTATGAACTGAAATATATAAATTTCAAAATAAGTGTCTTATTTAGTGCAGGAGGCACCGTGGGAGGCAAAAACAGATTTAGGGAGAGGGGGAGGTAGGGGTGAGGAATAAAACATTGAGCAAATAGTCCGTCTAGAAATCCTCTTGAATAGCAATTTGTTACCTTGTAATGTAGTGTTCATCACTGTTGAAGTTTCATTATCTACAAGGAAAAAATGAACCGTAGTATTGTTTTGTTATGTTTAAAAACATAAACTATAACTATTCGTTTTTTTAACATTGATGTTGTTTTTACCTTATATCGATAAACACTGCATGCTCTGCGGGTGGGGGTGGGGTCCACAGGCTTACGGGTGGGTTTCGAACCCATAACCCCAGAAGTATGTTCAGGCACTAAAAGCAACTTTCTTTTGGGTTATAAAAAATTTCTTAAAATAATGCAGGTAAGCTACGGGTGCTCTACAGGCAGGAACATCTAAAACCGGGATTATACAGTTGATTTTTGTTTGACTGACAATAGATTTAATCACAAACTTCGACATGATGTCATTAAAATTTCACCGTGATACACTCATGGTGAAATGTTACAGATTACACATCTGTTAATTTAATGAATAATAGTAAAAAATCAGAAATGTTTTCCGGAATTGAAAATGTGCAAACAATTTTACTATCATGAAAATCCACAATCCGGATGTTGCCTTTGCCAAGGAGAGTAAATAGGAGCTTGGCTTGTCCTTAGAGCCTTGACAATGGTTTTTTGTGATAACTTCAAAATTATGGGTTTTGTAAGGAGCGTCTTTTTCTTTTTTCAAGAATTATGCTGTAAAGACAAAAGAATTGGCAATTTTAGGGGAGGAAATGATTAGTTTCAATCTGCAACCTCAAGGATTGTAAAGATTGAAATTTTACCAATTCTCTTTAGGAATATTTCCTTATACAATACTGCCACTGGTACAGAGAAATACCATTTTTGGAGACCACCTTCCAACCCAAAATCACGGAAATGTTTGTAGTTAATGATCAAACTTTTAAACAGTAAGCTTTTAGATTATTATTTTTTCTTATTGATATTAACGAATCGTGTAGGACTTTTGTCTTTGAATAGACATTAGAAACGATTGCATGGGTTGTTAAAAAAGCAGTTCATTAGCATATTGGGCCTACCTGGCGTCATTGTTGTATTGACACTAGTCGCATTATTCATTTCTGTCGTGCTTTCGTCTGAGGGCCGCGATGGAAGAAGAGGAGGAGGAAGAAAACGAAAATGAAATGAAATGAGAGCAGTTATAAATGATTCACGCATAAGCTTGTCTTCCAGTACCTTCTCGGGACAGAATTGACCCGGATTCTGGGTCACAAAGGGCCTGATCGATTTCTGGGTCGGTTTGTCCCGAAATCTGTGTCAATGCGTCCTGTAATTTGGTTCAAATCTGGACATTCGATTCGGATTACGAGTCACTTTTGACACGGATTCCTGGTCAAACTGACCCCGAATGGATTAGGCACCATTGGACCCGGAATCGTGGTCAATCTGACCCGGGGGAATTTTTAAAAATGTATCGAAACACTATAGCGTCTGTTTCGACTCCGCCATAGGCTCCAACTAGCTATTATTTATTTATTTATTTATTTATTTATTTATTCATTGACCAAACCAAAAGCGGACAAGCCGCCAATTACAGGAATGGATGAAAAACAAGAATTACAAAATATATACTGTGAAATAAATATTCATATACATATATAAAAAAGTACATAAAGAGGTTACATGTACATCAAAAACAAAAATAAATAAAAATAAAAAAAGTATATATATATAAATAAAAATATAAATAAATAAAAATAAAAAGTACAAAAAAGTTTTTAAAATCCGCACAATTTCAAACTTGCTGTCGCGGAGCCAAAGCAACGAGCGGTGACGTCAGGTGAATTTTAAGTTAATGACAAATGTTCGTACAATACTAGGGTACCACAGAAACCAATTCTAATTAAAAATCGTGTACTTTGTCTCTGAACTGACAGCAGAAATTATCGCATGAGTTATTCGAATAGTAAATTTTTAGCATTTTGGGCCTACCTGTCGTGTTAGCAATAGTAGCTTCCGTTGTTGCGTTGACGCCCATCACACCTGAGGACAGCGACGAAAGAGGTAGGTCAGAAGAAGACGAAAAAAGAGCAGTGTTTTAAAAACAAGAACATGTATTGTGTTGTTTAAAGGCATTAGACCTTTCCCATGAAATATGTAAATTATAGAGATAGATAGATTCATTTATTCGTCATGACAAAAATATGAAATTCATTATCCCAGTCATTAAAAACAACATTAAAAATACAAATAGTAAAAATACCAACCACTTCACAAAAACAAAAAGTGAGTAGAAGTAGAATTGAAATAGAAATTAGATTAGATTGGATTAGATTAGATTCGTATTTATTGTCCACATTTTAAAAACAGAAACTCAACTCCCACTGGCAATGGTCAAATGACATCCAATGAAAAAAATTCAAAATGTACACATAGACATAAATTATAGAAAGATTACACCAGAAAAATTCACACACTAAGCTATACAGTAAAAAAGTAAAATAACAGAAGCAAATAGGAAAAGAACTAGCATAGTGAATGCAGAGACAACCTGGGAAGCTCGTAATGGGGAAGGGGGCAAGAACAGTTTACAAGCTAATGGACCTCTGAGCAGTAGCATTAGACATGTGAATGGCATTGGGAACAAAGGATTGTCTGGAGCAACCATGAGAGGCACGTATAGAACATGGAGACGTAAGCCAGATCTATTAAATAAAAAGCAATATTATTATGCGGTGGGTGCCAGGGGTCACTCATTATTTTATGAACTTTTAACAGAACCCTTTTATCGTAAACAGAGCCTATCGAGGGAAGAACTTTACGAATTATACGCTGAGCAATCTTCCTAGGTCTTTCCAGCTTTTGAACATCTTCCTCAGACAAATTCAAAAAAATTACAGATAAAACTAAAAGTAAGATTGCTTTGAATCACAGACTGATAAAAAAGAACCAAAATACGGTTATCGACGTGAAACTCTTTAAGTTTAAGTTTCATTTTCAAATACAGCCGTTGGTTAGCTTTACCACACAGTATTTGAGAGTTGTTACTCCAATTTAGCTTGTTGCAGATTACCGTGCCCAGGTACTTGTATTCACTAACCTGCTCATTGTTCATGCCCTAGGTGACTGATCAAAGAAAATCATAGATCATTTCTTACATTGAGAACTATAGATGATGAAGATCACACCGGTCAACAAACCTCTGAACAGCACCGACATATTCAAGAGAGTCATTATCGGTTACCATCTCATCAGCATATTTGATAATGCTGCATTTAGAGCTCAAAATATCAA
The DNA here is from genome assembly GCA_911728455.2 of Marthasterias glacialis. Taxonomy (NCBI): domain Eukaryota; kingdom Metazoa; phylum Echinodermata; class Asteroidea; order Forcipulatida; family Asteriidae; genus Marthasterias; species Marthasterias glacialis. The sequence continues at coordinate 14,357,226 of OU452229.1, forward strand.
AATCACTGGTGTGTACTGCCAACAGAGCAGGAGAAATACCTCCCCCGCCCCCGGTGCAACTAGACTAAGAGACCTGGAAGTAGAGGCCAAACTATTGCCTATTATCGGTAAGACAATTGCGAATGACCAATGCAAGCCGTAACATTCAATTTCAGTGATTTATCACAAGCACAAGAGAAGTCAATAAAAACAGATCTAACCCAAGATTTAGGAACATCTAAGAGACAGTTTATGAAGGTAAACAGTTACTGCATCCTCTACAGTTCTACACCCATATCCCAGGTTACTCCGATAAGCAGACTGGAAAGGATCACGCTGCACTTGACAATGCAGCCATTTTAGCAATAACCGTTCAAAACATTTCATGACATTAGAGGTCAAGGCGATTGGGCTATAGTCATTTAAGATAGATGGATTTCTGATCTTGGGAACAGGAACGACGGTGGAGGATTTCCAACAATTAGGAATGATACCACAAAATAAATATAGTATCAATTGGAAATTACGTGTAAAAACTGGGGCAAGCCGTTGGCTAAAAAGATGTAAAACCTTATTAGTAATATACCATCCGGACCACATGATTTATTAATTTTGGAACCTGCAAAAACCTAACGTTTATTGACAACAAGACTATACCATCTGAGTCCCGGATCATGATTTATTTTTTAAATATAAGGCCGTATTTTTGACAGCAAGAGGGCGCAATAGTAATTCCATTTCGAAACTACACAAATGTTTCAAAACAGTAAAAACACAAATTTTCCAAGCAAATATCTTACACTGATTACGTTGTAAAACTGTCAATATAAAAAAAACCTCAACAGCTGTATATTAACTGCTTTATTAGAAGTCTAATTGCATCTGGTTTACCACACTATTTCCATAGTTTGACCCCCAATCTACCCCAAAAGGGCGCCCTCTTGCAGTCAAAAATAAGGCCTATAGAACTGTTATCAGCTGAAAAATCTTGGGTGTCAAACCTACAGAAAAACGTGTTTAACTCATTAACAATGTCCAGACTGTACAGTTTGCAATCTGTCTTCTAGAGACGTCTTGGTGTAGCCTGTCCTAGACTGCATTTTTTTGCCATGCAGCCGATGGGTTGCTCCCTTTAAGGTCCTCCTCAAGTTTGCGTTTGTAAGCCAATTTCGACTGCTTAATCTGTTTGCCGAGGTTCCACCACTTGAAGTCAGTCTGCCACCAGCTGAGAATGCTGCCCTTTTCTGTTTAATGAGATTGTGTAGTTCTTTGGTGAACCGCAAGGCTTGTTGTTGGGAAACACCTTAATAACGTTAGAGGGGATGCACTTAGTGTCCACACAAAAGTTGAAGTAATCAGATGTAACTGAGACCATCGAGACAGGCCCATAACTTTTCTTTGGCATCACCACTCCAGACATACCCTTTTCAGTTTTTGTTTGTAGCATAGAAGTAGGAGAATGTTATTGTGGTAAGATCTACCAAGATCTACAGCAATTCGAAAAGTATGCTTGAGGAATGTTGCACTAGTAGGCCTATAAGTCAAATGTTACATCATTTGGTGTGTTGCTGCAGAGATTGTTTGTAGGTGGGCAAGACGTCCTTAAGTCTGCATTGGTTGAGGTCACCTGATATGATTTTGACAGCGAATCTGGTGACGAGGCCTCTGGGTTATTACTCTTTTCAGCTATGTAGTCCCTATAGTTGTCAAATTCCAGTGCATTATCAGGGAGTCCATTACGGAGCCAAGTCTCAGCATATGCCGAAAGTCACGCCTCTCTGTACTCGTGCAGAAATCTGACGTTGGCACGTAGTTCGTCCATTTTATTTTGAAGTGATCGGACATTACCCATATTGATGGTGGGAAATGGCGGTAGAATTGAAACCCTATGTTCCGAAAACGCCTTCGAATACCACCCTTTCTGCCCCTCTTCCTTTGACGAATCTCCCGCGGGAAATTTTCGTAACCGTCTGGTTTCGGACTCACCCTGTTTACGGTGACGCAATAGCTCCACTCGTGTGTACAAGATACAGGTAGTTGTAGATTGCTGAGGGTCTTGTTCAGGTTGAAGACAAAACACCGTTAAAAATCGTGAAAGCAGCAACAAGTTCAGTAAAACCAGGGGCCAAACGGATCTTGGCACTGACGACAATATGATTATCGTAAGAAAACAGGTCCAGTACGAGGAGAAAATTTTTTAAATCTTGGTGCAAAAGAAAAAGAACAAGACAGAACACAAAAAGCCAGTGGTGGTCGCTGCTGTAACAGCGCCCTCAAATGACAGTAAAAAGGCAGCCCTTACCGGGAAGAGAGCATAAATTACACATAAATTGCACATCACGCGTGCGCACAACACTACTGGTGGGCAAAATGAGGGAACATCGCGCCTTTTTGTGTGGGGCTGATGGTTGCACAAACGCATACGCGCTTGTGCGTCTACCTAGTGCACAACTCTATGGCGTTTGCTCACCAATAATGTCTATACGCACGCGTGAATGTAATAAGCATTATTTCATGGGAAAGGCTAATTCCTATGGGCTGCTCGCAAGCGGTTGGAGACAGTTTGAGTGAAATGGGCGTGGCTTACAGTGGAATTACATCACACTTACCAACAGGATAGACCCATTGCACATGACGTCACAAGCTTATAAAATGCCAGCACTTTTTCTAACACTCTAAAAACTCCATGGCCACAATTGACCCGGGTTCCGGGTCTCAGGGTGCCTGATCCATTTCTGGGTCAATATGACCCGCAATCCGTGTTAAAATGACCTAGAAATTGGTCAAACTGAAGCAGATACCGAAATAAAATCCCAATTTTTAACCGGTTTCCGCGGGTCAGCATGGCCAGGAAATTGGTCAGGCCACTTTCTACCCGGATTCCGGGGCAAGTCTGACCCATAGATTTATATATAAGAACTAGAGGGCGCACAAACCACGCTAGACGGCCCGACAAGGAGCATTTTTGTCCATTGAGAAAATGGCGCGGACCATTCATTCACACTGGTCACTCATCCGTTCACACAGCAGCCATTTTCTAAGTGGACATTCGTATACAAGTGACCCATAGGGATTTTCGCCCATTGTGAGTCAGTGGATTTCCGTGCGTGGCATCGCGAGTGCTCCCTCTTGTTCTTATATATAACTCTATGGTCTGACCCCACCAGGGAGTTTTTAGAGTGCACGTTTCCTTTGACATCAACGATGGCGGCCTTATGCAAGGGAATGTGGTTGGAATAGCGCAAACAAGATTTATTGTGGGGTTACATCAGGTGAATTTGGGTCAATATAGTAGACTTGACCCATGTTGGACTTTGTACTTTCCTTTTCCACAAACCACTGTTAATTACACTATGTATCGTTCGTCAACTTTAATTCAACAGAGGGCGCAGTGCGAAGAGTACCGTCACACAGCTCTGAGTACTGTTGTTTAACAGCAAAGTTGTAAATTAAGTGGTTGCAGTACAACTCTGTAGGTTTGTCGTTTGATACAGCAAAATCAATGAAAGTAAAACAAACATTCAAAGTTCATCAACTCAAAGGACATGCAAAGCTGTTTACTTACCCGCAATCTTTAAAGAAAACAACACGAGGACGAGTAATTGGAGCTTCATTTTGACGGGAAGAATTCTAAGGGAAAAAGGAGGAGGAAGACGTGTTTTATTAAAAAAAATTATAACTTTAATATAGTGATTTTTGTGAACAACATTGGTCGCTCATAGGCTTTCCCGCAACAAAGTGTTTGAATTATGATACCCATTTATGTAGCACCTTACAAGGTGTTGCGGCGCACTCAGCAGCTACTGCTAGAAACACCGGGGCAAACCTCTTCTCTTAGCGATAAGTGTAAGTGGGTTCTTTTACGTGCATTACACAACGCACGCTACGGCTTTACGCCAATCCGAAGGACAAATGAATAATTGCTAATTGCCTTACTTCAGGACAAAAGTGTCAAGATCGGGACTCGAACCCCACCCTCTGCTGATCAGAAACACTAGAGCTTGCGTCCAGTGCGCTTGACCGCTCGGCCAGGACACACCATAACTGAAATGTTTTAAAGATGGTCATGGTGGGAAACTTCCCCGCAGTATTTTTGCTTGAAATACTGCAGTTTTTCGATAAATTGGTAAAACAATTAGTTTTGATCTCGCGAGACCAAAAACTCGATGTTCCTTATTCAGTGAAAATATAATTATAACAACAACAACAACAACAACAACAACTAACACTGCTGAAAAAGGGGAATCCATTTCGCTCGTAAACAAAAGTATTTCCACAGTTTTTAACAAAAACCCACACAAAAACATGCAACGACTTTTAATAGAGAACTGACAATGGGATTTGTCGACACCAATTCCAGTCAGCCTAAACCACGCATTCAATGGGTTGATCCTTGGGGGGAACAAACCATTTGTGTACGTGCCATTTCTTGTTCAAATTATTTAGCTGAGTTATGCTATTGTACTTTTGGCCATAGAAACGCACTGGCTGCAATCTGTTTACAGTAAATACCGAAACGGTTCACCTGTTTTGAACAGAGATGGATTTCACTTGTGTAAGTGCACCCATGTCGTTCATTTTCTGATTACCCGATGAAAATGAACATAATTAGCATAATAGTAGGTTATTTCTGGTAAATTGTACCCTCGGGTACGGGCATTAGCTGAGTGACTGTTTAGAAAGGATCAGAATGGCGTGACGCGGTGCCCGTAGCCATGGCGATGGATGAATAGTTGCTAAAACAACCCAGAAAACATCTGAAAACGAATGCCAGTTGCTAGGGGGGTCTCTCCGTGAAATTAAGAACATGTGACTCGTGTGTTGCAAATCCACCTGTCATGTTTTGCACGTTTGAACGTCTGTTATTTTTCTTATAAACAACCGATTATACAGGAAATTGTTTGGGCATTGGCTGACACTTCGTGCAACTGTGCCACACTCACCATTTTGGAAGTCAATAGGTATACGTGTAAACACCGCGCCGCCTAAAATTCGCCCTGCACAGTGCATGTACACTGCATCTAAATAACGCCACACGGACATTGACTTCCAAAATGGCGCAACCAAGATTATTGTAATGATGACGTCACGTGAATTGTGAATTCCAATGGTGAGCGTGGGACAGTTGCCGCGTGTGACGTTCATGAAATGGGTCAATAATCAACGTACGCGTCCGTCATTGAAATTTGACACGTTGTCTGAGATACGGGTACTTGCGTGACCTATTTTTAACATTAGTGCGGAGTGCTATAGTCTGGTTCCCTGACCAAAGATTCCCTGACAACTCTTGTTAAAAATCTTAGGTCAGGCATCATCCAAAGCTAAACATAGATTATGACGCAACATATGAATATTCATTACTTGTCACCAACGATGGACGATGTCTTTGAATAAAAAACGGAGCGCTGATGACGGGCTTTGTTTACTTTCAAAAAGCCTGGGATAATCAGTTTGTAAAACTGTTACAAATACATTCAAATATGGTGTTGAATTTGTTGGGGTAAAAAACGATAATGGGATGTGTCTGCAAAATGTTTGAATTTTTGTCAACAAAAGAAATGCCCGACCATCAACGACACTGTCCGAATGTTGACGACAACGAGTTCAGAGCATTTCGGATATTTTCGGAAAAGGAGGAATTCCTTCTTTTTTGTCACGTGACATTTGGGTAATACCGGACCCTAAAATCGACAGAAAATAGTCGAATAATGTACTATACCCATAGCGACAAACAGTTTATTGGTATCTAGACGTCTAGGCTTCGCTCCTGGGAACAGTCGTATAGTTTCAACCATAGCACAAGTAAAAGCAGTCAATCTTTTTAACTACCGGATTTCAATTATATTTTCATCCAAATGGCAACAGTGTATAGGTGCGTTTACTAATTATGATATGTCCGTATATGATTATTGTGTCAAAAAGACCAGTTACTACGATGCAAGATTTAAGTTACTTCCTCCTAGTGATTTTAAGCCTCGGTTGCCAGTTGACAAACAAATATTTTGTAAATATTATTGATTGTTGAAAACACTATTTAGTGCTCAGCGTCCACGCCGACCGGTCGGCGATCACTGGCGAGTTCAACCACCAAAAATTAAAAGGAAGTCAGCTTGCTGCTGTAAACAGTTAATGGAAGGGGAAATTTAGACCGTCGTCATTGCGCAGAATTAATTGGTAATATTGTCCAAGCCAAGCATCCGCACTTTATTTGACCCAACCTATACATGAAACAGCAAATATGTGAACGTTTGAGGGTAGGATTTGTGAAGCAAATAGTGCAGTATTCGGGACCCTTGAATAAATTATGGCAAATGAGGTGTGGTGGCTTTCTAATTACTTCGTCATAGGCAATCTTCTCTGATAGAAGAGATAACGCCTATTTTTGATTGGATTTTCCGCATATTAAGATTCACGAACGGCGAACAATAATTGCAGATAATGACTGCCGTCTCCCCGAAACCACTGACCGATTCCAAAATCCCTGAATTAGTGGGGCAGCAGATAGGGGAACATTTAAGGGGATGGTGCCTTTGATGATAAAAGCATGGAATTTGGAACAGTCAGAGTATGTCATGAGAATGATAACTGGCTATAGGGTCATCGCAGATTTTGTTCCTTGACAAACACACAGGTAGAATGACAAGCAATTTTCAAAATGTTCAGCATGACTGCCATCGCTTGTTGTCCTACCTATAGGTTTTCTAAGGAGATGTCTGCGATGGCCCTATCCAAATATCTTTCTCATGACATAATCTGTGTGCCAAACTCCATCATTGTATTATCAAAGGAACAATGTCATCACCTGCCGTATTAAATGTTTATTTTTGTTTATTTTTAATGTTTAATGTTTCTTTTGTGTTTACATCTTGTCCGTGTACTTTTAATGTTTTTAAATTGAAAATTTGAAATACAATTCGGTCGTTGGACCGCAAAATTTTGAATATTTTTAAATACACCATAAACCATAAGCCATAAATGAAACAATCATTGGTGGTAGTGGCACATGTGAAACTATTCCTTTCACAAATGACGTCATTTATTTGTGAAAAATAGTGTTTAAGCTTGTTAAAGTTAAAGTAATATTAATGTGCAAAGCCATTACAGAACTTGTAACCACTGTGCGCCGTATTCTTGTTGTACCCAGTATTTTGACGACATTGTAACATTATCATTACACCTCTCGCTGGTTGGCTGAAAAACGGTCACGTGGGGTGAACTAGACGCGCGTCAAAACATTGCGCGCGCGTAATTAGCGAAAAATAGTTCCCAAAGCGGGCACTATCCTGTTGGTAAGTGATGACGTTTTGGAGCCAGAAGTGCAATGTAAACAAATGGATGTACGTGAACATTCGTCCCACTGCGCTTCCGGCTCCAAAACGTCATCACTTACCAACAGGATATTCAGCATTTATGACTGAGGCCAATTTCATAGCGCTGCTTAACGGTAAGCAAATTTTCGTGCTGACTATAGCATACAAATTTGCTGGAGCGTAAGCATATTTTGTTTTTAATCACATTTTAGCAAGAAAATTAGGCGGCCAGCTTGCGCGTACGCCATGGATTTGCATTGTTACGTCATTTCTTTTCCTACAGTACAAGAAGGTTAGCATACCTTTTTTGTGTGCTTATGCAGTTAGCAGCGCTATGAAATGGTAATCGCACAGTAAGCACAATATCTGACGTTAAGCAGCTTTACGAAATTGGGCCCTAGTTTAAACAGCGCCCTCTCACTCTCGTGATGTGAACAGTGAACAACAGTTAAAAACTCAATCTTAGGAAACTGTAAAGCGTTCCCTCAATATTGTTGAATTGCTCATGAGTTAACTGTTGAATTAAAACAGTTCAGCTAAAAAAAAACCGGTTCTTCTTATTGTTGACTGAGGTGTGTTCAAAAACTCATGGACTGGCGGGCATAAATCGGTCACTAGCAGCGGCGGCGCTAGTGGGAGAGGGGGGGGGGCAAGGGGTTGGGCAAATGCCCCCCAGTTATTTTTTTTTGCCCCCAATTTGCCCTCTAGTGCCTCAATTTTTCCCTTTGGCTGAAATTGAGTTTAACCCCAAACCCTTGCATCCACATTATTGTAATTATGTTTGCGCTGTAAATAATCAACTCAATTTCATCCATATCATTAGCTTGCACCAACTGGTGTAAGTCCGTCAATGTAGTAAGTCAATGCTTTTCAGCAGTACAAAATTACATTTCAATATTTTTGTTTGCCCCCCTAAAGTTAAGCTTACCCCCCCCCTCTCGCCCCCCTCGTGATTAACATGTTTGGCGCCGCCGCTGGTCACTAGTACCGATCTATCTCTTCTCCAGAAGAGAGTCCTACTCTGGTCACTCACAGTCCCTCGGGGTGCATAGCCGTGCACTAGTGACCTCATTGCCAGTCCATATCGTGTATAATTACAATATAATTACTTTTATAGCTCATTCATAAATACCTGAGACAGTTTATCCATTCTGATTGGCCGAGAGGGCATCATGTGGCCATGTCTAAACCGGCCATATAAACACGTTAAAAAGTGTTTAGAACCGGCTAGCCTTTGCGAACGTAAAATATGGCCCCTGAATCAGAATAAGAAGTATGTGTATTTCCAGCTTTTGGGTTTCTGACGTCATAACCTGGTCTCTCATTGTTTGTTTGTTTTAAATCAAAGAAGCTGAATGTATCACCGAAAGTGGGTGGGTTCCGAAGCTTAGGGAAATTTTGGGCAATATATAATTATATGTTTAAGACCAGTTTTAAACAATTTTCTGTTTAAGACTGGTTTTTAAACAAAACAATGAAATCAAGTATCATGAAAGAGCCTAAAATCTTGTGTAAATGTCGTCTGCTCTGTTTAGTCACTGTTTACATAGTAGAGAATACAATAATTTTTAATCACATTTTCCTGCATTCACACACGTACAAACACATACTCATAATAAAAATATCGCCAGCGACAATGTCTGACTACATACCAGATTCGTGTTTTGACCTACAACAGCAGCAATAGCACCGGTGCCGACGTCGGACATGACGGAGACCCTGCCGTACCACACACGGTTTGTACCGCTGGTGTAGCGCATTGCGATCCGGGATGGCGGTGCAGTACATCTGAACACATCCAACATGTCCGCACAGTCCCTCTTCGCAGGATGCACTTTCAACTGCCAGTGTTGCTGTCAATATGCTGCCAGCTTCAGCAGCATCTTCGGCGAACTCTTGAATCACTCAAGAACTTTGATAAGCTTTTTGAGTGGTGATTTTTTATAAGTTTATTTCGCGAACAAGTCATACATACATGTGTTACTTGCAAGAGTTCGAGTACTCGCGATGGCATTGCCGCGCTGCGACGCTACGGTTTTCAGCTGTTCTATTTCCAGAGAAGTTTAATTATTTAAAAGTCAAAATATGTTAAGGGAAAATCCATATTTATTGCAGAAGAATTATCTATGTTTATTTTCCATACGTGTTTTTAATTCATAAGGTGATAAAGAAGTTGCTGAAATGTTTTTAAAATCAACATTTTGTTTTCTGTTTCTAATTGGTGTGGGAAACGAACAGCATAATCATTTAGTGTGGTTTCCATATAGTGACGTGTGATTCCCAATGATTATCAGAGGCACGAATAAGATCGACATTCCGTTCAAGGAATTGGCCCGTAAATATGGATAGAAATTTAACGCAGAATCGAGGTCAGCCGAGTCTAAACTGTCAGATTTGTTCCAAACTTTTAAAGGTTTTTGCATGTTTTTGACAGAAAGGCATGTATGAATGGGAATAAAAGTGTGCTGAATCGGTTTTTAACTATTGTTTAAAACCTCTGAGGGTCCTGGTGGCCGATAACTGCCCTCGCCTTCGGCACGGGCAATTATCGGCCACCAGGCCCTCGTCGGTTTTAAACAATAGTTAAAAACCTCTTTGTCACACCTTTATTCCCTTATTACAAGTCAAAGATTCCTCACGAAATGTGTTTTGCACTTTAAAACTTTTTGAAACCTTAGTTCTAAAAATGCAAAAAATATTACAAGGAAAATATTGTTCAAAATAGAACAATAATTTGCAGTCAAATACACATACCATGTGATGTTTTCAACAGTTTTGAAAGAAGTAAGTAGCAATTCTTCCAAAACCAACTCTCTAATTATACAAGAGTACAAATTTCACTCTCTCGCCCGAGTGGTGTCAGTTTGGCTCTGTTGAGAGTGAAACTCACTGTGCATCACCCTTTTTGAGTGAAATTAGAGCAAACTTCACTCTGATTCAAGTTGAAAATACCCATCTTTCACTCCAAAAAGTGATATGGTGGACAAAACGAGTGTTTTTTTCACTCATTAACATTATTTTAGAGAGTTGTATTAATCTCTTAAATGTTTGAAGCCTTGTATAAAACGCTGCGACAAAACCTTTTGGGTTACCAAGAATTCGTCATGTCCGTCTTCGAGTCAGGAGAAAATAGTGGAAAAACCGTGCACACTTTTCAGCATGTAAACAAACTGTCTTTAATTTTGATTGTTACAACCGAAATTAAACTCGGAGTCTTCAAATTCCAATTTTGTCGACTTAGACTGTATTTCAGACAGAAATAGTATCAGGAAGATTGGTACAGGTATAAACTTCATAATCAGTAAGCTTTCAGACTGGTACTGATACAAATTTGTTGTGGATGAGTACCAATCCAGTATTATACATTTAAATTACAAACTTAAGGGACAATATTGCTGCTAAGCAATGTTCGAGCTGGGGATTGAGATTTCATAAAGCTGTTGTAGGCAAAATATGCTTCAATGGTTGGTGTCTAGTTTCTGCTTTAAGATAGTTCATTGCTAAGCGTTTTTGTGCGTGTTATCGGCTTTGAAGAATAAAAACGATAAGACCACCTGACAATGTCTCGTGACAAAATATGTAAAAACAAAAGGGGTGGGGATATAGATGCAAGGGTTGCAGGAGCACAGTGGTTTTACGATGGCTCAGTGGATTCTTCAGTGCCTTTCACTTCTGAGGACCCCGGTTCGAATCCCGGACCGGAGCCCTTGCATTATGTGGAGTGGTTTTTCAGTCCCCACCTGATTGCGTGGGTTTTCCCTATTTGGGGTTTTCCTCCAACATCTAAAACGGACTTCTCTTCACCATCTTCTCTATACACAGGTATCCTACAGGTCACAGTGCTAGTCACTTTTATGAGTCCCTTGGATTTATTACCAGAATTAACATATTAATAACATTTTAACCTTCGAGAAAGACTCTGCTTGAGTTGAACAGTGAGGCCATTATCAGTTGTTTCCATTTATATCCAACAAAATATATGTCCTTTTGGTTGGTAAAGCAGTTTGCAACATTTAATTATAATTTTTATTATTATTATAATAATGACAATAATAATTGAAAAACACGTTTTGTTTAAATTGTACATTTTATGTAGTAAGCGGTTTCTTATCTCCAACGTTTATCCATCTACAACTGTTATTCACTCAACGTGATGTAGAAGTTATTGTACAAAGAACAGAATTACGTAGGCCTTAACTTTACTTCAGCTAATGCTGCCAGAGAGAACGCCCTGGTATTAAAAGTTAACCCTTCTCTCTCACACATGGAACCAAGTTAGCTTTTAAAAAAATGTGTGGTTCCCCCACCCCCCACCCCCACCCCCCCCCCCCGGCCAACATGTAAAACCGTGGTGTACCCTAAAAAAAATACCCGGGTCAAAGCTTTGGACCGAATACTTAACATTATGAGTATGAAAATCGTCCAGGTTAACTGCATTTAATCACTATGAGAAACAAAAATTGATCCAAGGGGCACCCAGTAAAACTATCGGTTTCACGAAAGAGTAAAAGTGACACTTACTTATTATGTTCGTTCAATTCCAGTCTCAGCGATTTTCCCCCACTTGTTCAGAGGTTTGTATCTGGCTCGATCTCGCGTCCAGCAATTTATTTTTGTGAAACGCAGTTTTAAGGAGACGTGGCGAAAGTGTTCGTGGTTACGAGAAATCTGATGGCATCCTCCGTAGGCGAGTTTGCGCCGGTGCGACAAACGTCGGCATGGTAACGGTAAATAACCACTCTCAGCACAGCAACGTGTGCCTGATGCAGCCCATCCACGGTGTGCAATTATTCAAAAGTTTGATTTATTTAAGGGGACTATGTCACATTCCTCCACTTTGCCCGTTTGCCATTGCATTCAATTGGTTAGCGCAACATGCAAGAGTCGTCTACCTACATACCCACTATGCTATTGTAAGGGGTTGTAGAATATAATGAAGTGTGTACATTTACAAACTAGATGAAAAGGAAAACTTAATGTGATAATATTTGAATATTAAACGCAATAACAAATTCTATTTGACCTCAGAAAGATGACAACAAGATAAGTCAAAACTGGATAAGTCAAAACAATGAAAAGGAAGTGATAACAGGGGTACCAAAAATAAGAATGGGTTAAAAATTCAGGTGGAGGGGCAAGGCAGGGTGAAAAAAAGAAGAGGGGTCAGATGGTGGGAGGTAGAGGCAAGACACAAGGAGAAGAACTTGGAAAAGCACGACTTCGGAACACAAGACGACGTGCCCAGCCGTTAAAAGAGTGGTACAAAAGCAACACGCCAGAAGACAAACACTCAAGACAATGCAATACACAAGACAGTTAAACGATTTAAAGTAAGAATAATACAAACACATTCAATGAAAAAAAACGCCATTGCAACAGCCAGCGACAATAAAGCAAAATACAAAAAGAAGACATAATTGTTCAATACACCACAAAACAACCTGGTCCAGACAACTGTGAAAAAATAGAAATACCAAAACAGACAATAAGAACGAAATGTACAACCCAAATGCGTAAAATATTACACGTATAAATATCATAAATATAAAGCGCCATAGCAGAACAACAAATTCAATTGTCCATATTGGATGTTTTTGTACCTAATCAATACTCATTTTTGATCGTTAACGTATAAAATAATTGCATTCTCCAGTGTGGGATAAGTTTGGAAAATTGTCATTCAACTCAAGAATTAAGTCAGGATTTCAAGTTATGGCGTCAAAATAACCCACTTATATCACACACTTGTTTTACCTTTCATGTAAATACAAGACAAAATGTCGGCTTGAGGGAAGGGTAAGAAACACGTCCAGTTACACTTAAAATAATTAAATGGCCTTAGCTCAGAAATACTGACATCTCCCTTCAACAATTCAACTATTGGCCTAAATCTATTTGGCTTTTTAAGCATCAGTTTATATTTTTACTGTGTGGTTTTGGTGTTGGCGTTTGTTTGTTGGGTTGTTTGTTTGTTTGTTTGTTTGTTTGTTTTTTTTTGTTTTTTGTTTTTTTTGGGGGGGGAGGAGTTTGTTTGTTTGTTGGGTTGTTTGCTTATCTGTTTGTTCGTTGGGGTGTTTTTTGTTTGTTTTGGGGCAGAGATGTAGTTTACGGTAGTCAGTTATAATGTAATTGTTTTATGATCGCTCTGAAACAAACTGCGCACTGCTGAGTTTATGGTGAAAAATGATATTGCCAGCCAAAACCAACGTACTCGTTTAATCACAATGTCGTCGGGATGACAACATAGTGTGATGGCATGACATGTAGCAGTAGGATCCGGGTTGTTACCGTACAACAAAACTCTTTATCACTCACATCCCACAAAGAAACCGCGGTGTTATGACATTCCCATGGAAACACAACACTGACAACAATGCAATATTTGTGAGCCCAACCATTCTTGTTCAGTCAACTGATAAAAAGCTTTCGTGCGCAAGAGCAACGCACTGAAAATGACTTTCAAGTTGAACTGTTAAATTTTGTATACAAATCTCGCATGTTAAAGGTTCACTGAAATAAAAAGTATTCATGCTTTTACGTAACACCTTATAATTTGTATAAAACGATTCACTTGTAAGAAATCATTTTTTTGCATTCCTGTGTATTTTTGCACAATTTGGTTTCTTTAAAAAATAACAGTCTTCAGGAACGCCCACAAAAATAGATCACTTGCTAACAATGGCTGGATTCTCAACGTGACATCACATGCATTACAACCAAGAATGAATTTGTTAATAGAAGAACACATATTTGTCATTCCTTTGGCAGACCCAATCCCAGAACAATTGTTTTGTGGAATAGCTCAAAAAACATTATGTAATGCATGTGATGTCACGTTGCGAATCAAGCCATGTTAGCAAGTGACCTACTTTTGTGGGCGCTCCTGAAGACTGTTATTTTTTTTTAGAGAAAACAGATTATGCGAAAAATACACAGGAATGCAAACAATTATTTCTTACATGTGAATCGTTTTATAAAAATCATAAGGTGTAACATAAAAGCATTAATAGTTTGTATTTCAATGAACCTTTAATGTCAGCCGCAGTATAGCCATGCACTTTAAAGTATATTCATCATTATCATCATAATTTGATAGGTATAGTTAATGGACACCAGATGGGAAAACTCCCACATAACTACAGAACTGTCCATTATAAGATCGTTAACCAAAAAAACACATTAACATAATGGGTTTTATTTCTCTTCATATAAACCTATTTACTCTTGATTGTTAAATTGATCTAAAATTAAGATGTTAATTTAAGGTTCTGTAACCCCCCCCCTTTAATTTAAATGATGCAGTTTCTGAAAATAAACAACATTTCAATAAAGCAGGGATTTGTACAAATTATTTTGATGGAATTTATATCTGAAAAGCAGCCGCTACTTACAAAAAAAATACGGTGGTTTACTTTATTTTAATCCAATTCCCCAAGCAGGGGAAGATGTAAAATGTTATCTAAAACACAAATAATAAATGTACGTAATTACTTCATTAGATTTTGTCACATTTATGTTGCCCCAATAACTGAAAGGAATGTATTACTCCAATTCGAAGACTGTGAGCTCTGTGAGTTCCTGCCTCAGAGAAATAATTAGGTGCAAACATTTAGTTGATCTTAAGGAAACATGAATCCTGCATGTTTTTTTTTTAAATTTATTTAATGAAATTTGAAATCTGAAAACTTGCACTGACGTCACACGCAAAAAATGTCATTTTGGGAGTCAAATTGTGTCAAATGGTGAGCGTTTGAACGCAGACACGTCGCCTACAATGCACACTCAATACATAGTAACACACGGGTTTTAAAACAAGAACCAGATACGGGTTAGATGACTCCTAAAATTGGCGCAACCATTATTTATTGTGGTGATGACGCCTGGTGAATTGGATCAATACAGGTTAATGTTAGAACATAGTATTTTTGAAAATGCGCAGGTGAGAAAGGTTTTACTCAAAACATTTTTTCTTTCTTTTATGGGTCTTAATAGCGTCTTTACGATCGACTCGGCAATAGGCGAAAGCAGACGCGATTACATCAGTCCGTCGTCGTTTTGTGCAAACCGCTGGCGCCCCTTTCTTTAAAATGCAATGAACGAACAAACTGAGCAACAGTCATAATGGTCGACGTGCCAAACTCGGTTTTTATAAATTACACAATACATTACCGTAGGATTATTCGTTTTTCACAAATGCAAACCACTTTCTAAAAAGGGTCATGCGCGTCGATAATCGCTCAAAATGTTGAAGAAAAGACGACGAGGTTGTATGAGGCTGTGTAGTGTAGGCCCACGTTGCAATTCAACCTCTCACAAAAGATTTGTGAGAAATATACCGATAGAAAATATAACCAAAATATGTGTTGATACACAAAAAACGTGTAAACGCGTATAGGTCACTTGCGAGGCTGATGTAGTTTACAGATACGTTTTTTGCGTGCTGTAGTTTTGTTGTTGTTGAGAGTTTAAAATTAGGGGGTTAATATTTTGTTTTAAGCTTTGAGTTTCACACGAACTCAAAATTATTTTGCAAGAAGTCTTTTCTCGGATTTATTTTCAAAACGTTTATTTCAAAACAATGTTTAGCATTACGATCAATTAAAAAAAAAAAAATCTGGGTCCTACTAATAAAATAATCATCTTAGCGGTTTGCTGAACACGTCAGCCTAAACGGGAGTCAAAAGTTTAAGACGTATTTTACCCTGGTTCTCCGGATCGACTGAATCTCGAGGCATGGTCTTCTAGTTAATACACAGCCCGGCTGCAGGTTACCAGCGTGAACCAAAAACGAAAACATTTTCTCTGCTTTGTTTAGAGCTGTGTTCCTGGGGGAGCAAACTCATGGTCTGCCCGTGAGAATTACAAGTATTCGGGGAGAATATTCATTCGCAGGAGAGAAGTGGAAACTACGTTATTATTTTAGTCTATTAGACCGTGCAAGTCTTGCGTGTTATCGTTAGGAACCATGGGCACAACATTGGCAAAATTACAAAACTGTCACAATATATGCACATTACTTACATGGTATAAAGATGGTCACGGTTTAGACATCCCATGAAATATTTTTGCTCAAAAAAGCTATATTTTTTTTTAGAGATGCGTTAAAACAAATAGTTTTGATCTTGCGAGTCCAAAACCCGACGTTTGAGAACAGTGAAAACATAAATGTGACTCAGCCTGTGTAAATGAGACACTTTGAGGTAAAAATTTTAGTCCAAATTTCATCATGTAGGGAATCTTCCAAGGATTAAAAAGACACCACACTGACCTCTACAGAGTTGACTGTTCTGGATTGGAACCGTAAACTCTGTAGAGGTCAGTGTGGTGTCGTTTTAATCTTTGGAAGATGCCCTACATGATGAAATTCACACAGGCTGAGTCACAAATATCAAGGTCTTTTTTCAGTATTTACTTGTGACTCCCGATGACTGATTGAGCTTCTAACTTTCACAGGTTTGTTAGGCCTATTTCATGTATATGTACATGTTGGGTGACATAAAGTGCGATACTGGTCTGTGACAATTTACCAATGTTGACAGCGTACAGGAAGCCGAATCTACGCCCATCGTTCGCTTGAGACTCGCACAGTCTGTTATTTTGATACTTTCTGCTGTTTAAGCAGGATTGCCCGTTCAAGAATTCAATTTAAGACTAATTATGTTGTTGAGACAATGACACGTCTCTCTGTCTCAGCAGTGGGATTGTCACTGCTTGACACTGGTAACCATTGCTGCCGGGCGCTGCAACATGCTCATTCGCTTTATTCACGGGTGATTATTAGGCTGTGTTTTTTTCACAACCATCTTATTGCTCGCTCGCATCAGTGAACATGACTAGACGGTCTGATGGTAAACCAGCACCGTTTCATTTCTGGCATGAAATATCTAGATTCACGGATAGATGCCACTCAGCTTTTAGTTAATTCACCCACAAGAATTGACATTTGAAAGTGACAGATACAAATATGAGTATCGCACACTGGCGACTCCTGAGTTGGCTAACTCGTGATTAAAGCTCAACAAACATTTGTTGTTTGTTCCTCCTGTAGTCAGTCGTAACCTGAGTCCTTATTTTAAAACAAATGCAGTCAACACACGCATTGTGTTGACTTTTGTTTTTCATTTTACACAAACAGCAAACATTTTGTTTATACAGTTATTTACATTCATTCGTTTCTACTGGGCACAAACTTAAATAACACAAGCATTACTAATATAAGTTAACCAGCTTAAATCCAGCCGGTATTGTTCTGACTTGGCGTAGACCACGCAAACTGTGACATCAAATGTTTACAAAAGAGCCGCAGAGCCTGGACTTCCTGCAGGCACAATTTGTACACAGCTCAAATAAACAAAACATGACATCTTAATGTATGAAGATCGCACTCTAAGATGTTGTATCAACTTTTGATACGAAAGGAGGAGCACATCTTCAAACTTGTCCAACTGTGATTTCTACTTATCTTAGTCTTGTAATGGTATAAAATGTAACATGTCTCATCAGTGTGGTAGTTCATAAAATAAACTTGACCAAGATCAGTCTTCATAAGTCCACAAAAAAAAGAGAAGACAAAAAAACCATAATGCAATAAAATATTTACAATTCACTTTTCATACACATAAAATCTATCTACCTTTCAAATGTTATTAGGGAGAAAATTGAATGTTATCAAACTTATTGTACCAACAAACTTATACAAAAATAATGTTCAACAAGTTCAAGTCATACT
This sequence comes from Marthasterias glacialis, assembly GCA_911728455.2. Taxonomy (NCBI): domain Eukaryota; kingdom Metazoa; phylum Echinodermata; class Asteroidea; order Forcipulatida; family Asteriidae; genus Marthasterias; species Marthasterias glacialis. The sequence continues at coordinate 14,375,244 of OU452229.1, forward strand.
TGATTTTCATTTCAGAAACCCGTTAATAGGCCTATGTTTAAATCACACACTCAAAACAATTTATATGAAAATGGAATTTTATCGGATAAAAATGACATGTGGAGAACCATCAGCTGTTGTGGAATTGGGTCGTCGTGGTAAACAGTTCCAACATTATAACTAAAACTCTAAAGTACTTTCTAATCAATTTTTATCCACAAAATGCGTAGCTGAGTTGACGATTTCTGTAATCAATTAAAATAAGTCACTTTAAAATCAATTGGAGTGGCCTTTTGGGGGCCCTCGATTAAAACAAGGCAGTGAAAACGGTCACCATGTTCAAGATCTTACGGTAAAAATAAAATAAATAGACTAAATTTAACTCAACAAAGGCAATTTATGATTAGTCATGAGTTGTTGCTATATTCACTCCATTCAATGTGCCAATCGTAAGGGGATATTTCACGATTCTTTTTATGTTTTTATTTTTAATATATTTAAATGTGCAAGATACGTATACATAATTTCAGATTTTGCAAGATAAATTTCCCTAGTAACACCACAGATAACGAATTGGCCAATCCCAAAGAGACCGCGAAACCAGAAACGCAGCTTGCCCAAGCCAAATTAGAACAAAGCAGCCCCTTGGATGAGGAGAGCTTACCCCATGGAGTGGGGCTGCAATGACGTGTATAGCGGCATATAATGAAATTGATGGTGTAATCCATAAAATGAATTATTCGAACTAGCCTGAATAATTTACTTGTTCAAAAGTTGCATTGTGTGGATATGTATACACATCTTAATAAATTATTTCAATAATTCTGTCCGTACCCTAGAGGGAATGGAAATAATCAATGAAATTAATTCACTGGAAAAGAATCAATGAAATTAATTCACGCTATTCTTTTAACGTGATGGCAAAATTAATTTGGTTCGGAGCACAAAAAGGATTTCATGGGATGTGAACAAAGAATTAGCTCTACGATTTCAAAGTTTATGACAAGAAATAAAATGAAAGTGATGAGATTTGAAGTTTACCCACTTCGATGCGGAGTTCCATAGCCTCGTTGTCAGGTACCCGGTTCAGCATCGGCGCACCGTTATTATTTCACTGTTCAAGTGATTGGCGCCATCTACCGTTGCTGCAACTTACTGTACACGATCGTCACTCCCCTCCTCCCTCGAACGACTTCCGCGGGATTCCTTTCCACGGGGACGTCTGGCTGCCGACTCCATGTCGGGCTCCGAGCTGACCTTGTTCGTCTTCGAACATTTGATCGCCAAACAGACAATGATGATGATGATGATAAGCAGAAGCGCGACTGACCCTAGGACGATGCCGACGATCTGAGCAGTAGTTAGGCCTGGATCCGCAGGCCCGGGTGTCGATGTTGTTGTTGCTGTTGCTGTTGTGATAGCTATAAATAAAAGAAAATCACGCTTGAAAAATGGTATAGGCCTATATAGCTTAAACAAGATTAACAAGCAAACGTTTTTGGTGCTTTTGCAGTCTTAAGTACTGAAGCAAAGGTTTCAAAAGATTGCTATCTTTGTTCTGTTACCATCTCCGAATGTTGCAGATATTTTAAGGGCCACACCACACGAAACCATTTACATCAGTCCTAACCAGTTTTAGGCAATCTCCAAGAAGAAAATAACCTCACATTAAAAATGTTAACATGACTGTCGTGGGGAAAGTTAGACCTTGTTAGAAAAAATACATAACGTTGCTCGACCAAAATGGCCTCCTTTTGTATCGTGTGTGACAAAGACCTAAAAGACGAAAAGCTCTTACCTGTTTCGCATTCACTGCCCGTATATTGACCGCTGCAACTGTAATTAACCAAAAGACACACAAACCATTTAAGATATCTGCATAGACCTCTGCAAATTAAACACAAATTGCCGAGTACATGACTGTGAACGACCGCATACTATGTTAGCCAGTATCGCACTGTCGGACGAAAAATGTTCACACAATTCGCCGCATTGGGGACAGAACCTCAGGGGTGGGGGGAAGAATCCCCTGCCAAATAGGGGCTTGGACCCTTCAGTAATTTTGAAAAACGTATACACTTACGGCGTAGGACTTCAAAACAGGTTGATGATGCCCTAGCCGGAGCCTTACCCGGAGCCTTAGCTTGAGCCTAAGCCGGAGCCTAAGTCGGAGCCTGTAAGCCGCAGTGGTTTCGAAAATCGGCCATAATCCATAAACGCCTTTTGTATTGAACCGTTGTATTAAATGCTGCTTTAAAGTGACCGTCCTTCACGTTTATTTAACCAATTAAATTATCGCTGAACTGTCAACAACATTTTACGCTAAGCTTCTTTGGAGTTCTCATACCAGGGTCCACTTCCATAGCTCTGCTTGAGCACAAAAAAGTATAGCTGGGCACAATAAAGTTATGCTAACCAAAGGTTACCAGCCAAAATACCATGTCACGTGCACCATCTTTGAATGGCATCCTGCCAATTTTTGCTTAACACAAAAATGTCCGCTATAAAGCGGCTCCTATGAAATTGAGCACAGAAAAGAAGGTGCACTGCAAAAACTGATGTGTCAAATTGATTCTTTTGGTATCTATAATGTGACAACACCGACATGGCGTTATTATCCCCATTGCTTTATCGTTGGTAAAATTAACACAATGTCGGTGTTGTCACATATAGATACCAAGAGAATCAATTTAACAACCCCAGTTTGTGCAGTGAGTACTTCCAGTTTGCTTTACATTGTATCTGGGTTCCATGTTAAAAATAGTTTGGATTGTTGAAAACAGATACAGTCAGCGAAATCGAAAAGACGGTTTTTTTCTGGCATGAGAAAGACATATAATGAATATATAAGTAATACAATCTGTGCCTAAATACGCTCTTCTACTGAAACTTACTTGCATGTGATATTACTGTTGACGATTTCGCAGACCCCGTCATTCAAACAAGAGCTCTGTTCACAGAAAATGCTCACATCTACGGGATGAAAATTACAACAAAACTTAACGGTGCTCGTTTTCAGAAAATGGATTAAAATTCAGCTGTTTTTATTCTCGTGATTGCTGTTACTTTGCCTTAATGCTATTCTATATTATCAATTCTATATCACTATTATAGTCAATATTCAGAGGAACAGAATTTGATACAGAGGGAGCGTGCACCCGCTACCTCACGCACGGAACTCCTCTGATGGGCGAAAGATGATGTGGGTCAATTGTACGAATGTCCACTTGAAAAATGTTTGTTGTGTATAAACTGGTGAGTGATCGTATGATTGGTCAGTACCATTGTCTCAATGGGCAAAAATGTTTTATGGCTTTATTCTTACATATCACTTATTGATTTTATTTTAATTCTGAAGTCCTATTCGGACACGCGCAAACAGCAGGTGGTGATATTCATATCTCGCCAAATAAAAACATTTAGTATACAGATGACCCTAAAGACAGGGACCAGTCTTCGGTGGTTGAGAACGGTGCGTATAGCAGGTCGTGTGTGTTCACTGAAGTCACTGGACGCCATGTTGAAACTCGCATGATGGGACAGTATCAACAGGTCCCGTGCGTGTCTGATGCAAATTTTCAAAAAAAATGTACAGTGAATGAAATAGAATTGTGGGCATAAACAAGCTTTAGGAATAAGAAAAAGTTGTTGATGAATCAAAATCCCTTTCATAATTTACAAAATACATCACATTTTGCATACGCAATGTGTGTCCGTAAACATTTGTTTTTTATCGCTTGTTCCAAAATGGCCGCCGGTTGGCTGTAACGACATCATGGTCATGTGAACACGTGTAGGCCCGACCACTTAGTCAGTTAGTACAATGGACATTATGCATTGACGTCATCCTGCCGCCATCTTAGAGGTAAAACGATGATGAAACAATGGAAACGCACAGATTTGTACGCGCAGCTCAGAGGATTGGCCAATGAACAGCCTCCTGTTGACCTCTAGGGGAGGGCGCCCTACTCAAATGATGTCATGTGCATAAGGTCTATACAACAGAGATCAGTGGTTTGAATACGGATTAATAAATACCTTCTGTGTTGATTGAACCCATAGCGATGACAATTCCGTCTTGGGCAGCTTTGCTTTCAATATCCTGGGTAATCTTGGTCGCATTTGTGGTGGCGTTCTCAGGGTAGGTTAAGGCAAAGTCTGCGACAATAGAGCCAGCACTGAAGCTAATTACCTCACAGCCAACTGCACCAGTTGATCTTTGCAGAAACTATAACAAGTACAATGAAACAATAATAATACACAATGGATTAAGATGAAAATTTCGGTGGCTTTTTCGAGGTTTAGGAAATTCGTCCTTGTTGTTGTTGTTCTTCTTCTTCTTCTTCTTCTTCTTCTTCTTCTTTTTCTTCTTCTTCTTCTTCTTCTTCTTCTTTTTCTTCTTCTTCTTCTTTTTCTTTTTCTTCTTCTTCTTCTTCTTCTTCTCGTTTTGTTTTAGACTGTATAGGCATGTTCTGTCTAATGTGAATCTAACACATCCAGTAGCGTAACCAGCGGGGGAGGGGGGGGGGCAGGGCTGTACACCCGCACAGAATTTAACCCCCCCCCTTTCCCCTCCCCCAAAAACAACAAAGAAACAAACAAAGAATGAAAGAAAGAAAGAAACAACCGAGCAAACAAACAAACAAATAAATCAAAACAAACAGAAAAATATATCGAAAAATGCATAATGGATTGATGATTTAAAAGCCCTCCTCCAATTGTTATTGTTATTATTTGTATGTATATATTTCTTTGCCCCTCGCTTCAACCCCCCCCCCAAAAAAAAAAAAATGAAAGTGTCAGTAATTACGCCACTGCTAACTTCCGCTACTCACACTGCATAAATCGGTCGCTCTCATTTTGAATTCCTCCGATGACTTGTTGGTCAGAGCCTCTGTAAAGTTCACCACCTTCCCACCGAGTTTAGTCATTCTAAACGACGCTCGAAATTTCCTGTACCCTGTTGGTTAACAAGATGAAAATACAATTGAACAATCACGTACGATTCCTTAAAGTGAAGAATTTGATGTTGACCCCCTGGTCATTTCCGATGAGAAACTGCTGTTGTTAAAAGATGACGGAACCGAAAAATTCGTTTCAGCCGTCCTCGTCTTATTTGTATAGTATACCTACTTTTGCATCTTCCATCACTGTTGAGAGTCCAGCCACCTAAGCAGCCCTCGCAATGGTGTAGTCCGGGACCATCATTAACACATCTGGTAAAATCCCGACTCTTGCATTCTTGTCGCACGGTGGAATTGGAACAGGGATTGATTGCTGTTGAATGAGAGACGGGCCAAGGAATGATACCAGATAACGTGAATAATTTATAACAACAATTTACTTTGAATTAATATCATCGTAAAACTTATGGCCACCCCATGGGCCGCATGCTGCCAAAAGATTACAGAGCACCAAAAGCGCAAGATGGAGCTCTATCTATTGTTGGAACGTGAAAATGCATGGGCACCATTTCAGCAAGTGAATGTTTTGTTTCCCATTGATAGCAATGGTCATTGTCTGCACTGATCTCCACTGATCTATTGTTGTATCAAAAGAGTTACTTACTGAAATGGCGTCCAGTGGGATTTCACATTTCAGGCCGAGTTCCCCATCTTCCGAACGCGGCGCTCTACAACATTTGCTGCTGCCCTACGGCCGTAGGATTGACAACTAGGTCCACACACCATCGAGTAGCATTTTATACTTAGTTATTACGTAACCGCACTGTGGAGGCTTTTCCTAAGCCATGTCCAATATGTGGCAGAGGAAGCGCCTCCTCAATGTTCGTGTACTCAAACACGCTCTTCCCCTCTTGTACAGAAGTCCTCCTTTGTGCTTGTGGCTCTACAGCCTTAAAATGCTCGGGTCAGAATTGACCCAATCTTTGACAAAATTAACCCAAAACTGTGTCAGACTTACACAGAATCTTAAGAGTTTTAAAAAATCCCAGTTTTTAACCAGTTTCCGGTCAGCCTGACCCAGAAAAAGGTCAGGCCTCCTGATACGGTAATCCGAGTCAATTCTGACCCAGGAGTTTTATGAGAGTAATTATAATAATTTGAATGAATAGGCCGTATTTATGACAGCAAGAGCGCGCAATACTCATTCCCTTCGAAAGTACAAACATATTTTAAAACAAAATTAAAATGAGTTGTCCAAGCAAATATATTACACTGATTAAATTGTCAAACTGTCAAAAAACCTCAAACTGTCATTAAAAAAACCCTCAAAAGTTGTAAATGAGTGCTTTATTAGAAGTCTAATTGCATTTGGTTTACCACACTATTTCTATGGTTTGCCCCCAATCTTCCCACAAAGGGCGCCCTCTTGCACTCAAATATAAGTCCCAATGATTTAACATACCGGTGCAAGCCCGTCCCGCAATCCCAGGTGGTGCATAACCCGTCCGACAGTTCTCACAAGTGAACCTGTTATTTGATTCAGAGACGCAGTTTGCATAATTCAGTTCGAAGCAGTTGTCTGTATCTTCATCGCAAGGGTTAATAACTGCAAAACAACAATTACATATAAATAAATCAATTAATTAAATGTAACTAACAAAAATATGAATCTATTTTGATAATAATCGAATTATCATCATCGCTTGGCGATCATCGCTAACCCCTCTTACGGGTCAATTATCATAGAGGACTTTTTGGGGTGTAATTGGTCCAATTCACTTCACGTCATCTTCGCAATAATCTTGGTTGCGCCATTTTGGAAGTCAAGTTTCCCTCGTGTTCATAGTACTATAATTTTTATTATTGTCATTTATATATGTCTGTGCTTGTGTTATACAGTGTAGTGTACACGCAATTTTGCTCCCAAAATGGCGAGCGTGGCAGACAGTAGCCGCGTGTGACGTTGGTGCCAAGGGGTCAATTCGTATTTCTTTTGCCTACCTGGGACTTGTACCGTTGGTTTTGATCCAGTTAGTATCACACTGTTAGGCGCTACGGTGTTGTTATCCGAACCCGTCAGGCCACTAGTAAATGCCTGGGATATCTGAGCCTCAGTCACAGCACTGCTGCTGTTCATCAGATTGACCAAGAAAGTCACCGACGTCCCGCTCAGATGAATCGCCATTTTGGAAACGGTCACACCCAGCAGATCAGATCGAAACGTCGATGCGTTGAAAAGGTCAAACACCTTCCAAACAAAACATTTATTCAGATTTATTAAACAAATAAACGATTAACCCAAGAAAAACGGCGGTAGTTCACCAAAGACAGATATAAGAGTATTTGGATTTTTATAGGAGCGAATCTTCTGTTTGCATTGGAATAGGAGGGAGTTTAAGCTTATCCCCTTATGAGCCGATTCCCTTTGAACTGATTCCCTTCAGCTCATTATCTCATTTAGCTGATCACCCAGAGCTGATCCCCTTCAAGCTCATCCTGTTTAGCTGGTGACCCCCTTCGGCTGATCCCCTGAACTCACCACCTCCAGCTAATCATCTTTACCCCATACTCTTAAAATGGCCCTCCCGTAACTACTTACATCATTTGCAAGGCCAATACGGTTCATCGGTGTGTTGACAACAGCAAGATTATTAAGGGCACTTATTCCGAGGATCTGGGAGAAAACAGCTACCAACTGACGAGATGATGAAGCTGTTCAGAAAATATTTGAGGGGAAAAATTTAAACTTTAGGCCATGTTCGTTTCGTCCACAGATTTAGAGAGTTGAGCTGAGTTTGAATCAAAGAACTAAAAAGTAAAGACTTCATTTTAATGACAACATGTAAAAAAAAAAGAAGAAGCTCCGAATGATTTTTATAGTTTTGCTGTGATGAACAACAAAACAAAAATGGGCCAGATTGTTCCATTCATAGAAAGAAAACACTGAACATCATAAATTAAGTGTTGCCTGCATTGTAAAGAGCCATACATGTCATAGTTTAGCATTTTTGCGCAAATTTGTTTTCCAAACTTTAGAGCTCGGAAGATAGATGAAAAATTAGTACAATTTACCTTGGCAAGTTTCACCAACGAGGAAGAAGTTTGTCCGGCATACACAGTCGAACCCACCGATGTTATTTGAACATCTCGTATTGGCAATGGAAGAGCAGTTATCGGTGTGTGTTGCGCACTCGTTAATTTCTGTGAGAACAAAGTTTCACCATTGATTCCTATTCTCTTGTCACGCAATTTAAAACAAAGATGTAAAAAAAAAAAATAACATCCGCATGTCCACTTGTTCTTGGATCAATTAACTATTCTACTTAAAGGTATAATATAGGAATGGTAAAGCTGGTACAGAAGTGTTCTTACTTTATGTGGTTTAATATATATATGAAAATAATTTGGGCTCATTCCGTCGTCCGAGTCAGGAGAAAATAATTAAAATTCGTGCACACTTTTCAGCATGTAAACACATCGTGTTTAATTCCGATGGTTACAACCGAAATTAAAATCGGGGTCTTTAAATTCTATTTTATCGACCTTGACAGTATTTCAGACAGAAATATTTCTATGGAAGATTAGGTACTGGTACGATTTTCATTATCAGTAAGCTTTCAGACTGATACTAATAAAACATGTTTTGACAAATACCGATCCTGTATTCTACCTCTAAACCTCAGTTGGAATCCAGCAGTCTCCTGAAGACGAATGGGACACATAGCTCGAAACGTCGAGGACTCGGTTCTTCTCAGAACCACACACACTTCCACACTTTTTTAAGCAAAATGAGTTCACAATAAAACTTACTACTGTTTTCAATACCTTTGAATTTGTTTTATGTATTGTTCCTCACCTGTGCATGTTTTACCATCACCGGAGTATCCGGCAACACAAGTACAGATATACGATCCGTCAGTGTCCGCACAACGAGCATTGGAGTCACACGTGAACATGTTTGTTGCACATTCGTCAATGTCTGAATTTAACGAATACACAATGTTATTTTTATGCAGTTTTAGTTTGTGGGTCTGAATTTAAAGGGGAAATACAGAAAACGTTTTTTTTTTGGTTTTTTTTTTTATATAAGTTTTCTTATTCTTTTTTTTCATTATAAATTGAAACAGGGCCTATACCAGAGGACATTTTGGTGCAAGACGTCTTGAGTGCATTGTGCTGGCCGAATGGTTCTGTACACTTAACCAATTGGGCAGCAAAATGCGCTAAAGACGTCTTGCACCAAGAATGGAGGGCATTGTAAGCAAAGAATGCAATCTGCAAGCGATTTTTTAAGGCATATAATTACAAATTATCTGAGTAAAAATAGTTGAGTAAACTCATGGCTATACTTACTTACACACCCGCCCACGTGGCCCATACCGACTTGAGAAAAGCCAGAATTGCAGGTACATGTGTATGAACCGTCAGTGTCCTCGCAGTTTGCATTTGGGTCGCAATTGTGTCTACGGTCGTCGAAAAATGTAATGCATTCATTAATATCTGCAAAGAAAAAAACAACTTTTGAAAAACAGTTTCCACGGTCAATTGTGAGTGACAAGAGCGTGACAAGCAATACGCTCGATATAGTAAAAGCATAAAGCTAAACGTGGGCAAAAGAATTACGTCATCACACACACCTACTTTTACCATGATTATATATCTTAATCGGCTCCACCATCGTTTCAGCTTGACACTAAATGATTTATCGCCAAAACAAAGTTTTCGAAAAATTAGAAAGTTGAAAAGAAATCCTTAAAGTATAGATAAGTGAACTGAAAAAGCTGTAGGAGTGGTGAAACAAAACGCTTTACCAGGTCCCACTGGTTCAATATTGTCACTGAAAAAGTTTACGGTAAGTCCTCTTTTGTGCTTGTGGCTCTACACTCTTAAAATTATCAGTCAGAATTGACCCAATCTTTGACAAACTGACCCAAAACTGTGTCAAACTGACGCAGAATCTGAGTTTAAAAAAATCCAATTTTTTAACCAGTTTCCGGTCAGCCTGACCCAGAAAAAGGTCAGGCCTCCTGATACGGTAATCCGGGTCAATTCTGACCCAGAAGTTTTATGAGAGTAGTAATAATAATAGGCTGTATTTTTGACAGCAAGAGGGCGCGATACTAATTCTATTTTGAAAGTACACACAACTTTCAAAACAGTAAAGGTACAACTTGTTCTAGCAAAATATGTTACGCTTATTACATTGTAAAACTGTATAAAAACCATCAAAAGTTGTACTTTTACTGCTTTGTTAGAAGTCTACTTGCATCTGGTTAACCACACTATTTCTATGGTTTGACCCCCAATCTACCCTAGACTGGTTCCCGATCCCTACATCGTTTACGTTCTGATTGAATGAAGTGAACGGTAGTGGGTAATGAAATTAGCATATACATGGCAGATTTCTGCCAGGTATATGCTAATTAGAATTAGCATATAGGTCTACGTAATCCCATAATGCAATGCAGCCTTTACAAAAAAACATGATGGGCACAGAGTCTCAGAATCTCCCATCGTGCAGACTAACGTTAGTTAAGATGTTCTTCTAAAGTTAACTTTAATTTTGATGTTGAAGGTAGGTTCACTATGATGTCCAGGTGAAGGGTTACGATACACACGTGTGCCAGTGTCAAACAACAAAATGCACACGTCACAAACGTCATCTCTAAAACTAGAAAATTATCACTGCGCCCGCGCAATCGAGGGCCTTTCAAAAGCGCCATATCGGTAGTAGCTACCGGTCCCTCAGTCAGAAGAGAACGATGTATGGACCGGGAACCAGTCTACAATCTACCCCAAAGGACGCCCTCTTGCAGTCAAAAGTAAGGCATTATTGAATTAATTGATTGAACATACCGGTGCAAGCCTGTCCCGCAGTCGTAGGTTGTGCATAACCCGTCCGACAGTTCTCACAAGCGAACATGTTATTTGATTTAAAGACACAGTTTGCATAATTCAGTTCGAAGCAATTGTCTGTATCTTCATCGCAAGGGTTAATAACTGCAAAACAACAATTACAAATAAATATATCAATTAATTAAATGTAACAAATAAAAATATGAATGTACATGTATTGTTACGATAAGCGAATTTTCATCATCGCTTGGTGATCATCGCTGACCCTGCTACGGTTCAATTATCATAGAGGACTTTTTGGGGTGTAATTGGTCCAATTCACTTCACGTCATCTTCGCAATTGGTTGCGCCATTTTGGGAGTCAAGTTTCCCTCGTGTTCATAGTACTATAATTTCTATAATTGTCATTTATATGTCTGTGCTTGTGTTATACAGTGTAGTGTACACGCAATTTTGCTCCCAAAATGACGAGCGTGGCAGACAGTAGCCGCGTGTGACGTTGGTGCCAAGGGGTCAATTCGTGTTCTTTTACCTACCTGGGACTTGTACCGTTGGTGTTGATCCAGTTAGTATCACACTGTTAGGCGCTACGGTGTTGTTATCCGAACCCGTCAGGCCACTAGTAAATGCCTGGGATATCTGAGCCTCAGTCACAGCACTGCTGCTCATCAGATTGACCAAGAAAGTCACCGACGTCCCGTTCAGATGAATCGCCATTTTGGAAACGGTCACACCCAGCAGATCAGATCGAAACGTCGATGCGTTGAAAAGGTCAAACACCTTCCAAACAAAACATTTATTCAGATTTATTAAAAAAATAAACGATTAACCCAAGAAAAACGGCGGTAGTTCACAAAGACAGATATGAGAGTATTTGGATTTTTATAAGAGCGAATCTTCTGGTTGCATTGGAATAGGAGGGAGTTTAAGCTTATCCCCTTATGAGCCGATTCCCTTTGAACTGATTCCCTTCAGCTCATTATCCCATTTAGCTGATCACCCAGAGCTGATCCCCTTCAAGCTCATCCTGTTTAGCTGGTGACCCCCTTCGGCTGATCCCCTGAACTCACCACCTCCAGCTAATCATCTTTACCCCATACTCTTAAACTGGCCCCCCCGTAACTACTTACATCATTTGCAAGGCCAATACGGTTCATCGGTGTGTTGACAACAGCAAGATTATTAAGGGCACTTATTCTGAGGATCTGGACGAAAACAGCTACCAACTGACGAGATGATGAAGCTGTTCAGAAAATATTTGAGGGAAAAATTTAAACTTTAGGCCATGTTCGTTTCGTCCACAGATTTAGAGAGTTGAGCTGAGTTTGAATCAAAGAACTAAAATGTAAAGACTTCATTTTAATGACAACATGTAAAAAAAAAAAAAAAAAGCTCCGAATGATTTTTATAGTTTTGCTGTGATGAACAACAAAACAAAAATGGGCCAGATTGTTCCATTCATAGAAAGAAAACACTGAACATCATAAATTAAGTGTTGCCTGCATTGTAAAGAGCCATACATGTCATAGTTTAGCATTTTTGCGCAAATTTGTTTTCCAAATTTTAGAGCTCGGAAGATAGATGAAAAATTAGTACAGTTTACCTTGGCAAGTTCCACCAACGAGGAAGAAGTTTGTCCGGCATACACAGTCGAACCCACCGATGTTATTTGAACATCTCGTATTGGCAATGGAAGAGCAGTTATCAGTGTGTGTTGTGCACTCGTTAATCTCTGTGAGAACAAAGTTTCACCATTGATTTCTTATTCTCATGTCACGCAATTTAAAACAAAGATGTAAAAAAAACATTCGCATGTCCACTTGTTCTTGGATCAATTAACAATTCTACTTAAAGGTATAATATAGGAATGGTAAAGCTGGTACAGAAGTGTTCTTACTTTATGTGATTTAACATATATATGAAAATAATTTGGGCTCATTCCGTCGTCCGAGTCAGGAGAAAATAATTAAAATTCGTGCACACTTTTCGGCATGTAAACATATCGTGTTTAATTCCGATGGTTACAACCGAATTAAAATCGGGGTCTTTAAATTCTATTTTATCGACCTTGACAGTGTTTCAGACAGAAATATTTCTATGGAAGATTCGGTACAGGTACGATTTTCATTATCAGTAAGCTTTCAGACTGATACTAATAAAACATATTTTGACAAATACCAATCCTGTATTCTACCTCTAAACCTCAGTTGGAATCCAGCAGTCCCCTGAAGACGAATGGGACACATAGCTCGAAACGTCGAGGTGTGTTCTTCTCAGAACCACACACACACTTCCACACTTTTTTAAGCAAAATGAGTTCACAATAAAACTTACCATTATTTTTAATACCTTTGAATTTGTTTTATGTATTGTTCCTCACCTGTGCATGTTTTACCATCACCGGAGTATCCGGCAACACAAGTACAGGTGTACGATCCGTCAGTGTCCGCACAACGAGCATTGGGGTCACACGTGAACATGTTTGTTGCACATTCGTCAATGTCTGAATTTAACGAATACACAATGTTATTTTTATGCGGTTTTAGTTTGTGGGTCTGCATTTAAAGGGGAAATACAGAAAACTTTTTTCGTTTTGTTTTTTTATATAAGTTTTTTTTATTCTTTTTTTTCATTATAAATTGAAACAGGGCCTATACCAGAGGACATTTTGGTGCAAGACGTATTGAGTGCATTGTGCTGGCCGAATGGTTCTATACACTTAACCAATTGGGCAGCAAAATGCACTAAAGACGTCTTGCACCAAGAATGGAGGGCATTGTAAGCAAATAATGCAATCTGCAAGCGATTTTTTAAGGCATATAATTACAAATTATCTAAGTAAAAATAGTTGAGTAAACTCATGGCTATACTTACTTACACACCCGCCCATCACGTGGCCCATACCGACTTTAGAAAAGCCAGAATTGCAGGTACATGTGTATGAACCGTTAGTGTCCGCGCAGTTTGCATTTGGGTCGCACTGGTGTCTATGCTCGCTGACGGACGTTGTACATTCATTGATATCTGCAAAGAAACAACCATCTTTTCAAGAACGGATCATGGGACGAAACAGCAAACATACCCTACTTCCTCATCCCCAAATCTTGTGATATAGAAGTCCATTAGTAAGAATTTGTCTCCGTACACTCACTGCTGTTAATGATGTTTTTACAGCTGTAACCTACCCTGTTTTTTTTTTTTTTTTAGTATGCAGTAGTACACAAAGTTTGTAATGAAAAGAGAAGAAAAAAAACTTACTTGTGCATGAGGTTTTTCCATCTCCACTAAATCCTGCGCGACATTGACAACTGAAGCTGCCGTTGGTATTGTGACATTCTCCGTTGACGTGGCAGCTCGATGGGTTTTCTGAGCATTCGTCTATGTCTGAGCACAGTACTCGGGCATCCCCGCGGTAACCCGATTGGCATACGCAGTAGAAGGATCCGGGTGTGTTGGTGCAGTTACTGTTAGCGGCACAACTTGATGGATTGTTACACTCATTTATGTCTGTTTAACAACAAGAGTATTTTAACTTTTCCGGAATGATATTTGGGATAAAGAATTTCGTTGAAATTATGATATGATGAAACATCAATCTCGTTATATTTTACTTCCAAAGAAACGCACAACCTTCGTCATACAACCTACCGGTGCAAGATGCCCCATTTCCGGTGTAGCCAGCTTTGCACATGCACTGGTACGAGCCGGCTGTATTCCTACAAACAGCATCAGCATGGCATGGTTTGGATGTACACTCATCGATATCTGTGAACAACAACACGAAATGATGAAAACATAATGGCTGCGTGATGGACGTTCTAAGCCTAAAACATTAATATCAAAATGCATGATACAATAATTGAAAACAATTGTTTTTGTCGTTGGTGCTGTTGCTGATGTTGGTGTTGTTGTCGTTGTTATTGTTGCTGTTAGTTGTTGGCCTCGTTCTTGTTTTTATTGTCTTTGCTGTTGTTTTAATTTTTGTCGTTCTTGTTCTCATTGTAATTGTTCTTGTTGTTATAGCTGTTTTGGGCGTTGTTGCTTTTGTTGTGTTGTTGTTGTTGTTGTTCTTGTTGTTGTTGTTGTTGTTGTTGTTGTCGTCGTCGTCGTCGTCGTCGTCGTCGTCGTTATTGTCGTTGTCGTTGTTGTTGTTGTCAAGTTTTAGGTGTATATTGGCTGATATACTTTGAGAAGAACTTTGAGAAGGTTCTCCGAAGTAGAATTTTTTTCTTTAATGTCATACCAAAGCAAGACAATCCGTTGCCCTGAAAGCCGGCTGAGCATGCACATGTAAAGGATCCATCGTTGTCAGCACAAGTGGCATTTGCATGACATGGATTAGTTGAACATTCATTGATATCTGTCAAAGAAATGCGATTTAAAAAATGTCAAAATACGATCGTTAATTTCAGCATTTTTAAATATATAATTTACAGTTGTTTTAAATATTTATTGTAATAAATTTTAAACAATAGGGCTTGAATTGTTACATCTTTGGAAAATATTTATTATATTTTGGAAAGTATTATGGAACAAATTCTGAAATACAGAACAGTAAGTTCGAACACAGATTGGGGTACTTTTTTGAAACCAGACTGTCTGACTTACTTGTGCAGACTGTTCCATTGCCGGTGTAGCCATCATTGCAAGTACAATTATAAGAGCCCTCAACGTTGGTGCAAACAGCGTTGCCATCACAAGAGTCGGTGCCGACTGAACACTCATCAATATCTAATTAAAAACACATATAGGTATTTTAATTATTTTAACAATATTTGTCTGTATATTTTGATCCTCTGCTTAGAGTTATGAGCATGAGAAACAACGAACATTCTCAGCTTAGTTTTCAAGGTAGAATACAGGATTGGTATTCTTCCTAATTTGTATTTACTACTATCAGTCTAAAAGTTTACTGATTATGAACTTTGTATCAGTAACAATCTTCCGTAGAAATAGTTCTGTCTGAAATACATTCAGAGTCGAGAAAATAGAATTTGAAGACCCTGATTTTATTTGTGGTTGTAACAATCGAAGTTAAGGACAATGTGTTTACATGCTGAAAAATGTGCATGGTTTTCCACTATTTTCTCCTGACTCTGGCGACGGATTGAGCCCAAATTTTCACATTTTCCATGTATAAGAACATTGCACAATCATCTTTACCAATCCTGTATTTTACCTTTAAGAATAATAAAAAAAAAAAACACTTGCGGTCTGAGTAAGGCTTCATTATGTTTCAAATACAATACAAATAATTAAATCAAAATCAGTAAACATTTTCAATCAATAGTCGTCTTGGTTTTTTTTCGTGTTTTTTTGTTGTTTTTTTTTCATGACGAACTGATGATTGGATGGTTGACACCAAACACAACCATGGTAAACAAAAACGTCGGCAAGAGAGAGAGAGAGAGAAAACGAAATTGAACTGAATAATTAGAAATGTTGAAAATTGCGATTTACCGTAACAACTTCGTTGGTCAGAGGCGAGTTCGTACCCCGATATACAACTGCAGGTGTAACCGCCGTCAATGTCCGTGCATGACCCTGTACCATTCGTACATGTATTCAATGAGTTGTCAGCACATTCGTCAATATCTAATACATGAAGGAGGAAAAAAGTAGATCTTTTGTTATTAAATTACAAATAAATTCGGTAACAAAAAAAGATCACGGCGGATCTTTTGCAGTATTGAACTTTTCTGAACTGACAGAATTGAGTGCCAATCAAGTGCAAAACCACAAAACATAGTTATGATAACCAATCGCCAGGAAACTACATGAAGATGCATTGCTAATATGAGAAACGCTTTTTTACAGAAAGAAGCGTGAGCAAGAAAGATGATCGCCAGTCAACTAAATTTACATGGTACAATCGTGGTTTTCCAACCGTTGTAAATCAAACGATCTGCAGCTTTCCACAAATACCGGGGTCAAAGTAAAAGAACATTCTTGATGTTAAGTTGTTCACAGGGTCCAGAACATTTTAAATGATGGACACAACAGTTTCGATGAATATGTTGTAAAACCCAGAGCTAGAGGAAGTTACAACTTCCAGTATGGTTAGCGGATCTATCCAATTAGTGTTTGTTCTAACTGTTGTTTTTTTTATTGTTTTCGGTGGGGGGGGGGGGGGGGGTGGGAGGACGCTGGCACATCATGCTTGGTTTGGCATATTTTTCAGTCCAAAATAATTACCTCGGCAGTGTGTGCTGTTCGCCGCTTCATATCCGCTCTTACATGCACAGGTGTCACTACTGCTGTTTGAGTAACAAACGGCGTTTGGTCCGCAGAAGTTTGGATTGCTGCAGGCTTGATCGGCTGTAAAAAAAAATACATACATATTCTGTAATAGTAATAATCAATCAATCAATAAATAAACAAATGTTTTTATTTTTTTAACGTTTCAGTTATTTGTCATGACTTAAAACTTGTATGCAAGTCAGCACGTGTGCAGTGATGGGTTCATTTTGTGCTCGCGGGCTGCATCAAGCCTACTATGGACCAATCGCAATACAGACAATGCTTACGTCGGCACAAGCCTGTCCAATGAAACTTTGGGGTTCTAAGACTGGTCCCCATGACTTTATCCTGACGGATAAAGACAGATGACCCGTCTATTAATGTCCTACCTTCACATTTGTTTGTCGTTTCGTTGCGTGTAAATCCCGTGATACATGAACACTGGTAACCGCCGACGGTGTTCACGCATTGCTGGTCACAGTTGTCAGTTGAAAGTGCACACTCGTCAATGTCTGAAAATGAGAAAATCGTATCATGTTATGGATAGTTCCTGTATAGTTCGGGTTCCCCATCCAAAAAGACAAATCGAATAGCCCATATGCCAACAACCATGATTGGCGCGCAAAGGATTCTGGGTGAAATCCGAGTCCAAACAACATCGGCCACCATCATGGCGCGTTGATTTTGAAGTAATGCGGTACAAAACCATAAAACCTGACATATTTACACGTAAACTACAGCACGGCGTCCATAGTGGCAGCTTGATTTATTTTTTAGCAGTACTCGTTTTCCCAAAATGCACTGCGGCGGTATACTTTTAAGATGGCGCTTGTGCACATGGGCTATTCGAATCAAACATAAATATCACCAATACAAATCATTCACACCTCTAAGTGAAGAGAAGCAAGTTATATTTAAATGATTTGCCTGCTAAATGACACAAGCATCACGACTGAAAAGAGTTGTATTTGAGCCAACAGCCACCAGAAAAGAAAAAAAAATCACTCTAGACAATACGATATATAAGTTTCCAACTTGATTTTAAATAGTTCAAATAATTATTTTCTCAAACTGTTTGATGGTTATTCAGCGAGGATCGTTTCAATTGGAAGTCCTTACCTCGACACGCATCCCCATTTTTCACGAAGCCGCTGTCACAAGTGCAGTTGAAAGAGCCGTCGGAATTTGAACATGTTGAATTAGCAGTACATACGGTCATGGCCGCGTTGCATTCGTTTATATCTAGGGAGAGGATAAACATTGTATTTCGTTCGGTTCGGTTCGTTCGGTAGAACGAAATGTAGTACTCGATTAGGGTAGCTATCACTCCGCTGTGAGCGGAGGGATACCGTACCAGGTAAAAAGGGAGTATATAGGCCTATAAGGTGTGCCCAGCAGGTAGGAGCCACGCGCACACCGACGGGCTAGACTTAAATCAAGTTTTCTTCTCAATAGAAATTGTATAGTTTCTTCACCCAGCATGATTTCCTTCCACATGGACTCTCTTAATGTTAAAGAGTGAAAACATCACTCTCTTGCCCGAGTGGTGGTGTAATTTTCTCTCTTTTTAGAGTGCAATTATCTTTAGTTTGCTCTTTTAGAGTGAAATTTTGAGTGAAGTCCACTCTGAATCGAGTGAAAAAGAACATACTTCCACTCAAAAAAAAGTTGTCCGTCATACCACTCTTTTAAAAGAGCCATATGGCGGACAAGTCTTTTTAGAGTGGAAACATTTTCTTTTTCACTCGATTTAGAGTGAAGTTTACTCAAATTTTACTCTAAAAGAGCAAACTAGAGATAATTGCACTCTAAAAAGACTGAAAATTACACCACCACTCGGGCAAGAGAGTGATGTTTTCACTCTTTTACATTAAGAGAGTACTGTGTTTTTCATTTCAAAAAGTTGTATTTTATATATAAAAAATAGGATATTTTGATACATATTGCATTTATTTCTGTTTGTCTACCCCTCCCCCACATTTATTTGTTGTATTCCCGAACTGGACATTTTGTTTACAGGTAATAGATTCACCCACAAATGTTGTTTTATCTAAAAACGTGTAAAACTTGCCTGTGTAATGCGGAAAGAAATAAAATAATAATTATAATAATAGAGGAACATATTTTCATCTTTTTCTCTCCATATGGGTATTAATGTTAGCCACTTTTGATAATCCCTTGGTTACATTATCAGATAAAGTTGAAATCAGTTTAAAAAAAAAACAATAATAATCTCTCACCGACACAATTACCGGCCATATTCTTCTCATAGCCGCTGAGACAATTGCACATGTGTGATCCTGGAATGTTTACACAGACTGTATTCATCTCCGGACAAGTTGCAGCGCTAGCACATTCATTCACGTCTAAGATTTAAAAAAAAAAAAAGGCACACATGAAATCTTCGGTTACACAGATATAATCAGGCCTATGGGTTACAGTGCAAGGCACTTTATATGGTTATTAGAAGCCTTTTTCCAAACCTTAGGCTTGGACTCTAGTGGTGATTAAGGCTGTCCTTGCGCTTCCCCTCACGGAGTCCCCACAGACGATAAGCACGGAGTCCATGCTTGGATGCACGCAGTCCGTCAGGACGATACACACGCGCACCCACGCACGCCCGGGTGGGTAAGCCGACAGAGTCTGTCAGGACGTCAACACACCTTGTATAACTGTACAAAGCGCTGCATATCGTGATCGTGCGCTTGAGTTTTGGGCGTTATTGGCAAAACTGCGACTAAACCGTTTCGCCCGGCTGGTGTTCCTTGATCAAGGCTACTTGGGCTCCGGCTTTGTTTTCGTCATCAGTTTCCGGGCAGTGGACATTTTGCACGTTGTTTTCAACAACAAACGGAACCTCGAGCCTGATTAGACGGAGCCTAAGCTGAAGTTTGGAAAGGATTACCAGAAAATCATACCAGGCCTACTACAAATAATCCAGCTGCGCTAAGGGTACTTTTTTTTTTTTAAAGTTAGCAGACGTTTCCTGCTTACGGAGTCCCTGGCAGTAATTACCATTTCATAATTTCTGCTAAGCTAAATTTAATTGTAAGCAGCAGACGGTCATTCACCTTGTCCAATGTTATGTGAACGTGTGGAGCCATGAAGTTGTAACGCTTAAAAACAAAGTACCAAGGCGACCGTTTCTTACAACCATTTCCAACACCCGACCAACTTTCCAAAGAATGCCTGCTTGTAACAGCAGTTTTACATGAATTACCAATAATACACCTTATCTTGATTCATAGGGATTGACATGAAATGCAAGTAAATGCTGAAAAGTTTTTTCTAACATTGCTACTGTCGTACCTTGTCTCGATTCAAAGGTCTGCATATACCACTGCCATAACGTCGTATTCAAAGAGTTGTCAACATTGCCGCCGTCAAAGATTTAAAAATTCTCATAAAAAAAAGAAGAAAACTTACCAACACAGTTGACTCCATTGCCACTGTATCCAGCTCTGCATGCACACGTGTAACTGCCGTCGTTGTTCGTGCAATTGGCATTGGCGTGACAATTGTCAGTGCTCAAGATACATTCATCCATGTCGACGCATGACCCGTCATTGACCTTTGTGTAACCGCTGACGCACCTGCACTCGAAGGAGCCTACAGTGTTGTGACATTCACTGTTTGCAACACAGTTGAATAGAGATGGGTTCTGACATTCGTCCCTATCTGTGTGGGGGGGGGGGGAAGGGTGGAAAATTAGAAATTAATGAAATTTATCCAATGTCTAAAATATCAATGTGTTTATTGTTTATCTTCTTTTGCAGGCCTGTATGACTCAGACAGAGAAAATCCTAGACACACTTCCGTATAAAAGGCCTTTTTTCCCCTTAAATTCTGTGGGTTCTTCTAGCAAACCACGAACTATTCAAAGCTGCCACACACACCCACACACAAAAAAGGGGTTTGAGCCTTGGTTATTGAGATTGTTACCTGAACACGTCTGACCATTGCCGAAGAAGCCCTCATTGCACGTACAGGTGTATGACCCTTCCACGTTTGTACAGTTGGCGTGTCCGTCACAGGGTGAGCTTGAACATTCGTTGATATCTGAGAACGATCACCCAAAATAAAAAATAACAAATGTTATCAAATACACAAACTCGCCAAAAGGAAAGGAAGAACAAATCTACCATTGTCATTAGAATTTGTATCCACATACAGCACACATATCGCTTTAAAGTGAATTTATTGTAAAATCAATACAGCTGTATATATTGCCTTTATAAAGCAAAAGCGGATCTACCGTCATTTAAGGACATTTCATCAGTTTACACAGCAACAATTTCGCTATGAAGGGTCGACTGTGACTTACCAATGCACACCCTTGGGTCATCATCGTGTTCATAGCCGCTATCGCACACGCAGTTAAAACTTGAAGCCGTGTCTACACATGTGGAGTGTGCGCCACAGCCATCAGTATTCATTGCACACTCATCAACGGCTTCAGGAAAAGAAAGAAGAAAAAAAATGAGAAATTTATTCAAATACTATGTTTTAAAAACATTCTTGCACCAAAACAAGGCCCGATTTCATACCGTTGTTTATCAGAAATTATTGCTTTAAGCCCCAGCTCAACAATGGTTAGAAGAAAAACAAAATGTTTACATATACCCAATACATGGTATAAATATAATGATGGTAGAAAACTTTCCTTGAAGTATTTCTTCCTGAAGTGTTATTGTTTTTAAATGTTAAAGGAAATAAGATCCAAAGTTAGTTTTCGTCGCAGTGAGACATGAATGCGCACAGAAATGCTGGATGCATTTTTACCGTTTTCTTGCAAATGAAACAACGAAATGAGCTGACATTTCCACAGGTTGTTTTTATTACAAATTTCTTGATTTGTGCAAAGAATGGAAGCATTTACAACCAGTTTACCAATGTTGAGCTGCGGCTTTAAAATGTTCTTATTGCTTGAACAAAACTGGAGAGAACCGGTCTTAAACAATAACCTTTTTACACAGCATCTTGGCTGGTAATCTGTCACTTCTAAGCAAGTTTTTCTTCGCTGAGCAATCTGTGCTGAAAGCAGCCCAAGTATTTTTGGAGGGGTCAAAACCACATTTTCGTGGGCATAACTAGAAAATACAATTAATGTATACGACAACTTACGGGGGTTAGTCGTGGCCTGTGGTGTTGTAACCGTTGGCGTTGTGGCCATTGGTGTCATAGTCATTGGTGTCGTGGCCATTGGTGTCGTGGCCGTTGGTGCCGTGGCCATTGATGCCGTGGCCATTGGTGTCGTGGCCGTTGGTGTCGTGGCCATTGGTGCCGTGGCCATTGGTGTCGTGGTTATTGATGAACCAGTTTGTGGGGCTGTCGATGATGACTCTGTTGTGCCAGCTGTCGCACCATCGGTTGACATCGGCGTTTGCCCGTCGGAAGTAGACATGGCAGCCGTTGCAGACTCTACAGCGTTCGACGACGTCGAGCCATTGATAGACATCTGCGTTTGACCGACAGATACGGTCACCGTTGGGGCTGTCGATGATGACTCTGTTGTGCCAGCTGTCGCACCATCGGTTGACATCGGCGTTTGCCCGTCGGAAGTAGACATGGCAGCCGTTGCAGACTCTACAGCGTTCGACGATGTCGAGCCATTGATAGACATCTGCGTTTGACCGACAGATACGGTCACCGTTGACGTGGATGGCTCCGTATGAGCTTCGGTTGAACCAACCTCACATGTTAACGTACTGTTAGTCTCTGCAGAAAGGAATCGTATGTAATATATAAGTATTCAACAACATTCCATGGAAGGACAGCGTACCAAACGAGTTTGCTCTTTTGCTTACTTGCACCACACAGTTTGGAAAAACAAGTCAACTTCAAAGAATTCTTTTGTTGTTTTAAGCGTGCCTCCCTTAAAACTTTGTGGGTTTTAGGGTGTTTTGTTGTTGTTTTGTTTTGTTGTTGTTGTTTTTTTGCCAACAACCAGTGCCCTATTCCAAAGATCTGCTAACCGAACAGATGAATTTCATGATGAAAAAAAATCACTATATAAATTTTGCTGGGTAGCTGATTTACTGAAACATTATTTCTGCGTAGCGAATTTGCGGGCTGAAAATTGCCCCCAATAATAGTCTGCCTACCTGTCACATTCACACTGCCCTCTTCGATGTTCAAATCTGACACTCGTTGGAACTCCGTAACAATTTCAGTGCCGATGTAGCCAGTGGTGACGTTAGCGCCTGGAGAAAAGACTAGTTGAAGTTCTGCGTGGATGTTACTGTTTGTGCCTTCCGTAAAGTTCACGACGTTGCACTCAGTCAGGTCGTCATTGAATGTGGCGTTAATATTGCTCGTGTACTGTCAGAATGAAAAAGATGGCTTTTTAAACGAACATCCATTACTTAAACATTAATATTGATGACAATTTTCATTAAATATGGCGACTTTAACCAAACTCGCAAATTTTGACGTCACCTTTCATGTTAATTTTAACACTTTTACCGACAAAGAAACAACCTGTGAATTTTTCATGGAATTCGGTGGTCCCATTATTCGACAAACGAACTCCTTTTAATACAGCAAATTGATTAAGGAAATCAAAATAAGCAATGGTACTTTGAGGTTTTCAGATGCAATTTTCTCGACTTTGACAGTATTTCGGACGGAATTATTTCTCCGGTTCTCATGTCGCTCCCAACGATAAACCAATCCCGCACTTTGCCTGAAAGTTTTGGCCTCAGTTATACTCACATTGCAGACCATGGTGCTTAGACTCATAAATTGGCTAGAAGAACTATTCTGATAAGCAGAGTCATACAGGGTAGTATCATTGTGGACTTCAAGTATGACAAACTCAACTTTGAATTTCCGAGGAACTGAAATAAAACAAAATAATAATAATAGAACATGTTTTTTTAATCTCATAATATGACGTGGCAGAATCGTTCTAAATCGTTTTAGATCGTTCTAAATCATCCGTCAGCTGACGTGAAGTGATCTCTTAAACATTTCAAGCCTATAATGTTGAGAAATATTTACAATTTGAGCCTAAGTTGGGTGTTATTTCAAAGGTTTTTCTATATCTATTGCATGAGCAAATAAACCCCGTTTTTATTTTTGGCAGAAAGTATTGACTGGTTATAGCATGAAGCGTCACACATCTTATGATCGGCCATGGCCTGAGTTTTGAATCTACATTATTGTAGTCAAATTTACCTTTTTATTGTTTTTTTTTTTAATTTTTACGGTGTTCACATTCAATTTTCCACATCATCCCATCCCTTTGCCGCCATCGTAATTGTTATAGCGTACTGGCACATTAAAGTTATGCAAAGAAAACTATGTGAACGTTACCTGTTGAAGAACTACACAATGACGACGACTCTGTGGGGAGAAAAGGCGCACGAACCATGAGTAAAATGTTCAATGAAATGAAAACAACAGAATAAACCAACACATTTTTTTTAACAATATTGAAAATGATTGTCATTATAATTTTCTTAAACATTTTATAATGTTGAGAATTATTTACAATATAGAATACAGTGGGTTCTGAGACCAAACCAACTTATATAAAAAAAAAATTCAAAGCAATAAAAACGAAATAGAACAATCAAATGATTTGCAAAACTGAAAATTAACGGATTTCATATCGATTTTCCCCAGTGTAACAAGATAGTGAGACAAAACGATTCTGACGAGTACAAGGGTATTAACTAAAACTGTGAACCAATCAAGAGACATAACTACTTATTGCTAGGATTTTTTCATTACCAGCTGCTGAAGAGCTCTCAGTTGTTGAGTTATCTGTTGGGGAAAAAGGGGAAAAGCTAAGTTTTAACTCCATAAACTATAGTTTCAACACTGTTCATGAATGATTGTTTAATGTGTTATATCAAAAATGCGTTTCCTTGTGCGTGTTTTTGAAGTCGTTTTTTTTTTGTAGCCTCATGTTATTTTAGATGTTACGGTACTGTTTTAAATTCATTTGTTGAATTATCATCACAAAGAACCAAAATAAATAAGTAAGTTTTTGTTGGCTTAAAACATACCTGTGGTCATGGTCGCTACTGTTGTTGAGTTGTTACAATCTAAACAAAAACCAAAAAAGTTTCAACTCTATTTCTGAGAATTTAATTTTGTTTTACCGATGATAAGAACTAGTATAACCAGTAAACTTGCGGGTACAACCATGTATAGATCTTCTTTTTTTTAAGGGGGGAGTGGTGGCTCTGAAAAGAGCCATTGTGGCTTCTCCTTTACGATGTTGTTGCTTTTTATATGTTTTACTGTTGTTGTTTTTTCATGTTTATGAATAAATAATTGCAAACAATCGTTTAAGTTATGTAATTAAAAAGTGTTCGTCTGCTAAACATTTTTAGGAAAGACATCTATTACCGAACTAAGGGTCTGTGCATTAGTTTTTCTTTATCAACATTCTTACAGATTGGTGTCAAATAAATTGGGAAATTATCTTTGTTTTTCTATATCTATTGCATGAGCAAATAAACCCCGTTTTTATTTTTGGCAGAAAGTATTGACTGGTTATAGCATGAAGCGTCACACATCTTATGATCGGCCATGGCCTGAGTTTTGAATCTACATTATTGTAGTCAAATTTACCTTTTTATTGTTTTTTTTTTATTTTTACGGTGTTCACATTCAATTTTCCACATCATCCCATCCCTTTGCCGCCATCGTAATTGTTATAGCGTACTGGCACATTAAAGTTATGCAAAGAAAACTATGTGAACGTTACCTGTTGAAGAACTACACAATGACGACGACTCTGTGGGGAGAAAAGGCGCACGAACCATGAGTAAAATGTTCAATGAAATGAAAACAACAGAATAAACCAACACATTTTTTTTAACAATATTGAAAATGATTGTCATTATAATTTTCTTAAACATTTTATAATGTTGAGAATTATTTACAATATAGAATACAGTGGGTTCTGTAAGATGACAGATGCATTTGAGGCCAAACAAATTTATCAATAGTTGATAGAAGACAAGAAAATGCTGGATTGTAAGATTTCAAAGATAAGGTTTCAAAGATTAAGTTGAAATTCAACTATAAACTAAAATTACCGTATATTACAGAGTTTGCGCCAATAAAGTGAATTATTGTTTTTTGCTATTCATTACCTGTTGAAGCGCTCTCAGTTGTTGAATTAACTGTAGAAAAAAGGGGAAAACGGGATTTCATTAAAAAAAAAACAATCTTATTTGAGTCCAAACAAATTTATCGATAGACCGTTCCGGCCTGTCAATCAAACTAAGCTCATTGACCAATTGGATTACGCCTTTTGGTCATGTGACTTCGGTCTAACTCGGTCACACGTGCAGCGTAAACGTACACAAACTAAGGTGTGTGGGCGGGGCTTGTTGCCAAAGCCGGAACGGTCTTATAAGGAGACAAGAAAATACTGGAATGTAAGACAGGTAAGGTTTCAAAGATTAGGTTGAAATTTCACAATAAAATAAAATTACAATAATACAGAGTTTACGTCAATAAAGAGAATATACATGTATTGCTATTAATTACCTGTTGAAGCGCTCTCAGTTGTTGAATTGTCTGTAGAAAAAAAGAGGAAAACGGGGTTTCATTTAAAAAAAAATTCAATCTTATTTGAGACCAAACCAACTTATATAAAAAAAAAATTCAAAGCAATAAAAACGAAATAGAACAATCAAATGATTTGCAAAACTGAAAATTAACGGATTTCATATCGATTTTCCCCAGTGTAACAAGATAGTGAGACAAAACGATTCTGACGAGTACAAGGGTATTAACTAAAACTGTGAACCAATCAAGAGACATAACTACTTATTGCTAGGATTTTTTCATTACCAGCTGCTGAAGAGCTCTCAGTTGTTGAGTTATCTGTTGGGGAAAAAGGGGAAAAGCTAAGTTTTAACTCCATAAACTATAGTTTCAACACTGTTCATGAATGATTGTTTAATGTGTTATATCAAAAATGCGTTTCCTTGTGCGTGTTTTTGAAGTCGTTTTTTTTTGTAGCCTCATGTTATTTTAGATGTTACGGTACTGTTTTAAATTCATTTGTTGAATTATCATCACAAAGAACCAAAATAAATAAGTAAGTTTTTGTTGGCTTAAAACATACCTGTGGTCATGGTCGCTACTGTTGTTGAGTTGTTACAATCTAAACAAAAACCAAAAAAGTTTCAACTCTATTTCTGAGAATTTAATTTTGTTTTACCGATGATAAGAACTAGTATAACCAGTAAACTTGCGGGTACAACCATGTATAGATCTTCTTTTTTTTAAGGGGGGAGTGGTGGCTCTGAAAAGAGCCATTGTGGCTTCTCCTTTACGATGTTGTTGCTTTTTATATGTTTTACTGTTGTTGTTTTTTCATGTTTATGAATAAATAATTGCAAACAATCGTTTAAGTTATGTAATTAAAAAGTGTTCGTCTGCTAAACATTTTTAGGAAAGACATCTATTACCGAACTAAGGGTCTGTGCATTAGTTTTTCTTTATCAACATTCTTACAGATTGGTGTCAAATAAATTGGGAAATTATCTTTGTCTGGATTTCGTCTTTGTTTGTCAATGTCATTATGCGTTTAAAACAAAGCAAAGATAAAGAATTAATTTGCTTAACAAATCTGCATGCAATTTTAAATTCTACATACCTACAACGGTGAGGGCGCACACCAAGCAGAGCAAGGATATCCAGACCTCCATCTCGATCAATATTATTGAGTCTGAGGAAAAGGGAATGAGAGGTATCAGTTTTGAAAAAATTAAGAATGGGAGAGGAATTCGACGACTGTTTCCAATCACACATGCTATATGACATTATAAATATGTTACTATATTATTACGACGATTATTGAAAAGAGGCCATCATAAAAAAAGAAAAAGCACAAGGTTATAGGCATAAAACAATTTTGATATTTATAATTAATGAGACAACGTTTCATGAAGAGGTACCTTTTAAAATGAAAAAAAAACACATTATACAGCAGTCTTTAAAGTAGTTGTTACTTTAATTCGTAACAGACAAAACTATTTTTTAGTGGTGATTTTTAACTTGATTGATTTTTAAGCAAATTATACTTTTCTCAGTCATTTTTTGGCAAACGAGCGGCGAAATTAAACTTCGAGTTATTCTATTTCTTGCTAAATTGAAAGCTCCTTAAAGAAGTCAATTCATGTCACATAATGTGTAAGAATATCTTTCTTTTTTTTGCGTCGTGCGATGTAAAGTAGAATCAAGTTTTAGTATTTATCCCAAATTTGTGTTAATAGTTCATACCACCAGTACCATGAAACTTCCATAGAAATATTTCTGTCTGAAATACTGTCAAAGATGAATAAAACAATTAAAGAACACAGTTTTAATTTCAGTTGTAACAATCGAAATTGAGGACAATGACAGTTTCCACTATTTTCTCCTGACTCAGACGACGGATTGAGCCCAAATTTTCACAGTTTTTTTTTCATGTATATCGTGTATCACACAAAGCAAGAACACTGCACTATCAGCTTTCGCAGAAATTTCTAGTTGCGCCTACTCTGCTTATCGAATGCCGATTTCGCTTGGCTTATAAAAAGAACGCCCTGTTAAGTTTAATTGAATATAATGCACTATAAATTCGCATGCCTTAAAGTGAAATTGAGTGACGTTTTCAGCTGAAGAAGCAAAGTGCTTTAATACCAATGTATGAAGTTAAGCAGGCTCCTTTTTGCCGAAAATTGACCGGGAAAATCCTATTATTTGAAATCGTGCTGTTACAAAAATAAAAAAAAAACATCTAATTTTCTCTTAATTGGTCAAGCTATCTGGGTTCCGTTTCATATGTACATCACATTTTTTAGCAAAGAAAAATCTTGCTTAACAGAAACAGATTACCAGCCAAAGTAACATGTAATGCATACTGTTTGTGACTGGTTCCTTACTAATTTTTGCTTGGCAGAAAAAAATTTGCCAATCATAATTTTCTAGCCACTGCAGACAACGGCCATAGCCGTAGCCGAAGTCGCTTGACTCGAACACGGCCTAAGCTACTGTGGCTAGTCGAATCTTTGACGGGTAAAATGTTAGACTGGATTCAAGGATACGCCTTCATAGAAAAAAAACAGTCGGCTGGAATATGAAACTTAATACAGCTCAGTACAAATGAGAGGTTAAAAATTAGGCTCATTGCACAAGCAAACAACCGTATTCAATAGGGAACGCGTATCTGTTCAAAACGAGTCTCGATTTGGCCTCCCCCTGAGATCTATAAATGAGAAACCAACAGTCACGGAGCTTTGGCGATCTCAACCAACAATGAGATTTCTCTGGGTGGGGAAAAATTCATTGTCCGGAGGACAAAAGCATCGACAAGAAGAATTTGATCACCTCGGGGGATCTCCGCATATAAAAAATGATAATCACCTGAAAGCAACTACTGACAATGAGAGTTTTGAAAAGACTTGAAATGACAAAAGCTGACTCTACATCACAATGGAAGTTGTTGGGTCGTCACCATGGTCACCGGATAAATGTTGCTAAAACAGCTTCGAAAAACATCCAAATTTTTAAGGCTGTTGCTATCATATCTCCCATAGACTGGATGAAAAGTGGTTTTTGTTTCATTTTCATTTTCTATAACGCAGACAAAGGTTTTTTTTTCAAAAACTGCGATCATCTTTGGAAACGTTGTTTTTCTTTAGGGAAGGGGGTGACATTATAATTAATCAAATTAATATTTTTCTTTATTACGTTTCTTACTCTTAATACCAAAATCATCTGAAATGTTTTAATGCTTTTGCTAAATCTAAATGAAAACGACACCGACCTCAACAAGGTTTTAAATTCAAATTATGCATTTGCATGCAATAATCACAAAAGTATCTATAAACTCAGACGGTCAAACAATAATTATGTTTATGTTGCTATGGTAAAATGCCTTGAAACGTAACGCGTGGTGCGCTCTGCAATAAAAGGTATGGAACATGGAGAAGTGGAGTGACGTAAATGGCATCGCTTGTCTGTGATTGGACAATCCATAGAATCGACAACCCACGCACTTAGGCATTGACCAATGGGAATTCTTGGTTTAGGTTGAACTTAAATTGGCCACGCGCATTGACTTCACGTCATCTGTTTGCGTCAGTGGTTGGTATGGGCAACACAAAAAATAAATCAAAGTCATTGAGCAATTGGCATAATTCTGAGAAGAAAACAAATGTCGTCATAATAATGATGATACATTTTATTTGCTGAAATACTAATACAGTTGCCTACTTAAATAAGAATTTCAGATAACCGTGTTTAAGTACGTTTCGACGTAAAGATAAACAACTATTTGGTTATGTAGTAAAATCTTCAATTTAAAAAACAACAAACCGTGCTGCAAGATTGAGACAGGTGGCATTTTTTATTATTTTTTTTAAATAGAAATGACAATTTACTTGGAGGACATTCATTCAAGTAGGCCTAATAATAATTTGGGAGGCTAATCATCCTTACTTGCAGCTGAGAAGCTGAATTGCGAAAGGCGCGGTCACACCACAGGCATGGTAGAGAGCCTTTGGCAGCCAGCCACACGGACTCGTGGACCACGGAGCACGGCCAGAGATTGAAAGAGTTTGATTTTTCCGGGGGGAGGAAAGCCGACGAGACTGGAGAAACAGCCTCGTGGCACAGGAGAGAACCTGGGCCGGGAAATCGAACCTGCGCCACAGTGGTGAGAGGCGAGCGCTTCACTCACTAGCCACCCATGCCACCCAAATTTCATCTCTTTTCACTCACTGGTAAAATCGAAATATTGTTGATTGACTTTACATTTTATTTCCCAGTCAGCTAGTCAAATGACCATTGCGTTACATCGACGAAAATGTTGGTATCAACGTAGTAACGACATTTCATAAAGTAATCGACAGTATAGAGAATTCGATAGAGCGACTCCTTGTTACATATAGCGGGACACCAACAAACAATCAATGCTGGCTGTATTTAAGGCATAATGTTAAATTTTGTAACGCAGTATACAGTCTTTTCCCGGTTCGAACAAAAGTTTTCCCTTAGCAAAAATATCAAAAGACCATTAGATAAAAAAAAATGACAGACTCAAGACAGAATAGAAAGTTGACAAGGACTTCTTGTTAGTACAAGAAAGAATAAACTAAGATGAAAGAAAAAAAACTTAGATGAAACAAAACTTTAGCTGTAAGTCCCGATCTGTTAAGAAGCGAGGTTGTTTTACAAGTAATTTATCTAAGCCCCAAGCTTCAGATTAAGCCTATATCACTTGGGCATATAAACCATCTGAATATGTAGTTTTGATTTAAGACGAAATATTTGACCAAAGTTAATTGCAGAGATACAGTGTGTGACTTGCATGATTTTTTTTTGTCTTTCATCAAACGCGATGAGAACAATCAGTTCTGAGTGTTCAATATATCCATGGTTTATATCCACGGTAAATTATATCTATGGTAAAATATGTACATGCGATTTTACAAATACATTTTGTTACCATTTTACTACCATTTTACCATGGTAAAAACGGCAGTAAAATGGTAACAAAATGTTTTTGTAAAATATCGCATGAAACTCACAGGTTTAACGAACAATATGTGTCCAAAATCACAGATTTTATATGAAGCTGTAAAAACATCATGATAAATCTTTTGGGATGAAAAACTAAAACGAGATAAACTTACCCTTTGTATAGGTTGCACCAAAATCAGCTTTTCTGTATTAATAACTGCAAAAGTAAAAACAAACAAAATATTGTCCAACTTTTTTATACTGCTTATCGGGGGAGTTGTCTCACACGTCCAGCGATGTCCAAAGCGATATGTGAAAATGAAACCAGTTTCGAGCGTTTAACAGACAAAAATCACGCCCAAATCACTCATTCCCGCGTTGCCATGAGCGACGTTGACATGCCAACGGTAAATAACAACCAATTCGGTCCAATAACTTTCACCCAAAAAAAAAAAATTCCCAGCTGTCGATATCAGAAGGCTTTTGTTATCTGGATGGCGAGACTGAAAGAGAAGTTCCGCTTTTACGAGCACGGTTGATCTTTTTTACCTGTCCATGAGGGAATGCAGGCCCGATCGTTTCTATGGCTTCCTCTCAAGTCCAACAATATCGTTCCCTGGGGTAACCTACATCCATTGTCACTTCAAAAGCTGTAAAAACACCATTATAAATCTGTTGGGTTTTGTCTCCTTCGCCACTCTGGATACAGACCATACCATTATTTTTGAGAGATTTGGGAAGTATAACTATTACTAGTGAACTTGAGGGGACGACCATTGTATGGATCTTTTTTTTTTTTTTTTTTTTTTTTTTTTTTTTTTTTTAATTTATTTATTTATTTATTTATTTTTTTTTTTTGGGGGGGGAGATGTTGGCTTTGAAAAGAGCCGTATGTTGTCTAGACGTTTCGAACAATATAGTCTGCTTGTTTTCAAGAGAAATGTAACACATGGTTGTACCCACAGGTTTACTAGTATAGTGGTTATTTCCTATTATCCACGCCATACAGTGCTTCAATTAAACCACTTTTTTTTTTAAACATCAAAAGCTATATTGCTATCCTGTATAAAATGCTAGCAGGCAGCGGCGTAGCCACGGGGGGGGGAGGGGCCTTGGGGCACGACCGTGCACCCCCCACAATTTCCAGTGTCATTCTCGTGCCCCCTTCCGCGAAAAAGTCATGATACATGTAATTAATATTCAAAAAACAAGGCCCCTTTACCCCCCCCCCCCCCCCCCACACACCCACCCACCCACCCACCTCCCCTGACAAGCAATGCCCCTAAGCAGGTAAAAATCTGTTGGGGTTTGGAGTCATCGTCATAGATACAGATCATAGAGAGGTTGAATTAAGTTTTTTTGTTTCTTTAAATTCGCTATATTATCTGTATTGCTGTGTTGTAAATCTACACTCTTAAAATTAAGTGTTTGAATGTACACTTTAAGGGTGCGGTCAGTGACTATAATATACTCTATAAAAGTTAGATTTAACAACACGAACAAGTTAATTACTGTCAAAGTTAAATCTAGCAACTCATTTTTAAAGTGCTGAATTTAACACTGAGTTGGTTAGAGTGGCACGTGTTCAAAAGTAGGCAAACCCTAGGCAAACATAATGGTTTGTCGTCTGTAAACGAAATAAAATACACGCCACTGGTCCAGGATGGGAAACTAAATTCCTCGTCTAAAACATTATGTTGCGCGGACCGATTTTTTGCCGATTTGATCAAAAAATGTAGATTTAATTTCTCTTTAAGTAGGTATTTTAATAGATTTGAGAAAGTTATAAGCTTTCATTTAAAGTATTGGCAAAAGAAAATCTGCCAGGGATAAGTGGTAGTTATAAATAAATAAAAACTAAAAAAAAAAATTTTTGTTGGAGGATCCCGACATTATATCCCGAGTCCATCAGAGCATGGAAACAAACATTTTGCATGTTGCAAGCATTTTGTGATGTGCATTGTGAATGGCATATGCGAAATTATTTTTTGTTTTTCGTCTTGATAGCTGTAGCGGAAGTTGTCAATTCGGACACGGCCTAAAAATCAGAGAGTACTCCTATTTTCAAATCCCTCTTTTCTGAGGACCTTTACTGCCAGTAGTTTGCAATGACGTCACAAAAAAAAAAAACTGTGCGCGTTGGGACAAAAAAGTCACATCTTACAACAGTTTGTGGCGTCTCGAGGAAATGTAGCCCCACCCCCTCCTGAAAAAAAGTACAAGGTTATATGTAAAGGTTGTTTAGATCTACACTCGAATATGCCTATCCGTTTCTTTTGTAACGTCACAGCCTCGAGTTTTGCCAACCTTGGTCGTCAAAAGCACGAACGGCCTTCACTTCATTTTGAAAAAGATATAATAATTACGTTTTTGTAATGCATACAATAGACCTAATTCTATCAGACTACCCATTATCCGGAAAATCAATTGTGATTGCAAAACGTAAAAGTAGCCTTAAAATTTTGTATGATGTATTTCTTGTTAAAGGTGGCTTTTTGATAAAAAGGCCATGCAATTTGCTGCCGACCCAGTTAAGTATTTTGTGAAACGTCCAACGTTTGTAACAAAACATAATAATAGTAATAATGAACATGGGGTCAAAACCAACACACAGCTCCAACCGCCTATAGTCGCTTCACAATAGAAATCAACGGCCAACTCACTATGGCACACCCCCACTAAATAAGATTCTAACAACAACCCCTGCTAAATGCAAAGAATTAAAAAAAAACAAATAATACTCCAAACCAAAGATTATAGAGCGCCTTAGGCGCAAGATGGGGAACTCTGGCTGAAACGTGAAATCTCACTGGACGCCATTTCGGCAAGTGACTATATTGATACAACACTGATACGTGCGGACCAGTGTAGACAATGACAGTTATTGCTATCAATGGGAAACACAGGCATTCACTTGCCAAAATGGCGCCCATGCGTATTTCACTTTCCAGCAGTAGATAAAAGGCCCAGTTCCCCATCTTGCGCCTACGGCACTCCATAATCTTGGCTCCACACATATTTAGAGGTTTCAAAGTCTTTAAAAAAAAAAAAAAAAAAAACTGTGTGTTAACATCTTATCTTCAGTTTTCTTTTCATTTGCATGGCAGTTGTCTATGGGTGTCATAAGAAATGCCTTTGAACATTGGAATGGGTGATTTCGTTTTTTTATATTTTTTTTATTGCACACAAAATTAAAATGTATACAAGCTGTAGTGCCGGTGACATGCAATATTGTTCGTGTCCCCCATATTGTAAATTAACATGGGCTGAAGAAGGTTAAACCAAAAGAGGGCGCCATCAGACAAAATGTCTACACAATTCTCCCCATGTGGGACAGAAATCCCATGCAGTGACACCGGTATGCCCTGATTGGAAGGTGAGAATCCCATGCCCAGCCAGAGAGCTGAACGGGAGTAGTCCTCCCCCCTCCCCACGCCCAACTTGGGAAATGTTGCTTTTTTACTATCAATTATAGTTCCCTGCGTTTATCTACATGATAAAGAAATGAAGGTAATAATGACAGACCCTCGTAAAATCGTGGTATCACTGTCAGTTGTTTGGTTTACAATGACGTCAGAAAAATAAATGTGGGCGTCTGGCCCAAATGTCATAATTATATCTAACAACAGTTTACACACAAACGTATGACAGTTACTGTGGAGCCGGTGTCATGGGGAATTTTATTTCCCAGTGTGTGTGTGCCCCCCATTCGGTAAACTGACATGGGCTGTCATGTACTAAGGAAGTTGATTAAAAAAAAAGGGGGCCCTTTTAGACTACATTTTCTACACAAATTGCCGTAAATGGGGGCGGGGGTCGACACAGACTCTCCGGTGGAACAGAATATCCTGCCGCATGGGAAGTAGCGAAAACTTTGGGTGTGCAGCAGATACGCACGCGTGCTGCAGTGACGACTTTCCACCAGGTGCGCGTAATACGGAACATGGCGCAGATAGTTCATAAAACCATGGGAACGAAGTTGATATTATCTACATGACCTCCTTGCATTATGATGTCACAAGGTGAAAAAACAGATTCACTGGCGAGACAAAAACAAGGCACCTCATTGGCTGATTATGCTCGGCGCGTGTAACACGTGCGCATTTTGCGTGGTTTGAATAATTACAAAAGGAACGTTAGCATTATGACGTCAGGAAAAATGGAACGGCGCGCTACTTTTTAAAACATTGTGTTGCCATGTGTTACATGTGAGTAGTACATAAATCCGCTTCAATGTTTTTTATGCTCTGTTCTTGTTGAGACTTCATTGTGTTAACAAGGATTTCGTGATACTTGAGTTTGGAGTATTCCAGCGAAAGTTTTTTACGAGTTTTCAGTTGTGAAGTATCGAGATTCTGCAATTATGTTTACTGTACTACGTACAAATTTCAAGCTTCAAGCGGTGAAGAACTGGTGAGTTGGTTTGAGTTCTAACGATTAACATTATACTTAATTTTTACATCTTGGCTATCTCGATTTTGATTAAGTAATTTTATGCTTATGTGGTTGTTTTTGTTTTTGTAAATTCAAATTAACCTTTACTTTATCAAGCTTCCTTATCATTATTAGTTCACGTCATAACAAAGAAACACACGGATATAATTATCAAACAAAATCACAATACAATAATTTGTAGGGAAAAAAAAGCAAAATGGTGAAATGTCTGCAGAGTTTTTGTTTCAATACACAGTGAGCGCCCTTACCGGAGGTACGGGTCGCTCCTGCGGACTGTCCCGCAAGTCCCACTTGTTGGCCGAGCCACTGGCAACCAACATCATGCCGTGGATTGGCCACCAATCCCGGGTAGCGGTGAGGCAAATCATCAGCCCAAGCTCCCAAATATGCTAGTGTCGAAGGTCGCCAAGGAACTGTTAAGGTAAGAAACAATAAAAATTAAGGTGGTAGTGTACCATACGTTTTTAGAGATTATCAGGACGTTCTGTATTAGTATGTTGGGACATCCTGTGCCTATTGCTCAATTCAACATGATGTCACATAAATAATTCATTTTAGTAATTCTTTTGTCGTCTATACCTCAGTCTGTTATCTGTTGTTATCCTTGCTATTTTTTGGTAATATCCTTGTTCTTTTCATTCTGTGTGTTTCTTTGTGTTTGCGTCTTTGTGTTTTCTATTTTTCCAGTTGTTATAGGTATTAGTATGTTTTTAGTTTGTTTATGTTTTGGGTTTTTTTCCCTTCTTCTTTTCTTCTTCTTTTCCGTACCTTGGCATTTCAATACAGCCTTCTTGGACCTTGGTAAATGCCCCATAGTATTCCCTTTTGCTCTTCTTTCTTTTCTTCAGTTTGTTGGGTAGACCGAGAGATATGAGCCTCGTGAATCCTGACACGTCGGTGTCAAAAGGATTCGTCGAAAGATGGGAACTCAATTTCAATCCACGTTGGTTTGACATGAAGAATCAACCACGGGATTCTGGGTAAGTTCAACATTATTCTGCCTGAAAGGTACCTTATTGGTTTTGAGTTCCCATCCACCAGCGGCGTAGCCGGGTGGGGGAGGGGCACGTGCCCCCCACAAATTTCCATTGCCCCCATAAAAAAAATGTAGATAGATGTAGTTCACTAAAAAACATGATATCTTGGCCACTTAAAAGCAATGCCCCCCCGTGCCCCCGTGAAAAAAACTGGCTACGCCGCTGCTGTCCACATGTTTTCAATATACATTCTTCCTGTGTACAATCAATGTGTAAATATTTCATCGAATTTTGATGTGACATTTTAAGTTTTTTTGTGAAAACAACGAAAATGGGGTTTTCGTCTTGTCGGGGACTTTATGCCCGTTTGTAAATGTTTATTTCGATTGCTGCGAGTGAAATGAGCACCAGTTATTTTAGTGGTCTTCGGATGCTATTTTTCTCGACTTTGACAAAATCTTAGACGGACATTTTTCTCTGGAGGGTCGGCGATGAACCTTAATAATGTTTGAAATTTCAGATATATAGGAAACTTTTTTTTCTTTTTTTAAATTACCAAACAATCTGCTTTTTCAAACTCGAGACTTCCAAAATGTTTGGCACTTCAGTTAAATAAAAGCACCTTTTTGTTAATGTCGCAGCAATTTTCTATTTTTATGTATTATTATATCCTAACAGTGTCAGAAATCCTACCAGCTGGGTTCCCCTTCATAACTGTTCTCCATCAGACGTTGGTGGAGTGACCCCAACATCGGATGGGAATAGTCCCATTCACCAATGCTTGATGAAGAAATCCTCATCAGTCAGTCAGCTTGGGGGCATTCAACAACAGGGCGGTGCCGATCCCGTCCTCAAGCCGTCAAGTCTTGGTGACTGTAAGGAGGAGTCATCCGTAGCGAAGGACCCATCATCGGATGGGAATGAAAGTGATCACTCATCCTCCCACCTGAATAATGGTGAGGAAATCTTAAGCAGCCAAGGAGGGATGCGAGGCGAAGGTGATGAAGAATCCGAGAAGACCTTAGAGCAAGATCGATCAACCACAGAAGGAAAATATGTTTCTGGGAGTCGAGAAGCGCATTCAAACCCTTTGGAGGAGGCTCACCAGGAAGTAGTTGGAGAAGTGAGTGCTGGGGAAGATTCACGGGGAAATGCCGAGGACGATGGAGATGAGAATGTCCTTGAGAGTCAAGAAGGACAAACGGCAGCAAATAACCACCAAAAAGCTGCCACAGGAGAAGAAAGTCTCTTTGAAGCGGGAGAAGAGGAACCGGTGAGTGAACACGTTCCAACCTTGGGCCTAGACGTCCAAGACATTTCTGATGGCCGTGATGTTGAGACACCGCAGTCCTCAGAGCAGGATCCCAAAGAAATGGTAGGAGAAAACCATCAATCAATTTCAGATCAAGGAGCAAAGCGGCTCCTTACGGAACAGGAGAATCAGGAAATTCTCCTTTCTGAAGAAGATTGTTATGAAATTGCCTGTGCTTGCTGCTCGAGTGTGAGCACCCCAGACGGGGCTTGGAGGGAGGAGCTGATGGAACCCAAAGATACGAAACATCCGGAACTACAAGAACTTCTTCGGAGTTCCACTGAACAGGAGAAAATGTATCAGGAGAAAGACGTATCTCTACAGCAACATTGCGTGGATCCATCCTACCCAGTTGCAAGCCCTGACGGAGCTGCGGGTCCGAGCGCCGAGCTTGACCAAGCAGTAGGACAGACGGAAGCCGGGCACTGCCCACATGAAGCACACACAGATGAAGAGGAAAACTCGGTAAGATCTTCCTCAAAAGAAACCTTGCCAACAGTCGTAACTTCAAACAGAGATATTTTAATGAAATGTCCTGTGTAATAATAACATATAAAATCGTTAATACTCTTATTTTATTTTATTTTATATTCATTTTTTCAAAAATACTTATAATCTTCTCTATACGACTCAGATATTTGTTTGATTTTATTAACAAAAAACGGTGTTTTTTGTTTGTGTATTTTTTCAGGAATCGATTGAGGTAGAGCAAAACACATTCCAAGATGTTATGGGAAGGATTCAAGCTATGAGGGAAAATGCCAGGTAATTTTGCATGCACTGTACTTCTTCCTTGATCTTTCTTGTGTAAAACAAAGACTTATTTGTTTTTTAATCTATATTTTGGACTGGTACTCTGTCTCATATCCCTGTCTCTATTTTATTTTGTTTTATTTTAATTCTTTGGACAAAATACAATTTACAAAGCGAGTCCGTCCAGGGAAAGGCAAAAAGTAAAAACTGTCATCAAAAAGATGTGTCCTCTATCTGAGTCTCGAGGTGATGACGTCAGATATTCGGACTGTTTATAATTAGAATTTCATACAAGTAGGGAGGAGGGGCAATGCTTTGAGAAAATAAACTTAACTATACTTAAAGGGCCATGCATTTTTTTAATGCAATTCTTAAAAAATGCACCTTTAAGTTCCAATTAAAGTTATTTTAAACTTTCATTTTGCCACTTTCAAGAGTATTTTGATTCCTTTTTGTTTTTTATGCTAATACAAATTTCCATATTCATGAGCAAAAGTATGATGTCAATCAGTTTTCATGTTGCAATTATAGTTTATGCAGCACATGTCAAAATTCGTTTAGAGAAAAACAATTCATCTAAAAGATGTCTTTCGGTGAAAATCGGACTATTATGCAACTTTAATAAGTACACTATCGAAAGCGACATTTACTTTCATTGAAGAAATTTCATCCATGCAAATGTTTCGACACGTTCTTCGAATACAGATTTTTTAAAGGGATCATTATCACAAGTTTCAAGGTTTGAAATTCTAAAGTTTGTCAAGTTTTTGGGTATACTTTCCAGCACGGTGTTAATTTCAAAACTTTTGAATAATTTGATTTGTTCTTCTAGTGAACTGAATAGTGATTCTGAGCCACAGTGGATGCAAGCTTTAGGGTTTGTACAAGGAGCTGCTAGCCAACCACAAGCTCCTCCGTCCCCTCGTCAACCAATCAAAGTGTCTAAAAGGTATACACAAAAGCACGTGTTTTGGGTATTTTTTTATGCGGCTGTCACATGATTGTAGCATTCGTCAAGAAGGAAGTTTTTCAATGGTTTTGCCAATCAATCATTCATCATTTTACGTTCAAATAAGCCAAGGAAATCGTGATTGCCATTATGTGAGCCTGTTTATTGTTGTCTCCTCAGGAAACAGAGACCTCTTGATGACAAGGAGGTTTTTTATAAAAAGCTCAAACGACCATCACCGGCATGCTCCTCTCCAGGACATGGTCAGTCTCCTCGTCCCACTTCCCCCGTCCCAATCCCTGCCGAATGTGCCTTCATACCCATACTCCAGGAGTCCGACTTGGAGACAGTGGAAACAGCCCGTGGTCATCCCATCGTCCTTGGGAGTGGCGCATACGGTGACGTACACCTCATGAGAAGGAAATCTGACGGTCTCCTCGTAGCACTGAAACGACTGAAGGAGGTCAAGAATCAGATGAAAGCCTACAAGGGAATGCTGTCTGAAATCCGACCCATGGTAGCGATGCAGAACCACGAACAGTTTCCCAAGTTCATTGGCATCGTCGACCCGACTACGTTCGCGATTGAGTTCATCGGCGACCCTGCCACCAAGACTTCGATAAATCTGGTAGCTGCCGTATCGGGTCCGTTCAACTTGACTAAGTTGGACTGGATCCGGATCAGCCTGCAGATTTCCCGTGGATTACAGGCATTACACGCAGCAGGCTGGATTCACTGTGACCTACACGGTGGAAACATCATGGTTTTGCACGACCCGAACTCCAACAGATGGTCGGCTAAGATCATCGATCTTGGCAGTGCCGTCAGGATCGACACTCCTCCTCCCGTGGTCCACTACAACGACCAGGAGAAATGGTTCTGTCGCAGACTCTGTCCTCAAATAGCACCTGAGATCATCGAAGGCTTTCCCATGTCGATCAAAACAGACATCTACAGCATGGGGTCGCTGTTGGTCAGCTCCAAGGCAGCCGCCCAGAAAGACGAACTCGCTGAAATCTACGAGATTGGTATCAGATGCGCTGAGGACGATCCGAATACTCGACCATCGCTGCCCGAAATCATCAATGAGTTGGAGGCCTTATACCAAACTGTTGACGGGAGCCAGTCTCCCAAGAAGCCACTGAGTAGTGGCTCGCCAAGTCCGAAGCTGGCTTAATTCAAACAATTTCACAACTTCAGTGAGGGCGATTAACTTAATAAATGTAGATGTAACCAAACAGGTTCTGTGGTAGCTCTGTACTATAATACAGTTCCTCTGATGGTTTTTATTCGTTCTTAAAACAACATCAGTTCTTTCGTTTAACTGGTTCATATTAAGACGCCGTATTTCCATTGTGCGTTTGCATCACTTGTTCGGAGTAGAATTATGTATTAAGTAGTGTTTATACGCCCATTTCGCATAAAAATGGCCGCAAAAAACCCATCACTATAAGACGTTAATATCTGTCCTTCATTTTAACAATAAAACAAACATTATCTGAAATATTTTTTTGTACGTACTATCGTTCAAGTTTTCCAAACAACTTGGGTCTAATTTTGCGGCGTCGCTTCTCGCGCAAACTTTTCACAAAGCACTAAGATTCATCTGGAGATGAGTTGTCAATGTTTCCATAGTGATTTATATTGTGACATCATACTTTGCTTAGCAATTAAGATTGATACACAGTTAAGATCCATCTTAGCTCTTTGTGAAATCAGCCCCGGGGTCGATGTCACAAAGCACTAAGATTCATCTCAAGTCGTGATGTCATCATTGCCATAGTGATTTGTATTGTGACATCACACTTTGCTTGGTAATTAAGAATGATTTGCAGCTAAGATCAGTCTTAGCTCTTCGTGAAATCGAGCCCAGGGTTCGATGTCACAAAACACTAAGATTCATCTTAAGATGTGTTGTCATCATTGCCAAAGTGAATTGTATTGTGACATCACACTTTGCTTAGCACTTTGTTTAGCAATTAAGATCAATGCTCATCTTAAGAGTAAATATTAATTACCTCTTTGTGACATTGGCCCAAGATGACAAAAAGCGATGACACATACGGTGATGGAAATGTATAAAAGTTTGAAGCTTCTTGGAAACAGCTACCTTCACAGAATATCAGTAAGGATTATCTGCAAAATAAATTAGATAATGTTCATTATTAATTTCTTTCTAAATAGTAGAAATAATAATAATAATAAAAACAAATACAATTTTAATCAAATCATAAAATCGTTCATTTTTGTCCGTTATTAGGTTTTAAAAGTTCATATTTTCATGCTCTCCTAGCTTTTTATAAGAAGTAGAAGAAATATTTTATTTCACCAACGGACTTGCCGTGAAAACTCATGCTCCACGCAGTGCCGTAACTAGGGTAAAATTTTAGGGGGGGGGGCACAAGGGTGGGGGCACCATTTTTCCTAGGGGGCACTTTTGGCCAATTAAAACTGTAGTTTCCGTTTGCATTTTTCCTAAACAAGCCCCTTACAGCGCTCTTCTGACGTGTTGCGGTAAAACAAAATACATTCTGCGTGTAAATAAAAAAAAGTTTTAAAAACATTGTAACTACTTATTACTACATGAAAGCTCTTAAACTGTAACATTTTATTATGGTAATTTTTAATCTCAAAAGTCCAGATTTCAAATGGAGCGGGGGGGGGGGCACTGACATAAGTTGGAGGGCACCCCCCCCCCCCCCACTTTTAGTTACGCCACTAGCTCCACGACCTATAGACAACTTCGCAAATACTTTTTACGCAAGAGTTAGCCGTGGAATGAGGTGCATGTAAACCTGATTGGTAAGAAAGAAAAACATGAATGTAAGTGCAAAGAATACAGCATTTACAGACACTTTACCAATGATGAGCTGGGGCTTTAAGCGGGTTATTTATTTATTTATTCTTTTTATTTATTTGTTTATTTTTAGGATTCAGGAGCTTTTACATAAACATGTAATTATGGGTTCAAGAGTTTATAAAGCTCTAAAAAAATCAACAGTTTTTCCTAAAGGTCAGTCAATAATTTAAAAAATAATGGCACAAACCAAAAAAAAATAAAACCAAGAAAGCACAGAGAGCAAAACAGTTCAGTAGGATTAAAGGAATTTCATGGTATTATTTTTATTCTAATTGGAAGAAATTGTACAAATGTTTTACACAATTATTACTTTCCAAATCAGTTACTTAAAAAAATAATTTGATGACAAAAAAAAATGTTTACTTAAATTAACCTTTAATTTTGCAAACAAAGAAAACAAAAGCAAGGTCTATTATCGCATTTCAGCGATCTTGATATTACTTTTGTACAGAAACTTTCTCATATAAATCTTTAACCAAGAGGAATCGATGTGTTTAAACAAATAAATAAATAACAAAAAATAAAAATAGCAAAAAAAAAACACCTATTAAAGACAGTATGAAAGTGACAGTTACTAGAAAAACTCATTATTTGTTTTTTAAATGTGCCAGCATGGTTTAGAAATAATCCGAGAACTGTTTAATGAAGTGACGTAACTTTTGAGTGAAAAATGCATCTGAATTTAGTTCTTATTCCAAAAATGCAAGCCTTGGTAAATGTGTACAAAAAGCAAGTAACAAAGAATGAGACAATCATTTATTTTCTCCGAAACTTGTGCACCTGACCAAAAGGACGGGCACTACTTCTTGATCAATCATGAACTAGGAGATAATGGAGCAATTTAAGGACGACATTTTTACAACATTATGCTGGGTCAACAGACAGGACCTATGAGTGCGTGGAATTTCATGGTTTTTGAAGCAATATTGCAAATGATGTTCAATTTTTTCCCAGATGTTTCAGATTCAAATTTCATGATGTGAAATTCTAGGACAACCTTTTTTCAAGAGCTTAATATTGTCTTTCTCTTTTTTTTAAAGGCAATTAAGGGAAAATTTATCTTACGAACCATTCGATGTTTCTTACAAATTTGACATCTTATGCATAATACATGTAGGCGTCATGAGTCTTTTCTAGGTTGTTTTTTTAAAGGAATTATTTAAAGTTAAGCATCCTCTGCAGATTTCTCTGTATCTGTCGTCTTCTCCCCTTCCTTACTGTCCACCTCCGACTCCTCAAGAATCTTAGACAATGGTCCGTTGACTTCATCCTCCTTGCTCACACCCTCTGTGGTCTGTTCGCTAATCTGTCCATTCTCCTTCCCCGCCTCCCCTGCTTCATTTGTTCCGAACACCTTTTTCTGGTTCTCCTCACCGGCTTCTTCTCCCCCAGGAGGTGGGGAGACTCTAGGAGGAGGAAAGATGACTTCCTTCTCCTTGACGAGCTCCTCTGCGATCGTCTTGAGTGCCTTGCTATCGTCTTCACTGATTTCGATGTCTTGAGCAACCTCCCAGATTCCCTTCTGGAACTTGACAGGCAGGGAGAAAACGATGCCTTCTGGAAGATTGTACCAACCTGCACAAAAGATCAAATTGAATTTTCTTCGTTAATTAAAACAAAAGGTACAATAACAGTGTTTTAAAATGTGCAGAAAACATATGGATTTGTATGCTCCACTTTGTAGGCATGAATTATTCATGATTGAGTGACTATAGCTTCACTTTAACCAGTTGAAACCGGATGACCTGAATTCACACAAATGTTTCCCCTGCCTGGAACTGGAGGCCATCTTGAGATGCCTTTAGGCAAATTCAGACCACTGGAGCAAAGGTCGCCCTGTCAAATGCTGAGCGTGCGCAGACCACGCACACCCCGTCTAACGCTTCAATTCATCCACAAAAGGAAAAAAAAGGTTGTGCATTTACTTGTATTCTGTGGCCATTGAGAGGCGGTTTTTGTGTCGCCCCCGATTATAGATCTTTGTCCTGTTCCAAGAAGGGGATTACGAGGCATCGAGAGGCTTCCACCATGGTTCATTCATTGAATTTCGGCTGAATGGAGGTAAGTCCGAGTGAGCTGGCAATCGAGCCATGGTTTGGT
This sequence comes from Marthasterias glacialis, assembly GCA_911728455.2. Taxonomy (NCBI): domain Eukaryota; kingdom Metazoa; phylum Echinodermata; class Asteroidea; order Forcipulatida; family Asteriidae; genus Marthasterias; species Marthasterias glacialis. The sequence continues at coordinate 14,420,110 of OU452229.1, forward strand.
ATTTAGTGCCACTACTATGCCGTAGGTAACGGCCAAAATTTTTTCTCGGTCGAGCAACAAAACGGACGATCCAACAAAGAGAATCTTCGTTCTCTTGGCATTGTCAAGTCTGGGTTTCTTTGTGCCAGCGGTACCCTCAAAGAAAAAATATTCCGGCAATTCTGCCAAAAGAATCAGGGAGGGGGGACGGGACCCCAAAAAAAGAATCCCAGTGGCAACTGGTTAAGAAGTAAATTTTAGTCCATTTCCCCGCCCTTGCCTTGCCTTTACCTCCAACTTTTAAAGAATGCACGCTATTAAAATTTCAGATGATCCAGGTTGCACATTCTATAGTATAAAGTTTTGCTGCACTCATATCCCTTTTTGTCAAAGTCCTTTTTAAGTGACATGGGTTGATACCAAGGTCAGAGGTAGAAAGTGGGAAAGAGGGGTGGATACTAGAGGGGAGATTTCCTTTTAGAACCATACTTTCTTATATACTCCATGGACTCTGAGAAACGCACTGATAAGGTTTATTAAGGTATTCTGTGTATTATTTTGCATTTTTGAAATGTATGTTTTGTAAAGAACAGATAAATAAAATTCACCTTCAGACAGCACACCAAGAGAGTACAAGTTGTCTCCCTTTGAACCACTCCACCAGTCCGTCAGAAGACTAACGATAGAATGAGCCTCGGAGAAAGCCGAGCGGTGTTGAAGGGCTCCCTCTACAGTTTCCTTATAGTTCTTCAATCCCTCAAGGTATTCCGTTTGCAGCCACTTGTCATCGTGGACCATTTCACGCACTGGCCTGGAGTAAAACGGCGGACCCCAAATAGCGCCCTCGCATCCCCGCACCTTGGCTTTCTTTAGATCGGTGTGCGTTGTTCCGCCAATGTTGCCCCAGATCAGGAGGTTTATGACACCGGCAGTGTTGACCTTGATGCGCCTGGCGATGGCCGACTTTGCGTGGTTCTCTTCGAGGCGTGAAAGGGCGACCACATTCTGTCTCAGAATGGAAGGGGTGAAATGTCCGAGTATGAAAGCATTGAAGTTCAGCGGACCTGCGCCAGCCACAATCACCTTAGCGTCTGGTAACGCCGTACTGTTCAATACTTTAGCGTATTCCATGTACACCTCAGCATTTTGCCTCAGCCACTCTGCCTTCTCCATATCCTCTGATTTCACAATCTCATCCAAGAAGATAATGGCACTCGCATCCTTGAAGGCATGTTTCACATCTGTAGTCAGCACGATGTTTCGTAGAAGAGGGCAAGCCAAGTCCTCCATTTCCATTTTCATGCCCTCGACTGTTTTGATACAGTCAGGTTCCGTCAGTAGCTTGATCGAAACCTCGGTGTCCTTGCCAAGCACATCACCCTGAGCTATCTCACGAACCATGTGGTATGCCACAGGGCTTGCGGCGTTGGTGATGCACACATGCAGGGGCTTGCTCAGACTTCGCTCGTGCTCTTCCTCAGCATTGACTAGCAGTTTGGTCTCGATATTCTCGGAGGCGATCTTGGTCATGTCGCTGCTCATCTGCCGGGATGTGATGCCGTAGTAGCCGCTGGCATACTCCTGAAACTCATTGGACCCTCCAATGAGAACACCTTTGCCACCTCGGTCGATGAGTTCTCGCCATATGATGGGAGACTTCCGATGGCCCCAGCCATTCTTCTTACACAGCTGCTGAAGCCATGGCTGTGGAAATACAGTAAATAATTTGAAACATTTTTCTTCCTCTATGAAAAACTTCTATGAAATTCTCATTAAATGCTCTAAAGCCTCAGCTCAACATTGATGAGAAGAAAAATATAAATGTTCACAGATTTACATAAACCTTACATGGTATAAAGATAATGATGGTAGAAAACTTTCCTTGAAATATTTCTGCCTGAAGTGTTATCATTTCTAATTAATAAATGAAATAAGATCCAAAAGTAGTTTTCATCTCAGTGAGACAAAAACTCTGCCTGTAGGAATGCGTACTAAAATGCTGAATGCATTTTTACCGTTTTCTCACAAATGAAACAACAAAATGAGCTATTTTCACAGGTTGGTTTTATTACAAATATCTTGATTTGTGCAAAGAATGGAAGCATCTACAGACTCGTTATCAATGTTGAGCTGGGGCTTTACGGGGCATGTCTGCACTGCATAGGAAAGGAGCACTTCAATAATACAAGAGACGTTTTTCTATAAGTATCTTACTCTCCCCAAAACAATTATGTGGAAACTGACATGTGAATGTTTTTTCTTCGTGGAGATTGCCTGGACGTGGTTGCCTGTAAATTCCCCTGTGTGACACGGCCCTCACAGTTCTTGTTTAAAGGCATTATACAGGACTGGTTAGGATAAAAAACGTTACTGTTTAGACAGTCTGAAGTGTGAAGTTATTACAGGAACCACTTTTTCTGTGAAATATTTCCCCCCTGAAATGCTGTCATATTCCAGAAAACTGTATCTGAAAACCTAGAGAAAATGCAACAGCTGATTTTCGGTTGTAGCCACATTGTCCTTAATGTTATGCTGAAAGGTTTGCTTTTTATCCACTATTTTCTCCTGACTCAGACGACGTATTGAGCCCAAATTTTCACGGGTTTGTATTTTATGTTGAATCAGACAAAGTCACAACACTGCACTATCACCTTTACCAATCCTGCATAGTGCCTTTAAACAAGATACATGAAGTACATATTTTCAGGTAATACTGAAAAGAGCCTAGTTTAGGCGGGAAAAAAAAGTAATGAAATTTAAAGCTTACAGTGGTCAATTTTTTGGAATGAATGGATTGTATCTGTTGAGAGTTGGTATATGACAATATTTTTAGGTGATAGGCATATAGAAACAATTGAAATGCATTAACTGATTTAAACAAATATTTCAATCTAAAAATACCAAGCCTAATCTTTACCTCCCATTCTTTCGGATGTTTGACAATTTTGTGGACACTGAAACTGGGCAAATTGATCTTCAGATCGTCCGCAAGAAGTTCAGCCCGGGCATAGTAGGGGCAATCAGCATGACCTATGGGGAAAAAAAAGAAGACAAAAAGATGAGAGAATGTGAAAACTACAGTCTACCCTCCTCTCCCCGAAAAGAAAACAAGAACAATTATTTAGTCAATCTGACAATAGTGATCACTACAATACTAGCAGTAGTAGCACCCAAAATAGACTGTTGTGTATGACGTCACTATGACTCTATGAGCATTTAGTACATAATAATAATAATACTAATTTGGAAGGCTAATCATCCTTACTGGCAGCTGAGAAGCTGAATTGTGAAGGACGCGGCTACACGTGTTCGAGCTGCAGGCATTCAAGGGCGCCCTTGGCAGCCAGCCATATCAACCAATTATGACCACGGAGCACAGCCTGAGATCGAAAGTGTTTGGTTTTTCCAGAGGGAGGAAAACCGGATGGCCTGGAGAAAAACCCTCGTGGCACAGGAGAGAACCAACGCACAACTCTACTCACATAATATGGCCTTAGCCGGGAATTGAACCAGGGACACATTGGTGAGAGGCGAGCGCTTTACGCACACGCCACCCATGCTCAACACAGAGCTTACAACGAACGTTCGATGCTGCACTTGACCTCAAAGATAAGGTCTATAGGGTGGTTATTGAACCCATATGTTGTGACTGGTGCTCGATCCCTTTATATTATAACAGTGAAAAGAAATTAACAGTCATCTCCAATTATGAGAACGTGTGTACAACTTCTCAAAGAACAAGTGTAGCTTCATTGGTTGAGCATTTGAGTTGTGTACAAAAAATTACTCTTACAAAGCACTTCATTTTGACACAAAATTTTGAGTAGTGGTGCCAAAAAATCATCGATTTGGATGCCAGAGAGGGATCGTGAGTACATTTAAATGCATTTTATTTCATCTTCAATATCTTGAGAAGCCAGCAGGCGATTTTACACTTACAGCAATTCTGTTGAGTCTTTGTCGTAATTTGGCCACTTTTTTAGAGGTGTTTTAAATCCTCTTCACCATAACAGCTTTTCAAATCAACTTACACATACTTTTCTGGGGCGCTAGTACGACCGACAATGTCAAAAAAATTTAAAAGGAGTAGGCCTACAGCGCCCCAGTTACTAGGTCTATAAGTAGGCCTAAATTCAAGTAATTGACAAACATCAACAAGGAAAAATATAAATTAAAAAAGAGCAAATACAAGAGAAATAAAACTTGCCATCCAGGCCTTAAAATTAATACTATCAACAAACAAGGAACTTAAATCAATAAACCAAACCGTCTTTAGCTCTAACATTTAAAACAAAAATTGGGGGTATTCACGGGTTGACCACCGACAAATTAGTGTCCGGTAATTGGGCTACCACTTTTGTCGAACGATTTAGACGATGTTTTACTTGGTACGACCGAATTATACAAGGTAAACCATGCTTTAATACATACTTAATTTACACACAAAAATGAAATGGTCGTTATATGGCCTAAACTGGGTAAAAATATACTTGTAACCAACCTGCTATCACCAACTTCGTCATGTTGTTGACAATGTGTAGTGTGTTGCCAAGACACACACACTGGAGGGCCGTGCGACAAACTACCAACTTGTTATAAATACGCCCGAGTATTTCGTGTCAACAGACTGTCAACTACGGAAGCCCGCTAGTGCCATGTGAATAAATACATTTCTTTGACATGGGCTGTAAATGAATCATTTTATGAGAAAATAGAATTAGCTTTCGCAAACTGCTTACCAACCAAAAAGGACCTGCGGTATAAATGCATTTAAGAAGCAGTCAAGTAGAATGTGAAACGAGGGAGGCAATGTAGTCAGAAGATGCAAGAGGTGAACGATGCGGAAGGGATACACGGGGTAGAGAGAAGATACTGCTTTATCCACAAGAGGTTGGGGAAACACAAAAGACAAAATCAAAGGTGTGAAAAGGGAGAAAGAGTAACTAATCAGTGAACAAGACTTCTTTAATGGGGGACATCTGTGGAAAGAGGAGAAGACAAAGGCAAACAGTTATTATGGTTTCACATGGATGTTCAAACCATTTATATATCAAATGAAAGTTTATAACTTTTCCTACTTCATAATATTAACAGTCAGGATAGCTGATTCAAAGACTGACCAACTCGAAAATGATGTTTGAATGATGATCTTTAACTAAAATAAATTGGTTAAAGTGGTCAGTAATTGCCCGAGATCGCACCACAGAGCAGTCTAGAATCCAAAGTTTTCCGGAGGCCCTCAAAGGAAGGCCCCGAACCCCACGCCGTTATAAGGGCTAGGGCTACGCGCTTGCCGGATCCACAACTTGACACATTTGCTACTTGACAAACTCCCCACCCCCACACACGCCTCCCCTCCGCTTGGAAAATCCGGGATCCGCCCCTGGTTTAACTAACATTCATCATGTCAGAGTGCAGATGGCACTGTTTTATCCAGAAACATAATCATTATGAAGTGGCACTCCAAAATTACTTGCAGCAAATAAACACTCGGTGTAATTTTCATTGCATGGATTTAAATCTTAGTAATTGTAAACTACGCCGACTGTGACCCGTCAAACCCGCCTAAACAACTGTACGATATTGCTGGTCACACTTTAAAATAAAAATAATAATGTACACTTCATGCTGCACACTTAATTTTGGAGGTGGCTAATTCGGTTCATTAAATAATATTAGTGTCTAATTAGCCGCTAGAATAGACGTAATTTTCTAGTATTATAGAGTATTCCATACTTAACTTGCAATAGAAGCCCAATTTACATATCCCAAAATTAAAAAAATAAATAAATAAAAAATGAGCAAAAAGTATGCACCCTGATTTCCGAGTTATTCAAATGTTGCGGTTCTATCGCACGGCTGATAAAGAGAACCATCCTAATTTCACGTACGGGCAATGCGATACTGGCGACTCGTCGGATTGTATAATGTATACGCATGATTTGTCACAGCTCTATGGTCAAATGGATGTGACCAAGAGCTACAATTAGTTCAACTACAGAAAATAAATTCCTTAAAACAATTTAAAAAAATATATAAAAAAAACAATATTTTTGTTTTTAGGAATTTGTTTCTTAAAATTAATGGTACATGTATAAAACTTGACAGTGCTTGCCAAACATGACAATAAAAAATGCTTACAGGAAGCATAAAAAATACACCCAGCGCCGTAACTAGGGTAAAATGTCAGGATTGCACAAGGGGGTGGGTACAATTTTAGCGTCCTAACGGAACATTTTATACTGGTAATTTTTAATCTCCAGATTTCAAATGGGGGCACCGGGGAGGGGGAACGTGCCCCCTCTCCCTTAGTTACGCCACTGAATACACCGAAGAATCGTGGGAACCATGGGAATGAAAGCTTCAGATTTGCGCCCACTGCCCCCATAAAACACACCGCACACTTGCAATCGTACACCCAAAACCATTTAACGATTGAGTGGTGTACATGTACTATTAAGTTGCAATGATTTAAGTTCATTGACCTCGATGGGGGCGGAGCCTCTGGGTGAAAGCGCATTTTTAGGGTTTTCCACTTCTGCAGATTGCGCACGGTTTTACCCATTCGGCAGATTGAGCCATCTGCAGGTTGAGCGCGCAATCTACAGATGGTCAGCTGAGTGGCGCTGCTCACAAAAATTCCCTTTCGCCGAGTCACCCTCCAAAGAAAAGCCCCCCCCCCCAACACTGAAATTCCCTCTGGTGAGCTTTCCCCTCACCAAGCCCCTCCAGTATACCCCCTCCAAGAAGTAAGACCTCCCTCCCCTCAAGTAGCCCTAACCCTCCACCCCACCCACCAACCACCCAAAGAAATTCACCCCCCCCCCGAGTTCCCCATAAGTTTGTGGACCTTTATCACACACGTCTGCTGTATTTCAGTTAACTGATTTTTATACCCGTATTCTTAAACATCGTTTTACTTTTTCCAGTCATTTTGCACAGGCAAAATTATATGCGGGTAAAATTTTAAAATTACGGAACAATATTCTGTCCATGCGTTTATAGAGCAAAACATTCCGCTCAATTTTTTTGTTTTTTGTTTTTGTTCACGAAACTTTTTTGTGAAAAAAAATTATTGCGGTGTGTGATAAAGGTCCCCCCCCCCCTGCACTAACCCACTCAAACAAAGTAAAAACAACACACAGTTTTTAAAGTAATTTATTGTTGTTAATAATAATTCTTAACATCAATGTAGACCCCATGTACACTGTCACATCACTAATAGTACTGAGCAAGATTTTTGCAAGGATCGGTTTGTCCCTGTATAATTCACAGTGGAATCCAAAAATTCCAACAGGTTTTATTCTTTGGAATTGTGAACAAGAGGAAACAATTAAAACTCGACATTTTTAAACAAAATTCTCAACCGGACATTTTTTATATTATGGTGGTTCATAAATGCATCTCACTGATGTAGAGCGGAACCCAAATTTTTACCAATCTTTATGGTGAAATAATCCCTTTGCAGCACAGCTTTTTAGGATATACTGGGATTATAACACAAAACACTATAAAAATGCTGACAAAATTTATGGTGGCGTAGTTTTAACGGAGATCATGAATTGCAATTATATGATGTGACAGTGTACACAATAAATATCAATCTCGTATTATGATAAACTCCAATAGGCCTTTATGTACGATGAGCTTAAAATCAACGTTGGTTTTTCTAAAAGATTTCAGCTTTTTCAAGATAATTTTTTAGGTAAATGTTTTGTTTAAATATGCTGCTATTTCTGAAGTGCACCGGTGGAGGATTCTTCCGAATACACCGGGTAGTGTCCAGCCTTGTATAACTGCATACTTGCTCTGGAAATAACCGTCGGGTCTGGACCACATCAGAGGCTCACTGTAATTAAATTAGAAACAAAGTATTAATTTTCATTAAGCAGATGTTTTTAAAAGGCAGGGTAAACAGGATTTGATCTCGAAATGTTTGTGAACAGTTTTACTGGTTGTACCCAACGTAAAGGAGTTTCCAACGAAGTACATGTTTTACTCACAATAGCAGCCTCTTCAATGAGTTCAGATTGTGTAGCTTTTTTAAAGTACGTTTATTCACGGTATGTTTTCATTGAGTAAGATTGTTTTGCATCCTTAAACGTTTCTCTCATTAAAACTATTTTGACCGTTTCAGCCATATCTTAAAAAGTTCCTGGGGAAAATCACTGGAGTCTAAATGGATCATAATCAATGACTAAATATCGTTCGATTTTAATTGCATTCAAATCCTGTACCCTGCCTTAACCGATTCGAGATAGTTTCAAATTATACCAATAACGTAATTATAACCTACATCGTTAATCTACCAGAAAGGGAAAAGGCTATGTAAGTTTCGGGTATAATATTGTACTTGCTCACGATATTGTGTATCAGAATGGGAAGCAAAAATAAGGGAATAATTTTCTGCAGTTTTAGCTAAGGCGACTATGACCCCTGCACTGACGCCGCACGCGGCTACAGACTGCCCACTGATTGCTACACGGTATCACGCAGGGAAACTGACTTCCAAAGTGACTCAAGAATTATTGTGGCGATGAAAAATCATAAAGGTGAATTGGGTCAATCTGCAGTAGTGGATGAAGAATTGTTTATAATCTAGTCTCCAAATCGGCTTGGATCCACGGGGGATTTGAACCACTTTCAACAGGACTGGATCAATGACGCGCCTGTACATGAACGAGATTCGTTAAAGGGAACTAAACACTTGAGGGCTGACACACCAAATAACAAGATTATCACCTGAACATGAGATATTCTGATTTTGATTTCTCATGCACAAAGGCTATTATACTTTTGAGTTAACATTCAAAACAAAATGTATCAACGAGTTGCGCTTTGACCAACTTTTCTGCTAAAATAAACATTAATACACTGACGTAATCATTCGAATAGATAAAACTTAGAATGGAGTTTGGAAAAGATTCCGATATCCATTTTTTCTTTTACAAGTTAATCTATCATTTCTAATACTAACTTATTCAGTCTACCTTCGGGTTCCATTTTGTTTGTTGTTTACCACCAATTGTGAGATTTCCAAATTATTGTACACCCCCTTACTGTTTTAATGGCTATGCTTGTCACATGCAAATTATTTTGTATTCGGAGTAAGCAGACGTGATTGTATCGGTCGTTCATCCCTTTTCTCTTTACTGATAACAGGCCATTGATTGTTGTGTATACATCTCAGTGTGACTCATCTTTGATGTTATCGAATCACAACGTTCAGTGGTAGCTCTCGTCCAACTTTCAGTTTGAATAAATATCATTTAGCTTAACTCCTTGCACTTAGTTCACACTCTGATTGAGATGTTGCAGTTCATGTCTCAGGCTCAATGTGACTCCAAATAGTTGTTGATGTTACTGAATCACAAAGTTCATCATGTCCACCATCCGTTTGAATGAATACCCTATATACAGCTTCTCTCCTTCCACTTGGTTCACCACTCAGTTTGAGAGGTTGCAGTTCATGTCTGCTGTTGTTGTGTGTTCTCAGTGTCATTCCACTGTTGATAATGTTGTAACTGAATCACAAAGTTCAATGGTAGCTGTCCTCCATTCGTTTGAATGCATGTTCTAATAGCTTCTCTCCTCCCACTTGGTTCACACTATGATGCATCAGTAATATTTTACTATATGGATGAAGACGAAGTTTAACTACACTTGTAGTGTCTGCATGATTGTATTCGATGCCATAGATCGTTCGCGACTTCATCTGCTCTGTAACGAGTTTAATGTTCATCTCATTTTTAACGGCTAAATCAATTTGTCCAGGACGCTGTTGTCAAACAATCAACTTGGTTCAAATGGTTGATGGGATGTGGTTGCGCCTGTCCATGCTTTTGCAGATGTCAACGAGTATTTTATTTTAGTTCTCTCACTTCACGGTATATAGACAAGTGTAGTCTTTATCAAGTTGAAGAATCGGCTTGTATTGCATATACAGTCGCTGTTCTAGACTACCGTCTCCTTTTCTACTCAGCACCAGAGTTCAATGTTCATCAGCATTTGTAATAGTTCATCCAATTCTACTCGAAACAGTGGTCAGTTATAAAACCGATTATACCCGTTTCCCTGGGCGGGTGGACCTGAGATATCACGTTCAAAAGTGGGATGTCAAATCCTGTTTGACCGATACAGACTCCAAGAAAAACAATTGCAAGTGAACAAGCATGTGACTGAAACAGTCATAACCCTTGATATCAACATTTCTTTGTTACAGTCTGTTTTCCTCACAATGAAGGAAATTGTTCTCCTTAAAATTTTGTCAAAGTCTCTTAAACTATTTTTCACTTGGCATTTATTTATCTGCTTTAATTTTGTTTTGGTAGTTGAATAACTTCTTTTCAAGAAGAGTCTTACAACGAAATTAGAAAGTTCCCATATAAATATCAACACTTTTCAAAGTGTTCTTCTTTCTTTTTTCAGTTTATATTATATTTTATTATCCGAGCCAAAAAATGCCGCATCCATCAGTACCATTCAGTCTTCGAAGAATACTTGGTGTGTATTTGGTAAAAATGAACTAATGCATTTTTTTATACACAATAACACATGGTTCAGCCAAATACCATAAACAAGTTCAATGTACCATGCGTAAGTACGTATTTATATAACAGACATGTTCCAATGGGCCTTCTCTGAAACCTTCTTATACTGTGCCATTCTTTCAGTAAAAATCTTGCAGTTGAAGATCATTTTGAGAATCACTAATGAACGCTTCTTCATTTCTCTACCTCCCTACGAAGGATATAGTTTGTCCGTCAGGATCACGTGTCTTTGAAGACACAGGCACCTTTTGTTGTCGTGTGTATTTTTTTGTAGGTCAGGCCTTTGGACTCTTTACTCTGATGGCCATCGCCACAAAAATCTAAGTCCGGCCACTGACTATTCCAATAATTAGTGCCTTTGAGAAGCAGGAAACTCTCCCGCGGTATGGACTCTTTACTCTGATGGCCATCGCCACAAGAATTGAAGTCCGACCAATAGCTATTCCAAATATTAGTGCCTTCGAGAAGAAGGAAACTCTCACGCGGTATATATGGACTCTTTACTCTGATGGCCACCACCACAAGAATCTAAGTCCAGCCGCTTACCATTCTAACGATGTGAGAAGCAGGAATTACACACTCGGTGTTTGATCAGTATTGATGCACTATCTCATAATTAATTATAATGTGCATGCTAAGAAAAGCTTCTCAGCTTTGGTGAAGTTACCGGCCACAGGTCGGCTATAATACAAACATTGTGATTTCTCACAGCAGTTTGAGGAGCATCACAACTCGCCACACATTGGCACACTATAAGAAGGTGTCATGAACTATGAGTTATAATTGTTTCTTCAGAAAAATCTGGTAGTCATAAAAAAAAACTGATGCCCAAAATTAGAAAAACCCTATATGAAGCTGCGAATTGTTCATTTTGGCAGGATATTGCACCTTGTTTGCATCCAAAACAGTATTTGAATTGAACCATGTGTTACGAAAATAATACTTTTTAAAGTACTGAATCAGGACTGATGAGCTCTGTTTAAATGCCATGTGGTTTTTAAATTAATATCAAAAGGCTAAGAAAAGAATTTAAGTAAAGTTCTGGGTTTTTTTGCACCAAAAACCAACCAAACAATTTTCAACCAAGGTATCTATTTGTTAGACGTATTGGCCTGAAAATGTTTAAGGTTTAAAATATCATGACCCTATCACTCAGGTTGTTTGACCTGCGAGAAGATATGATCTAACTATTTTGTGCTACAGCCATCTTGTGTCTTAATCACTGCTATACAATATCAAACCAGAAGACATTTCTTTTACTAAAAAAATGTGGACAGACAATATCTTTTCGTCCAGCCTTGTTATGGCCACATTGTTATATATGTAATCACAAGATAGCTGTACCCTGATCATTATAAATAATTACGGTAACCCCTTGTAGTGAATGATACAGTATAACACTGAGCATGTTACGAGGCAAAATGTCTCTAAAAAAATTCGTTTTTATCAACTTTTGAAAAAAGCAATGCGCTTCCATAGGAAGTTTTGAATTTAAACATTGTATTTGAATTAAAGAATTATTTCTTTTTTTATTGTGTTCAAACCAGTCTATTGCCAACAGACAATATGTACACTTAATTATGTATAAATTATTGCTCATGTTGTACTGTATACCATTCTAAATGGAACCTCAGATTGACTGAATATTGACATAAATAGAAATGATAGATAAAAATAATATTTAATTTCTACTGAACGACAACGTCAATATAAAAAAGCTGAAAAACCTGAGGCAGTTTTGTATTTCATCCCAAATCTGAGGTCAAAGTGCGAAGCCGGGGCAGTCAAAGTCCGAGTTTGAATCGTCTGTATTGTCCCAAGTCCGAACCCCACGCCAATCCATTGAAATTAAACAATCATCTTAATCAATAATAATATGACCACCATTTCAGCATTAAATAATACAGACAAACATCTTTTTTCATTCGATTTTTTTTGTACTTCTGCTTTCGTCCAAATGCATTGAAAAAAGTTACAGACTTTCCATATTTTTTTTTAAATGACAAAGGAATCTATTATCTGATAAAAACAATTACCTAAAAATTACTTCGAATACCCTGCTTACTGCCTTAAGTTTAAATTGTGCTTGTTGTATAAAGCGTGGTTTTACTGTCCAGGTCGATTGAATACACGAGTCACGAAGGGATGTCATACAAGTCTGCCCCATGGTATAGCCATAAGAGAAGCTGGTCCTTTCTCTGTGGTTCGATATCCAAATGTTTTAATCAAACATTATCTCATCTTGTTAGCTTTTTAGTGTGGTCAGCCCAGGAAACACATTCCACTTTGTTAAAGATCACGCTAGAGTTTAAAAGCCTGCAAGCGAGTCGGTCAAGTTTCTATAATTTGGGGAGCAAAGTTGAGAATGTGGGGGCAAACAACTCAAACTTTGAACAGAAGTAGTCTAATATTCACACGTGATCCCCAACCCTTATGCGCCGGCGAACAGTGCAAATTATTTCCTACTGATGTAGTTTATGGGGTAGCCTCGCTTTCAATTTATTATCTGTTTTGATAACTTAAATTAAAGAATGTTTCAAGAATGAAAACGTTCATGTTAACTGACATCACAGTAATTTTTACCTACGTATGCAGCGTTTAGCTACGGGGAGCGGCGTTTTTATAGTGGCAGCCTCACTTTCAAATTAATCATAAATAAAGCCTCAACTTGAATCGATATAGAGTGATGCATTTTGAAACTAAAGTTCAAGTTTCTATTCATAACGATTCTATTCAGAAACTCAATTGACTTTTTTCTCCCAATTCCAGACGAAAAATATGCAATTATTTTGTATTTCCATTAGCGTTCAAACCTAAAATTTTAGGTAAGCCTGCTAGAAAGACATATACACGATAATTAGTTGTTCGTAGTTTGAAGAGGCATTAATAATAATTAATAAATGAAGCTACTTAAACTTACCCATACCCAGACAAAACGACAGGCTGCAACAGGCGGTTATACGGCGCAAAGAAGTTGACATAATTCATTTTTTGGAAGAAAATAATATCTCCCCCTCTCTAAGTAAAAAATCAATCAAGTTCGTTGTCAAGTTTTCAGTAAAATCAATAAATAACAGTTTTTGTTTTATTTGGGATTTTTTTGCACGTTCATGCACATCGAGCTTGTTTCGGTTCATGCATTTTGATGGATGATTTTGTGTGGTCATTAAACGATTTTCCTTAGTTTTGATAGTATTTTTGACTTTAAATATTCTCTGGAGAATTGGTTTTATAATTGAATTGAATTGAATTGAATTTATAACCAGTACGCTTTTATAGTGAAACTAATCACTTTGTTTCAATAAGTCACAATCTCGTGCACTATTTCCCTGCAACTCATAGATGCAATGATTATTTTGGTTCAATACAACGTCAATCACTTAGAATGTTGATCCTAATGACTTTGGTTTAAAGGGAACTTTTGTATTCTTGGAATACATGGTTTTGTTTTTGACAAAATTGTGTACACTATAAAATGCTACAGATTTATAACATGTAAACCCCCTATACCTTGGCATTCAATGATGTTTTTTAGTTGACTCATAGAGATTTCATTGTTGTTGGTATGCCTTCATTTAAAACAGTTCAATATTGAGATTCTTTTGTTTTCTCTTCAGTCATTCTTTTTGCTATCAAACTTTGAAACACATAATATCAACACTATAATAGTTCGATTCATGTTAGTATATTTTTCACGTTAAGTATACTGTTACCAGATAGGCCATGTTTTTCACTACGTCATGCACACTGCGTCACCGCACACTGTTGTTACACTCTGCATGTCGCTGGCTTCTGGATCCGTACTTCAGAGACCTCATAACAGCTTCTTTGAACTTTCACGATGAGATAGCAATCATCTTAAGATAAAAAGACAAATAAAAGTAATAATGAAGTTAAGTTGTCTTGCCTACAGGAGAAGGGATTACAGACAATCTGTAAAAATTAAGCTGTTTAAAATTTAAAGGTATAATACAGGATTCGTTTTATGCTTTAAAGCACAAGAAAAAAAAATAAACATTATAAAAAATGAATAAGAATTATAAAAAATACACACACCAAAATTCCAGCCATATGTCTACATCTGTAGCAAAGTCTTTAAAAAAACCTGAAGAAAATATGTTGTACAATTTCTTTTCGACTTATGACTGATTCTACCCAAGGTACCCCGGCCCTTATGACCATTTTTAACAGCATAATACATTCCCAGCTAAAATTTGTGTATCTAGAAAAGAAATTCTACCAAACCGTAAGTTTTAATAGTTCTAAACAGATTTACTGTCATTCTATGAAAAGATAATTCAATAGTCAGAAAAGCAGATCACGAACAGGGTTTGTGGCACAGTAACATTGTATAACACTTCACATGGTTTGCCAACTTCAAAGACAAAATATACCCTGACATCATAAAGTTTGAACATGCAGTTAGAAATAAGACAGAGGGGAAATTTTGCTAGTGTTTTCATTCTTCAAGTATCGTAAAATAGACAATTTGATGATTTTCCTTACCATTCAGATAATGTGACGCCATCATGGCCCGGGGTCCAGCACACGAGTTGCGTGCAGCAATTTGAATCCACAGTACAGTCAGTTGCTTGCAGTGGCGTTTAATCGTCACAGTGAATGCTATAATACAAAGGTTACAGTTCTATGATTCGCTATCCAACACAAACCAAATTTGAATAACCATAGGATGAGATACCAGATGTTATGCAAAGTAGGGCGTTGGTTCCACGAGCTTCTAGGCTGGTATACCCTGAAGGTTAACGTCGTGTCTTTATGCAAACATTGAGAGGGAGGCGGGTGCGACTCTTTTTTGAAACGAGTTAGTCCATCAAGTCAAAGATATTATATAACTGCCACACAGATCCTAGGCATTTGATTGGTGGAACCTACATTACATGACATTCTATACTATTCCCATCAGCGTCGGTGATCCAAAAGTACTTTGCCTTAGGGGAATACTATACAAATATTGACTGCTTCGAGTGGCGTAGTAAAACTAGTCACTCGAGGTGATCCCCGGAGCAGCCTATCTTCCCGAGGCGGAGCCGAGGGAAGATAGGCGGCTCCGGGGATCACCGAGAGTGACTAGTTTTACTACGCCACGAGATAAAGCAGTCAATATTTGTTTTATAACACCTCAATTTCATCCATTTTGTGGTAATATTCGTTAAACAACTGTGCGTATATCAGTCTTCAAACAACTGTATAAAATCTGACAGGAAATATTGACAATAAGAAAGAGGGGGGGGGGGGGGGTACCACACTGCCTTCGTTCTCATATCGTATTTCAAATGCACGTAATATTTGATCGTTTCACCGGGTTCGAGGTTGTCGTTGGATAGTACCATTTAATAGTTCTTTTGGTCGGTGTGCAGTGTGATAGTAAAAATACACAACACCACGTGACGCACGTTCGGCCAATCAACAGATAGAATCAAAGGAAGAGGCGTTATAATATTTATTATAACACGAACCTAATTTAGAAAATATTCTTTGTGAGCGGAATCCTTTGCTTTCATTATAAAGGGTCATAAAACAAATTGTTTAAATGTAATAATTGTTTTTCTGTTTGTTTGTTTGTTTGTTTGTTTGTTTGTTTGTTTGTTTGTTGTTGTTTTGGGGCCGGGGGTGGGGCACGTGTCCCAAACCTACCCCAGAAGAAACTGAAAACATTTTCTTCACGGTGAAGGCATCAGTACTAAATTTGTGTGTTCATAATATGCCTATATCGCTCTCTTCAAGCAGCTAATTATAAGTAAGCCGAATCGGCCACCTCCAAAATTAAGTGTGCCCACTGATATGAGCTTTAAGATTATAGAATAAAAATTAATATTTTATATTTAACATAAAGGGTATGCCTACATTTACTTTAATACGTCGAGGTCAAGATCCTATGTCCGATTTTGGTCAGTTTGACCCAACAATTTAGACGTATACACTTTGAAAAAAAAAAGTTCCTATAGATTCAAGAAAATTACAAGCTTTCAGCTAAGGTACTGCACGAAAAAAAATAATATATCCACTAATGACAATAATAATAACAGGCATTTATATTGCGCTTTTCCAAAACATGATCAAAGCGCATAACTAAAGAAAGGGATAAATTAAAACAGGCAAGAAGATAAACTTAAATTACAATTTAGGAAACAGATAAGTTTTAAGTTTACGCTTAAATGTAACAACACAAGAAGAATCACGGACACTAATGGGGAGATTGTTCCAAAGTTCAGCAGCAGAATGTGAGAAGGCGTGTTTGCCATAAGATAATCTGGACTTGTGAGTGCTAAGCCGAGTTCTATCGGAAGAAGAACGGAGTCCTTGACGGTTGCTTTGGTGGAGATGAAACATATCGGAGAGATAAGGTGGAGCAATGTGGTAGTTTCATCAAAAACTTCAAATGAGTTATTGTCGGGATTCCGACAATATGGCGAGAGTCCATCAACCATTTACAACCGTGTACACATGCAAAACAGCTTTCATGCTAGAAAATGTCGTCTATTTTAGCGACTAATTAGGTAGTTATTAGTGAGCCGAATTAGCCACCTCCTAATTAGTTACTAAATTAGCCACTTCCAAAATTAAGTGTGCAGTGGTATGGTCTTTAAGATTATGGAATAAAAATCCATTTGTTATGTGACGCGAGTACAATTGTTGAGTTCATTCAGTATAAATACTAAATGCTAGAGAGTTTTTGTAGCGACTAATTAGTGAGCCGAATTAGCCACCTCCGAAACTAGGTGTGCCCTGAGTAATTGTGGAATAAAATTGTATCTTCTTTATGCAGCGTGATGGATACATTTACTTCGGGGGGTAAATGCAACTTCACTAGTTGTATGTGGTGGATAATGCGGTCTAAATAACCTATGTTCACTTTTAAGTATGCTCAATGGTATGTAGTTTAAGAATGTTAAAAAGGTGCAATAATTAAGACGATGTTAAGTATTGAGGCGAATATTCCAATAAGTGGGGAATTTTTTCATAGTTATTAACTTTAATCGACTCTGTGAAATGCGCTGTAGTGTAGCTCACAAATAATGTATTATGTACGACACCTCTAAAGACATACAAGTATTTACAACATGTAACTTTATTTCCCTTAAAAGTGTGAACACAGTACGAGTTTAAAAAAGGTTTAATACTTGGAAAATTTAGCATTAATAACGGACAAAATTATGTTTTCCACAATTAATCATAAAAGATTCCTGTCTTTGTATCTGAATACAAAATTTAAACTAATAAATGGAATTTAATTAATAAGATCTAAAAAACAAAAAATTAAAAGAAAGAAGAAAAAACCCTATACATGTATTGCTGTCATGACAAAAGACAATTGGACAATTTCCAATTCACTTCACCCATGACTGGCTGGGCAGGGGGATGCAGCATTCACAAAACTACTTGTCTTGATAAACAATATCAAAATGTTTTAAAATCGCAAAATCCTACACAATAAATCTTCATGTATTTTTTTGCTGCAACACAGAAATCAAAGCACAAAATGTGCAATGACTGTTGCTGGGGTCACACCTCCATACATTTATACACGAAGCTATTATCATGTTGGTCATTACGTCTCATGTGCGCACATCTGCTGTACACACAAGATTTCGGCTATTTTCTACTTCAAGTTCAATTTCCCAGAGAACCTGGAGACTTTGCAAGACATATGTGATAGGCAAGTCTAGATTTTTTATATGCTGAGTAGTGGTGTAACCAGAGGGGGTCTGAACCCCCCCTCCATACGATCAAAAGAAATTAACAAATATAAAGACTTTTATACTCTCTTACAAGAGAACAATCTAGTAAGAGAGGACTATTCACTGCCCTGGGAAAGGGAAATTATCGAAAAGTTTGAGTGAAGAGGTTGGTTTTGAGGTGTGTTCTGAAGAAATAAATGGTTCGATACATTAATCAGCCCCCAAATAATTATGTCTTTGCCCCTGCTTGCCCCCCGCCCCCCGCCCCCCCCCAAAAAAAAAAAACAACAACGTCTGGTTATGCCACTGAGGCTATGCATAATGCATATAGGAAAAACTAGCTCAATGGATTTGCTACGGGCTTCTGTTAATCTTTTCTTGTGTGAAGCTTCTGGTGGAATTTAACTTTTAGTCCCACTTTTCACACAAAAACTCTCTGTAAGAAAGCAAATTTCTGACAAAAAGTTTTTGCATTTTCAGTTTGTAAAAAAAGTGACGGCTTGACACAAGTATTTCTTAAATGAAGTTAAACAGTTAAAACAAAATTAAAAAGGTAGATAACTTATGTCAGATTTTGCCTGATAAATTATGGCTTTTCAATGATCACTTCTAACAAAAAAATTAAAAATGTTTTTCAATCATTATTTGATTATTAGTTTCTCAGAATAACAATAGTTCAGCCTCTGGGATGCTGATCTCTTTCATCTTCTTTGCGCTGGCGCCTTTCTTGCTGCTCGTCGGAACTTTTGGTGTCTGTGAAGCTTTCCTAAAACTTCCCTT